>CM073447.1:5007500-6257500 GCA_037074515.1 Mimosa bimucronata
CTTTCTTCCATTATGTGTAGCTACATTTATATTATAAGTCTATTTTGAAACTTGTATGGATTGATACCTAAACTCTATTCCCTTTTGCTAATTAATTACTGTTATGTTGTGGGTTTAATTTGTGATTAATGTTTTCTAAGTAGATGGCCAACATTTATATTGTTTTTCTTAATTAGTGGCTTGAGAGAGCATTAATTAGGTAAAGAACTAGATCAAATCCAAGCTTATCTTGCAATTCTAATTTAGGACGAGAAGTGTGTTAGTGAGATAGAGATATTCACTAACCAAGTTTTGTAAAATTGAGGTGGTTTGGTAAAAAAGACTAATTGATAATAGTATGTAGTAAGAGATTATGCATACTAAATCAATATAAGAGGCTTCAAACATCAACATAATATGTGTTAATTATCATTAGGGAAGGAATAATTGGATATCATGAAATACAAGTATATAAATAGGCCTAGACTTTTCCCATTGTTTTAATTAAATTTTCAAAGTACTATTTGTTATTTTCATTGCGATTTTTGTTAACCAAATTTAAACCCATCACTTAATTTTTGCCCAAAACTAATTTAGATTGTAATGTAATTAATGAACTTGCTTATCAGATAGTCCTTGTTCAATGACACTTTTTACCACTATACTACTAAACTTGACTCGTATGCTTGCGATGTCAAATTTTTGGGAACTTCTAACTTATAACATGAGTTCTGGAGCATTATAAACAAGCATTTTTTTTGCCTACACAGATAGGATTCATCTGGCTTTACTTAACCGTGTAGATATCTCCTCAAGTGTCGCGAATAGAACCAAGACTCAGAATACTCATCATGATGATTGAATGTCTAACCATTTCGTCAGTTGAACTCCAACTATGGGTGATGGGTGATAATAGAGTTTTTCTGCTCTTTGTAATCATACCCAACTTTAATTTCGATTATTCTGGCCCAATAAGTTATTCATATTAATTTTCAAAGTTGTTGATTGTTATATGTTTTTTTCCAGCAGTTAATTGTCATATCACTCTATGCAGCCTCCAAGATAAATTTACCTCTGTATATTATTATCGAAAATAACATATTAAAAAATTAATTTTTTGCCACACATATTAGAAAATTATTACCCAAATCCCATTACAAAATATCCAGAGGGAAGGATTAAGTCATTACCAACAGGTACCTCTAAAAAGAAGCTTGTAAATTAATAAATTTCCACATTTTTTTGGTACTCACAAGTTCGACCAAGGACCTATTAATAGTCACTCAATCTTGAGGGATCTACTATTAATTCACTTGCTTTTATGAGATTTATTCACAAAACAGTCTAAATGGGCTAAAGTGTCATACTTTGGGCCTGGAACATCATTTTTGCTTCACTAAAATTAAACTAGACTAAATACCCAAATGCCCAAATCTTAATCGTTGGCTCCAATCCATACTTTGCCCGAAATTATTTGTGATATCATGAATTGAACCTCATTAAGCAAAAAAGTACAGCAAGATATTTAATATGGGCATTTTCTTAAGTAGTATAATTTATATAAGAAAATACATTACCGAGCTCCTTTGTGTTCGTGTGAATATTTTTAAATAGGACATTCGGGCTTTTTGCTCCTGATGTAGAACCTATGGGGGGAGTTAAATTACTTGTAATGATATTCCATTAATGACAATCAAGTAAGAGATTGAGGGAGATAATTAAAGAAGATGGTTAGAATATTTTAGGAAAAAGCATGTTATATAAATTCACTTAAATAACACCTTTAATCTAAGTAAAATTGGGTAAATAATTCTTATATCTAGGATTCATTGGAGCACTGTGTAATACAAAACTAAAAAAAAAAAAAAAAGAAAGAAGAAGAAGCAATATCTTGTCCTTGTAGATTCTCTAATGTTGCAGTGTTGGACTGTTGATTTATATAAATCAAATAATAAAAAAATGGTAATTATAAATACATGGTTCCAGAAATATAATATTATCACCAGTCTTTTTTGTCCATAAGGTGTAGCAATTATTGATTTATTTGGCTTCCTTGAAGTCTCAAAAGAAAGACTGGGTTTGGGTTACCTAATTTTTGTCTCAAAATCTTATATGCATCCTTAAATTGAAAAAAAAAATTATGTGGTCAAAATTAATGTTTTGAAAATTTAAATTGTAAATTTTGTGTATTTGAGAAAATATTTTAATATACAATTCATAACTTTGATAAAAAAAGAATAAAAAATTTAATTCATAAAATATTATAATAATAATTTTATAGTATATCAATATAATTCTGAACCATTTAGTACTTTATATAAGGGTGGTGATAAAATAACAAGAAGAAAAAGAAGAAGGGGAAAAAAAAAAGTATCATTCCCTTGCTATCTTTCGTATTTTGGACCAGAATCTTTTGTAGTGTTTACTATGCCGAAAGACTATTCTTGTTTGTGTTTGCTTTCTGCTCACGCCCAGTTGAATGGACTAAGACTTTTCCATTCCTCTTGAATTCCAATATGAACGTTGCTCCATTTAAATTGTCTGACATTAATTATCTTATTTGGGACTTTAAAATTGTTCCTTATATATATCCATTTATTTTTAAAGTAAGAGAATGATAAGTTTTTGTCCAAATATTAAAACAATACTTAGTTCAACTAAAAAGAATAACATTGTATTAAAAATGAAATAATTGTTTGATAATTTAAATATATAAAAAATTAAATATAGCTGTTATATTGTCTCCTTTTTCCTTCCCCTTCCTTTTTTTAATCATCTTTACTTTACTACCCACTAGTAAATCAAATTGTAATATTTTAAAGATTTACAATTAAAATTTTATATATAAAAAGTTAAACTACTAAACTAAATTTTACTTATAAGTAGTTTACATATGTATGCGAGTATTAATATTTATAAATTGTTTTTGTACTTTTTTATTACAGTTCAAAAATGCCTTCGGTTGTGAATTGTTTTGATAAATTTTTTTTAATTCAAATTGTGGCGCTATTGTGGCTACATAACAGTATCATTGGCGACCTATGTGGGAGACGTCTTCATTTCCCTAAGCATCCTCTTTCCCCTCTTCGTTTTTTTTAACCATTTAATTAACATTCAAATGGTCTGAATTTGGTTTTGTACAAAATATTTTTTTTTTATTTTTATTGCAACATCAAGTTATTCATATCAAAATTTAGAAATTTATCTGAAACTTTTTACTTTTTATAATTTAAAGATTTAAAAATATTATTATGATATATCAAATATGGAACATTTATAGTTTATCTAATACTATTGAATGGGAAGATGATGATAATAGAAAAAAGAGATATTCCTCTCCTTAAAATTGTTTATTTAAGTGCTTTGATTTATTTTTTTATATATAATTATATTGTTTTACGCACAGTTGATATTCGTGGATATTTTTAATAAATAATTGCTAGGATTTGAATTTTGAATAAAAATTAAAATTACAACCTTCCAGAAAGTTTAATGTGTCAATTCAATCCAGTAACGACAACAAAGTAAAAATTAATTTCGGAGATAACATAATGACGCATGCTATCATCATTCTAGGCCTAAGCGAATGGTTTTGTTTTTTAATAAAAAAAAAATATTGTATTAATATTCATGAAGTATCTCTTGGGCACATTTATTAGGTTAGAATTCAATGACATTATCGTTGACTCTCAATAAGCTATATATGATCAGAAAATCCAAAAATATAAAATGTTGAGAATGATAATATATTACTCCCCCCCTCTCTAAATATAAGATCACTTTGACCTTTTTTGTGAAAATTAAGAAAGGAAATTAGACCACTAAATTATAATATATATCACATGTAATTAGATTATAGGTTAATTTATAATTAAAATAAATTAGTTTTGAGGAAAAAAATATAACTATAGACTATTTAAAATGATTAATTTTGCATCTTTAATTTTTTTCAAAAAAATCAAATTGATATTATAATTAACAACGGGGAGAGAGTACTTTGTAATTTGTATCCACACGTTCTACTTACCTCCTCTACTTAAGTCCGCCGACTAACAACACAACTGTGCTTCTCCATACAAAGTAGCCTATTGTTTCTCAACCATGTCGCTTCACTTGCTTGTTTTCTTTACTCTCATCTTATTTCAAACTTGCAAATCTGCTTCATCATTAGGCAACGAAACCGATCGTTTGTCCTTAATGAAATTCAAGGAATCAATATCCAAAGATCCATATCACATCTTGGACTCTTGGAATTCATCCACACACTTTTGTAATTGGCAAGGAATCTCTTGCAGCCACAAGCATAGGCGAGTTACACAATTGGTGTTACAAGCATATCAATTATCAGGTACTTTAACACCTTTCATTGGCAATCTCTCCTTCATAAGAAATATCAGTCTTGTCAACAATAATTTCCATGGAGAAATTCCTCAAGAGTTGGGTCGTTTGTTTCGAATACAACATCTTGATATCCAAAATAATACATTGACAGGAGAATTTCCAGTCAATGTAACAAGGTGCACTAACCTCAAGAATTTAGCATTTGGAGGGAATCATCTCATTGGCAAAATACCAATGGAGATTGGCTCTCTCCATAAGCTTGAAGGTTTGTATCTCTATAGGAACAATTTCACTGGAGAAATCCCAACTTTCTTGTGGAATATTACTTCTCTTAGTGTTCTTTCTTTGAATTTTAATAACTTTGAGGGGAGTATACCTGAAGATATAGGCCGGTTGAAACATTTGACAGAATTTGCAGTATCTTTCAACAAACTTGTAGGTGCAATTCCTTCCGCTCTTTACAATTTGACATCTCTCACTTTCATCAACCTTGTATCAAATCAATTCAATGGCTCTCTCCCAACCAACATGTTCTCTCACCTCCCTAATCTACAATTAGTTGAACTTGGAGAAAATCGATTCTCAGGTCATATCCCTACATCCATTGCAAACGCAACTATGTTAGTAATGATCTCTATAGGTTCAAATAACTTCGTAGGGAAAATTCCAAATCTTGGAAAGTTGCATGATCTTTATGTTCTAGAGGTGGATAATAATGGACTAGGAAGTAACTCTTCAAAAGATTGGGAGTTTCTAGATTCTTTGAGTAATTGTAGTAAGTTGACAGCACTAATCATGGAGAAAAATATATTTGGGGGCCATTTACCAAATTCCTTGGGCCATTTGTCCACCCAGCTCACAGAACTCGTGCTTGGACAAAATCAAATATGCGGCAAAATTCCTGTGGCACTAGGAAATCTTATTAACCTGGTGCTATTATATATGGAGATGAATTGTTTCACTGGCAACATCCCAATTACTTTTGGGAACTTTCAAAATATGCAAAAGTTATATTTGTCGGGAAACAAACTTTCTGGAAATATAACATTCATAGGCAACCTCACAAAATTATTCTACATAGATTTTTCAAATAATATGTTAGAAGGAAATGTTCCTACAAGTATCGGGAACTGCGTAAATTTGCAGTATCTTGATTTATCACAAAACAATTTTAGTGGAGTTATACCAGTCCAGCTGATTGCTCTTTCATCTCTATCAATTTTGTTGAACTTGTCACATAATTATTTTGGTGGTGATTTCTCTACCGAGATTGGAAACTTAAGAAACATTGGTAAATTGGATGTCTCCCACAATCATTTGTCTGGAAAAATTCCCCCAAGCATTGGAGATTGCCAAAGCTTGGAGTATCTCTTTTTACAATCAAATTCCTTTCAAGAAACAATCCCCTCATCTTTGGCTTCACTAAAGGGTCTAAGATATCTAGACTTGTCACAAAATAACTTGTCCGGACCTATTCCAAAAGGCCTACAAGATATTGCTTATTTGGAATACCTAAATCTTTCCTTCAACATACTTGATGGGGAGGTACCAAGCAAAGGTGTCTTTGAAAATGTAAGCGCACTGTCACTTGAAGGGAATAACAAGCTTTGTGGAGGCATATTAAAGTTGGAGCTGCCACCATGTCCTATCAGAACTATCGAACAAAGAAAACATCCAAATTTTAAGTTGATCATCTCAATATGTGTTGTAATTGCCTTTCTTCTTCTAGCATCTGTTGTTGCTATTTATCATGGAAGGAAAAGAAGCGGGAAATCTTCCTCAAGTTTACCAACAATCGACATGATTACCAGAGTATCGTATCAAAGTTTGTATAATGCTACAAATGGATTCTCTGTGAATAACTTGATTGGATCTGGAAGCTTTAGCTCTGTATATAAGGGAGGATTTGAATCTCAAGAAGTTGTTGCAATAAAGGTCATAAACCTTCAAATTAGCGGCGCTCAAAATAGTTTCGTTGCCGAATGTAATGCACTTAGAAATGCAAGGCATCGAAATTTGGTAAGAATTCTATCTTGTTGTTCTAGCATAGATTACAAGGGTCATGAATTCAAAGCTTTGGTTTATGAGTACATGGTGAATGGAAGCTTGGAAAAATGGTTGCATCCCGAAAAAGAAAATTCAGATCATCCAAAAATTTTGCTCGTTGATCAAATAATAAATATACTAATGGATATTGCGTCTGCATTAAATTATCTTCACTATGAATATGGGCAACCTCTAGTTCATTGTGATTTGAAGCCAAGCAATGTCCTTCTTGACGGCAACATGGTTGCTCATTTGAGCGATTTTGGATTGGCTAGACTACTCTCAACTATTGAAATCTCATCTAATGAGCATAGCAGCAAATTTGGAGTAAAGGGTACCATTGGTTATGTTCCACCAGGTATTTTGTTGTTACGAAGTCATGTAATTGCTTTCAAACTCTTCAATTGTCTTTTTATTTTCCTTTCGTTTTTACTTTTACAAGAGAATTAATAAGCTTACAATATTTCAGAATATGGAATGGGTGGTGATGTGTCAATACAAGGTGATATGTATAGCTTTGGTATCCTTGTTCTAGAGATGTTAACGAAGAGAAGACCCACTGAAGACATGTTTAAGGATGGCCACAATCTTCATAAATATGTGGAAAGTATTTTTCCAAACAATCTTTTGCATGTTGTGAGCCAAACTATTCTTCCTATACAATCAGAACATCATTTCACAGAATCAAGAGACTTGCAAGAGAACATAATAAGAATCCATCCTATTGTGGAGAAATGCTTATGTTGTTTGTTTAGGATTGGACTTGCTTGCTCAATGGAATCACCTCATGAAAGAATGACTGCGGCAGATGTTATTGGAGAGCTAAACTCTATCAAAAGGTTTTTACCTTTATGGTGAGTACAATATTGCCTTGATACAACTATCATGTTTTTATTCTGTTGGGTCATGAACAATAATGAAAAATATTCTCAGAGCCAAGAATCTAAAGATTCTCCAAGCTCAAGCAACTATCTAGACTATTAGAGCCTAACTACTATAGCCTAAAAGTGATTCGCCCAACAAATCACCACAAAGAAGAGAAGAGAGAGAACCCAGAGAGAGTTCTTAGCTGAGGGAAAACTATTGAGGGGGGTACCTCCTATTTATAGTATTCAGGATGAACGCTAGAAAAGAAGAATACTACAGTAATAATTGCCTATCATAAATGTCATCAAATCAGTCATTATATCATATTCTCTTCTTTCCCCAAAAAGGAAATGATTTGACTTTAATCAACAATAAGTGTTGATTGAGTCAACTGTCAATTTTCTCTCATATCGCTTCTCATTTATCGGATCCTCTATCGGACGATACAGCCCATTAAGGGGAGATTCCGACACATAGTACAACATATTCAATGATATAATCTCACTACATATATAAAGCTCATATTTATTTTTAAAAAAAAAATTTAACTTAGGCATTTTTATAAAACGACAAATTTAATTATTCCATTTTTTTCTTGGGTTTTCAAGTAATTCTTAAATGTTTTCAACAAAGATTTTGTTTCCTTTGATTTACATTTCCACCGCATATGCTATTTATGTCCGTTACCATAATATTTATCAAAACAAACCGTTTGTTTTCATCCAATTAATGTCTAACTTAAAAAAATACCAAGGCTCTTAGTTAGTTGAAATCAATATTTTTTGAGTTGAATTGAATTAACATTTTTGAATTACTTTTTATTATTTGTTTGATCATTTCTATACTTAATTTTTTTTTATGTTTTTAATGCTGACTTTTGATATTTCCAGTATTCATTAATTTGCATTTTCAATACGAAACAAAAAAAATCAACTTTGAATACATATGGTAAAAATACCGAAATTGTTTTTAATATGCGTATTGAAAACCTTATTAAGAAAGTAGTAAAAACATAAAATGTTAACGGTAATAAATTAATTTAAAGATTTTTTTAATTTCAATTAAGAGTTATGGTCTTTATCTGGATATAAAAAATTCATATTCTTTTGGTGGGATTAAATATATCAGTAAAGGTCATTTCCCCTTATTTTCTCTCAAAATATATTTTTGTTTTTGCTTGTTATAACTTGTATGTTTCATTTATTCCTAATTTTATTTTGCAGGTAATGTCTGAGATATAAGAGATCAGATTCATGTAAGGTTTAACAAATGGCAGACAAAAGAAGGTTTAGTAAATGCTTGCCTGCAGTGGTAGTTCTTTTTTTTTTTCCCATTTTCTTTCCTTCTTTTAGGTTGTGCCATGTTTCACTTTGCGGGTTTAATGACATTTGATAAGCTTATATAATTATATGTGTTATTTAAAGTTATATGCACTGTTAAAGAAATTTATGTTGATTACATCTGGGCCTATTTGTAAAAAAAACAAGTGGTACTCAAATGTTACATAAAAAATTTTAATATTAGTTATAGTTTCGTACTTTTAATAATCAATTGCTGATATATTTTGTTGGTAAAAAAAAAAATTGCTGGTATATTTTGCTTTGGCTTCATCAATTACTGATATATAATCGTTAGCATGTGGTTGGAATATTTTCTTTCTTTCTTTCTTTTTGGGACTGAAGTGGTTGGAACATTTTCGCCAAAAAGTCCTTCAATATTATAAAATATTTTTTTTAAAAAAAATTAATATATTTGATTATGAAATACTTTAGTATTGTATACTTTTATTTTTTTTCAATATATTATGTACTTTTTTTACACATATATATTAGGTACTTTTACATAACTTATTATCTAATTTTCTTAACCTATACATAATTATTAAAAATACCAATTATAAGGAATATTTAACAGGGTTTAAAATTTTAAATATAGAATTACTACAGAAGATGTTACTAATTTTTTTTACAGTAAAATGTCAGTAACTTTATATGGACAGTAATATTAATATACATCTTACGTCAAAATATCAATTCATAACTGACCGTATTCAATTGTTAACGAAGGCTTATTCAGTTGTTAGCAAAGTCTTGTTGAATTGTTAATGGGGTGTAATGCGAAACGTCATAAACACCAGTAACAACTCAACAAGCCTTCGTTGACAACTGAATAGGCCTTTGTTGACAACTATATAAGTCTTCGTTAACAACTGAATTTGATGAGTAATTCCATTTTATTGCATTTAAGTCCCTAGGGACTTGGTAATAATTTTGAGATTTCAAGGGACCTTAGAGTAATAATTTGCCTTATTTGAGACCATGGTGCAATTTTCCCAATATAATACTTCTTTCTAATTGTTCTCAATTTTCTCAAATTATTCCTATTAAAGCTCCTCTCTAATAAACAAGCAAGAGAGGAAGGGTGGGGGTATAGGTAAATGGTTAGGGTGTATTGATAATATCATGTGATTTTAACTAATTTAACTAATATTATTAATCAAATCAAATTAAATAAATAGGCCCCATATTTAGGACCTTGTTTCCGTCTAAATGAAAAATTATATTTTGGCTTCTTTGAATTTTTTTTTTTAAAACAATACTTTCCGTCAATTTTAAACCCTAAATCTCCTTTCCAAGTTACTTCATGAGGAAGAGTTTACCCTCAAACGAATTCGGAGACTTTTCTTTTCTTTTTTGGACTGAGGAGACTTTTCCTCTCATGCTAAATAACAATAATATAAAAAGCTTGTTTGATAAATTCTTTTTAGTTAGGTAGTTTTTCATATGAAAACAAAAATCTGTTTTTAAAATATAAAAATGTTAAAATAATTTTAGATATTTTTGTTTTTTTCATTTCTTAATTTTTTTTTTTTTTTGTGAAAATTGGGAAATCCTTTCTTCTTCACTCAATATCTTTTTCTTCATTCGAGCACTTAAGTTCTCATCGAACCTTCGTCCATGGGTCTCAATAGGTTTATTGTGAAATATAATATTTAAAGTACAATTAACGATAGCTATTTATTTCCCTTTTTTTTTCAAAACTTATTTGTAAAAACAATTTTATAAATTTTTTTTATAGAATAAATTGAAAACAGAATCAATTAAGGCCATATATTTTTTTGAGTTATTTTTCCAAATTATCAATTTAGTCTTTAATCTTAAATCCAACGATATCGATTCCATATAATTTTCTTGACTTAGAATAAGTTAATTAGTTTTTATCTAGGTTTTTTAGCCCAGAACAACTTACTTTATAGATATAAAGATTATGTTGTTTTGAACCAAAATTAAGGAAGTGAGTTGATAATTGAAAAAATGTTAAAATATAATAATAAGGTAAATTTTCACTAAAAGAGGCATCAATGACTCAATCTTTACTTTAAAAAGGTCACCAAAATCATAATTTGAGTAAAAAAAAAAAACCAGCTAAGTAACTGTTATGTTATAAAAAAATATATCTTTCTTCATTTTCTTTTGTAATGAAAAATAATATTATTTAATAATTAATAATGAAAATATTACATATATTGTTGCTGTAATAAGGGGTGAAAATAAGTTAGGCCGATGTAAGTTTCAACCAAAATAGGCCTGTGCCTAATGATAAATGTATAACTTAAGCCTGAGCCTGTATATAAGATTTTTGTTAGGCCTGAGCCTGAGTCTTCAAAAGGCCGAACAAAAAACCTGAAAAGACCTGAAAGCTTACCTAAAATGTAGATTCTTATAGAGGATTAAAAGTCTGTACTTCTAATTCCATATATTACCTTTTGAACCTATTAAAATATATATGTATGTCTAAAAAAGATTTTATGGCTATAAAACATTAAAAACTGTATTTTTGTTACTTTTATCGAAAAACTATGATAAATTATTTATTTTGGATTATAATATTTCATATAGGCACAATTAGAATAAACTTTATAATAAATTTGCTAGTTGCAACAAATATTATGTTTGAGAAAATCATAAAAATTAGATAAGAGTAGTGTCACTACAAAAAAACAAAGAATTACCTACGAAATTCTGTCGGTAATTTCAATTTTCCGACTGATTACCAACGGAATTCCACCGGAAACGGAATTACTGACGGAAAATATTCTGTCGGTAATTTTACCGTTGCTAATTAATTTAGTGACGGAAATTTGGTTCTATCGGTAATTACCGATGGAATTCTGTCTGTAAATTACCAACAGAATTCCATCGCTAAATTCCCGGCGGAATTCCGTCGGTAATTTTTTTAAAACTTTTTTTAATTTATGCCACGTGTCCCCTCTCACACTCCGCCACGTGTTGCTTCCGCATGCCGTCACGTGTCGATCCCACACGCCGCCACATGTTGCTCTCACAAATTGTTTGAAATGTGGCATTGTTGCGACTCGAACCCGGACCTCATGTGCTTGTGCTGATACCTTAACTAGTTAAGCTATGAAGACCTTCTGATATTATTTGCAAACAATTACATTTATAAATACTTGACATTATATTTAAATTAATATATTATGAAATATTTTTAATTATTAATATATAATTTACATATTAATAATTATATTATTTTTATATAAATAATATTCTATATTCAGATAAATTAGACTATATTTAGTTTTTTTACCTGATAATATTATATTTAGTATTTTCATTTTATATTTGTAATAAATATTATTTTTGTGTTGCTCTTATTTTATGAAATTTCTTATTTATTATTTTATTATATATATATTATTAAAAAAAATTTAAAATTAAATTTGTAATAAAAAACGTATTACTTAATAAAAAAGTTCAAAATTAAATTCGTAATACATATATACATATATGTATATATTAATTATTTATAAAATATATTTATTTACAAATTTATATATAAAATATTTTTAATATAAATTAAAATAAATAAAAAAATTTAATAATTTTTATTAATATTTTATTATTTTTATTATTTTTAACAAATTACTGACGGAATTCCGTCGGTAATTTGTAAAAAAAATAATAAAAAATTACCGACGGAATTGTTAAAAAATAAAATAAAAATTTAAAAAAATTACCGACGGAATTCCGTCGGTAATTTTTGTAAATATTTTATTCTTTTTATTATTTTTTAAAAAAATTACAGACGGAATTCCGTCGGTAATTTGTTAAAAATAATAAATAAATTATTGATGGAATTCCGTCAATAAATTTTTATAAATATTTTATTTTTTGTTATTTTTTAACAATTTACTGATGGAATTCCGTCGGTAATTTTTTAATAAATGATTTTTTTAATATTTTTTGACAAATTATCGATGAAATTCCTTCGGTAATTTTTATCGACGGAATTCCGTCGGTAAAGAAAAATCCGTTGGTAAATTTACCAACAGAATTTTCGTCGGAAATCTGTTGGAAATTACCGATGGAATATTCTTCTGTCGGTAATTACATGTTTTTTTGTAGTGTGTATTAGTAATGCACCTTAAGTATTTGATAGAGATTATAAAGAGGTGAATGACTAATGAGTGAAAGGGCTAAACTTTGTGTACGAATAATGAGATTTGAAGCTTAGAGTTAAAGATAAGTTGGTAATATTATAATTGATTTATATAATTTATTTATTTCATATTATATATCATAATATAAATTTCAAAACAATTATAAAGGCTAAGCATGTAGGCTTGTAATTAGGTCTTACGGAAAAAAGGCCTAACCTATTTACCTAAATAACCCTAGTAATATGCCACAATATGAGCCTGGTCTATTTACTAAATAGGCTAGGTCGTAGGCATCTCATAAGGGCTTGGCCTATTCCCATATCTAACTGTAACAAAATACTCCCTCCAGTCCTAAATATAAGAGGTAACATGACAAATTTTTTTGTTTAAAATATAAGAGGTAACATGCAAAAATCAAAGTCATAAATAAATATATATGTTTTCCATTTTTGCTCATTGTATATTAGTAAATGTAAGAAGGGGAGAGAAAGTGTGAATAATAAATGAGGAAGGGGTAAAAATAGAAAACCTTATTAAACCTACCCATAATAAATAATTCCAATATGTTTTATTAATATACCACTCTGTTCCTTATTATAAGTCAAACTACTATAAATTTTTTGTTCCTAAATATAAGTTCAATTTGGGATCAATTAATGCTATTGTGACTATTTCATCCCTATGTTGGAAATAGGGAAGATGAGAGAGAAGGGTTATAATGTATAAAATATTATTTTAATATCTATTATTAAATAAGGGAAAAGTTTGAAAAATAAGATATATTTAATGCTATAACTTTCACTCACGTGAGAAGTACCACTCCGTTCCTTATTATAAGTCCAACTACCACAAATTTTTTGTTCCAAAATATAAGTCCACTTTGGGATCAATTAATGCTATTATGACTAATTTACCCCTGTGTTGGAAATAGGGAAGATGAGAGAGAAGGGTTATAATTTATAAAATATTATTTTAATACATATTCTTAAATAAGGGTAAAGTTGGAAAAATAGGATATATTTAATGCTATAACTTCCACTCCTTGGTATGTGAGAAGTAATTAGGGTGGACTTATAATAAAGAACGGAGTGGTAGTTAGAGTGGACTTATAATAAGGAAGAGAGTGACATGTAAAAACGGTGACTACCTCCTATAATATGTACAGGAAGTAGGTAGGGGTGAGCATTCGGTTATTCGGTTCGGTTTTCGGTAAAAACCGAAATAACCGAATAACAAAAATTTTCAAAACCGAACCGAAACCGATTTACCGAATAATCGAAACCGAATTAACCGAAATATTTCGGTTTGGTTAATAACCGAATTTTTTTTCTTTTTAATTAAATTAGACTTTTTGAATTTTCAATAAGTAAAACTCAATACAAATTATAAACCTAATAACCTCAATAAGATCCCAAATAACATAATACAATATATAAACTAGAAACATAATATAAGATTTCTAGGAAAAATGCAAAATACAAAGAAAAAAATGTATTTAACATTACTTCATCTAAAAAAAAGCATAATAAAAATTTAAAAACTAAATATTGATGAATGATATATGACATATCATTTTTTAAATTAAAATAAAAAAATGGTACATTTTTAAGTTTTGAATTTTAAAACTTAAGTGTATATAAAAAGAAAAATATGGGAAAAAATATTTTTTTAATATTTCGGTTATTCGTTTTTAACCGAATTATTTTTCAAGGCACCGAACCGAAAACTGAAAACCGAATTGAAAAAACCGAACAAGCACCGAAAACCGAACCGAAAAAACCAAACTTAATTCGGTTCGGTTCGGTTTTCAGTTTCGGTTTGATTTTGTTCACCCCTAAAAGTTGAAAGTGGTAAGTAGGACGATTCGCAATCAAACGATGCTTTGGCTTCTTCATTAAATGTGGATTTTGGTATGTGAAGATGTTCCAAAAAGACAGTGATTGACTATTAATTAAGACCCCATCACCCGCCAATCGCTGCAGTTAATATATTTGGCTTCTTCGAACTTTCCACGACGACCCTGAGGACTAAAAATCGGTCCGCCTGGGAAAGACTTTTCCTACAGTGCTTATCTAATTCATTTTCCATCTAAGTTTGTTGCAAAACTGGCGGGGAAATTCTTTGTTTTAATTAAATTTTCAGTTTCTGAAAAATCCAGCATAAATTATCGCTCTAGTATAACCAACGTGAAAATTGGGATGTAAACGATGTCATCTAAGTGAAATAATAAACTAATAAACCTATATATTATTCTTCTTATTCTTCTCTCAATCCCAATTATCCATCTGGGTAACATAGGATAGAAGCCTGGCCAACACTAACTTTGGATAATTTTTATGTGTTTGGCCTGGTCAAGAAGTTGTTGCAGTGAGATTCCACAAACTTGAAAGGTTGAAGTTATTTATGCATAATTTACAATTTAAAATTTTTTGGGATCTCATCATATTAATATATTCCGTTCCTTAATATAAGTTTTATTTGGAAAGTTGATTTTGGTATTAAATATATAGGATACATTTATAATTTTTATCAAAGTTTTTTCAAATTGCCCCAATTGATACTCCCTCATAAATAATTAAGTAAGAGAGGGGGATTGAGGAAGATATGGTTTGGATATTTTAGAGAAAACATGTCATATTAACCAATTTAATTAGTATCCTTAATTTAATCAAATTAGGTAAATATGTCTCTCAATGTTGGACATGAATGATTGAAAATATATCTTATAGATATATAATTATCCTCTTTTATCATCTTTATAGTGAAAGCATAATAAAACAAATAAGATTAATCAAAACATGGAAATGATAAGAGCCATGATCATGAATATAAAATAAAGCTTGCACCGAAATGTAAATAAAAAATAAACTCAAACTAATAAGAATCATGGTCTTATAAAAAAACTTGAGCAATCTTCTGGTCATATAGAAAATAAGAAACTAAATATTTAAGAGAAAAACATCTTAGACATTTCTGATATTTTGCATCAAAGATATAAACAGTATGATAATATATCTTTAAAGAAATAATTTAATCCTTTTTTATGAATAAATGATTTTGTTTGATCTGTTTAATTATCATATGTGTATTCAATTAAAAAATTGAGGGGAAAAAAGCGTCCACGGTGAGGCTAAAGAAATCCTAAATTATTAATAATTATAACAGGTTATATGGAAATAATTGCGAGATTGTTTTCATATTAGTGGTTTGCAAGACCTTTCAAATATTGATGTCAGATTAAGAAATTTACACCTTATTCAATGTTTTTTTATGAACAAGTTCTACAAAGTATCTTCTAAGAAAAACTTTATTTTAAGAAATCTATTATTAATTAACTTGCGATTTATTCACAGAATGCTCTAAGTGCATGGGCTAAAGTGACAATATCGAATTAATTAAAATTTTCTTAATACTTCTTTGCTTTAAAAATTTTCCATACAAATGAACATATTTAGGCAAATGACACATATTTACATCATTAAAATCAAACTATAACAGATTGAATACACATATGATAATTAAACATATGCAAGACAGGAAATATGGATGTATAGAACTATAAGCTAACGCAATGTAAAGGTAAGAAATTAACCAACCAGGATAGGGGAATTGGAACTAATGTAAAGGGTTAGTCTCTTACAATGTAAGGTAACAAAATCAAAATTCCAATTTTTGTTGGCAGATGTGTCAACATTAAATACTTGAGGACATTTAGAACAAAATTGTCTTTAATGGGAAGATATATGTACTTTTAAAGCTCAATATTTTTAAAAAAAATCATAATTATTTAAACAACACCACGCACTACTACAAAAATACTCTATTGCGACGCAACAAAAGCAGCGCTTATCAGTTGTAAGGGCTGGTATTGGTTGTGTTCAACCTATACCGGCGCTTCTTAATTATAAGCGCCGGGATAGGGGATCTCTTTCTAACCTTTGATTTTTTTTTTTTAAATTTTGACCAATCTCGGGGCTTATTTCTTGTAAGCATCGGGATAGGTATTTTTCTTTATATTTTTTTAAAATTATTTTAAGCCTATCCCAGCGCTTACAAGTACTAAGCGTCAGGATAGGCTTCTTTGCCCTTTTTTATTTTGTCTTTCTGACTTTTTATTTTTTTAAAAAAATTTTTGACCAATCCCAAGTCTTATTACCTGTAAGCGCTGAGATATGTCTTTTTTCTTTATATTTTTTTTAAATTGTTTTAAGCCTATCCTGGCGCTTACAAATACTAAGCGCAGGGATAGACTTCTTTGTCCTTTTTTTATTTTGTCTTTCTAACTTTTCATATATTTTAAAAAAATTGACCAACCCCGGTGCTTATTTCCTGTAAGCACCGAGATAGGTCTTTTTTCTTTATATGTTTTTTTAAATTGTTTTAAGCTTATCCCGGCGCTTACAAATACTAAGCGTCAGGATAGGCTTCTTTGTCATTTTTTTTATTTTGTCTTTCTGACTTTTTTTTTAAAATTTTTTTTAAGCATATCCTGGCGCTTATAGTTCAATTTTCCTTTATTTTATTTTTTAAATTTTTGTTACATATCCCGGTGCTAATTCCTTTTAGGACTTGGCTTCCCATGCTCTTCCCTCCTCTATCCCAAAATTATATAGTGTTGGGGTCACATTTATTTTTGTTTGATTTTATCATTAGATTCTATATAAAATTAGTGATATTTTGATATCTTATGGACAAAAAATGGTCTAGTTTTCAATTTTATGTGATTTTTCAAAGATTTAATGTTTAAAGTTCTGTACTTTTTTCAAGTTAAAGCATCAAATCTTTAAAAAATCATATAAAATTAAAAACTAAACCATTTTTAGTCCATAAGATATCAAAATGTCACTAATTTTATGTAGAATCTAATGATAAAATAAAAAAAATTGACCCCAATATTCTATAATTTTAGGATAGAAAAGAGAAGAGGATGGGAAGGAAAAGAGAGGGCCACTCCCTTCCTTTTAAGCGCCGGGATAGAGTAATTATTTCTATCTCCCACGAGTTTTTTGTCGTTTCCCTCCCTTCTTCGTGTGCCATTCCCTCTCTTCCTAGACCCTAGATTACTCTCTTCTCCCTCAGCCAGCGCTGCACTTCTCTATTCTCCCAAACCCTCAGAATCCTGCAGTTGCTCGCCGTTCGTCCAACCGTCACCTTTCACCGTCACCGTCACCGTCACCGTCACTCTTCAATCTCCAAAAACTCGACATTCGCCATCACCGTCGTTCTTCAGCACCTTCTTACTCCAAAAACCTGATATTCCCCTCCATTTCTTCTGCTTCGCCTTGCTTGATGGAGAGAGAGTGGTCGACGCCGAGCAAAAGGGCGGATGAGGGAGAGGGTTGGAGGAGCTTCGCCATTTCTTTATCCCCCTCTTAGCGTTCATGCGAGTAAGATTGAAAGAAAGAAAGGTAGAACTTAGATAGATTTTGAGTTTTCTTATGTTCTGCTTGTTTTGATTCGAAGTAGAGATTTTTGGGCTACTGCTCATCTTTTTATTTCCTAATCTTTTTTTTTTCTCCATTGCTCCTTCGATGCTCAGATCTCTCCTTGCTTAAACCTTACGAGATTCATCCCCTTCTTTTTATTCAATTAACCCTCCGTCTTCTCTGTAATTTCAAGACTTTAATCTACACACAAGTGTAGATCTTGTTTCATGTTTTTTCAAGTCTAGAAAGTTGTTTCATGGGGCTGTTCACTTGGCACAATGATTTCCCCTTTTTTTTTGGGTTTTGTTTAGATGTTTGATTGTAGCTTTCCATAGTTTGTTTGCTTTTATGGGTTTTGTAATCCATAAGTTTTGTTATCTGCTCATCCAACTGCTGAAGAAGATAAAGAATGAGAAGTTAGAATTCGAGATTTGAAATTCAAACTAAGCTTTATTCCCCAGTAGCATTGGGTATGTACAAGTGTTTTTTGCGTGGCTTTTCCTGGACAAAGATCCATTTTTATTTTTATATAGAATACTTTGTGACATACCCAATGCTACTATGGACAAGCTCGTGTAAAGTTATCTGATGGAGAGTCATCTGCCCGGCTTCGTGATAATTTGATCATGGAAGAAAGGTACAGCATGGGTGTCTATACCAGCAAAATGTGCAACGTAGAATTTATCTGACACCCCTGTAGCTATTAGAATAATTTATCTGACACCCTTATAGCTACTAGAACTGTTAAATCTTAGTTATTAACATTGGCCTGTTATAGATTGATGTCTTTCCAGTATGGAATGCTTGGGGACATGCTTTGATTCGTATGGAGCACTATGGACAAGCTCGTGTAAAGTTTAAGTATGTGAAATTTCTTTTTCCATTAAATTGCTTTTATGTATTAGCTCAGCACTTCAGAGTCCCTTTCATAGATTGTGTAGAAACACATGAGCAGGGGCTTAGACTCAGATTTATATTACTACTCATTTCATTTCAGGCAAGCTCTTCAGGTGTACAAGGGTGACCCTGGGCCAGTGATTTTGGAGATTATAAACACTATTGAAGGTGGTCCACTGGTTGATGTTTCAGCAGTTCATTCAATGTAAGATCTTGTGCATTTATCATAGTTGTATTTTTTTGTAACTAGAAGGATTTATCTTTAGCCAAAAGCTCTGCCTTCAATGTATCATTAGTCTTTAAGCTTCATAGACAACAAAATCTAACTAATGCTAATCATTTTGCTAAAAGTGCTCCGACAATCTTGGATAATTCTCTTTCAACCGATATGCATCTCAATATTCTGTATATGCCATCAACATTTCCACGTTCAAAGAAATAAAGATGGTCTCAGGAATCTACAAGTAATTCTAGATATAGTCTAGACTTTTATGATGGTCCCCAGAGCAAACTGGATAATGCCCAGTATAATGAGTGTCTTCCCTACTTACAAGAGGTGACCATTATTCTTATATGTATCAATTATGATAAACAAATGTCATCCATGTTTCAACTTGTCTTGTTCTCTGATTTTTTTCATGCAGACTTTTGCTACGCAATTTGATGAATATGCTTATTCTAGGCTTAATCTGTATTTTAGTCTTGATTTTTTTTGTTTCGTGCATGAGTAACAACTAAAGGACCATTCCTAAATAATTCTTACATATACCCAACCTCAAATGATATGTATGGTATGTACGTGCAGTATGGAGTTACTATTTTAAATTTTAGGAAACTAATTTTTAAAATTTTGCAGGGAGATGATTTTGTCAATCGAAATGGTATTATATCATTGCATTGCCAGAGTTGCAAGTCTTGTTCCATTTGCATGCTTCCTTTGACAATGGTAATTTCTTTTTGTACATTGATTAGGAACATGGTCACCTAAGTTCCTATGTAACTAAGTTTGCTTTTCAGGATGGCTCAATGAAGCTTGTTGTTTAGTTCTTCATTGTGTGCTTTTAGCTGTAAGTTCACCCTTTCTTCTGCTTCTCTTGACATATAAAGTTTTTTTTGCTTTATCAGATGTGATTCCAGAATGCAACAAGCTATGAGTTCCTAAGATTTGGACAGTTTTCGGTGGTATTGGGATGATAAAAATGTTAGAAAGTTAGTTATGGTTTGCTAGTTGGTTTTGTGAATCAAATTGTTAAATTATTTATTTTGCTTTTCATAGCCATATGTCTGAAGTGCTTACTTCCTTTAATATATTAAGATCATGTTGTGCTCATTTTTTTCAATGTGATTGTACTGTACTTTTTCGCTGGTAATTTATGATTTCTTTTGGAGAGATCATAGCTGAGATCATTAAACGATAGATCATCATTGACATTGTTGATTCTATGTAATTAGCAGTTTTTCAAAGGAAAACCCAACTTATGATGGAACTAATATCCTAAATTATTATAAAACCCAAAGATCTCGATTTATTAAAATGCTTCAACACCCCCAATTACTTCAAATATGGTACTTCAGTTACTAATGGTCTCGGATGCAAGATGTGTACTTATACCATTCTCAGTTCTCACTGTAGCCTTCCTTGCTTGAGTGCTCTCTAGTTGTTTTCCCAACGCAGTTTTATTATCTTTCCTCGAATGCTTTTGCTTTAAATTGTTTAGTCCTCCTTCACTACTCTTGATATCATATAAAGCTCTTAAATACTCCTACCCAGTTGACAATGAGATTTCTATAGTCTTCAGTGTGTATATATGTATATGTATATATAGCTGTCAGTGAATTGAATTAAGCTTATTTTCCTGTTTCTGTTTTGCGTTGGCCGTCCCTGCTTTATTGAGAAATACTTTTTGTTTTGTTTTGTTTTCTATTTTCTGTTTTCTATCTTTTATTTTTTGAATCTTTAAGGTTAGTCGATAACTCCTCAGTTTGTTCCGTAGTTTTACAATCTACAAATTTGCATTGCAAACTTCATTTATTTCCCGTGACGTGGCAATAGAATCTGTATTTCAAGTTATATAGGATATGTGGCCTCATTCTCAAGTATTATTTTCATTTATTGACATCATTTTTTCATTGAGTTTAATTCATTCTAGTGGAGTATTGACTCGTACTGAATTTGTGTGTAATTCATTACTTTCAGGTCAGTTTGTTGGGTCTTTCAGGACTGGGCTATACCCTCCAACTAGTGATATTGATACAAGTTTGGTTGCTTCGCTTGTAGTAAAATATATAACTAGTTCATATTTGAAGTTCGTACATCACAATCAATTTTCTTAGTTTAATCCTTCATCAAATCTTTCAATGTATAGGTGGTGATTCTAAAGAAGGCTTACCAAGTCCTCAGCTTGAGATAAATTAACTTGCATGTTCTAATTTATTTAGTTGTCTTTTTATCTTTCTAATTTACTTAGTTATTTATTTTTTTAAGTATATAGCAATTAACTTGTATGTATGCATTGAGAATGTATGTAATTTATTTTTATCTTTCTAAAATGCTTGCTTTAAATATATTTGATTTCTGGATATATGGCTTGGTGTATATATGCATTGAGAATGTATGTAATTTTTGAGTTGATGCTGACATGAGACAGTATTAAAAATAAAAAATATTTTTTTAAATAAAATAACCTATCGCAGCGTTTTTCTCAGAAAAACGCCTCGATAGGTAAATAATTTTATTTAAATAAATCACTATATCGCGGCGCTTTAAATAGTTAAGTGTCGCTATAGGATAAAAGTTTACTTTTTTATTAAAATTAAATGACCCATAGCGGCGCTTCTCATGCATAAGCGCCACTATAGGCTTTTAATTTTTTTATTAAAATTAAATGGCCTATACCTGCCTTTTTTTATAATAAGCGCCGCGATAGGGTCAATGACCTATCGCGGCGTTGGCTATTTTGGCACTTAGAAGTGCTGCTATTGAGGCAAAAAAAGCGTTGCTATTGGCCAATTCTGTAGTAGTGACGGGTATGCCTTAGTAGAGCTCTTATTGCCACCTCTTGCTCAGAAGTCTTTAGTAGAGTGCTTATTGCCACCTCTTCCTATTTGGATTTCTTTTGAAAAGAAATATGCAGGATAGTGGGTGCTTGATGTTTGTAAATTTGGAAAGTTAAATCTAAATTTTAGAAAAGAGGAAATATAATCAAGTATAAAGACAGGGATGAGAAGGGTAGAAATATATAATATAATAGGAATGTGAGAGACGTTAAGTATAAATATTAATTTACTTTTATTAAACATGTGTGTTATATGCTTTAATAGTAGTTTAAGATTCATCAAGGCAATGGAAAGAAAAGGAGCTGATTCAGGATTATGATTTGGTATCCAGGTAGCAGTTTATTTCATTATATAAAATTTACATATATAATTTTGTAATATTTATTGCAATAAAATGGGCTTTATTCCTTTTATGGTTATTGTAGAGTACTCCAAGGCTTAGGCGGTTCACTACCTCTTTGCCAGCTCAGCTTTTATAACCGTGAGGGTTATACATACCCATGAGGCCGGGTTATAATTTAGCTTCTATAATTGTGGAGTTACATATAACCTTGAGGGTTATAATTTAGCTTTTATAACCGTGAGGGTTATAATTGGGAAATCCTACAGGTATAACTTCCACTTATTAGCAAATATATTGTTAATTTTAGTGGTTGGTTTGTGCATATGGCACTCAGCTTAAAAGGATAAATGCTTTCATTATCTGTAAAGGTTTATAAAATTTATATATATAAGTGCATGCATGATATAATTATATATGGAACAGACTGCAATTGAACATTTGTCTACAGAATAGCAAGGGAGGAACAAGCTTTTAAGCTAAGCTAGTATTCTGGAAGAGCATGGGGGACTAATCCTATTCCATTTTTTATTTTAGACTTGGACTTGGACTGATTGCTTTTGAGTTCTTTGAATTAATTTGTGAAAATTGGCAAATGAGTAAGGACCCTATGATAATATCACCAGTGATGTTTGTTGTCCACGTATATTTCCATTCAAGTTGGCCTTCTTTGAATTCTAATCCCACGCTTTTGTCTTAAATACATTAAATTGTACTATATATTATAAACTAAATATTATATCATGTTTTTTGCCATCAAATATTAATATATTATATCATGTTAAGCAAAGGAGATAGTATAAGGTCAAAAAAAAAAAAAAAAAACAAGCAAAGGAGATAGTATAATTTACTATCATCTATCAACACTTTACAATAGAAAATTGTTTTGGGACCTTATTATTTGAATTTATATGATAGGGAAAATTCCAAATAAATACCCCTCGAATATCAAAAGGACAAAAAGGTACCTCAAATATACAAAAGGACATAAAAGGGATCGTTCCCAATTTGGAATAAACAATTTTAAGGTAAAAAGACCAAAATGCCCCTGTCTCCATTAACCACTCAGGTATGGCCATTAACCACTCCCGTATAGCGATTAACCACTCTAGTATAGCCATTAACTACTTTACTGATTCATTAGTTAAGCTTGTTTTTGGGAAAGCTGTTAACTACTCTAGTATAACAATTAACCACTTCAATATAGCGATTAACCACTCTAGTATAGCCATTAACTACTTCACTGATTCATTAGTTGGGTTCAAATACTCTTATATTTGTGAAAGTCGTTAACCACTTTAGTATAGCAATTAACCACTTCAGTATAGCGATTAACCACTCTAGTATAGCCATTAACCACTTCACTTTGAAAGTGAATGGAGACAGGGGTATTTTGGTCTTTTTACCTTAAAGTTGTTTATTCCAAATTGGGAACGATACCTTTTATGTCCTTTTGTATATTGGAGGTACCTTTTTGTCCTTTTGATATTCGAGGGGTATTTATTTAGAATTTACCCACTATAATTGAGTAGTTTTTATAGTTAAAGATAGATAAAGTTTGACCTACTGTAATGGATCAGGTAGCCCAGACAGCCCAATGCCAAGAAGAAGCCCATGAGACAGAGACTTGTGAGCAGGGACTTAGAAGGAGTTCTCGCGTGAAACGGCCCCGTGGAAAGTGGCGGGAGGATGAGTATTTTTTTTAGTCCAAAAAAAAAAAAATAAAAAAAAAGCAGAGAGGACTTGGGAACGATGTGCAATCCCCCCCTCCCTCCCCCAAATCTCTCTCTCACAATTATGTTATTCTATATATGTGATTTGCTATCTTGCACTTTTCTGTAACTATTTGTTGAAGAATTATTGCAGATATTTAGTAATACGGTTCTGTACATTTTGCAGTGTTCCATACATTTGTATTCTACCTCCTTATTAATTGATTACAGGATATTTCATTGGTGCTTTGACGAGGCTGCTTCATAAGGACTCGTTTTTCTGGAATTCTGATGCCCAAGAAGTTTTGAATTATTTAAAACAACTTTATTGCAAGCTCCCACTTTGGTCTTACCAAATTTCAACATTCCTTTTATTTTGGAGACGGATGCATCAGGTACAGGGATAGGTGCAGTATTGAGCTAGGAGGGTCATCCGATTGCTTATTTTTCTAAGCAAATTTTAGCCCAGATGCAAGCTATATCGGCTTATGTCAGAAAATTATATGCTATCACCCAAGCGGTAGCCAAATTCCGTTACTACTTGTTTGGCCATTGCTTTGTTATTCAAACTGATCAGAGTTTAAAGCATCTAAACAGAGAGGTTATTCAAACTCGGAAGCAGAAATCATATTTGCTGAGATTGATGGGGCTTAAACTGATCAAGCTGTCGATGCTTTGTCGAGGGCTACACATATGTCCTTATTGACTGTCCAATCTTCCTTGATGACTCACATTATTACACAGCTGAAGGCATTATACCTTTTATTCTTCACAACTCAAGCAATTATTGTACCATCCACAAGCTTTCCCTGGCTACAACTGTAAGGATGATTTGCTGTATTAGAAGGGCTGGTTAGTGATTCCTGCTGATGCATCAGACCTGATTCAAAAGTTATTGGTGGAGTTTCATGTGTCTCCATTGGGAGGACATGCTGGGTTGTACGAACTTTCATCGCTTAGCTGCTTTATTTTTATGGCCAGGTATGCATCGTGATATTTCAATTTTTATACGACACTAGTATTTGTCAATGGGCCAAAATCTTGCACACACTGCCTGCTGGTTTGTTAGCGCCTTTACCGATTCCTAACTGGATTTGGGAGTACATAGCTATGGATTTTATTGCAGCTTTACCTGCTCTTCGAGGCTATTCTATAATTTTTGTGGTGATTGATCGATTGCCTAAGATGCACCCTTTATGCCTTTTCGAACTAATTACACAAGTCAACATGTGGCAGAGGTTTTTGTCCGTTTGATAGTTAAATAATTGCATGGATTTCCACAGACCATTTTGTCTGATAGAGATAAGGTTTTTCTTAGCTCTTTTTGGAAGCATCTAACAAAGTTGCATGGGTCTTATTTGTGCATGAGTTTGGCCTATCACCCACAAACATATGGCCAATCTGAGGTTTTAAATAAAAGAGTGGAAATGTGAATGATGTGGAATTTTCTTTAACTTTTTCCTTACCCTTATTATCTCTCTCTCTCTCTGTCTGTCTCTCTCTCTCTCTCTCAATATCTTTCTCTATCCATTCTCATCTTATAATTCTGTTATTCTCCATCTGTCATTCGCTATCTTACAGTTTTCTGTAACTGTTTGTTGAAGAATTACCGCAGATATTCAGTAATACAGTTTTGTTTTACAGTGTTCCATACATTACATTTGTATTGTGTTCCCTTGTTGATTAATTACAGGATATTTCACCTGCCCACTCGCATTGACACTAAACTGGTGAGGAACCTCAAATATTCTTTTTTTCTTTTTTGATAAAAAGACAAATTAGTATAAAAACGAGTAAAGAATATTAAACACTACAAGAAAATAGGACGCTTGTCATGGTTAAAATAGGACCCTTGTCACGGTTTTAACTGTGACAAACATGCTTTGTCACAGTCACTACTACAAAAAAGGGTTTATATGTCTGTTACTTTGGGGTTTTCATGTCACTTTTATATGAGACATTAAAGCAAGTGACATGGAAAAATGAACTTTTAACGTCCCTATAAATAACGGAAGTGGAATGACAGAGTTTTCACGTCACAAATTATACAAAAAAGAGACGTCAATAGTCCTACAAAGGCCTCCTCTTAAAATCTGTCGTAGGACTTTCCACGTCACTTGTTATCTAATAAGGGATGTGGAAAGTCCAGGCCAGACTTTCCACGTCCCTTATTAGCCTAATAAGGGACATGGGAAGTCTGGCCTGGACTTTCCACGTCCTTCATTAGCTGACAAGGGACATGGAAAGTCTAGGTTGGATTTTTCACGTCCCTTAGTAGCTAATAAGGGACATTGAAAGTCCAATTTTTTTTTTAAAAAAAAAATTGGGGGCATTTTTTGGATTGGAATGACCTATAATCCAAAAAAGATGCCCCTATATGAACATAAGAATTAAAATAAAAAACTACAACATAAGAAATATATGTCCATTACACAAAACTATTACACATAGAAATATATGTCCATTACACAAAACTATTACACATTTAATCTATTTAGTCTTCCTTTACACAAAACTATCATATAAATAAGGAAAATAAGATACCATAAAATTTATATTAATAAGGAGGCATCAAAGCAACATGGAGCAAAGGTCCTGAATTGCTTATAGTCGCACTAACGCTGATTGATATGTCTGCACATCAGCACTCCCTTAAATACCCTTTCATGGAACACTAATGAGAGCCTTACAAACGGTTTTATTCCCAAAACATATATAATAGCAAAAATATGGCCCTGAAGATACCACAGCATTGCACTCTGACCACCCAAACATGAGGATCCCATAAATATAACATTGACACTATATTTCATCTTCCTTTTAACACTTTGAAGTGAATAAAGAGAAATTCTCTGAAGTTATAACACCAACTCAGTTTCACCATAAATTTGCAACCAGGGATTTGGGACTTTTGAGAACCTTCAGAGATAATGGATGATAGGATGGTGGCAGCCTCCACAGCTTTTTCTTAGATCTGACTGCTTTCTCCTTCAGTTGTCACACTGAATCTCTTCTCCCCCTTTTTGGCATCATCAAAAGGAGGAGTAGAGACAACAACTGGCGCTTTCCCTTTTTTGGAATAGATTTGGGCAGGGTCTGGTGGGTATATTGGAGGGCAGATGGATGAATGGGTAGAGGCTGAGATGGTGGTGGAGTGGTGACTTGTGTTTGAGGTAATTGGGAAGGAGGTAGTGATGTAGTGGTGATGTGCAAGGGAGATGGAGGAGGGTCTTGATTGTCTGATGAGGTGGAGGAGGATGATTTCTTGGAAGGGGAAGTGGGAGAAGGAGGCTTGTATTTGGGTGATGCTGTTGTTTTGGTGGGAGAGGGGTGTTTGGGAGAAGTGGGTGTTTTGGAGAAGGGAGAGGGTGGATGAGATGGTAAGGGAGATTGGGGAGGAGAGTAATGGATGGGAGATACCTCATGAGGCTCATGTCCAGGAAATGGGGACAATGGAGAGCTAGGGAGATTGACTTGATGTTGCTGCCTCAAAACTTCTTCAAGTCCAACCAATCGATTATGGAGGAATTTGTGCATATTTACTACTGCATCATAGCCCTTGAAGATGGTCAAAGTGCTCTCCTTGACTGATTTAACTATAGAATCATTCAGAGCAGCCACCAATCGCTTCAATAGTCTGTCTTCCATGGCCTGGTGCTCTAGTGACATTTCTTCCACGACCCTGGGAAATACTTGCTCTACAAGTTGGGCAATGATGTTGGCAGGGAGTGGGGCTCCTCCTTCTGGAGTAGGAGCTGCTGGTTCAGGATGAACTGGTGGTGCAGGTGCTACTTCTTCCTGATCCATGGGTTCTTGGACATGTTCAGATGCATGGGAGGCAGAGGGATGCACTTCTCCTGGTTCAACTCCCTCTTTAGGTTGTCCCTCTTTAATGTGAATTGCTGGTTGAGGCATGGAAGGAATGTGGCTTTGTCCAAAAGGATCCAAACCCATCTTCTTTAGGGTGGTCAGATTGCATCTAGGGGGCTCCTTATTCTGATCAGTATCTAGCCAGAAGATCTTGTTGTTGCAGAGAATGAAGGAGATGAGTTGAGCAAAACAGAGAGGAGTCTTGACAGTCTTTGTCTTTTGAAACCTCAGAAATTCCTAATTAAAAATAAATGCAATGAAACTCAATTTAATAATCTTAATCTAGACCATCACCGTCACCGTCGTCATTTTATTCTTCCTCTTGTTTGTTGTCATCATCATCCTCCTCATCCTCATCATCCTCTTCCTCCTCATCCTCATCATCATCATCATCATCATCATCATCATCCTCCTCCTCCTCCTCCTCCTCATCCTCCTCGTAATTATAAATCATATTATCAATAGGCATAACCACTTCTTCATAACGAATTTCTGTTTCTCCTTCATCCCTCAATTCATCATCATGAGCACTTATTGGCAATACAACTTCTAGTTCATCTACTTGAAATGCCTCTACGTTGATTTCAGATACAGGCATTTCAGTTATGCTACGGGGTTTGATCTTAAGAACGGCAAGCCAATTAGTCTTTTGACGACAAGGATATGGGCTATAATATACCTACATTGCTTGGGTTGTAAAAATAAATGGGTCATACTTATTGTACTTGCGTAATGCATTAACTTCAACGGTCCCATGAAATTTGTCAATCTTAGTCCCACGATTTGGTGTTGGATCAAACCAATCACACTTGAACAACACTAATCTCTTCAACAGCATACCCATGTATTCAATCTCTACAATTTCTTATACAATGCCATAAAAGTCATGTTCTGATTGGCTGTAATAAGTTCCTTTGATGCACTGATTTAACCGGTTCCGTAAACGCCTTGGGGGTTAAATGCAAGAAAAATTATACCAAGGATTGCAACAAAGTGGTGCAACCTAGGGTCGTATCACAAGGAGTCAATTTATTATGAATGCCTAAACTAAACTAGATGCAAAGAAAGCTATAAAACAAGGGTTTTGTCATTGAAATGATCTTTTTAGTATTTTTCAATTGTAGAAATGCAAAGAAGACTTGTTTTTGGCTTTTTAGATTTTAGAAAGCAAATAAATGGTTTGAAAACTCTTTTGATGGAAGTGGGGCCTCTTGATGGAACTTAGCAACCTTCCTAGCTTCTTAATTAAATTGGGAGTAAAAATCCAAGTCCAAGTGTAAAAACCAAAGGCAATCGCCTAAGTCCAATTGACTTAGTTATCAATTGATTCGGCGCATCGCTTGCACAATTGGTAAACTAAGCAATTGTTAGAAAACCGCTTGGTAGTGAAAACTCTTGACAACACACAATGAGTCTCCTCTCGAAGGTGTAATTTGACCCTTCAAGAATGGATTTAGTGTCTAATGCTAGATGTAACAAACAAATGCATTAATCCAAACTAAGAATCCAAAGTAGATAATCAATGCTACCACATCAATTGTATTATGCCAAGCAATTAACACTAAGGTTTATGCACATAAAAGCAATCGCTAAATTACATACATAACCCATTGAAAAACTATCACAAATAATATAAATCCATAGTGTACCATATTCCAATCAACACACATACATACAAATCAAAGGAACTTGAACATAAATGTGCCATTAGACATAGGAAAAACACTAAACACTCCCCTAGAAGACCATTGAAGCTCCGGTTGCTCTATCCACCAAGAATCCCCAAATGCTTTAGCCACACATCTCGTTACACACCACTTCAAGAAGCTTCACGAATTTGTTGGCCATGGAAGAAGGAAATGAGGTGGTGGAAATGAATAGGAAATGGAATGGGTGGTGTGAAAATTGGTGTATGCGTGAATTGTGGTGAAGGAAGATGATGAATGATTGAAGGTGTGTCTGCTTACTGAAATATGGCGTGAAGATGGGGCTGTGGGAGTGGAAATCGGTAGCCTTGTGGAGGAGATGGAGATGGAGGATGGTGATGAAAATTGGCGTGAGGAGATGAAGGTGAAATGGCGTGAAGAAAGCAAGAGGAATGATGGTGGAGCTTGTGTGAATGGTGGCTGTTCGTCTCTCTTCCTCGGGTCTGGGCAGAAATCAATTATATAAGGAGCTTAGGGGCTGTTTGGTTGAGGGAAATTAAGCCCTAAATCTAAGGGTTTTTGCTGGATACCCAAATAAGCTTCCAAACGGGACCCTTACTCATTTAATCTCTATTTAAAAAAAATATAGAAATGAACCCAACAATTTTTATTCCATCTTTGCCCTCCTTTAATCTCCCAAATTTCCCAATTTGTCCTTGCCCAACTGAGATATGCAGTGCAGCGGGACCTAGGTGTAATTTCTGAAATTCGAGCACTAAATTGTAATTTCTGGAATTCGGGTCCATCTTTATCAAGACTTCCTACAATGACAAATTCAACCACAAATTGTAATATCCCAAGTCCAAAAATAAGAAATACATGAGTTTAAACCTTAAAATTCTCATTTAAGCACTAAAATGCAATTAACTCAATGTATTGGAATTATAAGTGTAAAAGTGCCTGAATTGCCATGTATTAGCCTAGGACAAGTGCTAATTTACTATAATTAGTGGGTCAAAATATAAAATAATTAGGTGTAATCATTCCCCCACACTTAGACCTTTGTACTCCTGGACAAAGTATAGATAAGCAATGACAATGACTTAAGCTAATCAACAATCTCAAGTCGGAATAAGAAATGCTCAAGACATACAAAGGAAAAATTGACAATGTAATTAGAAGCAAATGGCAATATGTGAGAACTCTCAAGAATTGAAGTGTTTAACTCATCTCACAGTATGGGTTCTTTCGCTCAAATTGCTCAATATGTCACTTACCATAAGCTTGTAACAAATCTAAGATCTCCATTTATAAAGCAAGTATGAAATGAATCATGAGGACTTTGAGGTTCTAATGATGGGGGAAAGCCATATGGATAAGAAAAAATGAGATATGAAATGAAGATGGTTGAAATGCATGAGCAACATTCAAAAATGTATTGTAGCAACCAAATTTACACATTTGAACTCAAACTAGCCACACATTTCAATATACCATATTTTTGCAATTTTTTTTTTTTGCTTTTCTACCTTTCTTTCTATATTATTTTTTTTTATTTTATTTTCTTTTTTTTTCAAGCTACCATTTTCTTTTATTCATATGGCATCATATATATTTGCACAAATGGCTCTTACAGTTCAACTCAACAATATGCTACATTCAACAACTCAATTCAATGCAGATCAACCAATGAATGGCTCAAAGGGTGGACAATGGATGAATAATTATGGCTTGTGTTTGGGTTAAAGAGGTGATAAAATGAATGCCTCAATCACTTTCAAAACACATATGCTAATGTAATTTTGACCAAGAGTTGAAACAAGTTCTAGAAGTTAACATATCAAGCAAAATGCACTCATCTATGGAAATTAGGCTCAATTACCTCACGGCAAGGCTAATCTCACATATCACCATTAACAACCAATTACAAAGCAATTTTCACAATGCACGCTTCAACAAGTCTCATATCCAACTATCAAAAATTGAAAAGCAAAGGCTAAGATCATTGCAAACTCTACCCAAAGTCCAAGATAACAAACAATATAAGATGGGGCTTCTTGCACAGGTTTTCAAAAAAGTAGGGCAAACTAGGTTTTTATAAAAATAAGTTGAAAAGCACTTAAATTCACTCCTAAGAAGTCTACCTTAGCAAAATAGTCAAGTCAAAAGCAAAAACAAGCCAAATTTTGAAAAAAAAATTCATTCAAAAATAATCAAAGATTGCCCAAAGTTACCACTAATCATAGCAAATCATGCAAAGACCTCAAAATTGCCAAAAAACCATGCAACTACCCCCCACACTTGGACAAAACATTGTCCTCAATGTTTAAAAATGGCTAAATATCAATTGACCAAACTCTATGTGTAGCAGAAAGTATGAAGTCCAATTCTAGATCAGAGCATACACATCGTCTACACGAAGAGGGAGAGAGAGTAGTAGAGAATGATGCAATCAACATAAAGCAAAAGTTTTAGAAACTGAAAGAGGAACAATGAATGCAAGCATATGCAACCATCATAACAATGTCTAGGGATTTTATTGAATTTAAACAACTAAGTTCCTACTAGGAAGTCCCATTCCCCCACAATTAAACTAGACACTACATTGGATCATAACATTGATCAGTCCATCTGTAATGAAAAGTAAGAGAGAAAGGAAAGGGACAACCTGTCCTCAAGAAGGCAGTGGTGGTGCTCCACGGTAGATCTTAAGGAGATGACCATTGGCTTGCAAGGTGTTTCCGGTCTCCTCCTCCAAAAGATCTAACATTCCAAACAGGTTGACCTTGATGACTCTATACGGCCCGAACCAATTAGATTTGAGCTTTCCTTGACCATGGCGGTAGCGGGCTTGATACATGAGCACTAGGTCCCCAACTTTAAAGGTCTTGTTGATGATGTGTCGATCATGAAGTAGCTTGGTTTTGGCTTTGTAGATCCGTGAGCTTTCATAGGCATTCATACGCAACTCTTCTAGCTCTTGGATGTGAAGGGCTCTTTCTTTGCCGGCTTCATTTAACTCCATGTTGCAAAGCGTGACCGCCCAATAGCTCTTGTGCTCAACCTCAACCGGAAGGTGACAACCCTTACCGTACACCAACCGGTAGGGTGACATGCCAATTGGAGTCTTGTATGCTGTGCGGTAGGCCCACAATGCTTCATCTAGCCTTTGGCTCCAGTCTTTTCTGCTCGGCTTCACAATCTTCTCTAATATGCGCTTGACCTCTCTATTGGACACTTCGGCCTGTCCATTGGTTTGTGGGTGATATGGGCTTGAAACTCTGTGGGCCACCCCATACTTAGCAAGCAAGCTATTGATGAGCTTGTTGCAAAAGTGGGTGCCTCTGTCACTGATCAAGGACTTAGGTACTCCAAACCTACTAAAGATGTTAGTTTTCAAAAATTTCAAAACCGTCGAAGCATCATTAGTCCTAGTGGGGATAGCCTCGACCCACCTAGATAGGTAGTCGACGGCCAAAAGTATAAAAGTAAACCCATTTGAAGAAATGAAAGGTCCCATAAAGTCTATGCCCCAAACATCAAAGGGTTCACAAAAGAGAAGAGGCTTTTGAGGTAATTCATCTCGCTTATTCACTCCCCGCCCAAATCTTTGACAAGTGTCACAAGCCCTTACAAAATCATTTGAATCTTTAAAAAGGGTGGGCCAATAAAAACCAGCTTCTAAAACTTTCCTAGCTGTTTTGGTTGAGCTATAATGCCCCCCACAAACCACAGTATGGCACGAAGTCAGAATGTCCTCAAATTCAGAATCCGGAACACATCTCCTGATCACTTGATCTTGACAAATCCTCCAAAGGATTGGGTCCTCCCACAAGTAATGATGGGCTTCCTGTTTAAGCTTTTGGACCTGAAAGGGAGACATGTCACAGGGGGTGAGTCCGCAAACCAAATAGTTCACAATAGAAGCAAACCATGGTGTCTCAACAGATATAGCAAAGAGAGAAGAATCAGGGCAATCATCACAAACATAATTAGAACAATCAACTCCCCTTGTATCATCTGGAAGGCGGCTTAAGTGATCGGCTACTAAGTTGTTGCTCCCGGCCCTATCCTTGATTTGTATTTTGAATTCTTGGAGCAAGAGCGTCCAACGAAGCAGCCTAGGCTTAAAATGTGGCTTGGTAAATAAGAATTTCACCGCTGCATGATCAGTGAACACAACCACAACAGAATGCAGAAGATATGGTCTAAACTTATCAAGAGCAAAGACAATGGCAAATAATTCTTTTTCAGTGGTAGTGTAATTTCTTTGTGCAGTGTCCAATGTCTTTGAGGCATAAGCAATGACATGTGGTCGTCCATTGCTCCTTTGACCTAACATGGCGCCAACGGCAGCATTGGATGCATCACATGCCAATTCAAAGGGCAAAGACCAATCTGGTGCAACTAAAATGGGTGGTTCAAGTAACTTTTTCTTTAAAGTGTCAAAAGCAAGCACACAATGCTCATCAAACACAAAATCAGTATCCTTTTGAAGCAATTGAGAGAGGGGTAGGGCTATTTTAGAAAAATCCTTAATGAAGCGCCTGTAGAAGCCTACATGTCCCAAGAAGGATCGTAGATCCTTTAGGCAAGTGGGATAAGGCAAGGTCGCTATCACTTCGGTTTTAGCCTTGTCTACTTCAACACCACGACTAGATACCAGGTGTCCTAATACGATACCATGGCTAACCATAAAATGACATTTCTCATAATTAAGCACAAGATTCTTTTGGACGCATCTAGCGAGTACCCTCTCTAAGCTGTGTAGGCACGAATGGAATGAGTCACCATAGACGGTGAAGTCATCCATGAAGACTTCCATGCAATCATTGAGCATATCAGAAAATACACTCATCATGCATCGTTGGAATGTGCCTGGCGCATTACAGAGCCCAAAGGGCATGCGCCGGTAAGCATAAGTACCAAATGGGCAAGTAAAAGTAGTTTTATCCTGATCCTCGGGTGCAATAGGAATCTGAAAATACCCGGAATAACCATCTAGGAAGTAGTAGTGACTGCGACCCGCCAACCGTTCCAACATCTGGTCGATGAATGGAAGAGGGAAATGGTCCTTTCGCGTGGCATCATTCAATTTCCTATAGTCTATGCAAACCCTCCAACTATTTTGCACCCTCGTAGGTATAAGCTCATCATTTTCATTTTTGACAACGGTGATCCCGGACTTCTTTGGCACCACCTGTACCGGCGAAACCCACTCGCTATCTGATATGGGATATATGATCCCGGCACTTAGGAGTTTAGTGACCTCCTTTTTTACTACATCAAGGATAAGCGGGTTAAGCCGACGTTGGGGTTGCCTTAGAGGCCTAGAATCATCCTGTAAAAGAATACGATGGGTGCAAACAGTTGGGTTAATACCCGGAATATCAGCCAAAGTCCAACCGATAGCCTTTTTGTATTTTCTCAAAACATCTAGCAATTGGGCCTCCTCACTTGCCATCAAATCATTAGAGATTATCACAGGAAGCTTGTCATCGGAAGCGAGAAAAGCATATTTAAGATTGCTAGGTAAAGGCTTAAGTTCAAGGGATGGGGGTTCAACAATTGAAGGCACAAGAGAAGGGAGAGTAGTAGGTAAAGAAAGACTCCCCTTTGTTGACCCGCTAACTAGGTATGGACTAGGCTCAACAGAAGCATTAACTTGGCCCACGGTCTTCCCGGGTGTTGAATCAACCACCAGTTGATCTATAGCAGCAACCACCTCGGGGGAAACATCCTCGACACTTGATTGTGGTGTCCGGGTAGCCGAATCAACCTCTTGTTGATTTTGGACAGCGGCTACGTTGGTTTTTACTCCACTCTGCACACCTGTCTCGCATGGCAAAATTAGTTCATTCAAGTAACGCAAGGTATGAGAGGAGATCCTAGGTCTAGAATTTAAGTTCAAAGATGAGTAAGAGGGAAGTGGCCCTTTAACCACATGAGGGTGAGGTCCAAAGTGAGTGGTGGTAGAGGTGAGCTTTGTTGGAGTGAGGGCTATCCCCTTGGAGTCTGAATCACCCATGTGTTGGTTCCCAATCTCAAACTCGACCTCTTGCACTTCCTTGGTACCTACAACATTGAGAAAACTGCCATCTTCCAAAGAAGGGTTATCACTCACCAAAGAAATGTTAGTGGAGCTCATATCCAAACTAGCATCATACATCAAAGAAAAATCCAAAGGGACAGAAAGTAGACAATCAACTACATGTGAGTCAAGGTCATACACGTCATCACCTAAGGAAGAAAAAGAATGAATAGAGGGTAGGGAAGAAAAATAGGAGTCATAAGTTTCAAGATCGGATGTGTAATCATATGAATGCAAGCTTAACTCATGCTCCTCAATGGCATCCTCCATCGCAATGTCAATCACATTCAAATCTAGAAGAGAATAGTCCTCATGAGGATGCCGCATTGCTTCATACATGTTAAAGCTAATCTTATGTTCTCCCACCTCCATTGTAATCAAACCATTTTTCATGTCAATCACCGATCCGGCGGTCCGCATGAAAGGTCTACCAAGAATGATAGTCGATTCACATGGCTCGCTAGCGGTGTCAAGAACATAGAAATCGGCGGGGAAAACTAAGTCTTTAACCTTAACAAGTATGTCCTCAAGAATGCCTTGTGGATATCGGAGTGTGCGATCGGCCAATTGTAAAATCACACTTGTCTTTTTTAAACCAGTAATGCCTAAAGAAGTGAAAATCGCACTAGGCATCACATTAATAGCCGCTCCTAAATCCAACAATGCATTCGTCACCGTCAAGCTCCCTATGGTGCAAGGAATCATAAATGATCCAGGATCTTTGCACTTGACTGGTAACTGAGGCTTGAACAAAGCTGACACACTAGGATTCAATTGAATCCTCTCATTTGGCCTAAACTTTCTTTTGTTTGTGCATAATTCTTTTAAAAACTTGCAATAGGAGGGCATAGATTTGACCAACTGAAAGAAAGGGATGTTAACATGCAATTTTCCAAACAAATCAAGCATTTCTTGTTCAGTTTGATCATCAAATTTCTTTCTACTCTTAATGAAAGCATGTGGGAAAGGGAGTTTAGAAAGTGTTACCTTCCTAGCCGGTGATATGGCTAGTTCATTGCTTGAACTCGTCTCTCCATGCTCATGAACGCTTGGGAGTTTTGCTTTCTTGGGAGTCTTTGCTGCCGTGGGAGTTAGCTCAACCACCGGCTCTTTCATTGTGACCTTCTTCCTTGTATAGAGCTCCCTCTCCTTGGCACTTTCACATGGATCAAAATGCATCGGGCTCAAAGGAGGACTTTCCACAACAATCTCCTCATCAACCGGTTCTTCTTCATCTTCAACTACCTCAAAGTGCACCTTCTTTTTCACTTGGAGGGGCTCAGATGTTGTTTTCCCACTCCTAAGGTTGATAGCATTGAGGGACTTTGGGTTCATGACCGTGTTGGATGGAAGGGAGCCCCCAAGTTGGGCTTGAAGCTCACTAAAGGAATTGGACAGCTTGGTCACATACTCCTCAAGGTTGGAGTTTTTGGTCTCCAATTGGGCCATCCTAGCATCACTTTTCTCAAACTTTGCCTCAACCATATTGTGGATGCCTTGGAAGCCTTGTTGACATGTCTTGGTAAGCTCCTCAAGAGCATTGGAAGACTTCTCTCGCCTCATAGGAACCATCTCATGGGAGGACTCACCTTGGCCTTGTCGATTGTTGAATGGCCTTGGTGGATCCCCATCTTGCCTCCACGAGAACTTAGGATTTTGGCGCCACCCTTCATTATAGGTGTTGGAGTAAGGGTCCCACTTAGAATTTCCACCTCCTTGACGTGGTTGATACATAGCATTGCAATCTTGGTACCTAGAGGGGCAATTGCAAGAGACATGCATGGATGACCCACAAAACTCACAAGAAGGGGCCACAAGCTCTCCACCGGATGTGTAACTTGGGGAAGTAGGTGGACTAGAAAGTCGGTCCAACCTAGAGTGAATGGCCTTTAATTCAGTCTCAAATCGATCCAACTGAGGTATATGTAGGGAGGTAGACTCAACCTTTTGCAAATCTCTAATCGACCTCTTAGATGGCCCATGTTGTTGCTTGGCTAGGGCTAACTTCTTCATAAGTTCCCAACCTTCTTCGGTGGTAAGGTCTACAAAAGAACCACCAGATGCTGAATCAAGCTTGTCTTGGTCTTTTTCACGAAGCCCATCATAAAAAGTTTGAGCCAATTGCTCTTCCGGTATTTGATGGTGTGGGCAACGGCTTAGCAATTCTTGGAATCTCACCCAATAGTCATACAAGGACTCATCTGCCTCTTGCAAAATAGAATTTATCTCCTTTCGCCTTGTTGAAGTCCTAGTATACGGATAGAATTTGTCTAAGAAAGCTTTCTTCAAGTTGGCCCATGAGCTAATTGCCTCTGGTGTAACTCTTGGTAGGCTCATATACCATTCCTTCGCTTTGCCCTCAAGAGTAAGATGAAAAACTCTCCACATGACATCTTCTACATTGGCTCCAATTGGCTTCATGGTATTGCAGTGTATAAAGATCTCATCCAAGTGCTTGTGTGGCTCCTCTTTCTCCAAACCAAGAAATTTAGGTAAGGACTGAATCAACAAGCCTTTAATTTCATAATCAGTGTGAATGGTAGGGAATGCATTTGTAAATGGATTGTAATCAATGTTAGTGCAAGTAGCATCCCTAATAGTTCTTCTCATAGGTGGAGCATGAACGGGAATCTCTCCCTCATTAAAAACTTGCCCATGTGCCCCATTACCATTACCCCCATTAGGATTCCTAGGTTGTTGTGGAATATTGGGTACACCGGGTATATTGGGTATGACAGGGACATTTGGTGGGTTCATGGCTAGAGGTGGTGGGTCACTCTCTATGTCTGTGTCTGGGTCACTAGCTAAGCTAGAATCTTGAGAGGAAGGGTGTTCAACAACTAGAGAGGTGCTGGAAACGGTGGCTCTATGAGCTTTCCTCAATTGGGTAAGGTGTCTCTCAAGTTCTGGTATTTTTGGAATTAGTTCACCCTCCCCTGGGTTGTTTCTAGTCATACACAAGGAGCAGACAGCAAGTGTATGCAAGAAATACAAGATATGCACTTAGAAAACAAGCAAGGGGACCAAAGTGACTAAAATAAGAAATTGGATTTGAAAATTTGTACAATTGGTCCCAGCAAGTCAAAAACCTTGAAAATGACTTAGTTGAGTGGTATAGGGTGAAAAATCAAGTATTTTGCAAAAATTGAGTATGCAATGCACAATCACAACTTCTACAATTCACACCAAACACCACCTAGCAGCAACTAATCATGTAACTTTCATGCAAACAAGACTGAGATAGGGAAGAGACTATTTAGTGGCAATGTGTATCAAAAATCCAGCAGCAAAAACATCAAAATGAGTTGCAAAAATTCAGTGAAAGATCTTATGTCACTTCTGCAAAAGTTAGCACAATAATAGCTATATCAGCAACAAAACGCAACAATTCTAAAGCACAAAATGGCAACAATCAAGCAAGCTATGCAGCAAGTATTTCAATGGTATGACAGCCAAACACAGCAGCAAAGTAATGGCAGAAAATAACAAATTTGCAGCAGGACAAAAGCAAAAAATCTGCAACAAGTTTGATAATTAATGCAGTAGTAAACAGCCATATGTGTATATTAAATCAGCAGCAACTTTGAGCAAAATGATCAGCAACTTTACACACAATTCAGTGGCAAAAATTCAGCACATATCACAGCAAAAGAATCAGCAATTCAGATCAGATTTGTGGTAAGAAGTAGCTTTGAATCTGCAGCAAACTCAGTAACAACACAGCACAGTAACAGCAACAATTCAAATCAGATTTAACAGCAAAATTGCAGCGAAAATCAGCAGCAAAACACGCACAAAATCTGCAGAAAAACAGTTGAAACAGCTGCACAAATATGCAGCAAAACAGCTGCACAAATCAGTACAGAAAAGCACAAAATTTCAGCAGCAATCAGCAGCAAATTCGCTGCTAAAATGCAGCTATTTTCAGCAGAAAATTGGTTCTGATTTGGCAGCGAAATGGGGTCAATTTGAGCAGCAAAAGGTAGGCTACTTTGAGCACAAATATTGCACAAAAGTGGCTACAAAAATGCAGCAAAGTGGCTGCCCAAGTTGCAGCAAAGTTTGGAAGATGTGCAACAAAATGTGCAATAATTCTTGCAAAAAGTCCTCAATCAATTCTAGACTATTTTAATCCTCCCCAATGATCAAAACAAGTTTAAATGAGTTAGGGGGACTTGGAAAAAATGTCAAACCACTTGAAAAATGCTTGGAACCAAATATGACCACTTGGGTTGCAAAAATGCACAAAGTAATTCTTGAAAATGGACCAAAGTTGCAAAACTGAGAATTTGGCTTTAAAAACTTGCAACAATGACCCCAACAAGTTCAAAACGCTGAGAATGACTTGAAGAAATGGTTTTGGGAGCAAAGTGGGGTAAAATGCGAAATTTGACCGAGGTGCAAATGGCTACTAAATTTGACTCCAAACCGCAAAATTGAGCAACCAAGCCAATCATACAAGTTTAGGTGCAAGAATAGCAGCAATACACCTATCTAAACATGTTCAAAACACTAGAAACCCAGGGCACACGAAATTTTTGGGATCTTGTCAAAGTTTCCAATGCAATGCTAAAAGGTTCACTAAATTTTTTTTTGAACAAAGTTGCAAAAAGTCCTCAATTAATTCTAGGCTATTTCAATCCTCCTCAATGATCAAAACATGTTTAAATATGTTAGAGAGACTTGAGAAAAATATCAAATCGCTTGGAAAATGATTAGAATCAAATTTGGACGCCAATATGCCAAAATGCCCAAAAGTGCACTTCTAAATGGATTTGAACACCAAGATTTTACAATTGAGTTTAGAAACACTAGGAAATGGTCTCAACAAGTCCAAATAGATGAAAATGACTTTGTCGAGTGATTCGCTTTGAAAAATTAGTGATGTGTCAAATTTTTGGTATGTGACGCACCCAAATTCACACAACAATTCAATCGCAAACACACCTAGCAGCAACAAGTCACACAAATCACAAAGAAATGGTGCAAGAAATCAGCAATACACCGATATGGCAGTGAGCAAATAGCAAGAACATACAAGAGCACAATATTTTTGGATTTTCAAAAGTTATGCAATGTTAATGCAACCTACAACTATTTAACTACCTAAATGCAACTAAATGACCTAAACCTATCCTAAAAACCAAAAAAAAAAAAACCCTCGTCAATGCTCAATTGACACTTAGTTAGCCTAGAGAGTCAAAATTGACTCCCCGGCAACGGCGCCATTGATTTAACCGGTTCCGTAAACGCCTTGGGGGTTAAATGCAAGAAAAATTATACCAAGGATTGCAACAAAGTGGTGCAACCTAGGGTCGTATCACAAGGAGTCAATTTATTATGAATGCCTAAACTAAACTAGATGCAAAGAAAGCTATAAAACAAGGGTTTTGTCATTGAAATGATCTTTTTAGTATTTTTCAATTGTAGAAATGCAAAGAAGACTTGTTTTTGGCTTTTTAGATTTTAGAAAGCAAATAAATGGTTTGAAAACTCTTTTGATGGAAGTGGGGCCTCTTGATGGAACTTAGCAACCTTCCTAGCTTCTTAATTAAATTGGGAGTAAAAATCCAAGTCCAAGTGTAAAAACCAAAGGCAATCGCCTAAGTCCAATTGACTTAGTTATCAATTGATTCGGCGCATCGCTTGCACAATTGGTAAACTAAGCAATTGTTAGAAAACCGCTTGGTAGTGAAAACTCTTGACAACACACAATGAGTCTCCTCTCGAAGGTGTAATTTGACCCTTCAAGAATGGATTTAGTGTCTAATGCTAGATGTAACAAACAAATGCATTAATCCAAACTAAGAATCCAAAGTAGATAATCAATGCTACCACATCAATTGTATTATGCCAAGCAATTAACACTAAGGTTTATGCACATAAAAGCAATCGCTAAATTACATACATAACCCATTGAAAAACTATCACAAATAATATAAATCCATAGTGTACCATATTCCAATCAACACACATACATACAAATCAAAGGAACTTGAACATAAATGTGCCATTAGACATAGGAAAAACACTAAACACTCCCCTAGAAGACCATTGAAGCTCCGGTTGCTCTATCCACCAAGAATCCCCAAATGCTTTAGCCACACATCTCGTTACACACCACTTCAAGAAGCTTCACGAATTTGTTGGCCATGGAAGAAGGAAATGAGGTGGTGGAAATGAATAGGAAATGGAATGGGTGGTGTGAAAATTGGTGTATGCGTGAATTGTGGTGAAGGAAGATGATGAATGATTGAAGGTGTGTCTGCTTACTGAAATATGGCGTGAAGATGGGGCTGTGGGAGTGGAAATCGGTAGCCTTGTGGAGGAGATGGAGATGGAGGATGGTGATGAAAATTGGCGTGAGGAGATGAAGGTGAAATGGCGTGAAGAAAGCAAGAGGAATGATGGTGGAGCTTGTGTGAATGGTGGCTGTTCGTCTCTCTTCCTCGGGTCTGGGCAGAAATCAATTATATAAGGAGCTTAGGGGCTGTTTGGTTGAGGGAAATTAAGCCCTAAATCTAAGGGTTTTTGCTGGATACCCAAATAAGCTTCCAAACGGGACCCTTACTCATTTAATCTCTATTTAAAAAAAATATAGAAATGAACCCAACAATTTTTATTCCATCTTTGCCCTCCTTTAATCTCCCAAATTTCCCAATTTGTCCTTGCCCAACTGAGATATGCAGTGCAGCGGGACCTAGGTGTAATTTCTGAAATTCGAGCACTAAATTGTAATTTCTGGAATTCGGGTCCATCTTTATCAAGACTTCCTACAATGACAAATTCAACCACAAATTGTAATATCCCAAGTCCAAAAATAAGAAATACATGAGTTTAAACCTTAAAATTCTCATTTAAGCACTAAAATGCAATTAACTCAATGTATTGGAATTATAAGTGTAAAAGTGCCTGAATTGCCATGTATTAGCCTAGGACAAGTGCTAATTTACTATAATTAGTGGGTCAAAATATAAAATAATTAGGTGTAATCATGCACACACCACTATTTGTAGTCGATTTTCGAAGTGCCCACGAAGCTGTATGAAACTTATATCCATTGACAAAGTACATAGGCCATGTTCTAACTTTCCTCTTGTGGCCCCAAGCAAGGTTATGCAAAAATGAGTCCGTAATGCTGTTTGAAGGATCTTCAACCTTCATGACATCAATGACAAAAAAATAAGTCTTCTTATTTGTAATAAGTAACATAATGAAATTAGTACTACTTACATAATCTTTGAACCATGATGCAAATCTTTCATTGATTTCAGATTCTACTTGATAATATGTTATTTGAGGATAATTTTCTTTCAAAATTTGGGCAAAAAGACTGCATTAAAAATCATGTGTTAAGCACGCATATAGTTGATATAAGGTCCAAATTGTCACAGTTTAAGATTACTTACTTCATGTAAGGCTGCACCTCATCACAATTCATTAGAACACATCTTGTAGCGGCTTTTACTTCCTCATCTTCCAAGAATCGGAATTTACATTCTCCATATGATCTTCCATGATGGTTAAATATGGATATTGGTGGCAACTCTGATTCTCCACCTTCATTTCTTATAGGCCTTGTTATTCTTGGCGGAACACCTAGCTCAAAGTAGTGCGAGCTAAACATTGTGATCTCTTCAATTATATATGCTTCACATATAGATGCTTCAACCCGAGCTTTGTTCCTTACCTTTTGCTTCAAGGTATAAAGGAACCTACACATATTTACAAGTGTCAAATAAAATTCATTATTGGTATTATCATATTTCTATTCACAACTCCATTAAAATAAATCTCATTACCTTTCAAATGGATACATCCATCGATATTGAACAAGCCCTCCAACTCTAGCTTCATATGGAAGGTGGATAGCTTCATATAGAGTCAAAGAACGCAGGGGGAAAGACTTTTTCCAACTTGCACAATGTAACAACTATATTTTGCTCTAACAACTCTAGTTTATCTACCATCAAGGTAGATGAACAAAGCTGTTTAAAGAAATTACTAAGCTCTGCAATAGCATTAAAGATACCATCTAGCAAACAAGCAAAGGCTACGGGAATTAAACGTTCCATGAATACATGACAATCATGACTCTTCATTCCATACAACTTTGCTTCCTTTATATCCACACAACGGGCTAGATTAGATGCATATCCATAAGGAAGGTTCAAATTCTTGACCCATTCACAAATTTGCCATTTTTGTTCTAAATTCAACACGTACTTTGCAATCGGCTTGACTAACTTCCCATTTCTTTCAACAAGTTCATATTCCTTTCGTCGACAATATTCCTTCAAGTCCAGTCGCACATGTATATTGTCTTTAGTTCTCCCCTTTGTGTCCATGACAGTGTGAAACAAGTTGTCAAAAAAATTTTTCTCTATGTGCATAACATCAAGATTATGACGAATCAAGTTACTTTTCCAATTAGGCAATTCCCAAAATATACTTTGTTTTGTCCAATGATGAGTGCAATTATACCCTTCAATGGGAATAGGTTCTCCATGCTCAATAACCTTCGGTAGATTATGCACTCTGTGCCAAACTTCATATCCACTCAATCGAGGTGGAGGTGTTGATTGCTCAACTCTATTATTATAAAATGCGGTTTTATTTCTCCTGAACGGGTGACCATTGGGGAGGAATTGATGATGACAGTCAAAGAAAGATGTTTTTCGCCCATGCTTCAATTGAAATGCTTTCGAGTTCTCCATACATATTGGACATGATAGTCTTCCCATTGTCATCCACCCAGACAACATACCGTAAGCAGGGAAGTCGTTGATTGTCCATAACAATGCAGCACGCATATTGAAGTTTTGTGCCAGTGAGGCATCATATGTGCACACCCCATCACTTCACAATAACTTCAATTCATCTACTAATGGTTGCAAGTACACATCTATTTTCCCTTTCGGGTTATTAGGACCAGGACTGATCAATGTCAAGAACATATACTCTCGTGTCATGCAAACCTCGGGTGGTAGATTATATGGAGTAACAATCACAAACCAACAAGAATACACCTCCCAGATTGCCCAAATGGCGTAAATCAGTCAGAGCACAACCCAATCCTCACATTTCTTGGATCATACACAAAGTCCGGATACGTCCTATCCAAAACTCTCCATGCTTCACCATCAGAAGGGTGAGAGATGACATTGGAACTATGGCAATTTTCATAGTGCCATCTCATTTCCTTTGCGGTTTTCTTAGATGCAAACAATCTTTGCAATCTTGGAATGAGTGGTAGGTACCACAATTGCTTCCTTGAAATCTTTTTTCCTCTTCCATGACACCTTTTAGAGGAATATCTTTCCTCACCACAAAATTTACATTGGGTTGCACATTCATCATTTTTATAATACAATATACACCCTTTTACACAACAATCGATCTTATTATAATCAAGACCTAGCTTTGCCACCGACTTCTTAGCCTCATACAAGTCCTTAGGCATAAGAGTGTCTTTAGGTTGTGTACTCCGCATGAGTTGGGAAACTAAATTGTAGGATTGTTGAGACATGTTTGTTACAGCTTTAATGCTTAATAAATGCAAAGTTGCAGAAAGCTGAGATTCCTCTTCACAGCCTCCCCATAAGGGTTGTTGTGTAGCATCTAACATGTGATAAAATGCTTTTGCAGAAGCATTTGGCTCCTCTTCCATCCTTTCATTATAATTATCCCTAAAACTCGGTCCAGCTGCATCTATCACCATCATCTCATATTGACTTAGTTGGTTACCAAGCGCCCCGTGTGAGGCTTTAGGGGACCTCGTCTTTCAAACACAAGTGAGTCACATTCTGTTATGCTTTCTCCATGACTAGTCCATATATAATAGTTCGGCATGAATCCCTTACTATAAAGGTGTGTCCTCACCAATTCAAATGGTTTATATGGCCGACATTTACAATTCACACATGGACACCTAAGCTTTCCCATTGTTTGAGAATGAATGGATCTACGTGCATGATAAAAAAACTCTTGAACCCCTCTTTCAAACTCTGGTGTAACCCAATCGGTCCTCGGATTGATTCTATTATACATCTATCTTCGATTTTCTAGAATTTCCATTCTAAGAAAGAAAAATCCTATGTAAACTTTGAACCGTGCAAGCAATATGAATCCCATTTGGATCAATACAAAAATGTTAGCAAGGAATTAATCCTAATCCTAAGTCAAATAATAAAAGGAAATAGCTGATAAAAGAGATAATGAAAAATTTAATTGAGAAGCATCAAAAAGAGAACTAAATTAAACATTAAATTAAGCCTAAACCATTTTGACTCTTACAACATGTAAGTAAAAAAATAGGTTAAACTAACAGAAGTGAAGGTAGCTCTTTAAGAGCATGTTTACTTATTGTTGTTATAACAACACTTTAGTAAAAGCATAACATAATTCAATTAATCAAAAGCAGACTAAACAACTTTAAACAACAATTCACCAAAAGGATAAAAACAATATAAGTTGAATAGAGCCTAACTACCTTATAAGAATGCCCTAATTGCAGCACTTATCAGGCTACTTCCACTAATATAAATCCCCCTGAAACAAAGAAGACAATAAAAAATTCAGAGTGTGTTTTCAAAATTAAATCACTGCAGCTAGGAATGGAAAACAATAAGAAAAAAAGAAGAATGAGAAGGAAGGAGAGGAGGTGTTACTGGCAGCAAAAAATACAGCCAAACCATAGGTCAGAGACTACCGACAGCAAATGGAGGTCTTAACAAGAAGATGAGTTCTAAAACTTAGCAACAAAACTTGAGAAGCTTCAAACACTAAGAACCAAGGGCCATTTTCATCCTTGGCAAAGATAAAGAGCGAGATGGGGACAAAAATCACATACAATTTGCCCAATTTGGCTATTAACAATCAGACAGCAGATCTAAAATAGTACCACAAGAAAGTATAGGGAGCCATCTAGCTAATTTCACAGTAAATACTCCAAACTCGAATTGCACGCCAAACCAAGACATAAATTTCTCGTAAAAAGCATAAATAACTATACAATAAAGGCTTCTTCCAATAATCAAAATTCCAATCATTTTAGATCATGAATAAAAACATATAAAAGCTTCTTCAAACAATCAAAGAAAACTAAATTAAACATTAAATTAATCCTAAACCATTTTGATGCTTAGAGCATGTAAGTAACTATATTAAGCTAATAGCAACGAAGGTAGTTCAGTAAAAATATAATTCAAGGAATAAAAAAATAGACTAAACAACTTCAAACAACAATTCACCAAAAGGATAAAAAATATAAGCCGTACTTAGCCTAATTACCTTATAAGATTTGCCCTAATTGCGGCGCCGATCAAGCTACTTCCAATAATATAAATCCCCCTGAAATAAAGAAGACAATAAACAAATCAGAATCATGAAGAAACCATAAACTCATGCTCTTTCCTAACAAGTATACTAATCATTCAACGTTAAATTGGTCAACTTGCAACTAATGTAACCATAAACCATATTTTTTTATTTTCTGTGATTTGAAGGTATAATAGAATGCCTACTTATTCCATTTGAGATAATTTTTGAGATGTGACCCTAACTTGAGAAATTTTGCTCATTTAGTGATAGGTTATGATAAGTAAACAATCTTCATATATTTCAATTTTTTTTGTCTTTGGCACTTTGAGCAAATTATTTGTATTGACTGATTAATGTTATTTTATGTATTTTTAAATTTAGCATCTAAAATACTAATATATGAGCATAAATATGTTATCTTAAATGTTCATTCAACTAATAAGAAAAACTTATTATTTCTTTGAGGGCCTCTTTACCAATCATTTGCCACAGCTCATGAGTCTTTAAATAAAATAATCCTCATGGGTTTTTATAAGTCCAATCAATGGCAGAAACAATTGAATATTGACATAAATTCAAGATTTATTGCATAAAATAATAGTAATGACATATGCCACTTTCACACCTATGAATGTACAAAAAGTTCAATATAACCTACCTACTTTACTGTATCTTTACTTTGTGTTCCTCTCTCTACATATACATATCCACTCCAAATCCATATACATATAACTACGTACCCATCTGCCTCTCAAGAAATCAATCTGAAAAGAGATAAAGAAAAACAATGTCAATAACAGGGTCATCAAGATGGAGTCCAACCCTAGAACAAGTGATGATATTGGAGCAATTATATAGGAGTGGGATAATAACTCCTACTGCTTTCTTAAGAATAAATTTCAAAGTAAAATCAATCTCCTGAAAAATCACATTTCAACTAACCAATCATCCAGAAAATACAGCTTTGATGCATCAATTTGACCCCTTTAAACAGTCCACTTTCATGTCTATTTCAAAAACTAAATCTTTATATACTTACTTCCAAAAGCTGTAAAAAAAACGTTACAGTCATGGTTGAAATACACATGACAGTACTAAAAAAATTAATAAACTGTATAAACAACCCCCGATCAGTTTCCTATACCTCAAACAGAATTTTAAGATCCTTCAACAATACAAATCATGCTATTTACCTTGGAAAATATCAGTTTAAATATCAGAATTTATACTTTTCTTGTTAAGTTCCTAGTTTTATTTAAAGCACCCATAGCAACCACCCAAATTATTTCCTCCTGGTCAATATAGCTTAAGCAAAACAGATGGTTTACATCAAATCCTTATCCCTTGAAAAAGTTTTACACAGCACCTCCTTTCATTTTGCAAACATTTGAACTACGAAAGTTTATATATATATATATATATCAACAACCATTACAATACTTTCATAGTGAAGCATTAGCTTAATCAACATTAATTTTGCTATTCTTCCAATTGTTACAGCCCCTACGCACATATATGTCTCAAAACAGAATCTTGCTCTTCTATTGGCTAATGATCCCATCTGAATTTGCACATTCTCCTTTATACCTTTCATCCACCATATATGACATAATTGATAATACACCAGATTTCTAGGTTGCTTTATTCCCTTGAAATTTCGACAGCACCATATTCATTCCTTCGGCTGGCATTTCAGCACTCAAGACTGCAATTTCACTTTACATAGAAACACATTTTGCAAGAAGATTCTCACACAATTTCTCCTCTTATTTACAAAATAACTCCAGATTAATCTTACCACTTACATAATCACTTTATATCATTATTTAAGCATCCTAAAACATTCTTTCCATGAATTATGTGTTTAACATTGAGAGACTCCAAAATAGAAACTATACTTAATTTATAAAGATGTGCTATTTAGTATATCCAGTATCATCACAGGAACTCCAAAAATTGTAGCTCAAGAGTTTTGCTTTTATAAATTTTAATCACATCTTCATCATATAAAACTCTTTTTGACTAAAGCCACACAATGACCATTTCCTTATCTAACATTTTAGCCCTCTAAGTGGCCCTAAAGAAGAGAAAAAGAAATAGAAACAACAACATCATTACCAACAGAATTTCCCATATCTAGGAAGCTTTCTTTAAATTCAAACCCACACAAACAAGCTCATATCTCCTTTAAATCTTCTTATAAGCTACAGTTAAATATTTCCTTTCATTTTATTGTGCAAGTCAATGCTATACAGGAGCTAGAGCATGGGACTTTTGATTCTAAAATCATCTCCTTTTTAGCTATAACAGTACACAATAGAGCATATTCTTATACAAACATACACATGCATACCTGTGTGTGTGTGTGTATTGTGTTCTTTCCTTCCCTCTCATATATGATCAGCGCCATTCCAAACAGTAGCAATAAAACACTTTATCTATTACAGTTTGTGGGCATTTTCCTTGGAATTTGCATAAGATATCAGAAACAAAATCCCTTTAAATAGCCAGAGGTCGAAAATCAGAAATCAGAGTCAAGCAAACACATGCAACCACAAAAATTATCTTTAACGTACTTACAATCGGAATGTAGGCCAAATCTTCCGACCTTGTTAGTTATACTCACTACCTCACAAAAATTACAAAATTAAGCATACAAGGAACTCATCAAATCTTCCTACTCTTAATTACATTATTTCCAAACATCATGCCCCTTGAACCCGACTGTTCCCAGGGAAACAGGAGAAAAGAAAAATTCAACAAAAATTCCAAACATCACAAATTAGCATACAAGACAAATTTATAGCATTAATCTTACTCCTAAGCAAGACTAATTAAGCATTCAAGCTATGGTTGCCCAGAAATTTACAAGAATAGCGTCGGTGAACAGTGCTCCCCAAGAAGAAATTTGGGACAATTCCGTCTACACACAAATTAATAGGAAGAGGGAAGTTACCTTAAGCCTTATACACGTCACCAGGCCTTCCTCCGCCATCAAACCTCCGCCTTCCTCCCTGGAGTTCGCTGGACGACGAAGAATGAGAGAGAGAAGCCCACAAGCGAAGACGAAGAAGTCCGAGAAGCCCACAACTTCAAGAAGTCCGACGGAGAAGACGAAGTCCAAAGGGAGAAGACGAAGGAGCAATGGGGACGAACTAGAAGACAAAGGAGGAATGGAGACGGCGTGATTTGTGCTAGCTAGGGCGAACTGAAGTGAAGGAGGAAAGGGGACGAACTCTGTTGCAAAATTCCTTTTTTTGTTTAAATCAGTTATATCAGTTTTTTGTTTTTTTCCTTTTAATCCACTTTCCGATGGATTACCGACGGAAAATCCGTCGATAATTGTGGGAATGAATCACCAACGGATATTCCGTTGGAAATTTTATTTTCCAACGGAATTATTCCGTCGGTGATTTCCGACGGAATTTCCGTCTCTATTCCGTCGGTGATTCCGTCAGAAATAGCCTGTTTTTTTGTAGTGGGAGAATTTGCATTCTTTTTTCCTTTGGTTCATTTCAATTTTTTTTTTTGGAAAAAGATGGCAATCACTCTCATATTATAGAACAAATTATTCTTCTTCTCAATCATGTTTGGATGTTTCAAAACAAATGTATGCATCAAGGTGGTGATTTATCTCCTTCAAGGCTGATCAAGTAGATTTTGCAAGCCAGAGCATTCAATTCTGTAGTTGAGTATGGCTCATCTCCATCAAAGTTAATGACTTCGGTGCTATTAGATACTTTGAATCATATATCTTCTACTAGTTGGATGCTCAAGCTTCATAAATGCAAAATGGATAAAAATTCTTATTGTAGGTCCCAAATTTTCTTGGGATCTCAATTAATACATACTTTCATTTGGTAAAAAGATAAAGCATACTCTCATCAGGTTTCACTTTTAGATGTCTTCGTGCTTGCTTGCTATGGATTTTCTCCTATAATATCACCACAAATTATGCTTCGTTGTCCATCATTTCAAATTGTGGACTTATCTACTCTCTTGCGAAAATTCAAGGTTCAGGTGGTGATATTATTTAGATGGATCTCAGGGAGCTCTTGTCAAGTTTTTCTGCAGTTTCTTTTACCAAAGAAATGGAATTGACTAATTCTGCTGTGTCGGTTTTTTTTCTTTTCAATGGTCTAGTTGTAATTATATAATCATTTGGTACCTTATTTATGTAACCTTTTTAATTTATTTTATGAAAGTTGTCTTTGATATTAAGAAGAAGAAGAAGAGAATCTTAGAAGATGAACATCAAACTCCTTATGAATAACTTTCAGCTCTGGCAAATCTTCCACTCTCAAAATATTCTTTTCAAATATTCTCATGTTTTAGGGTAAAGATGCAAATGTAATATCCAACAACAATTGTGCAAATCGCACCAAACATAAATAACAATTAATCAAATAAAAAGGGTACATTCTGTTAACCAACCATTAGAACTACTAAAAATCACATGTTATTTTGTGGGCCTCACTTCACGATTTTTTAAATGCTTCTAATGGCTGGTTAACGAAATTCTTATATTTGCACCATTTTTATTTAATTAATACTAAATCTGCACCTCCAAATTGTTATTTACGTTTATTGTGATTTATACAATTATTAGATATTAAATCTATTCCTTTACCATTTTTTTAATCTAGATTTAACTATCGTAGTTTTATTAAAGATAGGACATTTAGAATGAAACCCTCAAATAATATATCAAAATGACATCTTATAAAATCTCCAAAAACGTCCTTGGAATTTTGAATTGATGCTCCCAAAATATAATAAAATCTATCTCAAAATATATAAACTAACTTCCGAATATATGTATATATATAAATATATAGATATGTATATAAAACAACTATTGTAGTGTTTTTCTAGCGAAAAGCAACACTAAGGTTTATTTAAAAAAGTATTAAGCCAATGTTACGTTTTCTCAAGGAAACCTAACAATAGCTTCGTTTTTTTTAAAATAAAAAATTGTCCATATGATGTTGTGTTTTTAATTCTCATGGCAACACAACATTAGGATTTTATCTCTTTCTCAAAAAATATTGAGCTAATGTTGCAATTCTTTCTCCATTTTTTGGAAATAAAAAAATGCATACATAATGTAGTGTTTTCTCAGACAAACGCAACATCTCTCATGTTATTTTTCAAAAATAAATATCAAGCTAATGTTGTGTTTAAACACAATATTATCTCAGTGTTTTATTAAGAAAATAATTTTAAAAAGGTTTAATGCGCAAATTTACTCTGCAAGTTTTCGCTCAAAAACTATTTTACCTTGGATTTTTTTTTTTATTCAAAATTGTCCTGGGAGTTTAAAAATGTAGTAATTTCACTCTTTTTTGTTGAAATATCAACATTGACTATAAAAAAAATGACATTGACTGTTAATATTTTAACAGAAAATGGTAAAATTGCTACGTTTTTTAACTTTCGGGGCAAAATAACTTATAAGGGAAAACTTTCAGAGCAAATTTGTACCTTAACCCTTTAAAAAATAGAGCAAAATGTTTTGTTTTCTTAAGAACACACATTGTTAGCCCCTAGTCTAATTTTGTATGGAAAATAGAGGAATTCTTGCATACACTGAGAGCACCAGCAAATCCATGCTCTGACTAATATAATTGTGCCATATCATTGAACTTCATCTTATATGTTGCTTATCTGTCCACCCCTTAATTTAATATAAATCTAATAATTTAATTAAATGTTTCTCTATTATTCAAGGTTATTAAACCTGGACCGGTCTGCCGGTCCAGACCGTAACTTGCCCGACCGGACATATGACAGGTCTGGTCTAACACAGAACCGGGGCTTAACTAGCTCGGCCTTGACTCGTCGGAACCAGAGTAACCCACGGTTAACTCGGGTGACTCACCGAGTAGGTCCAGTCACCGGGTTGTGTTTTTACAACCCCAGATCCAGACAGGAGAGATCGAAAATAAGAAAGAAGAAAAGAAGAAGAAAGAGTAATATAATAGTTATGGTGGAAAAGAAACATAGATGTTGAGATCTGAGAGATATAAGTTGCTTGAACAATGTTACTTCTTTCTTGCCATCATCGGTCATCGGAGAAGCCAAGAATTTGCCATCTTTTTTGTTGCTCAGAAGAAGGAAAACAAGCTTATGGCCTGACGCAGTGTAGAGAGGATGAAGAAAAAGAGAGGGGTGACCGTGAGATTGTCTGATGGTTTGAACTTTGAAGTACTATCATGCTTGCTCTGCTCAAGGAAGAAGGAAGAAGAAAGATGAGAGAAGGAAGAGAGCAACAGCCTTATGTCTTATCTACAATGTGTAGTATGTACAGTTGGCTTTTGAGTGTCTAGGGAAGAGAAGGTTCACGTGGGTGGTGCCAGAGGGAAGAAACAAAAGAAAGAAAAATAGTAATAAAATATGAAGAAGGAAATTGCCAAATTTAATCCGCTAAATTCAAGGAAAAACAATAAAGATAGAAGAAAAGGGAAACCAAATACAAATAAGAAATAATTTAATATGTAAATTATAGTTGAATTTATAGTTGAATTGAAAGTAGTTAATAAAACATATAAGGGTTAAAGATCATTTTGGCCGATGAACTATGAGCCAAGTATCACCCAACACATATATTTATAAAAAGCATCTTATATGCTAATGAACTTTTAAAACTGGACAAATTAGCCAACGCCGTTAGATTTACCCTAACTATCGTTAAGTCCCTGCCACGTGGCGACACAATATTGATCCACGTCAGTTTTTTAATCCACGTGGACGAATGACATGTCGACACGTGGCACCGTTTGGTTAAATCTGACGGCGTTGGTCAATTTGTCCAGTTTTAAAAGTTCATTGGTATATAAGATGCTTTTTATAAATATATGTGCTGGGTGATACTTGGCTCATAGTTCATTGGCCAAAATGATCTTTAACCCCAACACATATATATGTTTCAAAAAATATTTTTTTAAAGAATCAAAATATAGATATTAATCTTTCATTCTTTAATATAAAACATAGCTGATTTTTTTCAAAGAGTAAAGAAGTAAAATAAGTTAGTTGATCATAACATATATGATATATTATTATATTATATAGTAGTTTATAAATCAAACAAACAGGTTTGGAGAAAAAAATACAAGTAAATGAATTTATAAGTGACATATTTAGTTTTCTTAGGATTTTCTAAATGTATCAACTATGTCTTATATTTAGGACATAAGAAAATTTAATATATTCAATAAAATTATATTATTTTAATTAATACCGGTCTAGCCCCCGAGTTGATCACGGTTTAACCCACTTACCCTTAACCCACTATCTCGGCCAGTCTAGTTATCAGTCCGGGTTTAATAACCTTACTATTATTTGTTTTTTTTTTTGAACAAAATATTTCTAGATGACCGTGCCATCTTTCCACCTCACTTTTTCTCTCTCCATCGGTCTTCTTCCTCTCTCCCTCTTTTTTATCAGACTTTGGAGGCCATCATCAATCGTCATCTTCTTCATCCCATTTTCTTCACCTACCATCTGCTCAATGTCAATCTCAATCCTCCCTTTCTCTTAAAGTCACCAACCAAATTGCAAGTGCAACCTCAGAAGAACATCCCTGCTTTTTCCTTCACATGATCCCTCCCATTTCCCCGCATTCATTTCCTCATCAGAAGCAAAAACCCGGCGAGTTTTCCTGCGAGCCATCTGGATTTGACGACGAGTGTTAAATATGTCTGATTCCAATGCATCAAACCTTTGACCCATAAAAATGTTGTAAACCTGTTTCATGCTGCATGTTCTGAAGATCTGAATGTCCTTTCTCTCTGTTCCAAGAGCTTGCTTTTCTGAAGATCAGTTCATTTAATTTAAATTTCATTTTTATCTTTGTGAAGATAAGCAAGGTTAGGAAAAGCAGAACGTGGGTTTTCAGATCTTAAGATCTTGCAACAAGAATGTATCGGACCCAGAAAATGGGTTCATCTGATACTGATGATTTGTTAGGTAAGAAGTAGGTTTAATGATCTTCTTGGATAGAGAAAGTTGAGGAAGAAAAGGTGTGTACTGGGTAAAGATGAGCAAGAAAAAGCCAGAGAGGGTTTGAAGGGAAAAGGAAAAATAAGAGAGGAGGAAGAAGACGTATGAGGAGAGAGAATGGAGTAAAAAGGATGGGCACAAACTTGAAGAGTTGAAGTAAATAAAACCATTTGAATTAAATGATAAATTAAGAGCCTCACACATAATTTTCTTAAAAAAAGAGGCAAACGCATGAGCGAACACATCAGATGGAATTAGTCGCATGGCAGCTTTTTATTGGTCAGAGTATAGATGATATGTTGCACTCAGAGTATGCAAGAATTCCTCGTGGAAAACGAGATAAAAAAACTGTTGTCACATTTTTCGATGGAAAACCGACAAAAATAATGCTACTTTTACCTCTTTTTTACGTAGTGAATATTCATGAAATTAATCAAACATGCATTGACTGTCAGACTTTTTTTTTTGGACTGACATTGACTGTCAGACTCAAACACTGCATTATCTAATTGGTTTTCTGAAGCTTATTTGACAGCATAATAGAACGCTAGACATTCCTATGGGAGGCATTTTTGCGTAAAATATTAACAGTGAAAGTGACATGCGAACTAACTCAACTATGGGAGGCGCATGAACTAATAAATTAAGGCAAATCATGTTATAATATTGCAGTACATATATCATACAACATTGTATGCATATAATTATGAGATTGATGCCTGATATAGCAACATGTATGCATATATGTCGCCCTATATAAAGGAATTAGCTAAGGTTGATTTCAGCTTCGATCAGTCTAGTATTGCCACAAACTAATTAAACAAAATGGCTCTGAGAGTTGCATTATTGCCTTGCCTCGTTTTTCTAGTCTCCCTCACCACCTTCGCTTCAGTGGCTACATCAGATGTAAGTAACTGCTTTTCTCTCTTTTGTTCATCCATTATCATTATCATTACCATTATCATCAGTAGTAGTAATAGTTGCAATAAGCTTTTATTATTCCGTGTACTTAGCTGTGTGTGTATGTGTTTATATGCATGAATGCAGGATTGCGTCTACAATGTGGATATTAAGACGGGAGATGTGGCTGATGCAGGAACGGACTCTAAGATCAGCCTCATATTAATCTCCTCTACCGGCTATAGCATAAACATCAAATACCTCGCTGGAGAATGGGGTAGTATGGGACCTAGTCACGACTACTTCGAGCGAAACAAACTCGACAACTTCTACGGCTGAGGCCCTTGCCTTATTGTTTGCGCCATCTCTGTAATCTCAGACGGCGAAGGGTACAAGGCAGGATGGTACTTGGCGTACGTGCAAGTCGCTAGAAATGATGGCCAAGTCACCAAGTTCACGGTGAACAAGTGGCTGGCTGTGGACGAACCACCACGTAGTCTATATGCCAACGTCAACAAATGCTCTGGCTAGCTCTCTCTTATGTGTGACCATTCTTATAAGTAGCACAATCTTCATAATGTATTACCTCTCTTGCTTGTTTCTCATAAATAGGCATGAGGTAGTAAGTAATATGTATCTGGCTTTTGTTGGTGTCTTTTGTGTTTCGTACGTAGTTTATGTTTATATCATGTGTGTCACTCTATGTTAGCAACGGTTCCCTTTCATGAATAATAATGGATTGTGCTACAAGTTTGAATCTCGAGAAGAGAGGGTGTGAGTGAGAGATCATTTTGTTCCATATAACAATATTATGTGTGATATGGTTCTTAATTAGTCAGATTGTTCAAATACTACTAGGTCTTGACAAATTAAAAGTTTCATTGAATTGAAGAAGGAAAAATTACTGAAACACCGGACTAATTTAGAAATAATTCAGACAAATTTTTGCAAAAATTTAGCTAAGCTTCTTTGGACATAATTGCTATTTGTCATGAATTTGAGAAAACCATATTTCACCTACAGTAGTAGTTGTAATAGATTAATCATATAACAGATATGAATATATGATTCAATTTATCTAGCTAGAGACCTTATAGAATCATGTCAACTCATTCTTAAATTCATGTTAGTCTTTTCTACCGGATCATGTTTAATGGCTTTATATATAAATTCTATAGAAATTTTGTTTGTTGGGTATCATAAATTATTAATGTTGATCAATTTCATTTCAATTATTTAAATTTAAATATATTTAAATTAAATTATTGTCATTTTTTTATATTTTATTATTTAATTAAATTAATTACTATTAATATCTACTCCTTCTATCAATATATATAAGGTCTTTATTTTAATAAATCAACAAGTAATCAGCGCCTTTTCTGGATCATATTACCAAATATCTCTACAATGGAGTTTGTGGCTTTCTCCTCAATACAAGTGCCTCCTTTAAGACTCGAACTCGAAATCTCAAGGGATGTAGCCGGACCTTACAATGCTAGACCAACTATATGTTGGTTATGTATGGTCTTTTTAATCATATGGTAGTTTTCTAAAAAAATAGTTAAAATTGTTAAAAAAATATATAGGAAATATATTTTTTTCCTAAAAGTACCCATATTTATGAATGATTAAGAGAGGGTAGTAATGAAAAAGGATGAAAGATCATTTATGGGAGAAAACAAATGGGTAAAATGGGTAAAAGTGAATTTATTGCTTAAACAAATGCAAATAGCTAATAAGATCATATAAAAAAGACAAACCATTTAAAAAAATGATCTTATAAAGAGAGTACTATTTGATAATAAAAGGGGTGAAGAGTCAAAAATGACCCTGTACTTATATCCAATGTGCATCTGATACCTTTTACTATGTTTTTAGCTCAAATTGTCCATCAACTTTTAAATTTGGGTCAATAATAACTCTTCCGTTAAACCGACCCAATAGACGTTTCAAATTTGGGCCAATAATGACTTCTTTGTCAAACTGGGTCAATGGATATTTCAAATTCTGGTCAATAATGACTCCTCCATCAAATTGGGCCAACAAAAATTAGATTCATATGAAATTCCAGTGTGGGACCTACCCATAAAATAGTAACGGAAATTGGGCAAATTTGACGGAGCAGCCATATTGGCCCGAATTTAAAACATCCGTTGGGCCAGTTTGATGGAGTAGTCATTATTGGCCCGAATTTAAAACTCCCGTTGGACCAGTTTTGTGGAAAAGTCATTATTGACATGAGTTTGAAAGTTGATGGACAATTTTGAGTATAAAAAAAAAAGTAAGTACAATGTGCCAGATGCACCATGGACATAAGTACAGGATCATTTTTGACCGTTTACCCACAATAAAAATGAGCTCTTTCTAATATACAGTTTAAGTTCCCAGTTCAAGTTTACATTCTTATCCCAAGTTTATTTAGCTTTGTTGGTTTGAAAATCTTAATGCTATGAACTTTGGCTTATTTTTCCGGAACTTCCTATGTATGTTCCGTTGGTGACTGATATTATTGGCAAGCTATGTGAACTTAACTTTTCAGCAGTTCCATTTTCGCGATAATGATTAACACATTAATATCAATATCGATATTGATATACTGATTTTTGAAACTATATTAACATTAGAACTTATCAAGTTATTATGATTTTGTGAAATTCAGACAAAACAAATTGTAAATTATATGCACCACCTGATGTCCAACTATTGTTGCGTAGTAATTTTTATGAACTATTAATGTAAGATTTAGTTTCTAGTGTAAAATAAAATAGGTCTCATTTTAAAATTATAGGAGGTCGTATTAACTATTAAGGTAGACTTTATAAATATAATACCCTGGATCAGATTAAATAATATTTTATTAGTAGACGTACATTGTACTTTGTACCTCGCATCGGAGCGTCTTAAAAATAAATAAATAATATATTCTTTATATAAATATTAAGGTAAAAAAAATGTCGTCTCCGAAGCTCTAGCTTCTGCAAGACTAGAGAACGGGCCAAAAATCTCTGCAAGCTCATCTGCCAGTTTGTTTTAAACAAGAACTTTTGATTCGATTTAGGGCAAATTCATCCAGATTTATATTTATACATATATATAAAGAATTATTTTAAACAAAATGGAATTTGCAAGATCAAAACCACTTATTTCAAATTTGAGGATTGAAAAAAAAAAAATAGAGAGAAACTTGAGTGACATGAGATTATGTCAACCCTTTATAATAAATAGGTAGGTAGTATTGAAGGAACATAGATTTGATTTTGCTTTTGTTTGCATGCTATGTAAGCATAATGTTTGTCACACTAACTACGATCTCACGTCATCGTGCAAACTTACCTACTTATCAGGTACATGTTTGGTTTCTTGATGACGACAGTATGGTTTTAAAAAGTAGTGTTTTATGTTGAAGATTCATTAAAATACAATTGAAGAAATTGATGGGGCAGGGGTGTGACCAAATTTAGGCCTTAGGATGAATAGAAAGTTTAGTGCTCTGCTTATGCTTTGAATAGCTTCCCCTTAAAAATTTGCGTTCAAGTTTCACCCTTTCACACGTTTTCAAGGGTACAATTCCTGGTTGACTTCTGAATTTTGATGCCGTATGTGATCAACTTGTTCATGTTGAAGATTCATTAAAATACAATTGAAGAAATTGATGGGGCAGGGGTGTGACCAAATTTAGGCCTTAGGATGAATAGAAAGTTTAGTGCTCTGCTTATGCTTTGAATAGCTTCCCCTTAAAAACTTGCGTTCAAGTTTCACCCTTTCACACGTTTTCAAGGGTACAATTTCTAGTTGACTTCTGAATTTTGATGCCGTATGTGATCAACTTGTTCATGTTAAATACTTAAATGTATTTCCGTTAGTTTTGAAGCTTGATGATTGGAACTTCATGTCTCTACAACTGAGGAGTAAACTATCCTAAAGGTACTGAGGCATTGCGCTACAAAATTTGAGCAGCTATCCTGTAGAGTTCGAACAGTTGACTGTTGCAAATGGATCTGCAAACAGATCATTTTAAGATGCTAAGTATGAATGATGATGATGATGATGATACTGGTAGAAGGGGAAATGTTACTACATTTGATGAAAATGCTTATCAACAATTGGTGGTTGACTTGAATATTAATGCTACAAATCTTGATGTTCCTGATATTTTCATTGACTTAGGTGATGATGTTGTACCTCCACAAACTTCTATGGAAGCAGGAGCACCATCACATAGAAGTATGTGTAATACCATGGAATTTGGATTCATTGATGATAGCCAGACTCATTTATCATCTCATGAAGATAATGATGAGGAGGATGTGCTTGATGATAGTGATAGTGATAGTGAAGAAGAAAGTGACGCAAATGATGAAATGGAAGAGAGTGACTCAGAAGATATTCATAGTAGTGATAACTTCTCAGAAGAATCAATTGAATGAATTTAGTGTCTTTATGAATGGTAGTTTTAATTATAATTAAGTAAATGTGTTTTTATAGTTCAGTGCTTTTTAGAAAATATGCTAAATTTGTACATTCTTGCAGGACATGTCTGGACTTCGAGGAAGAGGTGGGAAGTCTCGTTTACTTAGCATAAGGAGAGGACATGGCTCACTTAGTAGTGGCGGTACTTGCTCCATGCCATATAGAGAGCCAACAATGCCTGGTGGTACTCAGCATGAGAATCAGCCTAACAATTCCGCTCCAACTGAAAATAGTAGTGCGGGTAAATTTTATTGACACTAACTTGATTTTACTTACACTTAACCTTTATTTCTGAATGTCTAACACATATTTTAACTGTTTCATTTGAATGATAGGCTCTTCTAGTACAATCATTAAGAGGAGAGGAGTATATAAATCAATCAACGTGGATTCGAGAACAAGATTTTCAAAGATTCGAGTTAAATTATCGGATAAGGTGGCCAGACCAGTGGGACCAGGAGCAAGAGACTTAGCTAACTATTGTGGTTTAACAATCAGGACAACAATATTTTTGCGGCAATGTGTCAAGTGGGAGGATGCTTTTAAAAAGTATGGTGAAGATATGCTATTCAAAGTGAAGGTACAATCCTTAAATTCAAATGTTGGTGTTTCTAAAAAATGATACCTACTTTAGTGCTTATAAGCTATTTGATCTTTTACATCTATTACTAGTGACATAATCTAAAGTTGAGTCATTGAATGGTTTATGAAGAAATTAACTTTAAATCTTGTTTAGTTTGCTGCTTAGCCTGTGAAGTGAAATTGTTTCTGTCAATGATTTTGTCTGTTTTTTATATTAATCAGCAATAATGCTTAAGCATTGATAGCACTTGTCTATGTTAGTTCCCTGCTCAGCTTTTGAAAAACTAATCTTAAGCTTTTGAAGATGTGAGAATGATTGTCATTGGTTGCAAATTAGTCAAGAATTTAACTTGGTTGCATTTATATTTTTTTAGGACAAATTTGAACCTGCGATTGCTGGACAAGAAGAAAAGTTTGATAAGTATTTAAAAATGGCTTTCCAAAAAGCATTTAACAATTGGAAGACCAATTTGCATAAATACTACCAAAAATATAAAGGTGATGAAGATAGGTTAGCTAAACCACCTGATCAGATAAGTCCTGAAGATTGGGAGTATTTATTGACATATTTTAAATCCCCCAAATTCCAGGTACCTTACAAACTTTTGAAATGAATTCTCATTATTTTCTCAATCAAATACTTATCAGTTAACTAACTTTGTTATAGACTGTGAGTGCCAGAAACAAGGGAAACAGAGCGAAACAGGTTACAAAACATACTTGTGGTTGTTTATCATTTACTGAAGTAGATCACTCTGTTGTAAGTTCAATCTCTCTCTTTTACTTTGATTTATGTTTTACTTAATTTTCTATCTTTTAGTATACTATTGGTTGTATTCTTTCATTGTACTTTGTAGACTGACCCCATAACTGGAGAATGCCCACCGCTGGATGAGTTGTGGCAGATCAAACACACCAGAAAGACGGCAGATGGACAGTTATAGTGGTCAGATCCTGCCGCCGAAGAAGCTTATGTATGTATGATACTATTTGTTCTTGTTTTGTTTATGAATATTTGTCTTATTCCATAACTTTATACTTTTAATGTAGGTGCAAATGAGGGATCTAAGACAAACACAGGAATTAGAGGGTGATGCCAGGATGACCGATGATGATATATTAACTAGTGTTCTTGGGCAGAGATCTGGATATGTTAGAGGAAAGGGTTATTGATGACTCCTAGAAAGTCATGATTATTTGAGTATATTTACTTGAGTTTTTGTCTATTATTTATACATTTTGGATACTCAAGAGGGAAAATGCTCATTTGATCTTCAGTTGCACCTTATTGTATATTTATATAGATTTTGATTGTTTTTGTAGTTAGTTTCTTATGTTGTTGTATATAATTTTTGTAGGAATAAATTGAAGCAATAAGCAAGAGATGTTAGCCCTCCTTCAAGCCCTCAATTGAACAAAAATAAAAAGAAGCCAAAGCAGCTAAAGAAATAAGAAAGCAGAGCAAAGCACCAGATGAGCAGGGACTTCGCCGCGGCGAAGTGAATCTGCCTCTGCCTATTTTTGGGAGAGCTCGCCATCTGCTCGCCGCGGCGAAAGCCACGGCGAGCGACTCTTGATTCTGTAATTTTTGGACTTCGCCGTGGGCTCGCCGCGGCGAGACCCACGGCGAACTTCGCGTTTTGCGCGTTTTGGACATATCAGGCGCGTTTTCACTGATATAAAAGCTAGGGCTTCATTGTGAGTCGGCATTCTTCGACTTCTGGGCATATTTTGGGGTGTTTTGCTCTGCTAGGGCTTGGAGCTTGGTGGGGATTGAGCTTGGGCTTGGAGCTTCGAAGAGATTTGGGCTTCCTCTTTTGGTTTATCTCTTCCATCTTCATTCTCTTCTCTTGTTCTGTTTGTAATGTTGTATATATATGCTCCTATGGACTTGTAGAACATGTGTAGCTAAATACTTTGATCCTAAGGTTGTTTTGAACCCTTGTATGTAGTGATTCTTGATTCCTCCTCTTAATTTGTGATTAATGATATCTATGTGCTTATTTTACCCCGTTCCTAATGCTTCTAAGTGCTTGATCACCATTTAGATGTTGGGTTCGCTTGATTTATGACTCGAGAGAGCTAGGTTGAGTGTAGAACTTGGGTAAAGTAGTGCAAGAACCTGAAGTTTGCATGACGAATGGATGGTTTTGCTGGTAAGATAGAGATATACTTGCTAGCCTTGCATAGTCACATTAGGGTTGGGGCATTAAAATTGGGTCTTATTAGCTTGTAGCAAGAGATTGTGCAATTTAAATAAGACTAAACACTTGTTCTTGACTCGAGAGAGCATTACGAGTACCCAATGAACCCTAGATTAGCACGTAGTATCGTTGAGAGCTTCTTTGAGGGGAGGTTAATTGAGTTTTGAGAAGTGCAAGGGGGATAGATAATCTTAGGACCCATTTTAGCCTTGAGGTTGGAGAATCACCTGTTTATAATTTTACTTTCTTTTATTTTCTTATTTCATTTTAAATCTCAACATTTGTATCACTCAAATTGGGCGAGAGTGTGATAATCATTGTTTGACCGGGTTTTGGACAAATCCTCGTGGGAACGATACTTTACTCACTACTATATTACTTGGCGCGACCCGTGCACTTGCGGCGCGTGGCGAACAAGTTTTTGGCGCCGTTGCCGGGGATTTGTTTCCCAAAACCGTCCTTGGTCAACCTTGGTTAGAGCACTAGTAGCTTAAGCTTGAGTTTGTATATATTTGTTCGTGTGTTTGTTTTTCTATTGTAGTTTCTTTTCTTGTGTTCGCATGTGTATATTTGTTTTCTTTGTTTGTTTTTTTTGTTTGTTAGTTATTTTCTTTTAATTTTTGTTATGGATTATCCTTGGTGGACTACTGGGGTAAGTGATGAATTTGAACAGGATAATGATTATCTACCTTCTTGCTATGAGCCTAATGCTTTTGAAACTCAATATGAGTACATTTGTTGCAATTTTTGTGGAGATAATCATTATATTGATCAATGCCCCCATGTCTCAACCTAGGATTATGTAGGGGATAATTTTGCTAGGGTTCAAACTGATTGGCATGATAATTCTTTTAACCCTAGTTGGAATCATGAACATGAATTGCCTTGGGATCCAAATGTTTCTTTTCCTTCATATGCATCATGTTATCAATCCTCACCCAATCATTTAGATGAAATCACTCCCATTCATGAGAAAAAGCCCGCTGTAGAGGAGATGCTTCAACGTATTTTGGATAATCAAAATGAAATAAGAGCTTGGACAAAAGAGAAATTGAATGAACATGAATTAGCTCTTGAAAGTTTAGCATCTAGGGCAAATGAAATGGCATCAACCATTGAGTCTTTAAAGCAAAATGGTGTTTTCATTGATAGTTCAAATGACTATGATGTGGAAGAGGCCATTTCAAGTGAGGAATTGTCTGTGGGAAGTGATAATGTGCTGTCAATGTCTTGTACTACTTTTGTGGGTGATGGTGAGCTAGAAATGGAAGAGGGAGAGAGAAACATTGAGTTCCCTGCAATTTATGTTCAAAATCCTCTTACTGAAAGCTTGACTCCTACTGATGGGAGTCAAGTAGATTTTATTGGGTTTTCAAAGTATTTGGGGGCTAATGGGGATAATTTTGAAACAATTAAATTGGAGCCACCCATGTACAACATTGAAGCATGTTTCTTGAAGTCACTTTTGATTAAAGGAACATGCAGTGCTTATATGAATGAATTCCCAATTTTTCTTACACCTTGTCTTTCAAAGAGAAATGAAGACAAGGTGATTTTTGTTTTTGATACGTATGATTAGTAATGGGAAGTCTGGCTGAAGACTATAAACTTAGCGCTTCTTGGGAGGCAACCCAAGCTTTAAAAGTTTAATAGTTTTCTTTGTTGTTTTTCTTTAGTAGGTGTGACCTCTTTTGAGCATTTTCAAGGTTTGTCATCAAATTGAACATGAGGCAAAGGAAAGCAAGTGTGGAGCACAAAGCGCATTTTCAGGGAAGTATCTTGCATTTCCAATTTTGATTAGAATTGAGTGATTTGATGATAGACTGCTGGTTACATTGACATGAATTTCAATTTTGTAAACTTGGACGATTACTTGTCATTTTACTTAAAGCGAGATTTAGATTGATTTAGTATCCACTGAACTAAATGTGGGATCCAATGATAGAATAGTTGCTTAGATTATATGTTTGAGAGGAAGTTGTGGTCAATATTTCTAGATGCTGGATTTGCATTATTGAGAATGGCTTTCTGACCATTTTGAAAAATAAAATGAAACAGAATTTTTGGTACACTCGAGTTGGAAATGATTTGAAAGCCTTTGTTTGGAGATTTTGTGGCATTTTGGCATGTATTTTCTTTCTCAACTGATAGACTCTAGAACCTGTCTTGGAATCTCTTGAAGCTTTGTAATGATTTTTACATGAGTTTGGAAAATGATATGGGCATTCTTTTCAATGAGTTTGAGCCTTTCAAGCAAACCCATAACATCATCCCTTTTGCACCCCATTTGAGCCTGTAAATGAAAAACCATATGAGTTTCTTTTTGGAAACCACAATAGACCTTAACCGTTGTAACCCGAAAAACCATGAACTACCTGAATTTTGAGATAATTGATCAATCATTGGTAGAAGGTATTGGATGGTTGCTACAAAAATTGGTGTGGGAATGTAAATGGTGCATGATGTTCAAAGCTTGTACTCCAAAGTCATTGCAAGTTTATGAAGAAAAGAAAAAGAAAAGAAAAAGAAAAAGAAAAAGAAAAAGAATTTAGTTTCAATAAGACTTGGAGTGCACATACATCATTTTGAGATAAGTTTGGGGGAGTGGTTTGAATTTTGGAAGGGAATTTTGTATAGAAAAGAAAGATGAGCTCCTTATTGTCATTTATCTCAAGATATTTGAATTCTCGTTATACCTTTCTTTCTATAACCTTAACCCTTGGCCTCATTACAAGTTTATAAAGTCCCGTTGATTTTGAATTTGTGTAAGAAACATTCTTTTGGTGGAGAGAGAGGAACAGAGTAGGCATATGAAGTTTTGAATGTTGAGAGAGCTAGATATATATTGAAATGTTGCAATTTTCTTTTTGACATTTGCTGAAGAATTGTTCTTTGGCTCTGCACACACACACTTAATAATTGTTGGGAAGTTTGTTCTTAATGTGTGAGTTTTGCATTCTTCCATATTCCATTGCTTTCCTATTGACTATATCTTCTTGAGCAACTAATGAGGAAAATTCTCTGCATGCATAGTAATAAGAGGATACTTAATCAATCTAACATCTCATAGTTTGTTTTACTCGAGGACGAGTAAAAGTCTAAGTTTGGGGGTGTGATGACTCCTAGAAAGTCATGATTATTTGAGTATATTTACTTGAGTTTTTGTCTATTATTTATACATTTTGGATACTCAAGAGGGAAAATGCTCATTTGATCTTCAGTTGCACCTTATTGTATATTTATATAGATTTTGATTGTTTTTGTAGTTAGTTTCTTATGTTGTTGTATATAATTTTTGTAGGAATAAATTGAAGCAATAAGCAAGAGATGTTAGCCCTCCTCCAAGCCCTCAATTGAACAAAAATAAAAAGAAGCCAAAGCAGCCAAAGAAATAAGAAAGCAGAGCAAAGCACCAGATGAGCAGGGACTTCGCCGTGGACTTCGTCGCGGCGAAGTGAATCTGCCTCTGCCTATTTTTGGGAGAGCTCGCCGTCTGCTCGCCGCTGCGAAAGCCACGTCGAGCGACTCTTGATTCTGTAATTTTTGGACTTCACCGTGGGCTCGCCGCGGCGAGACCTACGGCGAACTTCGCGTTTTGCGCGTTTTGGACATATCAGGCGCGTTTTCACTGATATAAAAGCTAGGGCTTCATTGTGAGTCGGCATTCTTCGACTTCTGGGCATATTTTGGGGTGTTTTGCTCTGCTAGGGCTTGGAGCTTGGTGGGGATTGAGCTTGGGCTTGGAGCTTCGAAGAGATTTGGGCTTCCTCTTTTGGTTTATCTCTTCCATCTTCATTCTCTTCTCTTGTTCTGTTTGTAATGTTGTATATATATGCTCCTATGGACTTGTAGAACATGTGTAGCTAAATACTTTGATCCTAAGGTTGTTTTGAACCCTTGTATGTAGTGATTCTTGATTCCTCCTCTTAATTTGTGATTAATGATATCTATGTGCTTATTTTACCCCGTTCCTAATGCTTCTAAGTGCTTGATCACCATTTAGATGTTGGGTTCGCTTGATTTATGACTCGAGAGAGCTAGGTTGAGTGTAGAACTTGGGTAAAGTAGTGCAAGAACCTGAAGTTTGCATGACGAATGGATGGTTTTGCTGGTAAGATAGAGATATACTTGCTAGCCTTGCATAGTCACATTAGGGTTGGGGCATTAAAATTGGGTCTTATTAGCTTGTAGCAAGAGATTGTGCAATTTAAATAAGACTAAACACTTGTTCTTGACTCTAGAGAGCATTACGAGTACCCAATGAACCCTAGATTAGCACGTAGTATCGTTGAGAGCTTCTTTGAGGGGAGGTTAATTGAGTTTTGAGAAGTGCAAGGGGGATAGATAATCTTAGGACCCATTTTAGCCTTGAGGTTGGAGAATCACCTGTTTATAATTTTACTTTCTTTTATTTTCTTATTTCATTTTAAATCTCAACATTTGTATCACTCAAATTGGGCGAGAGTGTGATAATCATTGTTTGACCGGGTTTTGGACAAATCCTCGTGGGAACGATACTTTACTCACTACTTTATTACTTGGCGCGACCCGTGCACTTGCGGCGCGTGGCGAACAGTTATCGAGCAGAGCCTTCAAGGAAGAGAGATCGCCCTCAATCGAGTCAAACTTCAATTGATCAAGTGCGAATACAGATACAAGAAGACTTTGATAAGAAAATTCAAGAGGAGCGACAAAAATATGAGGCAAACCTTGCTGCAGAATGTGCAAAGATGGAAGAAGAGCGTACGCAATGGGAACAAAGAATGGAGCACAAAATGCAAGCTCAATTTGTTGCCATGATAAAAAACATGCAAGCAAATCCTCATCCTTAGTCTTTTCATCTGACTTTTTTTTTTTGCCAGCAGTCTTTTCATCTGACTTGGTATCTATATATGTTGAGGACTTTGAATACTATGTATAAGATTGTTTTTTGGGTACAATATAATTGATTTTATTAGTATAATGTATTGTTGTTGTCAATATTTAATTTTTAAGTCATTTATTTATTTATAGGATATACATTTAATGGGAAATGAATACATTTTAATTTTATTTTTTTTAAAAAAAAGGGTTTCAGCTGTGACAAAAGTCGCCACTGAAGAGTCAAGCTTCGGCGGCAACTTTCCATAGCTTTGGTGGCGACTTATGTCGCCGCTGAAGGGTTTAGCTTCGGTGGCGACATAAGTCGCCGCTGAAGGTCACAGCTTTGGTGGCGACAAGATATGGCCTTCAGCGGCGACAATTTATCGCCGCGGAAACTTCAGTTTTAGCGGCGACCCTTATGGTCGCCGCAAATACCTTTAGCGACGGCCACATAGGTGGCGACTTGGCGGCGACTTTTTGTCGCCGCGAAAGGCTTTCGGCGGCGACCTTTATGGGCTTTGGCGGCGACTTTTGTCCCTGCTGAAAGTCGATTTTTTTGTAGTGATAGAAAAACACTACACACACACTACTATATACACACATATATTTAAAATGTCACAGGAGACTGGTCGTAGTCCAGAATAAAGGAACACCCATACTCATCTTTTGGGATGAGTATTGAAACCGGTTTCGGGAGAGCGCTCTCTTGCATATAGAGGAACGGACCAAACACCTCTGGCCAACTCATCTGTTGGATTTATTATAATTATAAGTATGTCGAGACGAAGTACTTATTTAATGTGGCTTTTGTTTGTATGCTGTCTGTAACATAATATTTGTCACGTGTCTTATTTTAATATTAATACTAATAATTACTACTATTTTACGTCATGACACAACCTTATCAACTTGTTGGGTACATGTCTTATTTTAATATTAATTAATACTAATAATTACCACTATTTTACGTCATGGGACAACCTTATCCACTCGTCAGTTTGGTGGGAAATAATATTTTTACAGCTAGCAAGGCACATGCTTTTTATATCCCTTTCATGAAATAGGTAGCCATTTTAAAAAATAAATTTACAAAAATTTTATATGGTGAAGTCTCTCATAAAGACTTTTTATTTTAAGAACATAGTGTTGCTTTGTTTGAGAAAAACAGCTAAATATGTTATCGAAAAAAAGAAAAACAGCTAAGTAACCATCATATTCTCATAAAAAATATTTTCCTTCATTTTCTTTATTAATAAATGTAACATTATTTGTTATGAATAAAAGTATAATAAATATTGTATTCTATAAAAAAATTATTTTCCTTCAGGTTCTTTAATTTTGTAATAAAAATAATACTCTTTCATAATAATAAATATCATAGTAACAGAATGGCTAGGATTCGCAACTAAGCAAGACTTTGGCTTCTTTTTTTTTTTTTAAACTTACAAAGACAAGCATTACGCTTGGAGGACTAGCCTCGGTACATAATCAGAATTAATACAAAATAAAAAGTTCTAAGTCCGAAGTAACCCAAATCTTAACCAAGATCGGCTAACATTTGAGCCGAACAAAGGGCTGGGGGCTCTTGAATCAGTGTCAGCTCCGTGCTCGCCTCTTGAGCTGTTTTTGCTAAAAAATCAGCAATAGATAATGCTTCTCTGTGATTATGTAAAATCTCTATTTCCCAATCTAAGCATATTAATAGCTTAATCTCATGAATTTCGGCTGCTAGTGGATGAGAAAGAGCCATTTCTCCTGTCAGCAGGTCTATAGCATCCATGGAATCTGTGTACAACTTAAACTTTCTCACCTTCAATTGCTTGCATACCTTTAGGCCATTTTTGATCGCCCTTAGTTCAGCTGCTACAGGAGATAGGCAATTTAGGATTCGTTGTTGAAATCCACTGATCCATGCTCCTAATGAATTCCGCAGGACCCCACCGCAGGCTCCTTTTCCTGGTTCCTGAAATGAGCCATCGACATCAACCCTGATGAAGTCCTCCGGGGGGCTTTCCATCTTGCGTTGCTTCTAGAATCCAGCTTGAACAGCTTGAATTGTGTGTGTCTTGCTGCTGCGTTTTGGAGAAGGGTGTTTACTCCGCTGAAGATAAGTTGTTGTGGAGACTCGTTTGTACCTTCGAATACTCGTTTGCATCGGCTCTTCCAAAGAATCCAACACATCGTTCCGAATACTTCCAACCAGCTCCAATTCGCATACCTCCTAGCATTTGGTTCATGCTTTGCATTCCATTTAAGCCAAACCTGCAATGAGCCAGAAAAGAAACTAGGCCAATATATTGGGTTAATTAAACATGTCCACACAGACTTAGCTAGCTCACAGTCCCTCAAAAGGTGTATCACTGATTCCTCTCCACCACACTCACGGGGGCACTCAACTGTATCACTCAAACCTCTCTTGGCTCTTAGTAGGTTAGTAGGAATTCTCTCATGAGAGACTTGCCACATAAAGTACTTTGCTCTTTCAGGAATTGGCCATCTCCAGATACTATCCCACAAAAGGTCTTGGTTATCAGTTGATCTCAAATTAATCATATCATAGGCCGACTTCACGCTAAAGTTACCATCCACTGACTTTTTCCACCAAACTTTGTCCTCCCCTCTTTGGGTTGGGGGAGCCATCTCCTCAATTTTCCCAATAACCCATTGAGGTAGAAAATGACTCCATTTCCTCCAATCCCACTCTCCACAGCTGTCCACAAAATGACTAACACTACTCTCTTGGTCAATCTCGTCATGGTTCTTGTCTACATATCGTATGAGGGGTTGTGGAAGGATAGTCCATGAATCCCACCAAGCATTTGTAGCATTAATAAAATAGTCATTGATGAGTATGTGTCACCACATGGGTGATCCAGCAAATAAAGATGGATTAAAATAGAAGTACTGATCAACAAGTGTTGTTGACCTGTAGTGAAAGAGACTATGATGGCTTAAATATCGAATTAAGGGAAAATTCCCCAAAAAAAATCTTTTTAAAAATGGATAAAAACAAATTAGTCCCTTAAATTTTAAAAACGTCATATCAAATATAGGGAAGAATATAGGAAATTAATTAAACACAATTCACTTAATAGTTGAAGTTGTGAATTGTTAATATAAATTCAAAAATCATTATAATTGGTTAGAAAATTCCTATGTTTGACTTGTAAACATTAGCATAACAATATTTTTTGCTATATGCATTGTTGATTCTTAATAAAAAAAATTGAAGTTGTGAATTGTTGAAATTAATTTGAAAATCGATATGATATTCATGTTGAAAAAATTCATATGTTAAACTTGTGAACACTTGTCTAAGGGGATTTTCCAACATATGTCTAAAATATTCGTATTAAAAAAAGTTGGATTTGTAAATTGTTGACATGAATTTAAAAATCATTATAATCAAGTTACAAATCACTATATTAAACTTGTAAATACTTATGATGTTTTTGACAATTATATAGACAATTATATCTTTTAATTAATAAGATATGATCTGTGGTTGATTTGCACTTCTCATATTTAATAAATTAATTTATCCTTTTCCATTTTCAAAGTAATTTTTGTGGAAATTTCCCAAAAAACCTTGAATTCATTAACTTTGTATTTAAATTTAATAGTTTTTAATTTAATTTTGCCCCTATTGAATATATAATTTTATAAGAAAATAATAATATACCTAATATTAAATGTATAATAACATTATATATTTATTTAAAAGTCTAATAATTCTGACTTGCTAAAAATACAAAAGAAAAACTCAAATCCTGAACTTTATTTCAAATTGAAACAGAGAAGTGTATGCTTTTTAAACATTGGCCGGTTTGTGTTACGCAATTCTCGTTTCACTTTTATATATAGTACTATATGTATCATGCAGTGGTATTCAAACAAAAAAGACGTTTTAATATATATGCGCCATTATTGAGAGCAAATCACTTTTTACTAATAACACTTAATACCTCTTTTAATTTTTTTTTTCAAAATGAGAGGGTGTGGCTTGGGAGTTCAACTTCTATGAGTATTATATTCATACCTGAGTGATCTTTCTCCATTGAGAAAATGATGATAAAATATAATGAAATTATTACGTATAACATGGCCCGCAGGTATTCTGTCATTAGTGCATTTATGTGTAAAATGCTCCGTCCGACCTATATTATATATGTTTCAAATAGTTAATTTGTGTTTATCAAAGAAAACTTTTAAAATTGATTAAAAAATAATTATATTAGAAATGTAATTAATTTTCCAATTATTCCCTTATTATTAAATATGAAAGAGAATGAATGGGGAAAAGTAAATGCGAGAGATCAAATGTAGCAAATATGAGATAATAAAGATGGAAGAGAGTTTAAATTGAAAGAAGGGTTAAAGGTCACCGTTGCCCTGGAAGTATGCAAGGTGGATCACATCTTCCCCGGAAGTTTTTTTGGGTCCAATTTTGCCCCGGAAGTGTGTAAAGTGGATCATATTCGCCCTTTACCGTTAAAAAATTTTTAACAGTAAAGGGCGAATATGATCCACTTTGCACACTTTTCGGGGTAAAACTGGACCAAAACAAAAAGGTAAAGGGTGAATATGATTCACTTTACACACTTCCGGGGCAAAATTGGACCAAAAAAAACTTCCGAGGCAGATGTGATCCATCGTGCATACTTTCGGGGCAACGGTGATCCTTAACCCTTGAAAGAAAAAAGATTAAAGAGAGTGCATGGGGAAAAGATAAACAATAGTTAAAAGAGAAAATTTCATTGTAGGACCACTGTAGCAATTTAATGTCAGATGAGGACCAAAAAAATCTGAAACTTCACTGCAAGACCAAGGTCCTTAAATGAAAAAAAATTGTTGTGTGAAAAGACCTAAAAGCCCTTGTGAATTAATGTCAGATAGGGACCTGTACAAAAGTCTTCTAACGCTGACCACTGACGCTGACACGCTGACGCTGACAACGTACTTCCTCGTGCATATGGCGATTTCCTTGTGCATATGGCGATTTCCTTGTGCATATGGTCATTTCCTTGTGCGTGGCCTGTGCAAAAGTCTTCTGACGCTGACCACTGACGCTGACAACGTACTTCCTCGTGCATATGACGATTTCCTTGTGCATATGGCGATTTCCTTGTGCATATGGTCATTTCCTTGTGCTTGGCCTGGACATAGCACATTATAAGGCCAATTAATTACTCCTTGTGCATATGGCGATTTCCTTGTGCATATGGCCATTTCCTTGTGCATATGGTCATTTTCTTGTGCGTGGTCTGGACATAGCACGTTATAAGGCCAAGTAATTACTCCTTGTGCATATGGGCATTTCCTTGTGCATATGGTCATTTCCTTGTGCGTGGCCTGGAAATGACCATATGCACAAGGAAATGACCATATGCACAAGGAAATCGCCATATGCACAATGAGTAATTAATTGGCCTTATAACGTGCTATGTCCAGGCCACGCACAAGGAAATGACCATATGCACAAGGAAATAGCCATATGCACAAGGAAATCGCCATATGCACTAGGAGTAATTAATTGGCCTTATAACGTGCTATGTTCAAGCCATACACAAGGAAATGCCCATATGCACAAGGAAATGGCCATATGCACAAGGAAATCGCCGTATGCACGAGGAGTAATTACTTGGCCTTATAACGTGCTATGTCCAGGCCACGCACAAGAAAATGACCATATGCACAAGGAAATGGCCATATACACAAGGAAATCGCCATATGCACAAGGAGTAATTAATTGGCCTTATAATGTGCTATGTCCAAGCCACACACAAGAAAATGACTATATGCACAAGGAAATCGCCATATGCACAAGGAAATCGTCATATGCACGAGGGAGTACGTTGTCAGCCAAGGAAGTACGTTGTCAGCGTCAGTGGTCAGCGTCAGAAGACTTTTGCACAGGCCACGCACAAGGAAATGACCATATGCACAAGGAAATCGCCATATGCACGAGGAAGTACGTTGTCAGCCAAGGAAGTACGTTGTCAGCGTCAGAAGACTTTTGCACAGGTCCCTATTTGAGATTAATTCACAAGGGCTTTTAGGTCTTTTCACACAACAATTTTTTTTCATTTAAGGACCTTGGTCCTGCAGTGAAATTTCAGATTTTTGTGGTCCTTCTTTTACATTAATTGTCTACAGTGGTCCTACAATGAAATTTTCCCTAGTTAAAATTGAAAAAATTGTAATTGTTGGTATAGTTTAATCGCAAGTGCATAGGTCGAAAGTAATAAAAATATCATTTTCACGAGGACTATGGTTAAATCAAGTTCAAATTAATTAATTTACTTGTGTTTCTAATTAATCTGAGTAAAAAGGTTTATTTGATAAAAACATTAACAAATAAATAAAACCAACTACAAAAGACTACTCTAAAACAATATGGATGAAACTTACAGTTATTTATCCCCTATACAAGTCATGATTTACCTAAATTTTCCTCTCAAAAAACTCTTAATGCATTCAATATTCGTTTGAAATTTGAATGTAATAAAAAAAGCTCTTTCAAATAAAAAATATGATCTTTATCTTTCAAAACCCTCATACTCTCATGCTATTGATAGATCAACTTCAAAGACTCTCACACTCTCATACTATTGAATCAACAAAAATACATTTAAGCTTCAATTCCACTTCAACAATATTAGATTGACAAATAAATCTCTTCTCTGTCAATAACAAGGTTATCTCTCTAATATGATTATATCAAAGTTCTAAAATAAAACACCCTTTCTCAAGCGATGTATCATTGAATAAGTAAAGTATTGATCAGGCACTTTTTAGAAACATAAACGAGGTAAAATCTAAATTGAATTACATTAAATAATTAAAAGAAAAGAAACAAACAAATCAATCTATGTAGAGGTTCAAAGCTAACCCTAGACTAAGGAATTAAAGACACAAATCTATTCCCAATGCTATTTCTACTTTTAAAGCCCTAATTTTCAAGTCAGCATATCCAAATTGTATTTTATCTTATCTTTTTTTCCTTTTTTATTGGTCACTTAGAGCCCAAGTGTGGTGGCTATAGTGACCATCCACTTGGGAGCTTCGACCACTAATTGTGGTAGCTGAAGTGACCCACCCCTTTTTCAGCTCCACCCTTCTTTTGCTCCAATTTTCGCTCCATTTGTTTCTAGTCTCCTTCTTTTTCTTACAAAAGAGGGAGAAAATTTGTGAGTTTTTTATATTCTATGCACCAAACGGCCTTGCACGTTCTATCATACTAATCATATAATAAATATATCAGTTTCAAATAAAATATTGGATGATTGCATGATAAATTTGCTCAAAATACACAATTTCTATCAGTTGACAGTAATAAACACATAGACAAACTTAAAATGAAGCTTTTATTTTAGAACATATAAATTCACCAATTTAAATATTATAATAAAGGATTGAGGGAGTATTAGCAATGAAAATTGTAATAATTACTACCTAATTATACTTTTTAATACATTTTTAGTTACCATTTAACAATTACAAAATTATTTATTTACTAACTATGTTAGAAAAAGAATTTATCACAAGAAAATAACTAACATAGTTAGAAAAAGGCTTTTCGTCATTTGAATAAAAATACCAATTAACTACCCTAACCATGATAGAAAAAGGATTCCTAATATTAAATGAACTATCATGGTTAGAAAAGAATTAAATATAATATAACAGAAGATTATCCATGTTAGAAAAGAATTTCTCTAATACAACAACGGCTAACATGGATAAATAAAGCCAACCTACCACCTGACTAATCAACCCATTCACAAACACCCAATAACATATTTGACCATTAAACACTTTTATGAAAAATATCTAAAACCATTATAACTTCAAATATGTTAGCCATTCAACGTTTTCAAAGCATGCAAAATCCCAATAGTCCACAATAATACTAAAATAGTCGAAACACCAATAAAGTTTAGACCGGTCCTTCAGAAACAAAATAACAAGTTACCAAAATAATTATTCTAAAAGAAATCCTCAATTTGAAAATAAAGAAGCAATCCGCGGAAATATAAGCGGAAGCAAAACTAGTGATATGAATCCCTATTTGTGGCAATATCATCCGTCAAACCAGTCCAGAACTCACTAGCTTAGTGAGACGGTCTCGTATCATTCCCTTGGTTTCCTACTGCGTTGCTAAGACCTGTAAAAATAGATAAAATGGGGGTAGACCCAGGTAACCACTAACTGCTCGCCTACATGCTGTGTGTGCTAGCAAGGTGTTCAGTGGAGTATTACTAAGTATAACTGAACTAAAAACATGAGGCAGTTACCATTTAGATGCAAGACAATATCATAACATATAGTTCCACATAAATTATTGTCATATAACAAATCCACAAAGTCACACATAAAATCATATATTCACATTCATATATTACAATCCAATACATAGATCAATAAAACCAAACAAACAATAACACCGTTATTATACGGTCTGTAACATTTGCTTTGTAAAACCATTTTACTAATTATAAAACTGATTTAAATATATTTTATTAGCCATAAAACCGAATGTAACAAGATTTTATCAATACTAACTATTTTAGGAAAAAGGATTTATGAAATAAAATACTAACATAGTTAGAAAAGATTTCAAGGTACCACTTTTTTTTTTTTTTAAAATAGAGTTTAAATGTCTAACTATGATAGAAAATAAAATTACTAAGAATACCGGAAAGCACTATCATAGTTAGAAAAGAATTTATCTTATTCAAGTGAGAGGAAAATCCTAGTTAGAAAGAAGGCAGTAAACAGTATCACCAAAATACAACTAACATGGATATTTAAAAATTCAACCGTTCCATATACCAATCCATGTTAGAAAAGAGACCTTCTACCTTTTAAAATCAGTTTATCCATATTAGAAAGAATTCATCTAACATGGATATAAAAATATGTGAACCATATATTTGAATACTTTTGTAAATCTTTCTTTAAAAATATATAGTTAATCACCCGAGTAAATCATTTAGATAAAACCTCAAAATCTTTGATCATACACTACTACAAAAAGTACTTTTAACGTCACAAATTGTGGGGGTTTCCACGTCACTTTTTCAGGGGACATTGAATCAAGTGACATGGAAAATGGACTTTTAACGTCACATAAACAAGTGACGTAGAAAGTAAGAGAAACAACGTCACACATAATATTATGTGTGACGTGGTTTCCAGGAAACCACGTCACACATCTTACATTGTGTGACGTTGTTTCTTTTTTTTAAAAAAAAACATTTTTAATTTTTCTATTCCCCATTGATATACATACATTGCAAATGTCTAAATGCAGGTCAACAGATAATACAATATACACAAAATTCAAGTTCTAATAACAAACCAATTTACAAGACTTATAAAACATTTTGGCAAGTATGCAATATTTGCAGCAACTACAACGTAATAGCATTTGCAAACCAATTTACAATTGAACATTAAACATTCTATGGCAGACCAATTTACAAGACTTACAAAACCATTAAATATTCTATGGCATTTTTTGCAATTTACAATTGAGAAAAAAAAGGCAGCAGATTTAATTATCAGGAAAAAAAAAAGGAAAAGAAGGAACCTGGATGAAGTGAAGCTGCGAACTGAGGCACGATTGAAATTGCTGAACCCGATAGGAGGAAAACAGAGCTGAAAAAAAACTTTGAACAAGTAAAAAAAAAGAACCCGATAGATAGAATTGCATATTTAATTACCAAAAAAAAAAGAAAAAAATAAAAAAAGAACAAACCTGAAGCTGTGGGCATTGGGAGTTGGGGGGTGTGCGCGTGCTGGGTGGGGGGTGGGGGGTGTGTGCGCGCTGGGTGGGGGGGTGGGGGGAGCTGTGGGTGGGCGCTTGGGGGGGGGTGGGGGAGCTGAGGGCTCTGGTGGGGGGTGAGGGAGCTGGTGGGTGTGGGGGGTAGGGGACCTAAGGGTTTTTGTTTTTTTGGGGGGGGGGCGCGAAATGAAAGCGGGGGGGGGGGGGGAATGAAAGCGGGAAATGAAAAAAAAAAACAGGTTTTCCACGTCACACCAAAATGTTGGTGTGACGTGGAAAACTAGATTCAACGTCACACCACATTCTGGTGTGACGTTGAAAGTGTTTCAACATCACACTTAATTTTAAGTGTGACGTTGTTTCTTTTTTGTAGTTACTCCTTTGTTTTCAATGTCACATTTTTAAATAAGTGACGTTAATTGGTGACATAAAAGGGGCTTTTTGTAGTAGTGTCAATTGCCATGTTCAAGTATGATAAAATATCCAGTAAAAATCACAACAACCATGGCAAGTAGAAAGAAGTTTCTGACCAACAGTTCATAACCAAAATACAGTTAGAAACGCAATACCAGTAGGTCTTAGGCCGATATGTCGGAAATGAACCGGTCCCAACCAAAACAATAAAGCATACAGTTATCCAAAAGTAAGAATGCTGAAGCGAAATATGAAAGCCTAAAGAAGTATGGCAATATACAACACTTCTCGCATAAAACCTAAAATAAAAGCCCACTATGTTTCAGTGAGAAGATGAGGGATCCTTTCCCCGAGTACCCATCTATTACGCTCCTAGACCTGCAAAAAGTGAGATAAACGGGGGTAGCCCCAAAACGTAACCACTAACTACTTCTCTACGTGTAGTGTGTGCTAACAAGGTGTCAATGTGGGAAACTAAATAATATATGTTCAGTTTGAAATATGAGCACATACCAGATAGTTATGTAATCATCAATACCCAAAGACATTTTCGCAACATGTATATCGTCATTTACAAAAATGGTTTCCAAATACATTTTTCACAATCATCCATAACGTTCGCCCTGCGAAACGTTAGGTTGTCCCCTACCACTAAGTGGACCAGAGTGGATGTTCGCCATGCGCCTCAAGTGCACGGGTCGCGCCAAGTAATAAAGTAGTAAGTAAAGTATCGTTCCCACTAGGATTTGTCCAAAACCCGGTCAAACAATGATTATCACACTCTAGCCCAATTTGAGTGACACAAATGTTGAGATTAAAATTTAACTAAGAAAATAAAATATAAACAGGTGATTCTCCAACCTCAAGGATAAAATGGGTCCTAGGATTATCTATCCCCCTTATACTTCTCAAAACTCAATTAACCTCCCCTCAAAGAAGCTCTCAACGAAATCATGTGCTAATCTAGGGTTCAAAGAGTACTTGTAATGCTCTCTCGAGTCAAGAACAAGTGTTTAGTCCTATTCTTTGCACAATCTCTTGCCACAATTTGATAGAACCCAATTATCACACTCCAACCCTAATGTGACTATGCAAGGCTAGCAAGTATATCTCTATCTTACCAACAAAACCATCCGTTCGTCATGCAAACTTGCGGTTCTTGCACTATTTTACCCAAGTTCTACACTCAACCTAGCTCTCTCGAGTCATAAATCAAGCGAACCCAACATCTAAATGGTGATCAAGCACTTAGAAGCATTAAGAACGGGGTAAAATAAGCATATAGATATCATTAATCACAAATCAAGAGGAGGAATCAAGAATCAATACATACAAGGGTTCAAAATAATCCTAGAATCAAAGTATTTAGTTACTCATGTTCTACAACTCCAAGGGAGCATATATATATACAATCAGAAATAGAGAACAAGAGAAGAGAATGAAGATGGAGAAGATAAAACAAGAGAGGAAGCCCAAATCTCTTTGAAGCTCCAAGCCCAACCTCAAACCCCACCAATCTCCAAGCCCTAGCAGAGCCAAACACGCCCAAAATATGCCCAGAAGTCGAAGAATGAGGGCTCACAACGAAGCCCTAGCTTTTATATCAGTTTACTATTCTGTTCCAAAAATGCGCAGATCACGCAGTTCGCCGTGGGTCTCGCCGCGGCAAGCCCACGGCGAAGTCCAAAAATGACAGAAACAATTGTCGCTCGCCGTGGCTTTTGCCGCGGCGAGCTGACGGCGAGCTCTCCAAAAATGGCAGAAGCTTATTCAGTTCGCCGTGACTTTCACCGCAGCAAAAGCCAAGGCGAAGTCCCTGCTTCTCTGGTCTTTTACTCTGCTTTCTTTATTCCTTTCTGGCTTCTTCTTATTTTTGTTCAATTGGGAGCTTGGTGGAGGGCTAAACTCTCTTGCTTATTGCATCAAATTATTCCTACAAAATTTATTTACAACAACATAAGAAACTAACTATAAAAACAATCAAAATCTACATAAATAAACAAAAATGTGCAACTGAAAATCAAATGAGCATTTTCCCTCTTGAGTATCCAAAATGTATAAATAATAGACAAAAAGTCAACGAAAATATATTCAAATAACATGAATTTCTAGGAGTTATCAGTGGAACTCTACAAGGATCTCAACCCATACCCAGAACCACGAAGAAGTAGAACTCGATGGGGATTTCAACCCATACCCAGAACCACAACCGGGGGGGGGGTAATGCTCGATGGGGGCTACCCATACCCAGCACACCAAACTTGTAGCACTCGATGGGGGCGACCCATACCCAATACCACAATGAGGGGGTAATGCTCGATGGGGGCTACCCATACCCAACACACCCATAGGTAGTACTCGATGGGGGCTACCCATAGCTAGTACACCAATAATATAATTAGTCCCTGTGGGCCAACATGGTACCTCATCACGTGATGGTAGCAGTAACCAATGCATCGATGTCACATCACAATCACATACATATGCATCACAAGCAACAATATCAATTTCATCAAAATCAGGCACATGGCCTTTCCAATTTTCCCAAAACTCATGCAATAAGATTTTCAAAATCATATATACACCATTTTCAAATTTGTGATGCAATACACAGATAATTATGCCAGTTTCACCATACGAATCCCACATGACATTTGATATCAAAATAACTAATTGAAATAATACAATAAATATACCACAACAATCCAGAATTCCATAGTTGTAAGAGAATTTAAAATCTCTTACCAACAACGCACACACACATAGAACAAGTAGAAGCGGCTACCTGACAGCTGGCACCAATCTAACAATAGTGCAGCTCGTACTGACTCCAGACAAGAAACCGTCTACATAACAGTCATATAAAAATTAACACTTAAATTAAGTGTTCAAATACAAAGTTAGGGAATTTAATTCCCTAACCAAAAGAAAAACATCCATCCTCAAAAAATTTATTCCAAACCCTTCCTTAATTCTCTCTCAACTAGACCATTAAAAATCCTCCATCCATATCCATCCTAAGAACCCAAAATCCATTCCTCACATACCCAATTAAATCTTTTCAACTCCCATAATATCTCAATTCAATCCTATATATCCCAACAACAGCCTTGATTTACTATCCATAAATTTACTACAATTGCCAATTAACCTCAAATGTCCATTCTTCAAAAATTCCTCCTTAATCATTAGTCTACTTCAAACTTTATCAGTCTAAAAATTTCACCAAAACAGCTAGATTAATATCATAATATAATCTTAAATAAACTCCCAAAAATCATCAATATATCCTCAAATAAATTAGATCACAATATCCCAAAATTTTCCTTAATATTAGAAATTCCAAAAATTCCAAATAAATTGGAAAAATCTCAAATAAATTATAAGCTCCTTAAGAAAAATTCTAACTCAAATATTAGACTTTAATATAATAGATTTAGATATCCTAAAAACCCCAACTCAGATAAGGCCTATTTTTGAAATATCACAAATAAGGAAACTAATGACAAAGGTGCGTAGAGAATACTTACGGGAGTCCGAATATGGTCTTATGTGGCCGGAAAAAACCACCGGTCCGGCGCCGGTGAGCTCCTAAAGCTCCGGGAACAATTACTTTAATTTACCTTCTAAGCACAAATCAGACCGAAAATGAATGGATGAATGAAATACAATGTTAGAGGAGGTGAGAGGAGGAGAAGAATGGTGGTTTTCTGGCGAAGGTCGCCGGAAAAACTCCCGCCCAAAGTCCACCACGACGGCTGACTAAGGAAGAGAAAAGAGAGAAAACGAGAGGAAGGAAGAAGAAGAGAAGCTTGGTCAATGGTGGTGGTGGTGGTGTAAGGAGGAGGAAGAATAGAGAGAGACAGAGACGGTGAGGGAGTGTAATGAAGAAAAGAGAAGAGAAAAATAAGAAGAAAACCAAAGAAAGAGGAAGAAGGGTCTACGGTCATAAAGAAAAATAATGGGGAGGGAATAATAATAAAATAGAGAAAGAGAGAGACGTGTGAGGGTGGTGGTGTATGAGTGTGTCTGACGCATCAATTAAAAGAGGGAGGAGAATTGTTTATAAAATAAGGGAAGAGGAAGAAAAATATTAAAATAAGGGAAGAGAAAGTGTAATATGGTTATTGAGTGTAAGAGGAGAGGAAGAGAGGTGACGTGAGGGAGATGGGAGATGGTTGACGTGAGGGAGTAGCTAAATAGGTGTGAGGAAGAGAGAGTAAAGGAAAAAAAAAATTAGGGAGAAATATACATTACTAGGCCTTAAAATTCTTAAATAAGATATTTCTTTTGAGCCAAAAATTTTCTTTTCAATCTCAAAGTTTTCCTCTAATATTCTTTACTTATTTTCTCCCATAATTACCTCTTTTGAGCCTAAAAATAATTTTCCCAAAATTATTATTCTTAATATTAGAGAGAAACTAGGCCTTTAGAATCCTTAAAAATACCTCAAAATCCTTAAAATATTCTTATAATCCACCATTTTTCATTAATCAATTCCTAATTACTCCCACTAAACCTCAATTAATTTTTAGGATGTTACACGGTCCAGTAGAGACTCACAACCCTCGCCTGAGATCGGGGGCGTTCTCCCCAATTCGTCTTTCCATTTTATGTTAATTAGTCCTTGTGGGCCTATGATAACTCCTAGAAATTCATGTTATTTGAGTATATTTGTCTTGAGTTTTTGTCTATTATTTATACATTTTGGATACTCAAGAGGGAAAATGCTCATTTGATTTTTGGTTACACATGATTGTATATTTATATAGATTTTGATTATTTTTATAGTTAGTTTCTTATGTTGTTGTATATAATTTTTGTAGGAATAATTTGAAGCAATAAACAAGAGATTTCAGACCTCCACCAAGCTCCCAATTGAACAAAAATAAGAAGAAGCCAAAGATTAACCCAAGAAATAAAGAAAACAGAGCAAAGCAGAGAAGAAAGGACTTCGCCGTGGACTTTGCCGCGGCGACAGCCGCGGCGAAGTACATTTGCCTGTGCCCCTATTTTGGAGAGCTCGCCGTCTGCTCGCCGCGGCGAAAGCCACAGCGAGCGTCTCTCATTTCTGGAATTTTTGGACTTCGCCGTGGCTTTCGCCGCGGCGAAGTGACGGCGAACTTCGTATTTCTGCGCGTTTTGGACAGAACAGGGGCGCGTTTTAACTGATATAAAAGCTAGGGCTTCTTTGTAAGCCCTCATTCTTCGACTTCTGGGCATATTTTGGGGTGTTTGGCTCTGCTAGGGCTTGGAGCTTGGTGGGGATTTGGCTTGGGCTTGGAGCTTCAGAGAGATTTGGGCTTCCTCCTTCGGTTTATCTCCTCCATCTTCATTCTCTTCTCTTGTTCTTTGTTTCTGAATGTATATATGTATGCTCCTAAGGAGTTGTAGAACATGAGTAGCTAAATACTTGTATTCTAGGATTATTTTGAACCTTTGTATGTATTGATTCTTGATTCCTCCTCTTAATTTGTGATTAATGATATCTATGTGTTTATTTTACCCCGTTCTTAATACTTCTAAGTGCTTGATCATCATTTAGATGTTGGGTTCACTTGATTTATGACTCGAGAGAGCTAGGTTGAGTGTAGAACTTGGGTAGAGTAGTGCAAGAACCGGAAGTTTGCATGACGAATGGATGGTTTTGTTGGTAAGATAGAGATATACTTGCTAGCCTTGCATAGTCACATTAGGGTTGGAGCATTAAAATTGGGTCTTATTAGCTTGTAGCAAGAGATTGTGCAATTTAAATAAGACTAAACACTTGTTCTTGACTCGAGAGAGCATTACGAGTACTCTAAGAACCCTAGATTAGCGCGTGGTGTCGTTGAGAGCTTATTTGAGGGGAGGTTAATTGAGTTTTGAAAAGTGCAAGGGGGATAGATAATCTTAGGACCCATTTTAGCCTTGAGGTTGGAGAATCACTTGTTTATAATTTTACTTTCTTTTATTTTCTTATTTCATTTTAAATCTCAACATTTGTATCACTCAAATTGGGCGAGAGTGTGACAATCATTGTTTGACCGGGTTTTGGACAAATCCTCGTGGGAACGATACTCTACTCATCATTTTATTACTTGGCGCGACCCGTGCACTTGCGGCGCGTGGCGAACAGCCTACAATCCTCAGATTCAACATTCGTCTTTTCATTTATTTATTTATCCGGTGTTCACACAATCAGTACAACACATCATAAATATATAGATTCAACATATGGCTCAAAGTCCAGTTCAAAAATCCTCAGATTCAATCACACAGATATCTAAATAAATACTATAAATTTCCAAAACATACAAGTTCACACCTTCATGCCATTTTGAAAATACATACTCCACCAAACGTTTATATTATAAAATAAATCTTCAAATTCCTGTTCACCCATTCCATAGGAAATTCACAAAATTAAAGTTCCAAAAACTTACTAACCCACACACACACACGCAAACAAACAGAAGTAGTTACCTCCGTGAAGTTTAAACCAATAGTTACCGTAGACGCGCCCCCCGTGGTCAATGTCAAGCAAAATCAGAGTCTACAATTAATATTATATACACGTACCTAATTAGTAACTAATCAAGTACTACCATTCAAAACCAAGGGAATTAATTCTACAATAAATTATGCCCACATCTGACCATCTCTTATCTCTCACACCCATACACACCTAATAAAATTCCAAATTTTATCCGTACTAACCAATAACTCTTCATTAATTTATACTTTCAGAATTTTCTAGCTAGCTCCTTAATAAAATTGAATTTCAATTATTCAAATTACAGCACATTTATTTCAACATTAAACAGTTCAAAGAGAAACCATCAGAAACATACTTACTACATTAAATCTGGAAATCCTCTTTAGCTCAAATAATCAACATTAACATTTTGTAGTCCTAGGCTCACAGCAACCATAGGATTATTTTGAAAATTTTCTCCCACTTAACATTTACACCTAACAGAAAATAAAAACAAGGTAAAGACTTGCTTACCCAGCGAAGGCAGAAAAATGGCGAGGGAGATAGGAAGATTCGGATTGCAGCTTTAAAAAACAAGGAAGACGAAGGAGAGAGACGGCACTACGGTGGCTGGTGGCGGCAAGGACGATGGCGCACCACAGCAGACGGATGGCAACGCTCACACTCTCCTCTCTCTTGCACTCCAGCTCTCTCTCTCTCTCTCTCTCGCTGGTGACTGGAGCTCGACAAACGGTGGCGACGCCGACGACGCAGCAGCTGTGTGTGTTTATGAGTGTGTGTGTGACAGGGCCCGATGAGGAAGAAGGGACGCACAGGGAATGAGAGTGAGGGAAGCCGAGTGTGTATGTGCAGCGAGGAAGAGAATGGAGAAGTGTGGTGTGTGTGCGTGTGCGTCGCGAGGAAGAAGGTGAAGTATGGTGTGTGTGTGCAGCGGCAAGTTCAATGAGGAAGAAGGTATAGAAAACATATAGAAGGGGAAAATTAGGGTTGCTAGGTGGGAAAAATTACTAAACTACCATCTAATTTGAAATAGTTTACAATTAAAGCCTAAAAGATTCTACTCTTTTTCCTAAAATTTATCCTTATGTTAGATTAGGAAATTTTATTTCCCTTAAAGTTCCTTGAAGCTTTTTAAAAATAATTTCCCTAATTTTGTAAATTAGAAATAAATACCCAATCATTCATTCTTAATTTATATTGGAAATCAATTTTTAAAATCCTCCAAAAATACCTTAAACTTGTGAATTTGTTTATAAAGTTAATGTATTTTTCTAGAGACACCTGAGAATTTTAAATGACTCCTTATTGCCTTTTTCCTAAATTTAGGAATTATATACATTTATTGGTAATTTAAAATTCAGGATGACATACGAGCTAACTCAAATATGACAGCCATGAAATAATAAATTAAGAAAAAGCATGTTATATTATTGCAGTAATCAAGAAGGAAGATGCTGACATGCATATGTAGGAAATCAGTTTCCCTAATAGACCTTTGTGTTTTGTGTTTAATAGGAGAGTTAATCACATCTAAACTCTCCACATTTTATTTGGACGGTCTAGATTTGGTTTTTTTACTAATTTTTTTGAAAAAAATTATAATTAAAATATTATCTTTATTTTAGAACTAATACCAATTAAAATGATTTTTTAGAAAAATGTAAAATTTTCAAAAAATCAATATGGACTATACAAATCAAATATGAAAGTCCAAATCTGATTAGCTCTCCCTAATAAGTATAGAGATTAAAACTCAAGATCACGACAATAATGAGCACCATGAGCCCATCGTTGTGATGATATGTGGATATTCAAATAGTATTTCAACGACTAAAATTAGAATAAATTGTGTGCTCTCAGTGCTCATCGTTGTCACGATCACTATTCCCACCATATATGCTGTATATAGCCCTATATATAGTGCATATTGGCTTAGGTTGTTTCCGCATCCACAAACTAACCAACCAAATGGCTCTTAGAGTTTCATTATTGTCTTGTCTCATTTTTCTACTCTCGCTTACCACCTTCGCTTCAGTATCTGCATCTCAGGTAAATATTATTGCTCTCTTTTATGTGTAGATCCTACATCGTCGTCGTCGTCGTCATCATTATTATTATTATTAGTTTTTCAATAAGCTTGTATTCCTTCTACTTAGCTATGTGTTTTTATAATACATGTACATGTAGGAGCGATGTGACTACAGTGTGAAAGTTAAGTCAGGAAATGTCGACAATGCCGGAACGGACGCCAAGATCAGCCTCATGTTCATTTCGTCATCCGGCACGAGCTTTACCGTGGATGAACTCACAGGAGAGTGGGGCGTACCAAAGTCGGACTTCTACAGCTTCTTTGAGAGGGGTGTTGTAGACGACTTCAAGGGAAGGGCTAATTGCCTAGATATTTGCGCGATCACCGTCTTCTCCAACAATCTAGGGTTTTGGCCAGGGTGGTACTTGGAATACGTGGACATCAACGTCGCCGGTAACGAGAAACAATTCACGGTGAAAAAGTGGCTGGCTGTAGATGAATCTCCCAATATACTGTATGCCCACGTCAACAAATGTTCCATCTCTTTGAGCTCTAACGTCACCTTCTCTACCATGTGACCGATCTTCATTAACTAGCACAATCTTCATAATATGTTACCTCCATGCTTGTTTCTTATAATTGGGGTATGTGGTTGTAACAATATGTATTTAGCTTTTGTTGATGTCTTGTGTGTTTCCTTATGTTTGTCCATCATGCACGTGTGTCACTCTATCTGAATAATTATATCCTTTCATGAATAATAATGGATTGTGCTTTGCTATGCAAACAAACTTAAGTGCTTATTTTTAAGCAATAACTTTCCTCCCATGCTTCCATGTTCTCACCCACACAAACACAAACATAAACTTTCACACAAAATTAGCTAGGCAACAGTATGAGTGAGATATCATTCTCAGGCCCATTGTGTGAGAATTTGAATGTATTTTTGGCTTCTCCAAACTTTAAACCGCCGACGGAGAGGACTGAGGTCATATTATTCCGATCCGTACAAATAGTCTATATACTAAAAAGGCTGAATTTGTTCAAAAATAAATAAGAGTTATTAAATTGGGTATGTGAGTGAAACCGTTAATATGGGTAGGAGCCCATGGGCCAACTCAAAACACTTAAAAAACATATGGTTATGTGTTTGAAAAAATAAATCCCATATTAAAATAGGTCTTTTAAGCTATGACGGGCTAACCCGTTAAACCAGTGGGCTAGCCTGTTTTTCCTTTTTCTTTTTCTTTTTTTAATAAAAAAACCTTATTCTTTTCTTTTGGATTTTAGATTCAGTTTGGGAATTTGTTGTGTGTTGGAATATTTGAAGTTAAAGATTGTATTCTATGCTTTACTATCTTTTTTTTTATTTGTAATGTGTTAAACACTTGAACTTGGATTTATAATAATCTTGTGTTGTATATTTGTACTTTAATTATATTGTAATGAAGGGGGGAGAATTAATTAAAAATGGGCTGGCGAGTTGGCTCGAAACCCAAACAATATGGTCAAGATTAGGAAATCAAGCCCATATTCAAAATGGTCCGTTTAGCCACCAACCCTTGACGGGCCGACCGATGTTACCAGCTCTATATGTGAGTTATATGGATTTCTATGTGGTGTAGGGAGGGGAGTAGGGTGGATTTGTGGACAAGACGGTTCCAAGTATGTTTGGAAATGATTGGGTGTTTGAGATCCAAAGGCTTTGTTGTGGCTTTGCAAATTCGCTCTCATGGAATCCAACTCTTGTAGAATGAAATCAACTTGGGAGTGTGTTAGAGTAGAAGGCGCCTCATTTCTCCAAGCATGTGGAAGGCTTGGTGTTGCATCATTCCTTGAAAATGAATGCATAGGAGGATTAGTGTTGAACAAATACTTATGGTTATGGTTAAACCAAGACATGAAAAATGCAATCAAGCAAATCCCAATATGCAAAATGCAATGCTATACAAATATGCCTAAACCTAAAATAAAAGAAAAAGATGCAAAGATCATGGTATGTACAAACAAAAAGAAAACCAAAAATGCAACTAAACTAAATGCAACCTAAGAACTAGACCCGGCCAAAGCAAGTTTGACAACCGACTACTAGGGAACCAATTACTTGGCTCCCCGGCAACGGCGCCACTTGAAGAGCACCGAAATGGAAAGAAATCGGTGTAGTGCCGCATCGGATCCGCTCTTCAAGAATTTTAAGGGGTAGTGGAAGCTATCCTCGGGTGTCGGTCTCAAGGAGCTTATGTGCAATTAATTCCTAGTAACTAATGCAAACTAATTAAGACGGGTAAAAGCATTGTATTTGGGTTTTTGATAAAGAAATTAGTGTAAAAAGTGTGTATATTAAGGAAAACAATTAAAGATAGATTGGATAAAAGTGGAAGATTTGGATTAAATGAGATGGATATTCTTGGTGATAGGAGACTTAAACAATCATTGCTTCAATTAATTTTTTGGGAATTCTTTGGCTAATTAAAAAATCCCTAGAGGAATCCCTCTAAGCTAGGCTTGGGTTGAGTGGATTAGTACCGGAATCCCGCTTACTAATCCCTCCAACTCCAAGTTGATTAAGCCCAATAACCAAGTTGAATTTGCTAATTGCAAGGGGCTCCTAATTCAACAATAGGAATCCCTAATTGCCACTTAATTAATCCTAGGGTTTAAATTCATTATTGGAATCCCACATAATGAACCAAAACTTTAAGATTGAAGCCCAATGCCACTCATGCAATTAACAAGTTCAAGAGCCATTTTCCAAATGCAATTACATGATACCATGATCCACTAAGTGAGCATCCTCAAATAGCACAAAATCTTAACTTAAACATTCATTCAAAATGATGAATCCATACATTTGAACAATATCCAAGTCAATGAAGAACAATACCAAGCATACACAAATGGAAATATAGCTAAGAATGTTTCTACCAAAGGATAATCATGAACAACACATCCAATTGCATAAACAAAATCCTAGAATCCTAGAAATATGCAAATACAAGAGGAAGAGAGAGTAAGAGAACAAGAACTCCCCTAGTGAAGCTCCAAGCTCATGTTGCCATCTCCACCACCAAGAATAGGGATCCTTAGTTGCTGCCTCTCATCGAGAAATCACCAACAAAAGGAATGGAAGTGGAAGCCATGGGTGATTATGGTGGAAGATGGAAGAAATGGTGGTAGGGTTGAGAGAAAATGGGGTGGGAGATGAAATTGGGATGGAAAAGATGATGAGATTGAGGTGTTGGTTCGAAATATATGTGAAGAAGTCGGGTCTAGGTCATTCAAGGTCGGGTCTACCCATTTGGAACCCTAAAAACCCGAAATATCAGCAAAAATCGCGCATTAGAAAATCGCGTGTTCACCGCGGTGGACAAATGGCGAACAAGACAGAGAGTGGGGAAATGCTTACTGACTAGTCCGCTGGGGCGGACAAGTTTGTCCGCCGTGGCGAACAAGGCAATGAGGTATATCCCCTGTTTTGTCCACCTCCGGTCTTCCGTTGCTCGAATGCTCTTCCGATTCCGGCTCATTCTTCATGCAAACTTCTTCCTTTCACCTTGAATCTTTCTTCTTTGGTCCTTGGACGACCCTACAAACAAAATTGCAATAAACAAGGATCAAAAAGTCCTAGAGATCAATTAATACAAACTAATCTCTAATTATGGCTAATTAACCTTATTTTCATGCTAATTCCACTTAAAGGCCTATGATGTTCAATAAGCTTATATGGACTAAAATTGCATCTTAAATATGTTAAAAGCCTCATTTTTAGCATAACAAAACAATAAAATCTAAGGATTTGTCACATCATAAGGGTGATCCAGCTAATAAAGATGGATTAAAATAATAATATTTATCAACAACTGTTGCTGCAGTGGAACTGGCAAATAATAATATGATCATTTAAATATGATGATAGGGGTTTGAGATTTTGGGAATGCAAAACAAAATAATACTAGTAACGTTAATTAAGATGTGAACATTTTTAGCACATACTTTCCCTGCGGTTTCACATATTTCAATTTGTAAGCCAATTGATTTCTTGGTCGGACATGTACTATGAACTTTTCACCAACAGATCTTCATAGCTAACTATATGTACACATGCATACATAGATATTATATATATATATACCTTTTTCTTTCTAATTAATTTTTGACCCACATATCATATCTTCGAAATTAAATAATCTCGTTTAAGGGACCTTCCATAAATAAAACAAATTTAAATTATCATCTTCAATTGTGCTTTTTTAGAATTTATAAAAATAAACCCAGATTAAAGTTAAACAAATGCGAATAAAATGCGAAGTATGTAGTACAACATCAGCATACGCACAGATGCGATGAGTAGTAACATGAGCACAAAAAGCCACGAAAAACTTCGAACCATTTCGTGGCTGCTGGAGTTTAAAGAAAAGAAAGAGTGCTTGTAAGGGTCATTTTTCAAAAACAAAATATAACAACAGAACATATATACACAGTCATCTTGAGCTTTACGTATCTGTCTGAGTTTGGAATAATGAGATTTTAATAAATTACTTTCATGATCTCTTTTTTATTTATTTGAGCAGAGTTTTGTGGGGCTTTAAATTCTCTCTATGCGGTTAAAACGATGATGCTGTTGAGCTTTGGACGGTAAGGCCCATTCATCTGAACAAATGATGTTTGGACCTCTTTCACATAAATGTCGTCTCTAGTTCGTTGGGCTCTGACCTCGTTTTAGAAATTTTACCAACTTAGCTGCTACTAGAGTTGGGAAATAGAGGCCAATCTGTGGATTGCGGGTTGGACTGTTACGGCTTATGGGTTAGGCGGCTTATAGAGTTGGGAAAACCCTAGCCCTAACCCTCCAACCCTACCAACAAGCCAGTTTTCTTTATTTGTTATTAAAAAACACCAAAAAGGAAATAAAATTTTAAATAAACAAAGATATATCATCATTGCCTCAAATAAAGTAGAAATTTCATGTATTATAAAACTATGGACTCCACAATTACATATTTTGTTATAGACATCTTCCTAGTTTTATTGTACTAACAATATTATTAACAAAGTTTAGATTTTGTTATACAAACACCACAATTTATTGTGTCAACCACAATTTATAGAAGTGAAGTGTCTAAAAAATACCTTAATGAATTAAAAGAGTTTTTTCTTTCTTTTTTTTCAAATATATGTGGCAGGCCAACCCATGGGCTATATGGTGCGAGCTTGTGCGACCCGCACTCTGTTGGGTTGAGAAAATCCCAAGCATAACCCTGCTTTAGCCAGTGAGCTAACTGGTTGAGCCCTCGAGTTAAGCCCATATTGCCAGCTCTAGCTGTCACGATATTTAGTGTCTACTTTTGGGAGCTACTTTGAGAGCTTTTCACTTTGATAAGTAGCATGCATCGAAGCCTCATTAGAACTACACCATTTAGATTTAATTTTCTCATCTTTATTTTGTTAAACAAATTCGTTTAATGGATAAATAGTATAAAATAATGACAATCCTTTAACCATCATCAACAACAACAACAACCAAGCCTTATCCCATTAGGTGGGGTCGGCTACATGGATCATACGACGCCATTGTGCTCTATCATTAACCAAATCCTTAGATATATTATTTACTAAAAGATCTCGCTCTACAACTTCCCCTAGAGTACGCCTGGGTCTCCCTCTTCCTCTCTTAATCGGACTCCAGACTGTTTGATCTACCCTCCTCACTGGCGCATCTAATGGCCTTTTTTGTACATGTCCAAACCACCTTAAACGATTTTCTACCATTTTCTCACTGATAGGTGCCACTCCAACTCGATCGCGTATATGGCAATTCCTAATCCTATCCTTTATTGTATGACCACACATGCATCTCAACATCCTCATTTTAGCTACTTCCATTTTAGGTTCATGTTGTCCCTTCAAAGCCCAACATTCACTACCATATAAAACTGCTGGTTTTATAGCAGTACGATAAAAGTTCCCTTTTATCTTATGGGGTACTTTCCTGTAGCAGAGAACTTCAGTAGCTTTCCTCCACTTATACCACCCAGCTTGAATTCTATGGTTGACATCGTCATCAATTTCACCATCTTGTCGTATAATTGATACCAAGTACTTAAACTTTGTCACTTGAGGGATTGATTGATCTCCTAGTTTAACTTCCAAATCATCTCTAAGTTGTCTATTTGCAAAATTTTAATGCATATATATTCTGTCTTACTCCTACTTAAACAGAAACCCTTCGACTCTAGAGTATTTCTTCATATCTCTAATTTATCGTTAATCTCCTCTATTGATTCAGCTAAAAGGACTATATCATCAGCAAAAAGCATGCACTTAGGGACCTCTTCTTCGATAGGCTCAGTTAGAACATCGACTACTAAGTTAAACAGATATGGACTCAAAGCTGATCCCTGATGTAGGCCAATTCCTATATGGAAGTCTTTTGTCTCACCTCCCGGAGTTCTAACTTTAGTCAACACACCATCATACATATCCTGTATAACTCTAATATATGCAACACACACTCCTTTCTTTTCCAAGGCTTTCTAAAGTAAATCTCTTGGTACACGATCATACGCCTTTTCTAAGTCAATAAAAACCATATGTAAGTCTCTTTTTCTACTTTGATACTTCTCCATCATCTCTTTAGTAGATATATCGCCTCTATTGTGGATCTTCCTGGCATGAATCCTAACTGTCTCTCAGAAATACTAGTATCTAATCTTAACCTATGCTCAATCACCTTTTCCCATAAGTTCATTGTATGAATCATAAGTTTAATTCCCCTATAATTAGCACAATTTTGTATATCACCTTTATTTTTATAAATAGGAACTAAAGTACTTTTTCTCTAATCATCAGGCATCTTTTTGGACCGTAAAAACTCATTAAACAATTTAGATAACCACAACACACCCTCTTCACCTAAACATTTCCAGACTTCAATCGGTATACCATCCGGTCCAACAGCTTTACCATTCTCCATTTTCTTAAGAGCATCCCTAACCCCCCAACTCTAATTCTACGATAAAACGACCTATTTAGTCCATCTTCACTAATTGTCAACTCCCCCAACTCACAAGGTGGACTTTCACCTCCATCATTGAATAACTTAGAAAAGTAAGCCTTCCATCTATTCTTAATATCTTCATCAGTGATCAAAACTTTACCTTCCTCATCCTTTATATACATCTTACTTGATCCAAATCTCTCGACTTTCTCTCCTTAATCTTTGCAATTTTGTAAATCTTTTCTTCCCCAACTTTTGTCTCTAACTCCTTATAAAATCCCTCATATGCTTTAGCACGAACTTCACTCACTGTCTTCTTAGTCTCCTTTTTAGCCAAGCGATACTTTTCCCAATTTTCAGCATTATTACACAAGTGTATGGCTTTAAAACAATTCTTCTTATTTCGGATCTTTTCTTGGACATCCTCGTTCCACCACCAAGTCTCCTTATCTCGTGGTCCAAAACCTTTTGATTCTCCTAAAATTGCTTTAGCGGCCCTTTCAACCTTCTTAGCCATATTCGTCCACATGATGTTAGCATTTTCTTGCGGCTCCCACACACCTTCCTCCAATAGATTTCTCTTAAAAGTCTCTCGCTTCTCCCCTTTTAACTGCCACCACTTGATCTTTCGGTTTAAGACTGCTCGGTGCTTTTGTTTTATACCTTTAATTCGCACATCAAGAACTAATAGTCTATGTTGTGTGGTCTCCCCATGCCCAGGAATCACTTTGCAATTAGTACATAATCTTCTATCAGGGTTTCTTACCAAAAAGAAGTCAATTTGAGACCTATGAGTTCCACTCTTATATGTGATTAAATGTTCTTCTTGCTTCCTAAAGCATGTATTAACAATCTTAAGATCGTATGCTAAGGAAAAATCTATAATACCCTGCACTTCATTATTCAACTCCCCAAAACCAAAACCACCATGTGCCCTTACATGCGGTCCTACCTCTTTCCCAAAATGTCCATTAAGGTTTCCCCCAATAAAAATTTTCTCGGTTCTCGGTATACCTTATATCAACCTCTCAATATCAACCCAAAACTTCTCCTTAAGATGTGATTCTACCCCTACTTGAGTTGCATATGAGCTAATAATGTTTATTGCATCCTTTCCCACAATTACTTTCACAGATATGATTCGGTCCTCAATCCGCTTAACTTCCATTGCATTCTTCCTCCATTCTTTATCAGTAATGATACCAACCCCATTCCTCCCATTTACCTTTCATGTGTACCAAAGTTTGGCACCATTAACTTCAATTTCTCTAGCTCCCTCTCCAGCCCATCTAGTTTCCTGCAAGCACAATACATTAATCCTACGATCACTCATTACTTGTGCCACCTCAAAACGCTTCCCATTTAGCGTCCCAATTTTCCCAGAACCAAATCTGATCCTACTCTCATGAACTAGCTTCTTTAGCCGCCTCCGTTCATTAGAGTACGGTAGCCCTTGCTCATTTAACACTGCATTCGGGCGAGGATGCAGCAGCTCTTACTCTCTTATCACTGTACTCGAGCCATACAGCGTGTTACAACCAGGCAACGACCTAATGGGTAGCCCTTGCTCTCTTAACAATGCATTCGGGCAAGGATGCAACGGCTTTCGCTCTCTTCTCACTGTACTTGAGCCATACATCGCGTTGCTTAAGGGCAACGACCTAATATTCACACAATTTCTTCTTTGATCCATGTTCATGAAATTCGACAGGATTTTTACGCTAGCTGTCGGAGCCTAACACAACTCTCCTCCTTTATCTGGGCTTGGGACCGGCTATAACCATCATTTTGTTAAAAAAATTAATCATTTATTTAAACATTATCTTAAAATTCACATAATTTCAAACTATTTGGTATATGCATTTTTTCATATTTTCATGTTATTATATTTGAAAATAAAATAATTATGAAAATCTGATTTCTCACAGGTTCTTTTCGGTCAAAAAAACTACAAAATTTGGTGCAGTGATCATCAATGCAGAGAGATCACAATGAACAAGTTCATCGGCCTACAATCAAAGTCGTCCCTAGACTATTATATGCTTCCTATATAAAACCAATAGAAGTGTGTCTAGTTGTGTGTATATATATAACTATAATATAGTTTGTGCTACCCAAATCGTGTAATTACTAATTAACGATACGAGATCACAAAATCTCAGTCTGAAAAGATAAGAAAGAATAAAAAAAAAAAATATGAAGGATGCATGTGTACAGATGGACCACGCTATTTGACATCCCATGTATGTTATGTACGTGTTCACATAAATAATAAAATGAACTAGATGTGCAAGCAAGAGTAGGAAACTCAGTATATAAAGGCAACGCAAGCATATATAGATTGTTTCATATCATCAATAAAATATAATACGTAGTGTCACAAGCTACAAAACAGAGATAGATGACCACTCTCAGAGGAGACTACAAAAAATTCTGCTTTCGGCGGTGACAAAAGTCGCCACTGAAAGCATAAAAAGTCGCCGCTGAAGATCTTTGGCGGCGACTTTTTGTTGCCACCAGGTCTCCGCCTATGTGACCGTCGCATATAGATCAATGCATTTCAAATGGTTTCCCCACTACCAAGTTATAGATCTATACATAACACACATACGAGCATACATTATGGCGCACACGTGTGTGTGTAACCTTAAATAAAACTACGAAGGGCAATACATTGAATATGCCTTAAAAATCGCTTAAATGTCAGATAATTACTTGCAGAATAAATTTAGGGATAAGGTCAAATATAACAACTAGAAAGTGAGGGATTAATTTAGATTTGTTGGAGAATAAGACGAGGATCTTTTGTTGGAGACTGTGAAAGTGGATCAGAAGAAAGTGATCGCAAATATGAACCCGATGAGTTATAGGGGGAAACCCAGATTGGGGATTGTGGTGGAGCTTTTGAGGATTACTGATTATGTGAGTCAAAGGTTGTGTGATGTAATATAAGGATGTATGAAGGGATGATGCATTCTTTACTGTATGGGGAGACTGATGAGAATGTTGAGATTTTTCGTAATGACAATGTGTCGTGGCTGAATGATCAATGCGATAGAACTATAACAGCAATGGATTAAAGATGGATTATTTGGATGATTGATCAATTGTTCTTTTTAATATTTTCAGTTGTTCCTTTGAGGGTTAAATGTCATTATTGTTTCTGTTGCCTGTGATAAAATGATTAACGATGCATATGTGTGTATATTGGAACCTAACTTTGAAATTTTTATTAAGCCTTTTGCAATTACCATCGTAATGGTGCCGCCAAGGAGCGCCGCCACCGTTGTTCTTTACCACCGCGTATAGGAGAAGCCATTGGAATCGAGAAATGGCGGGAATGAAGGTGGTGGTGGCGATTCAGTGGATGAGGGTGCAGGGAGCTCATCGTGTTTCATACAAATGTTGGGGGCATTCCGTGAGTTTCAACGATTGTGTTGATGATAAATTCGGTGTTCTGCAGTGTGTAGAGGGTGAGAGGGAGTGGAGTGGGCAAGGTCTTTTTTTAAGGGTATTCTGTTATTTTCAATTGATGATAAACAGAAGTTAATCTAATTTAATATAATAGTCAATTTTGCCCTCTTTTTGGAATGTTCATGGGTACTTTTTCACAAAAAAAAAAAATATATGGTGTTTAATGCACTTTTAGTATAAGTTTATAGGTATTTTTGCACTGTAATACCATATACTCAATTAATGAATAAAAAGTAATTAAACTCAGACTAGATCGGTTGGGGCAGTGGGTCAGACATGAATCGACTCGGGAGTCAGACCGGTAGTATTTAAAAATATATAATTTAATTATAATGGATTTTAATATATATATTAATTATAAAAAAATAATTGTTGAATATATATATATATCAATGGTGTAAGTATTCAATTATTTATACATATAAAAATGAAAATTCTTTCATATTTTTATTTTATTTCTATCTCTTTTTCTTTTTATTCTTTTAGTAGTTGACACTTGACAGATTCATTGGGAAAAATAAAAATAGACTCATTCATATTCTTTCTCTCTTTTTTTATATACGTACTCTCTTTCTTCTAGGCTTCTCTCTCCCACGTTATCTTGCTTTTCTCCCTCAACAGTCAACACTATCTAATAACCCTTCACACTCACTGGTCAGACACGCATCACGTGATCAGGCTTAAGCTATTGGTTTTAACGTTGGAGTATATATATGGGAGAGTTATGGAAATGATAAGAAAAAGTTCCTGCTCTTCACATCAGCAAACGAATCTAAACTAACACACACACACACACACACACACACACACACACACACACAAACGCATATATAAATATATTTAATGTTAAATAAATTTTATTAAATACTCCGTTTCAAAATATAAGACATGTTTAACTAATTTAATTAGATTATGAATGTTAGTTAAATTCATTTAAATAACATAATATTATCAAAACACCTATAAGCATACGCCTCTATATATACCAACCCTCTCTTTCTTGTTTATTATTGAAAAGTATAAAAGGGATAATTTAAAGAAAAATTGAGAAAAAAATAGAAAAATATAATCTCTAAATAGGTCTTATATTTAAAAACAAGTAGAGTATTTTATTGAGAGCTCTGGTGTATGTATGGAAACATATAGAATATAGAATATTAATTATATAAGTTCTGGATTGTGCTTGAGCTGTTGAGCATCAAGACCATAATTTTCACCAATTCTTTACGAATCTCTTGGTCACTATTCATTAGTTCATTGTTCATAAACATGAAATTATCTTCGTTACTATACATTGCATCATTAGTTAAGCAGCTCATGGGGTAATAATATCCAAAAAATATGCTCCCCAGTATATAAGAAAAACAAACTAGCGAACCCATCAACAAGGGATGCTTCAACAACGAGCTGATTCTTTATTTAATTTAGGCGTTTCATTATCTTCTCAATTTCTTTTTTACTCGGCGCATTTTTCTAGATATGTAATGAATTTAAGACCTCCCGTTTCTAGAATAATTAATATGAAATTTAGCCCTGTTAATCTAAAAACCAAGGATATACCAATGAAAAGGTTTCAGCATGCATGCTAGCTGATCAATAAGATTTTATAAAATCGCTAATTTATTTTTTGATGATGAAATATTTATTTATAAATTTCGAAAACAACACAAAACTAATGATAGAAAACCGATAAAAAGCCTATATATATATATACACACACACGAGATAAAAGTACAGTAAATTAATTTTTTTGTTGTGGTTCTTATTTGACGGGCGGATGTAAAAACATGCCTTCTCTCCACCATATTGTCATCACGAAACAGTTAAGAGAATGAAATTAAAGGGACATGTATTTGGAAATTAATTCACGAGAGCAAGGAATGATATATGTATAGTAATTTATTTCATAAATAGCATTTTTAATGCCCGTTGTTTCATATATGAAGAAACACCTGACAAACATAACATAACACACAACACAAGAGGAAAAATCAAAACCAGATACATATTACAACCTCAGTGTCTACTTATAAGTATAAATAAGCCAAGAGAAGTAATAATTATTAAAATTGAAATAAGACTATTGGCAAACACTTATTTTAAGTATGTGTTTACAACTTCAGAGGCGTGGGCATAAGTTGACATTGGCATAGAGATGTCTGGGCCATTCATCTAGAGCCAGCCACTGGTTCACCGGAAATGCCACCTTCTTAGAAATGCTGCCACTGATGGTGATTTCGATAGAATCCAAGTACCACCCTGGCCTGTTCCCTTCACCGTTGGAGGTGACAGATATGGAGCAAACATTGACACAAGTTCCCTTGCCACTGAAGAGGTCGAGGTTGCCCCGCTCGAAGTAGTCGTGACCGGAGCCCATTATGCCCCAATTTCGGAGGTTGTTGACTATGATACCACGAGAAGATGACAGTAACTTGAGGCTTATGGTGGAGTCTGTTCCTGCATCTTTGACATCCCCTGTCTTAACCCTAACTACATAGGAACATTGCTCCTGCACGCATGCATGTATTTAAAACACAGTTACCCACACAACTATGTAGAAGGAATACGTGGGTGTTGAGGTGCGATTTTGTACTGAAAATAACCGCTCATATGAGTGATGGATATACGAAAGTTTTGAGGAGAACTTTTTTTGGAAATAAACAGAATATAACAATTTTGCCTCAAACTGTTAGAAATGTTCACAGTCAACATCAATTTTTCAACGATTAAGTCACTTTTTTTTACGGTTAGGTAGAATTTGCTCTTTTTTAAGCACTTCTAAAGTAAAATTGCTTTTGAAAAATTTAAGGATACCCAAAGCTCTCAAGTGGTAACTTCTGGAGTAAAATTAAATCTTAAACCAAGGAATACTGAAAGATTGAACCTAATAGTAATGGATCAACACGAGAGATGATATAGAAATTACTTACTGATGTAGCCACCGTGGCCAAGCTGATGAGTGAGAATAGAACAAGACAAGACAATGATGAAACTCTGTGAGCCATATTTGTTTGATTTCTTTTGCGACGCTACTGACGATAGATTGGGGATGGAACAACCTATACAAGCATGCCTTTATATAGGGCAACGGATGCATGGTAATGAGGGCATAATATTATTGGTTTTTTTAATGAATAAATAACGCACCCTCCAAAATGGAACGGCCCTAGGAAATCCTGATGAAGAAATCAATTTATCTCAATGCTTACATTTAAAAAAAAAAAAGAACAATTAACTAAACGACATTGACAAGAAAGTTTATAAAATTAGTTAGAGACAATAAATATGCAAAAATATAAAATTAGTTTCTAGGAAAAAGACTCTTAATTACTAGAGAGACAATATAAGAGATGTGTGGAAGAAAGAGAATGTATGGTATACTTGGGAAGTCTATTTCCAAACTTGATAGTTCCCTATCCAATGTTAGGAATATCACATATGAATTTGGTAAATTTCATATATAAAGTTGGCTAGTCTAATATATGAACTTTTTAATCTCATTACTAAACTTGGTAATATCATATATAAACTTCGGAAGTTCATGTCTGAATTTGATAATTCAATATCAAAAGTTGGGAATATAATATCTAAACTTAGTAAGTTTCATATATGAAGTTAGTAAATCTTATATACGAACTTAGTAACTCTATAACTAAGCTTGATATTGTTATAGCAAAACTTGAGAAGTCCATAATCGAAGGTCATTTATGTCCATTCCTTTAAATTTTAGAAAGAACGTACTTGATCGCTGTTCGGTCCGCAAGTGCACGGGTCGCATCAAGTAATAGAATAATAAGAAAAGTATCGTTCCCATAGGGATTTGGTTACAAATGCGATTAAGCAGAAGGCTTAGTGTATTAGATTAAGTTGAGCTAAACAATGTTTTGCTTTGAAGAGTTAGCATGTAAAATTAAATCACTAAAAGGTTACTTCTTTTTGAGATTTTTAGTTTAAGATTTTCGAACAAGAAAAATGACGTAGAAATACTTGACAAATGGGATGAGAAAACCTAGGGTTACCTTTCCCCATTTAACTTCAAGACCCAATAAATCCCTTCCATTTTCCTTACCCAATGAATTTCATGCATGAGTTCAAGGTTCAATTTCATTTGAAAAAGCTCTCTCAAGTCAAAATCAAATTTTTACTAGCATTAATTGCACAATCTCTTGCAACAATTAATGCTAGCCATAAATGTTCCACCAACCTTATATGAACAATGTTAGGTCAATAATTATATCTCTATATTACCAACAAACCATCCATTTAAAATCATAAATTTCAAGTCTAACATGATTTCCCCCAAGTTCTAAAACAAAATATACTCTCTCAAGTCATACTTCATTTAACACTTCAAGTGGTGATCAAGCATTTGTATAATTTAAAGCAATATGAAAATCCATACATAAACATTCATTAAATACATCAAAGGAAGGAAATACAAGAGTCAATCCATCAAATGGTTCAAAGTAACCCTAGAATAGGGGTTTAGTTACACATGAGTAAATAAGAAATGCAAATAGAAATAAAAAGCAGAGTCATGGCAGAAATTAGAGAAAAGGGAAGAAGAAAAGAAACCAATATCACAACTTGAATCTCTCCAAGATTCTCCAAGCTTCCTATCTCTTCCCCACTCTCTCCTTAAGCTCCAAAATGGTCCAAAATGTGCCATAAATGCTATGTGTATGTCTCTGATCGCATTCAATTCCCTTTAATTTATTGCATTCAGACATCGTTAATTAATTAAAACGCGCAGTTTCAAGTGTTTTCGTCGTGGCTTTGCCGCGGCGAAGTACACGGCGAATGAGGGTGACATTCAGAGGGCTCTTACACTCGCCGTGGGTTCGCCGCGGCGAAACCCACGGCGAAGTCACTTCGCTTCTGGTTCTTTGCCTTTTTGTCATCTCTCATTCTTCATTCCAGTTCTCCTTGCATCTCTTTGGCTTTTTCTCTTTATCACCTCTTCCTATACAAGATTGAAAGAGGGTTGATGAGCTTTTAAAATTTAATAACATACACACAAATTGTCAAGCAAAGAATCATTAAGCTCTAAATTTCATGCATAAACACTTTCTTCTTCATTAAGGATTTTCTTTGAATTTTTATGTTTATTCAAAACATCACTTTCAAAAATATATACAAAAATGGGGACAAATGTGATGAAATATGTGAAATTTAGAAGCTTATCAATCGCCACACTTCTCTGTGATTTTGATAGTTGGGGGCACATTTTTATCATTTGCCATTTTTAAAGGTCTTTTTCATCGTTTTCCTTTAACATTGTGATCAATGTATACCATGAGTAAAATAATTTTTTAAAAAAAACGAAAATTAAACCAAGTGATGAACGCCCAAATTGAATCCTACGGAAAGTGGACCATGTCGTACATAATAATCTTATCATCAAATGTAAAGTATTAATTGTAATTATAATTATTAAATAATTATGATCAGCACCTTACTAAAATGAGCTTTGAATATAATATCCGCGATATGATTTACAGCATGCAAGAGGCCATGTGCTATAAAGAGTAGCGCATACTCCAGTTTCTTTGAATCTCACTGCGTGATTCATTGTAAACTAGCTATATTATTATTATTGATTTATTTAGTAATCTCTATATATAAATAATACTGGGAGCAGGAGACACGAAACAGTAATTAACAATATTTCAAAAGTCTCTGTATGGCGAAAGAATTCAAACTATAATCAATTTGTTATTAAATTTTGCATCTAGGCACGCTCAAATGTAATGGGGAGGATAGCCTCCTTTTCTTCTCATAATCTCATATCTACCTTTAAATATAAAAAAAAAAATAGACGGTTCATATTTAATATTTTATAAAAATATTATCATAACTTTTTTGTAAGTTTTTTTTTTTGAATCAGAAAGACAAGCATACACTTGAAAACGTAGACTAGACACTCATTGTCTTACTCCCTCAGAGATACACGATCCCTACGCCTAACATATATACTACTCACAGCCTTAAGCACTATCAGCTATTTCAAGTTAGCCTAAATCTAATTTTAATTTATTTATACAAAACCAAGGAGGGGAATCCAGAATGGTCATCTCAGTGTTATCCCGACTTTTTTGTAAGTTAAAATTTATTTATTTTATCTTAATTGTAATAATGAACTATATAGATATGATTTTAAAAGTTTGGACATATTTATTTATATTTACAGTAATACTTTTTACAAAAATATAACTCCAAACTATTCATTTTATAAATATAACGGTGGATAAGAGAATAAAAAAATTAAAAAAAAAATGAAAAATGAAAGAAATATTCAAGTGACGAATGACGATATCCTTCCACTAGGGCCACACTTGTTTATTAATTACTTAATTAGTATTTATATTTTAATCCATCCGTACTAGCTCGTGTCAGTCTTCTGAAAGATTCAAATAAGCCAAATGGAATTTTTAATGTAATTGATGGAAAAAAAAAAATCAATAATGGCGACGGCAACTTGTGTTGATCTTTGTTTTCTTCTGCAACGTATCTTTAAATATATAAACTATTGAATTCAAATGATAAGTTCCCAAAACAATTTTCAATTGTAAATTGTGGAGGTTAAATGATCGCACATTAGATATACAAAGTTGCAATAAAAGGATTACTATTCTGGTCTCTTTCTATGGGCAAATTATAATACTTTTTAATAAGATTTTGGTATCTTATATTTCTAGTTTCGAAAAATTCGGCTACGAATCTCTAGTGGTCTCAGTTTTCAAACATGTCGGTTTCTGGCGAAATTTCCAGGTAAATCATTTTTAAAAATAATTAAATTGTTAGGTTCTTTTAAAAACAGCATATAATTGTTTTTTTTTTAATCTTCAACCATGCATATATGTGGGCAGGTAATGAGATAACTATGATTTTGGCATAAACCATAAACTAATTCAGCCAAATTTTTATTAAAACAAATTATGGGACCATCAAACATATTTCTCATCACATGCTGCCACCACATGCTTTGAATGCATCTATATTCGCATTGGGTATAGTAGAGCTTATGAAATTAATTTATATGTCTAAATTCCACTTCGATTTTCTCCCCGCCATCTGTGATGCCAAAGTCTACCAACCTTGCCTGGACAATATCTGCTCCATTACTATCACCTTCGTCACCTTATAGCAGATCGTGACCCTTGATGACGCCATAATCACCATGATTGGAAAAGGCCAACTTACCGTGGAAGCGTTGGGGTGAATGAGAGGCTTGACTCCTCTAATCCCACAGTCATGGTCAAATCATCATCATGCACCATTTCTAACTAGATTCAGGTCCAATCTCTCTTGCTTACCAATAAATAAATATATACACACACACATAAATATTATGCTCTGATAATTAGGTTGGCTCCACTATACTAAGAAGTTTATTCTAGAATTTTGAGGCTTATAAAACAATGGTTAATCAAACTGTTTCCCTTAGTGTGTACGTGTTGTATTGTATGTCTCATTAAAAAAAAAAAAAAAAAATTGCATCTTTATTTAATCCCTATTTCTCATGAATCAATTTCCAAATGCAATAGCTGTCCCTTCGATTTCATTTTCTCATCTATCTGTTTCATCATGATGACAGTGCGGTGGAAAATAGTATCTCTTCATCTAATTCACCATCTCTTTGATACTTGTATAAACTGTTTATTTTGAAGGCTTGAAGAGCACCTAACCGTTGGGGTTATGTCGGAGAAATGCCGTCTCGAGTCCGCTCTCCAAGAAATTAAACCCGAGGGGATAGTGGAAGCTAACCCTGGGTATCGATCTCGAGGAGCCTAGTGTAATATGATTCCTAATAGCTAATATGTAAACTTGAAAAGGAGGGTAAAAAGCATTTTTGTTTGGTTTTAGTGTGAAGTTTGGTATGTGCAAAAGGTAAAGTAAAAGGTTGGAATTAAAAGTGAGATTTGGATGAGAATGGGATAAAGATCATTCTTGATGAATGAGAGATTCGGGAATCATTGCTTCTAAAGATTTTTATGGAGTTTAATTGATTTCTAAAGGACCCTAGAGGAACCCCTCTAGGCTAGGCTTAGGTTAACTTAATTAATGCCGGAACCCCGCACGTTACTTAATTTGACCCAAGTTGATTAAGTTCCAAATCAAGAAATAATTGATTATGCAAGACTTTAAATCCACAATTTGGGCCACCCCATAATTGCTCTAAATTTCTCTCTAAACCCTAATCCATTGATGGCCACCCATACAATAAATTAAGACCTAAAGAGTATTTGCCCAATGTCTCAACACAACCAATTAGTTCTTATGCCATCTCCCTCAAGCAAATAACTTAACACTCTTAGTCTACTAACCAAGCCACCTTGTATTAGCACATGATTTTCACCAAGAGAATAATAAAACTATGAACCCGTAAATTTCATTAAACTCAAAGCTAATAAGTAGCAATGTCAAGCATTATACAAGAAGGAAATAACATAAACATATTTTCTAACCCTAATGACATAAATGCAGTCAACCAAGTGCCATAAATGCACTTCAACCAAATGCAATTAATACATTCACCCAAATGTCATAAATTCACCTCTAGAACCCTAGAAAAGCATAAATACAACAAATGGAGGAAGGATTAGAACTAGAAAAACTCCCATATTCAAGCTTCAAGCTCATCCTTTGGCTCCCACCACCAAGAATGGTGGAGCCTAGCTGCTACTCTCCATGGAAGAACCAGCAAGAAGAGAGGAAGGTGTGGAAGCCATGGATGGAAGGAAGAAAGGTGAAGAAGATGAAGATGAAGATGGAGATGAGAGAGCTAGGGCTTAGGGGTGTGAAATGTGAACCAAATTTGCCCTAATGGGGTGTATCTTTCACGTTTTAAGTCCCCTAAGTCGGGTCAAGTAAGTGGGTAATGAGTAAGATCCGGTTTGGGCCTGAAAAACGCGACTGAAAATTCTGCAGAAACGTCCGTTCGCCACGGCGAGGTGACAATGTCTCTGGTTCTTCTGGCCTTTTCACCATGGGTTCGCTGCGGCGAAGTCACTTCTCCTCTGCCTCTTATGGGTTTTTCGCCGTCATTTCGCCGCGGCGAGGTCATTTTGTTTCTACCTCTTTATTTGACCTTTTTCTCCGTCCCAGGTCCGATATTTTGGTCCTGAGCAACCCTGCAAGTGAAAATAAGATAAAACCAAGATCAAATAGCCCTATAAATTAATTAATACAATTAATCTACAATTATGGCTAATTACTCCTAATTTTACACTCATTTCCTTTGAGAGTTTGGGATATTCAATTTGACATTATCAGACCAAAACTTGCATCTTAATCATGTTAATTGCCTAAATTTAAGCATATAAAAGCATTACAAATAAGAGATTTGTCAAGGCTAGAACACATTTAATGAATTATCATATCATCATAAAAAATATTTTTCTTCTTTTTTGTAATAAATATAATACTATTTGATAATAATGATAGAAGATTAATAAAATATATATTATAGTAAGAGCACGTATAATTTATATCAATGAAAGAAACTAGAGTTTTAACTCTTCGCATATATTTCTCTTAAAACATTAAATGAATCGTGTTAAAAGCTTAACACTTATTGCGTCTCTATTATATTTAAAGATTTAAAGAAGAAATCAATCCTGAAAATATGTGATAATATATCATGTAGTGAGACTCAAAGAAACAAGGCATTTTAAATAAATTGGAGTATGCACTACCTATCAGATCAAATTATTCTATTAATTCTGTAAATCAAATCATGCATATTCTAATCATAATTATTGTTTTAAATTAATTGGAGTACGCACTACTTATTAGATCAAATTACTTTATTGCCCCAGAAGAAGATTGTGTATACTCTTTTTTGGTTGCCCAAGGTATCCCCCAACTCGACAGGTCAAGAATTAATCATCTACGGATCTGAGCTCTATTTAAGGGTTTGCCACTGGCCAATGGGTTGTTGCATACATAAAGCGGGATTCAAACCCTCGACTCTTTCTTAAGAGGACGAGTGAGCTTACCACTCGACCAACCATGTTATAATATATGCCAATCTACATAAAAGTATCTCTCTTTTTATATACACACAAATATATCTATATATATATAACATGGTCAACTTGCGTAGGGACATTATCTTTTATGTATTTTGCATATCAAATTAAATAGGTTTAAAAGTCAAATTTGCCCCAAAAGTTTTCATTAAGGAGCTTTGGGTATCCGTAAGTTTTTTGTGGCTCAATCTTGCACAAAAAGTTTTCAAAAGAGAGCAATATTGTCCCACCAGTCTTAACCAAAGTTAAAGTTCTATGTTAGTGTGACCGAGGCAGCGGCCACCTCATCATTCATACTCTCTTATTGATTGATTCAAATGACGGGAAAAAGAGAGGGTGAGGGTTCAATAAGATGAAGAGAATGAAATTATCCTTTTACCCTTCATCTAATAACATGAGATATTTTTCCCTTAGGGGCAAAATGGTCCTTTTACCTTTCTCAATTTTCTTATTTCCTATTTTGCCCGTCCTCTAAAATTTTAATTACCTCCCCATTGAATATTGATCTATATTAAATTTCTAAAATAAATTCTCAAGATATTTTTTAATTCCCTAATTTATTTACAAGGCTTTTCAATACAAAAATAACACCCCAGGATTCTAAATATTTTCTTATTATCCCTTTTCTAAATTTTGGGGTGTTACAGATTGAATGTATGACAATTTCATGATACTAGCTTCCACCTTCTTGTTGATGAAGCGTCTGTTGATCTCAACATGCTTAGTTTGATCATGATATACTGGGTTCTTGGGCATCTTAATGCTGCCCTTATTGTCACACCATAGCTGCAATGATCTCTCAAATGGGATTATCAACTCATTCAGTATTTTGATGATCCAGATTTTTTTGCATACACCAAGTGCCACAACTTTTAATTCAGCCTCAACACTGCTTCTAGATACCACAGTCAGTTTCTTGCTCCTCCATGTAACCAAGTTTCCCCATAGATAAGTGCAATAACTTGTTGACCTTCTGTCCTCTAGGTCTCTTGCATGGCTTGCATCAGTATATCCAAATACCTAGCGGTTCGTTTCTTGGAGAACATTCCTCAACCTGAAATAAACTTTAGGTAGCTTAAGATTTTGGTCACTGCCTTCATATGCTCCACTTGTAATTGGTGCATGAAATGACGACTGACTATCCCAACTACATGATTGATATCAGGACATGTGTGAGTCAATTGATATCAGTTTCATCACAATTCTTCTATATCTCTCCTTATCAATAGGGACACCATTCCTTTTGACTCTAGACTACATGAATCCTCCATAGGTGTATCTTGTAACACCCTAAAATTTGGAAAAGGAAAAACAATGAGCTATATAAAATATTGAGGTATTATTTAGTAATTAACAAAGCTTTAAATAAATATATTAGAGGAAAGGCATTTTAAGGATTTTAAGGTTGATTTTCTTCAAGAAATTGAACAGAAATAGGTAGAGGATAAATTTTAATTTAAGAATTTCACAGAAAGTATTTTGAAGATTAAAGAAATTTATGTGAAACTGTCTAGTTTGATATAAGAAATTATTTTGCGGATTCATTTTCAAAAGAGGGACTAAATTAAAATAATGAAAATTTTAAAGAAAAGGGGGCAAAATAGTAATTTGAACCTAAGCCATTGACAAATCTCTGATTTGTATGGTTTTTACATGCCTAATTTGAGGCAATTAACATGATTAAGATGCAAGTTTGGTCTAATAATGCTTAATTGAATATCTTAAACTCTCAAGTGAAATGAGTGTAAAATTAGGATTAATTAGCCATAATTGTAGATTAATTGCATTAATTAATTTATAGGGCTATTTGATCTTGGTTTTGTCTTATTTTTACTTACAGGGTCGAGCAAGGGCCAAAGATCGGATTCCGGACGAAGAAGAAAGCTAGAAAAAAAGGGGCAGAATCATCTTAAGCTCGCCGCGGCCTCGCCGCGGCGAGACAGGCGGCGAGAAAGGCCTAATTTTGGCAGAGAAGACATGAGCTCGCCATGGCTTCGCCGCGACGAGCCCACGGCGAGAAGGCCCAGAAGTCCAGAAGCATTGTCACCTCACCGCGGCGAGATGACGGCGAACGCACGATTCTGCAGAATATCAGCACGCGAATTTTGGCCCAATCCGGATCCAACTTGAAACTCTCTCACTTGACCCGATTTGGGGGACATAAAACACGAAATAAACACCCCATTAGGGCATATTTTGGAGTCCCAAACCCTAGCCTCTTACTTTCCTCTCATCTCCATCTTCCATCTTCCACCTTCTTCCTTCAAATCTTCCATGGTTTCTCAACTTCCACTCCTTGTTGGTGTTTTCTTCTTGGAGGACAGCAGCTAGGCTCCACCATTCTTGGTGATGGGAGCCAAGGGATGAGTTTGAAGCTTGAATAGGGGAGTTTTAGTTCTAATCCTTCTTCCTCTTGTTGTATTTATGCTTTTCTAGGGTTCTAGGAGTATATTTATGACATTTGGTTGTGTGCTTGACCTTTGTATATTGTAATGGGGTTAGAAACTATGTTTATGTTATTTGCTTCTTGTCCAAATGCTTGACATTGCTATTTATTAACTTTTAGTTTAATGAAATTCATGGGTTCATAGTTTTATTATTCTCTTTGTGAAAATCATGTGCTAATGCAAGGTGGCTTGGTTAGTGGATTAAGAGTGTTAAGCTATTTGCTTGAGGGAGATGGCATATGAATTGATTAATTGTGTTTAGACATTTGGTAATCACTCTTTTCAACCTTAATCTTTGTTTGGGTGGCCATCAATGATTTAGGGTTAATTGAGAAATCAAGTGCAATTGTGGGGTGGCCCAAATTGTGGATTTAAAGTCTTACATGATTGGTTAGTTCTTGAATTTGTCAAATTGCATGAGTGTCATTGGACTTCAATCCTAGAGTCTTGATTTATTATTTGGGGTTCCAGTAATCGATTAAACTCTAGGATTAAGTAAGTGGCAACTCAGGGTCCCGGTTGTTGGATTAGGAGCCCCTTACGATTAGCAAATTCATATTGATTTTGAACTTAATCAACTTAGGTTAAATTAAGTAATGTGCGGGGTTCCGGCATTAATTAAGTTAACCTAAGCCTAGCCTAGAGGGGTTCCTCTAGGGTTCTTTTGAAAATCAACAAAAACTCCCTAAAAACCTTTAGAAGCAATGAATCCCGAGGTTTCCATTCATCAAGAATGATTCCATCTTCATCCCCCTCCAAATCTCATTTTTATCTTATTTTGTTTTACTTTTGAACATATCACACCTTTTGCATCTTTTCTAAATAAAACAAAAATACAATACTTTTTACCCGCTTTAGTTAGTTTGCATATTAGCTACTAGGACACCTTTTGCGTTAGGCTCCTCAAGCGAACGACACCCGGGGGTTAGCTTCCACTATCCCCTTGGTTCTTATTTTCTTGAAGGGCGGACCCAAGGGCGCGCTACACGCACACACACTCGAAAGAAAGAGAGTTTGGTGCTCTTTAGCCATCCTTTTAATCCCTTCCTCTTTATCAGTGGAACACCATCACCATCTGTTCGTCACCGGCCGTAAGTGCACGGGTCGCGCCAAGTAATAAAGTGATAAGTAAAGTATCGTTCCCACGAGGATTTGGTCTAAAACCCGGTCAAACAATGATTGTCACACTCTCGCCCAATTTGAGTGACACAAATGTTGAGATTGGATATTAACAATGAAAATAAACCTATGCTAAATGAAAATAAAATTATAAACAAGTGATTCTCCAACTTCAAGGATAAAATGGGTCCTAAGATTATCTATCCCCCTTGTACTTCTTAAAACTCAATTAACCTCCTCTCAAAGATGCTCACAATGAAACCATGTGCTAATCTAGGATTCGCAGAGTACTTGTAAACGCTCTCTCAAGTCAAGAACAAGTGTTTAGTCTTATTAATTGCACAATCTCTTGCTACAATTTAATAAAATCCAATTTTAAAGCTCCTATCCTAATGTGACTATGCAAGGCTACAAGTATATCTCTATCTTACCAACAAAACCATCCATTCGTCATGCAAACTTCAAGTTCTTGCACTACTTTACCCAAGTTCTACACTCAATCTAGCCCTCTCAAGCATCAATCAAGTGAACACAACATCTAAATGGTGATCAATCACTTAGAAGCATTAGGAAAAGAGTAAAATAAGCACATATATCTCATTAATCACAAATAAGAGGAGGAATCAAGAATCAATCCATACAAGGGTTCAACATAATCTTAGAATCAAAGTATTTAGCCACTCATGTCCAACAACTCCATGAGAGCATATATATACATCATTACAAAATAGAACAAGAGTAGAGAATGAAGATGGAGAGAATAAACCAAGAGAGGAAGCCCAAATCTCTTCGAAGCTCCAAGCCCAAGCTTAATCCCCACCAAGCTCCAAGACCTAGCAGAGCAAAACACTCCCAAGAATGCCCAGAAGTCAAAGAATACTGAATAAGCTCGAAGCCCTAGCTTTTATTTCCTTCCAGCTCGCTGTTATGTCAAAACGCGTAATGAAACACGCAGTTCGCCGTGGGTTTCGCCGTGGCGAAACCCACGGCGAGCTCACAAAAACTCCAGAACTGAGAGGTGCTCGTCGTGACTTTCGCCGCGGCGAGTTGACGGCGAGCTATCCAAAATAGCAGAATGAAATGTACTTCACCTCCACGACGAAGTCCTTTCTTCTCTGTTTCCTTGCCTTTTTTTCATTATTCCTTGGGCTGCTCTGGTTTCTTCTTATTTTTATTCACTTGGGAGCTTGGTGGATGGGCTAAAATCTCTTGTTTATTGCATCAAAATGTACCTACAAGAATTATATAAAACAACATAAGAAACTAACTATAAAAATAATCATAATCTACATAAATAAACAATGATATGCAACCAAAAATCAAATGAGCATTTTCTATCTTGAGTATCCAACATTTATCACTGATTTAATGAAACTCAAGGAAAATATACTCAAATAAATGACATGAATTTCTAGGAGTTATCACACCCCCAAACTGAAACTTTTACTCATCCTCGAGTAAAACAAAATATGAGATTGTTAGATTGATAAATTATCCACTTACTATGCTTGCTGGGAGTTTTTCCTCATGAGTTGCTCAAGAAGATATATTCAATAGAAAGTCAATGGAATATGGAAGAATGCAAAACTCACACATTAAGAACAAACTTCCCAACAATTATTAAGTGTGTGTGTGTGTAAAGCCAGAGAACAATTCTTCAGCAAATGTCAAAAAGAAAATTGCAACATTTCAATATATATTGAGCCCTCTCAACATTCAAAACTTCATATGCCTACTCTCTTCTTCTCTCTCCACCAAAAGAATTTTTCTTACATAAATTCACAATCAATGGGACTTGATAGGCTTGTAATTTGGCCAAGGGTTAAGGTCATAGAAAGAATGGTATAAAGAGAATTCAAATATCTTGAGATAAATGACAATATGTAGCTCATCTTTCTTTTCTATACAAAATTCCCTTCCAAAATTCAAACCACTCCCCCAAACTTATCTCAAAATGATGTATGTGCACTCCAAGTCTTATTGAAACCAAACTATTTTTTTTAATATAAACTTGAAATGACTTTGGAGTACAGACTATTGAACATCATGCACCACTTATATTCCCCGCACCAATTTTTGTACCATCTAGTATATTTAGGCACCATCAAATACCTTCTACCAATGATTCATCAATTATCTCAAGATTTAGGTAGTTCATGGTTTTTCAAGTTGCTAAGGTTAAGGTCTATTGTGAGTTCCAAAAAGAAAATTTAGATGGTTTTTCATTATACGGCTCAAAGAGGGTGCAAAAGGGAGTATATCATGGGTTGGCTTGAAAGGCTCAAACTCATTAAAAAGAATACCCATATCATTTTCCAAACTCATGTAAAATCATTACAAGACCTCAAGAGATTCCAAGACAAGTTCTAGAGTCTATCAGTTGAGAAAGAAAATACATGCTAAAATGCCACAAAATCTCCAAACAAAGGCTTTCAAATCATTTCCAACTCAAGTGTACCCAAAAATTCTATTTTATTTTATTTTTTCAAAATGGTCAGAAAGCCAGTCTCAATAATGCAAATCCAGCATCCAAAAATATCAACCACAACTTCCTCTTAAACATATAATCTAAGCAACCATTCTATCATTGGATCCCACATTTAGTTCAGTGGATACTAGATCAATCTAAATCATGCTTAGTGTAAAATGACAAGTAATTGTCCAAGCTTCCAAAACTGAAATTCATGTCAATGTTAACCAACAGTTTATCATCAATTCAGTCAGTTCTAAGCAAATTGGAAATGCAAGAAACTTCCCTATAAATGCTCTTTGTGCTCCAAACTTGCTTTCCTTTGCCTCATGTTCAATTTGATGACAAACCTTGAAAATGCTCAAAAGAGGTCACACCTACTAAAGAAAAACAACAATGAAAACTATTAAATTTTTAAATCTTGGGTTGCCTCCCAAGAAGCGCTAAGTTTATAGTCTTCAGCCAGACTTTCCAATTGCTAATCATACGTATCAAAAACAAAAATCACATTGTCTTCATTTCTCTTCAAAAGACAAGGTGTCAGCAGAATTAGGAATTCATTTATACAAGAATTACACGTTCCCTCAATCAAGATTGATTTTAAGGAACATGATGCATTATGGCACATGGGAGGTATGAATTCAATTGTTTCAACTTTATCCTCATTAACCCCCAAATATTTTGAAAACCCAATGAAATCTACTTGACTCCCCTCAATAGGAGTCAATCTATCAGTAAGAGGATTTTGAACATAGATTGCAGGGATCTCTAGATTAGGCTCCAACTCAATGTTGTTCTCTCTCTCTTCAATTTCCAACTCATAATCACCCACAAAAGTATTACAAACCATTGACAGCACATTATCACTTCCCACAGTTAATTGCTCACTTGAAACTGCATCTTCCCCATAAGAGTCATTTGAAATATCAATGAAAACATTTCTTTGCTTTAAAGACTCAATGGTAGAAGTTAGTTCATTTGCCCTAGATGCTAAACTTTCAAGAGCTAATGCGTGTTCATTAAAGTTTTCTTTTGTCCAAGCTCTTATTTCATTTTGATTATCCAAAATGCGCTGAAGCATCTCCTTAACTGTGGGCTTTTTCTCATGAATGGGAGTGATTTCTTCTACATGAGTAGGTGATGATTGATAATATGATGCATATGAAAGGAAAGAAACATTTGGATCCCAAGGCAATACATGTTCATGATTCCACCTAGGATTAAAAGAATTATCATGCTAATCAATTTGAACCCTAGCAAAATCATCCCCTACATAATCCAAGGTTGAGACATGGGGGCATTGATCAATATAATGATTATCTCCACAAAAATTGCAACAAATGTACTCATATTGAGTTTCAAAAGCATTAGGGTCATAGCAAGAAGGTAGATAATCATTATCCTGTTCAAATCCACTACTTGCCCCATTAGTCCACCAGGGATAATCCATAAACAAAATTTAAAAGAAAATAATTAACAAACTAAAAAGATAAACAAAGAAAACAAATATACACATGGACACAAGAAAAGAAGCTACAAGAGAAAAACAAACACATGAACAAATATATACAAACTCAAGCTTAAGCTACTAGTGCTCTAATCAAGGTTGACCAAGGACGGTTTTGGGAAACAAATCCCCATCAACGGCGCCAAAAACTTGTTCGTCACCTGCCGCAAGTGCACGGGTCGTGCCAAGTAATAAAGTGATAAGTAAAGTATCGTTCCCACAAGGATTTGGTCCAAAACCCGGTCAAACAATGATTGTCACACTCTCGCCCAATTTGAGTGACACAAATGTTGAGATTGGATATTAACAATGAAAATAAACCTATGCTAAATGAAAATAAAATTATAAACAAGTGATTCTCCAACTTCAAGGATAAAATGGGTCCTAAGATTATCTATCCCCCTTGTACTTCTTAAAACTCAATTAACCTCCTCTCAAAGATGCTCACAATGAAACCATGTGCTAATCTAGGATTCGCAGAGTACTTGTAAACGCTCTCTCAAGTCAAGAACAAGTGTTTAGTCTTATTAATTGCACAATCTCTTGCTACAATTTAATAAAATCCAATTTTAAAGCTCCTATCCTAATGTGACTATGCAAGGCTACAAGTATATCTCTATCTTACCAACAAAACCATCCATTCGTCATGCAAACTTCAAGTTCTTGCACTACTTTACCCAAGTTCTACACTCAATCTAGCCCTCTCAAGCATCAATCAAGTGAACACAACATCTAAATGGTGATCAATCACTTAGAAGCATTAGGAAAAGAGTAAAATAAGCACATATATCTCATTAATCACAAATAAGAGGAGGAATCAAGAATCAATCCATACAAGGGTTCAACATAATCTTAGAATCAAAGTATTTAGCCACTCATATCCTACAACTCCATGAGAGCATATATATACAACATTACAAAATAGAACAAGAGAAGAGAATGAAGATGGAGAAGATAAACCAAGAGAGGAAGCCCAAATCTCTTCGAAGCTCCAAGCCCAAGCTTAATCCCCACCAAGCTCCAAGCCCTAGCAGAGCAAAACACCCCCAAGAATGCCCGAAAGTCTAAGAATACTGAATAAGCTCGAAGCCCTAGCTTTTATTTCCTTCGAGCTTGCTGTTCTGTCAAAACGCGCAGTGAAACACGCAGTTCGCCGTGGGTTTCGCCGTGGCGAAACCCACGGTGAGCTCACAAAATCTCCAGAACTGAGAGGTGCTCGTCGTGACTTTCGCCGCGGCGAGTTGACGGCGAGCTATCCAAAATAGCAGAATGAAATGTACTTCACCTCCACGACGAAGTCCTTTCTTCTCAGTTTCCTTGCCTTTTTTTCTTTATTCCTTGGGCTGCTCTGGTTTCTTCTTATTTTTATTCACTTAGGAGCTTGGTGGATGGGCTAAAATCTCTTGTTTATTGCATCAAAATGTACCTACAAGAATTATATAAAACAACATAAGAAACTAACTATAAAAATAATCATAATCTACATAAATAAACAATGATATGCAACCAAAAATCAAATGAGCATTTTTGATCTTGAGTATCCAACATTTATCACTGATTTAATGAAACTCAAGGAAAATATACTCAAATGACATGAATTTCTAGGAGTTATCACCATCATCTCTCTTTTTCCTTCTTTCCGGGATCGTGAGAGAGCAAGAGAGAATATGAGAGCGAGAGGAGTCGCCGGAGGTTTCTTTCCTCCATCATCGCTGGCGAAAAGGTGGGATGGAACATGCAATTGTGGATTTCAACTCCGGTGAGCATTCTCTTCATATTCCTACCATTTGTTTTCTGATTAGGGCCGATTTGAGAGAGAGTCCGATTTGGGTTTGGGTATTTTGAGGTTTACGAACCGATTAAAATGAACTTTAAGCATAGAAATCAAGTTCTACTAAAAGAAATCTAGCTTATCCAAAGGATTTGTGTGGGTTTTTCGGATTTTTAGTTGTTTAGGCACTGTTCATCTAAGGCCCAAATCTGTGAGAAATACTCAGTAGAAATTAAGATGTTTAGATTATTATGGCGTGAATATTTGTTGAAGACAAGGAATTTGAAGTTGGAAGTGATTTGTAACTTACTGGGTTATGTTTCTAAATGTTCAATGGATATTTTAGATGGTTAAATTTTCTTAAAGAACAAAGAAAAATATGTGGTTGACTTGTTGTTATAAATGCCAAAAAACAAAAACATTGAGTTGGTGAAGAAGTTTTGTTCGTTGGGTTTTGGGGATAACATGGAATGCTTAAATGCTTGTAATAATATGATATAGATACTGCCTAGATTTGTTTGATAGTAAGAAACTATTCGTGATGCTTATATGTGGAATTATACGACAAACCCAAAGGGAAAAGAGGGAGAGTAATAAGGTTGGAATCTCTACTAAATCTGAAGTTTATTCCCAGAATTTGGATTGTTGAGCATCTTAAAATTTTCATTAGAATAACCAACTGGTCTTGATCAAATGCTGTGGATTTTTCTGCAACTTTTTATTTTTACAATTGAGGATGTAGGGGTTGATTTTTAAGGCTAGAAACTGATTTGTGAATTTATTGTTTAAATATTTTCAAGAGCTAAATAGTGGTTGAAGTTTGGAAATAGAAATAAAGTGTTGCCTTGAAGTTTCAAATATATGATATATGATCTTGGGTTGAAACTTGTGATGGCTTATTGTTAGCCACAAAATTCATTTTTTAGGACTTCGAAATTGATCCATTATTTCTATGAAGATGTCTTGTGAATCTTAAATAGTGTATAGGTAAATTGAAGTGATAAAATACACTTTAAGATGTCTAGTTCATGATGGAATGATAAATAAAGAAGTTGGAACTTTTAATATTTTCTATGGAGTTTTATTACATTTGTCCTCCTTGCTGCCACTTGAAGTACCAGAAAGATTAATGAGTGTTTAAATGTTTCTTAGGAGCGTAATACTGTGAAGGAAATTATGGGAAGCCATAGGTCCAAATTATTAAGTCATAAAGGATTTTTGGAACAATGTAATTAAGATGTGAATTTATCATCAAATGACTATTGAAGTTTAAAATTAGTTGACAATTTGCTGATATGATGGTTTAGATGTTGAAGAGGATATATGGTTTTAAGATAGATCATATATGTGTGAATTGAAGAATTTTAAAGTTAGGGATTTATGTGGGCTTAGATATTTTTAATTGGACCAAAGTAATAAATTTTGTTTTCAAGTGTTATTTAACTATGGAAATGATTGAATAGATAATATGAATTAAGATGGATATCTGGGTCATATGATAGGATTGAATTATGGAAGTTTGAAACTATTTGTATGTTATGATTTAGATGTACCAAATGTTAAAGAGAACAAATTGTGCTAAAAGTTATTTAGGTATAGAATCTAACTGTGGTTGTTATTCCTAGCTTATAATTTGGATATAGCAAAGAGTTGTACAGTGAAGTTTGAGGAGTATACAAGTAAACTCACATGTGAGAAACTTGAGTTTATGTTCCTGAGGGAATCTCAATTTGGTTATTTTGTGTTGGTCAGTGATTTGAATTGTTAATTAAATCTGGACAATTTAGATTAGATATAAGTTGCTCGACAAATCCCTAGATTTGCAGGAGTTTTATGTGTTTAATTGAAAATATTAATATATTTAGAATGCATTTTTGGTCTAATATAAGTTTAAATAATTCCATAAGTCCTTAAGTAAAAATAACATAAAATAAGAGTAAAAGTGTCATAATTGGTGATTAAGTGGGAATATTTAAATTTCTAGGATATTTGATACTTGTTTTATTACATTTTTATTTGCAAGATATCTAGAAGACCAGAAAAGGGACCCACGGTGAACCTTCAATACTTGACATGAATATTTCAGATATTTTGAAAATATTTCATTTATTTTGAATTTCAGATATTTTTCAAATATTTTGGATCAATATAAGATATTTTTCAAATTTGCCCTCTTATTGTGAAAATAATCAGATCTTGGCGTCCACAGTTGGCCATTATCTCAACTTTGCTCTCATGGACACTTCCATGAGCAGCTAAAGCAACCAGATTACCTGAAGAGATGGAAGAAGCTTGAGCTTTGCACATAATAGGGGAGTTAATGCCTAATATTTCAATTCTTTGTATTTATTATGCTAGATACTAGGTCGAGGTCTAGTTTATTGAATACTTAGTTTAGTCATTTGAGGACTCTACGATTGAGAGATTAGATATTTATTAATTTGTTTTAATCATTTGCATCTTTGCTTTTCGTACATGATATTTATTGTAATGCGTTTTTCTTATCATTATGTGGAATCATCCAACTGGATGGGTCGGCAGTTATTTAATTATGTTGTGGAATATTTTTATATTTGTAACGTCTAGTCAGGTTACATGTATGCTTTTGAATTATTTCTAATTATTATAGGCTAGCACTTATTATGTTAGGAATTAGAGGAACTAGCATTCGACGGGTCAGGGATACTAATTTATGTCACCCTAATGAGCTCGAAGAGGTCTCTTGATCAGTATTGATGAACCTATTATAACTCACATATTCATTAGAAGCAATTATAGTAAATTCCATTGATTAAGGGAAGCTCTTTAGAACTACAACTCATTCATTTCATAAATAAGAAACTTATTCATCATCATTCCATGTAGCTCATTTTAGGTCATTTATATATAGTTTATTAGGTGACTAATTCACAAATGGTTCCTTTGGAGAATGATATCCAGGATCGTACTTACTACATTCCTTGGATTTAAATAATCTTTGAAGAGCGAGATCCAATGGTTAAAACTATTTCGAAATATAACAATATTACTTAATAGATTAGATTTAAAGCTCTTCAAGTGGTGCTGTTGCTGGGGAGCCAAATAATTGGTTCCTAGTAGCCATAGTTTGCATTTTAGGTTAGTTGCATTTTTGTTTTTGCATCAATCATCATTTATGAAAAGAAAATAAAAAAATCTTAGGAAAAATTGTTTTTTAAAAAAATATTTTTTGAAAATAAAATTTGAAGAAAAATCGTTTATGAAAAGAAAATATTTTTTGAAAATAATATATTTTTTAAAATAAAATATTTTTAAAAAAAATTTAAAAGAAACTTTTTTGAAAACTATACATGTTTTTGTAAAAAAACATTTTAAAAAAATTTTAAAAATTAATTTTTTAATAAAAACATTTTTTCCAAAAAAAAATTGCAAATAGCATATCATTGCATTTTTTTCAACACTAATCCTCCTATACATTCTTTTTCAAGAAATGATGAAACACCAAACTTTCCACATGCTTGGAGGAATGAAGCATGTTCTACTCCAACTTACTCCCAAAAATATTTGATTCTACGAGCGTTGGATTCCATGAGAGCGGATTTACGAAACTACAAAAAGACCTTTGGATCTCAAACGTCCAACCATGCACATATACCTTTGGAACCATCTTGTCCACAAATTCATTCTATTCCTCATGAATCTATCTTCCACTTAAACCAATTATGCATCAATCACACATATTTCCCATCCACATCCCACAAAGACCCATTACCTTCTCTACATTCTATTCACATCCCCTTACCACATATAGAAATCCATATGAGTCACCATGTTTTTCTCACCATAAACCTCCACCATTGGTACCTCAAATTAGTGGACTTGATGCCTTCCTTACATTCCCAAACATGGATGACTGAATCCTTACTTTGAGAAAAATGTATGACGAACTTAAGGTTCAACAATATGAGTTGTTCATATTAAAAGAGGTCAATCAACTTTTAAAGGAGATGGAAGAGTAGTTTGAGGACATACAAGAATTCATAAGGGCATTTGTTCAACATGTGTTGTGGATAAAGACTAAGGGAGAAGAAGGAACTCCGCCCTATGACTCCAACAATAGTGAAGGGATTGCAGAACAAGAGTCAAATGCCATATCGCAAGTAGACCCCCTACCTTAAATGACTATTCTTATACAAGATGTGAACAAGGAGCAAGGATACTTTCCACTTACAGAGGAGCCGCCTTCAAATTTTGGTAATATTCCTTCTCTTCTTGAAGAATTTCACTCTCCTCATGCTACTATAATTGTTGATGTGAGTGATGATAGGGTGGATGAATAAATTGTTGTTGAATCCCTTCAAATGTTTGATATTGAAAATGCTCACTCTGAAATTTCCAATAATAGTTGTATAGTTGATAATATTGCTTTTACTATTCATGTGTGTGATGATCATGGTGTTTCACTAAGTTTTAATTGTGATGATGTTGATTTGGATGAGCATTTACCTTTTTCTTGGGATGATGACCATATGTGCATGGATTGCATGCATTGATCTTAAATATGAAAAATATGTTGCATTGGATAAGAAAAACTTTGGTGAAGTGCAGATGCATTTACTAGTGCGAAACATGATATTTATGACATTGTGGCGAATAATAAATTAAACTTGGATTTTCAAATTGTGGAATAGTGTGAACAATCCTCCTCTTTTTTAAGTGTTGATAAGCATGATTACAACTTGTTTAATTCTATTAAACACGATGAAAAATTAATTTCCCCTTCTTCACATTCTTGTTTTATTTGCACATGGGAAGGTGATGGGTCATGTGCCATTTGTAAAGAAATTGATGATTGGCTTTCCACTTCACATGATGTTGATTATTCATCTAGTTTGATTAAGAACATTAATGCACATGCTACACTTGATAAGATTCATGAAAGTTGTTCGTCTCTTAATCTCAATGATTTTCTTGCATTAGATAACTTAATAAGGAAGGATTCGCCGAGGAACCAGTGGCCTGATGGTTTGAAAGGGTGAGATAAGTGTTCGCACTGCAAATGCACGGGTCGCGTCAAGTAATAAAATGATAAGAAAGTATCATTCCCACGAGGATTTGGTTACAAATGTGATCAATCAGAAGGCTTAGTGAAGTCAATTAAGTTGAGCCAAGAAAATTTTGGTTGGGGAATTAATTAATAGAAAAATGCCGTTAAAAATAGAAGTTAATAATTATAATTAATTCTTTGACTTTAAGGATAAAATGGAGCCTAGGATTATTTATCCCCTTGTATTTCATAACCTCTAATTAACCTCCTCTCACAAATGCTTTCAATAAATATGCATGTATTAGCCTAGGGTTCAAAATATACTTGTAAAAGCTTTCTCAAGTCAAGAACAAGTGTCTCATTTCATTAATTGCTCAATCTCTTGTTATAGTTAATAAAACCCAATTTCCAAACTCCAACCCTAATATGGCTATGCAAGGTTAATAAATATATCTCTATCTACCTGATAACACCTAGAAATTCATGTCATTTGAGTATATTTTCCTTGAGTTTTATTAAATCATTGATAAATTTTGGATACTCAAGATAGGAAAATGTTCATTGGATTTTTGGTTGCACATCATTGTTTATGTATGTAGATTTTGATTGTTTTTATAGTTAGTTTCTTATGTTGTTTTATGTAATTCTTGTAGGAACATTTTGATGCATTAAACAAGAGATTTTAGCCCTCCACCAAGCTCCCAAGTGAACAAAAATAAGAAGAAACCAGAGCAAAGTACCAGAATAAAAGAGACTTCGCCGTGGCTATTTTTGGTTAGCTCGCCGTGAGCTCGCCGCGGCGAGCACAATTCATTCCTGATTTTTGGTGAGTTCGCCGTGGCTTTCGCCACGGCGAAGTCACAGCGAGCGGTCGTTGATGCTGCACGTTTTGACAGACTGAACTGAAATAAAAGGAAGGGTTTCGAGTTCAGCATTCATTCTTCGACTTCTGGGCATTCTTGGGGGTGTTTTGCTCTGCTAGGGCTTGGAGCTTGGTGGGGATTGAGCTAGGGCTTGGAGCTTTGAAGAGATTGGGGCTTCTCTCTTGGTTTATCTTCTCCATCTACATTCTCTTCTCTTGTTCTCTATTTCTGATTGTATATATGTATGCTCTCATGGAGTTGTTGAACATGTATAGCTAAATACTTTGATTCTAAGATTATTTTGAACCCTTGTATGGATTGATTCTTAATTCCTCCTCTTAATTTGTGATTAATGATATCTATGTGTTTATTTTACTCTATTCCTAATGCTTCTAAGTGACTGATCACCATTTAGATGTTGGGTTCACTTGATTGATGCTTGAGAAGGCTAGATTAAGTGTAGAACTTGGTTAAAGTAGTGCAAGAACCGGAAGTTTGCATGGCGAATGGATGGTTTTGTTGGTAAGATAGAGATATACTTGCTAGCATTGCATAGTCACATTAGGGTTGGAGCTTGATAATTGGGTTTTATTAAATTGTAGCAAGAGATTGTGCAATTAATAAGACTAAACACTTGTTCTTGACTTGAGAGAGCTTTTACAAGTACTCTATGAACCCTAGATTAGCACGTGGTTTCGTTGAGAGCTTCTTTGAGAGGGGGTTAAATTGAGTTTTAAGAAGTACAAGGGGGATAGATAATCTTAGGACCCCTTTTATCCTTGAAGTTGGAGAATCACTTGTTTATAGTTTTATTTTCATTTAGCATAGGTTTATTTTCATTGTTAATATCCAATCTCAACATTTGTGTCACTCAAATTGGGCGAGAGTATGACAATCATTGTTTGACCAGGCTTTGGACCAAATCCTCGTGTGAACGATACTTTACTTATCACTTTATTATTTGGCGCGACCCGTGCACTTGCGGCCGGTGACGAACACTACCAACAAAACCATCCATTCATCAAGCAAATTTCAAGTTCTTGCAAAATTTCACCTAAGTTCTACATTTAACCTAGCTTTCTCAAGCTTCAATCAAATGAACAAAACATCTAAATGGTGATCAAGCATATAGAAGCATTGAGCAAAGAGTAAAATAAACACATATATACCAGTAATCACAAAAGGAGAGGAGTATTAAAGAGTTAATCCATAAAAGGGTTCAAAATAATCCTAGATAACAAGTTTAGCTACTCATAGTTAATGAAAAACTACAAATCCAAGGAGAATATGCAGCCATAACAGAAAACAAGAGAGGGAAGGAAGATGAAGAAGAAAAACCAAAGAAATTAAGCTCCAAATCTCTTCTAAAGCTCAAACCTTGCTTCCTTCTCTTAAAGAACCAAGCCCTACCACCCCAAAATACTCCAAATGTGTCCAGAAAGGCGAGAATGAGAGCTTCCCATCATTTTTCCCCTTTTAAACCTTCATTTTCGCGTCAAAGTAGTGCTGTGCGTTTTGCTGCCGTGACTGAGCCGCGGCTCAGAAATCTGAGTTGCAGCTCATTTTTTCACTGTCCAGAAATGAGCTACGACCTGATTTCTGAGCTGCGGTTTGGTTTTCTACTGTCCTAAGGTGAGCTGCGGCTCAATTTGCCTCTTGAAAAATTTAGGTTCTTTGTTGAAAATGAAGTATTCCATCCATCTTTTGCCATCATTTTCCTCATCTTTGATTTCCCAAATGCCTTGGTTCTAATTCTCTTTCCCAAAATGAAGTATTCTCTTGCACAATAATAAATTTAATGAGCTCATGTTAAACAAAGAGGAAATCCCAAAATAAGCACAATTTAGCACAAATTGCAACCAAAAACATCATGCCCACTTTTCTATCTTTGAGCATCCAAAATATGTACAAATGCTCCAAAAAATGTATAAAATCCAATTAAAATTTTGCCAAAAGACATGAATTCCAAAATGTTAACAGTAAGGCACCTCCCCGCCTTCAGGTCCTGGGTTCGATCTTGTGAAAAAAATAAATCTTTCCAACAAGTTTTATCTTGTGATTTATCACCTAATTTAGTTAAACATAGTTGTGAGAACTCACGTATCCCCATATTGCATAAATCTTCTTCTTCCACTCTTTTGCCCTCCGCCTCCTCGGATTGTAAAAGTGATGTAGTGCACCCTAATAGCAAGTTGGATTCCCAACATTCCACTTTACAAGTAAATAGGATATTAAATATAAAATTGTTTTTAACTCCTAATGATGGGAGTAACATTGATTTACTTGAATATGATCTATACTTGGAGAGTCTTGATCTTAATTTGTTTACACAATACTCTAGATATTTCCAAGTTTATATCTTTAGACTAGATACTGTTGCTAGTCTTGTGTTTCTTTTGTAGGCACCCCAACCACCAAAGAAGCCTAATAAAGGAGAGAGAGCTACATTGAAGACAAGCATATTTTCTCATATTGAATGAGAACTTCTCATTGAAATGCCTTAAGAAGCCATAACAAAGGTTGTCTCTTTCCTTACGTATTTCCTTTTTAATCTTCATGCATATTTGGCTTAATTATTGTGTGAGGAAGATAAGTGTTGGGAAGGGCACAAGTTAGTAGTTAGCAGTATTTTCTTAGTTTTCTTTCTTTTTTTATTTTCTTTGTTTGTTTAATTGAGTCTTTTTCTTTTGTTTGAATGTAGTTTTAGGTCATCGATTCCCCTGAAGTTCACTTCCATCACATACTAAATCATTGCATGTGCTTTAAAGTTCTTATTACTAAATTAAGAACAATTTAAAGATTAAGTGTGGGGGATCTGTTACGTTTAGGTCGCACATTTTAATTTTTTTTTGAAAACTCTCTTCCCCCTTGAATTTTTGTTTCTTTGGACTTTGATCAAAGTTTTTCAAACTAATATGAAAAATTATAGGAATTTGATTCCATTCAAGTTTATTGTTTAATTTCATTAAAGATTTGCTTTGCTAATTGCGAGGTTAGATGTACTGATGTCTTGTGATCAAAATTAAACACATTGAACCTTTGTCTATAAACTTAAAAGAATTAACCATGTGAGAAAATTAAGCATAAAAATAAGAGTGAAATTCGCTTATTTGCCATTCTTTATAACTTGTGTTAGTTTTTAGTCAAAACTTATTGTATTTAGTGTAATGTGGTATGATGGAGGCATTCATATTATAAAACCCCTTAAGTCTCAAACACAAGCCACATACGCATTCCTTGCACCTATTTAAGCCTTCATTTGATGTCTTACATGAGAAGAATAAATTCATTAGCTTGCATCCATGCTTGCAAGTAAAACGGTCATCCATGCTTGCAAGTGTCCATGAGAGCAAACTTGACTTAGTAATCGGGGTACTTCATTACCAATGTCGGCACTCGGTTAAGTTGAAGAGGGTTATGAGTTGGGCCAAAGGCCTCTTGATGCTTTCTTGGAGTAACTGAATAACCGGCTCTGCATCAGCCATATGCAAAGTCGCGTCAAAATAGGACCTACAACAGCTCAAGAGACAAAAATTTTTTTTGGCACAATTAAAATAAAGACACTTGCAAGTTTCTTGGATGTTTAGCAACACTTAAATAGCTCTTACCCATGCATAACATTATTATTCTCCATCACTCCATGTGGCCTTTCCATCACCATAAACATTGAAAGTCCTCTTGATGCAATACACTATTTTGTGAAGTGGAGATTTAAGAACTTTTACAAGCCTATAGTAGACTAGTTAATAAAGTGAATAAGAGTGAAACACAAGCTTAATTGGTGAGAAGAGTGTGAAACACTACGTTCTTGAGAGTTTCTCCTTCGTTCATTTACATTGTATTTATTGTGCTTCTTTTTAACTCCTTGACATCATAGAATTCTAGCCTTGTCATCAAATTAGGAAATTGGAAATGACATTGATCAATAAATTTTTCATGCTATTAAGTTCTCATTTATATATGAGCTTACTTAAAAGTTTTCTCAAAAACCTTTGATCTTGTCTAGGAGTACAAAGGTTTAAGAGTGGAGAAGTTGATAAATCCCTAGATTTACAGGAGTTTTATGTGCTTAATTGGAAATATTACTATATTTAGAATGCATTTTAGGTCTAATATAAGTTTAAATAATTCCAGAAGTCCTTAAATAAAATTAACATAAAATAAGAGTAAAAGTGTTATAATTGGTGATTAAGTGGGAACATTAAAATTGCTAGAACATTTGATACTTGTTTAATTATATTTTTATTCCTTGGATATCTAGAAGACCAAAAAAGGGACCCACAGTGAACCTCCAATACTTGACGTGGATATTTAAAATATTTTGAAGATATTTCAGATATTTTAAATTAGGATAAGATATTTTGGATCAAGATAAGATATATTGGATATTTTGGTGCTTCCGGATGACCTAGTTCAAGTGAGACTCTCCTAAGCTTATAAATATGCCCTCTTATGCTGAAAATAATCAGATCTTGGTAGCCGCAATTGGCCATTATCTCAATTTTGCTCTCATGGACACTTCCATGAGCAGTTAAAGCAACTAGATTCTCTAAAGAGATGGAAGAAGCTTGAGCTCATGTCTAATCTTTCAATTCTTTATGTTTATTATGCTAGATACTAGGACAAGGTCTAGTTTATTGAATAGTTAGACTAGTCATTTGAGTTCCCTGCAATGGAGTGATTAGATATTTATTAATTCGTTTTAATTATTTGCATCTTTGCTTTCCGTACATGACATTTATTGTATAACGGGACCGGTTGGCGGTTATTTAATTATATTATGAAATATTTTTAGATTTATAACGTTTGGTTAGGTTACATGTATGCTTTTGAATTATTTTAAATTAGTATAGGCTAGCGGATATTACGTTAGAAATTAGAGGAACTAGTATTCAAATTAGAACCAATAAATTAGAGGAACAAGTTGATAAAACACTTGACCAAATTAAATCTACTAATTGCAAGGAACTCTTAATTCTACAACCAAAACCCTGAATTGCAACAAGATTAATTTATCAATTCCAATTCCTTGATGGAACCCCAACCAATGAATTAGAACCAATAAATTCAAGCCTAATCACTACAAAAAAAATTGAAATTACCAACGGAATTTCAATTTTCCGACGGAAACGAAATTATCGACGGAAAATATTCAGTATGTAATTTCACCGTTGTAATTAATTTAGTGACAGAAATTTAATTCCGTCGGTAACTTACATTACTTACGGAAGTTACCGATAGAATTCCGTAGCTAAATTAGCAACAGAAATTACCGACAGAATTTCGTCGGTGAAATTACTGACGGAATTCTATCGGTAATTTTTTTAATACTTTTATAATTTATGCCATGTGTCCCCTCTCAAGCTCCGCCATGTGTCTGTTCGCCCGCAAGAGTATGGATCGTAACGTAGTATAAAATTATCGTTCACACGGAGATTTGTTTTAAAACCTCAATTAAACAACATGCTAATGAATTCAATTAAGTTGAACTAATCAATTTTTTTTTAGAAAACTGGTTTTGAAAACTAATTTTAAAATAAAAATAAAGAAACAAGCAAGAAAGATTTAATTTAATTTATCAATGAACTGAGCTTAGGATTAATTCTCACCGTTATATTTCATGAATCCTAATTAATTTCCCTTCCTTTAGTCTTTAAATGACAATCTATGTTTGCCTAAGGTTCTAAAGTACTTGAAACGCTCTCTCGAGTCAAAATCAATTCTATACTTCTCATTAAATATGCTCAATTTCTTGTTACAAATTAATGAAAGTATGCCTTAAAAGCTAACCTTAATCTGACAAAACTAGGTTGATAGATATATCTCTATTCTACCGAAAAACCATCCGTCAGTTGATTTAAACTTCAAGTCTAGTCTGATTACCCTAATTCTACACCTAAACTATCTCTCTCGAGTATAATTTAAATGAACAAATCGCTCTAAAGGGTGATCAGTCAATTAGAGGCATTAAGAACAAGATAAATCAACATAAATAGTCATCAATTACTAAAGAAAAAGGAAAACAATTAGGTTTCAATCCATACAAGGCTTAAATTAATCCTAGAACAAATAATTTAGCTACTCATGAATGAATTAAACCAGCAAATACAAAGAAATCCCATGTCCAATTCACAAGAGTAGTAAAAATTGAAGAAAACAAGAAGAATCTACCACTGTAGGGCAGGAAACTCTTCCAATTTTGCTTCTCAACCTCCAATTTTGCAAACCCTAGCTCCTAACTGTGTGCACAGATGAGTCTTATCGTTCTTAAGGGTTTTAGGGTTGAAAGGGGGCTGATTGTCTGTGAATTTTCGTGCCCTTGGTGTTTAAAAAGGGTAAAAATCAAAGCTGTGCATTTTAGAGATTTTCAGGATTTTCGCGCAATGTCGCGACATCTTGGTGCAGTGTCACGACATCAGAAACAATTTTCAGCAATTTTCCTTAAATGACCTCCAGCTTTCTCCACGCTTTTCCTCTGATCTTTTTCTCCTTCCTTGATTAAAATATCCATATTTACCTATCCAAACATACATAAATGTGAGGAAATTATGCCAATTAAATTTCCTAATAAATTATCATATTTTTCTTAAAATTAATCAAATTAAGTTCATATGACAGATTTACACAATTTTCTCTTAGAAACTCTTAAAATGCCCTTAATTAGCAATGATGACTCCCTAAATATAATCTAAATACGCCCTAAATTAATGATAAAAAGGGGAGTCATCAGTGTCGCTCTCACAAATTGTCTGAAATGTGACTGAGTTGAGAGTCGAACCCCTGACCTCGTGCACGCGTATTGATACCTTAATCAGTTGTACTATGAAGACCTTGTGATATTATTTGTAAACTATTATATTTATAATATTTAAACTCTCACTATTATAATTATATTTGATCTTATATATACTTTACATTATATCTAAATTAATATATTATGAAATATTTTTAATTATTAATATATAATTTACATATTAATAATTATATTATTCTTATATAAATAATAATTTTTATTCATATACATTAGACTATATTTAGTATTTTCTTTCTTGATAATATTATATTTAGTATTTCCATTTTATATTTATGATAAATATTATTTTTGTGAATTTCTTTTATTATATGAAATTTTTTAATCATTATTTTATTATATATATTATGAAAAAAATTTAAAATTAAATTTTTAATAAATAACATATTACTTAATAAAAATTCAAAATTAAATTTGTAATAAATATATATATATGTATATATTAATTTTTATTAATATTTATAACATATATTTATCAACTAATTTATATATCAAATATTTTTAATATAAATTAAAATAAATAATTTATCTTTTAATATTTATTAACAAGTTACCGACGGGATTCCGTCGGTAATTTGTTAATAAATACTAAAGAAATTATCGATGGAATTCCGCTTGTAATTTTTAATAAATAATTTATTTTTTTAATATGTATTAATAAATTACCGACGGAATTCCGTCAATAATTTTTTAATAAATAGTAAATAAATTACCGACGAAATTTCATCGCCAATTTTTTAATAATTAATTCGTTGTTTATTATTTTTTAACAAATTACAGACGAAATTCCATCGAAAATTTGTTTATAATTTATAAACAAATTACCGACGGAATTCCGTCGGTAATTTTTTAATAAGTAATTCATTTTGTATTATTTTTTTAACAAATTACCGATGGTAATTTGTTAATAAATATTAAAGAAATTACTGACAGAATTCCATCAATAATTTTTTAATAAATATTTTATTTTTAATATTTTTTAACAAATTACCGACGGAATTCCGTCGGTAATGACGGAATTCGATTTCCGTTAGAAATTACCGACAAAATTTTATTTGGTCGGTAATTTCATATTTTTTTTGTAGTGAATGTTTCTCAAGCAATCAATAGGTTTGCCAATTTCTAATTATAAACAGTTGACTTCATGATCTACTAAGCAATAACTTTCACTTAGCACAAGATTTGAACAATAAAACATAAATTAATTGATGAACCCATACAAATAACATATGTTCAAGTCAATAGGTGCAATGTCAAGCATCCATTCAAAGAAAATCAACAACATAAATTGTTTCTACCACTCTCATACAAGGATAATCATGAACAACACAACCAATTGTATAAACAAATCATATGATCTTAGAAATATGCAAATACAAGAGAAAGAGAGAGTGGGAGAACAAAACTCCCCTTTGAATCTTCAAGCTCATCCCTAGAGCTCAGTCACCAAGAATATGAGAGCTTAGTTATTCCTTTTCATGGGAAGATCATCAACAAAGAGGAAGAGGATAGAAAGCCATGGGTGATTTGGAGTGAAAAATGGAAGAGATGGTGGTAGGGTTGAGAGAAAATGGAATAGGAGATGAAGTTGGGGTCAATAGAGTATGGGTGCTCGCAGCCTCTGCTCACTTAAGGCCTAAGCGCTGTTCTTAGTGCCTAGGTGGTGGAGCTCTCTATTTTGTTCTACCCTTTTCTTGTTATATTTGTTCTCACATGGTTTTTTAATGATCCTACAAGTAAAAACACCATAGAAAAAAGGATCAACTGCCTTAGAAATTAATTATTTCTAATTAACTACAATCATGGCAAATTAATCCTATTTTTATGCCAATTTCACCTAAGGATATAAGATATTAAATGAGCACATTTTGAACTATAATTGCATCTTAGATATGTTAATTGCCTCATTTTATCATAGAAAATCAATACAAAACCAAGGATTTGTCAAGAGGTCGTTAGAAGGTCCTTCTTGAGAAATAGGAACATATATAAAGAAACTAAACAAGTAGATGAAGGAGCGTAGTTATTGTTGTTGTTCTTGAAAGGAAGAGATACATGAGATACACAACACATAGCAACAAAAGGAAGATATATTTAAGTAGGTTTTTTCTTATGATAGAGTATATTATTAATCTTGGAACTCAAGAATTAATCATGGTTTAACTTTTGCAAACGGGAGACATAAGTCCACGGTGGTAGGAAATCCTAAACCTAGCCAATTGTTAACCGGAAAGCCTATCCTGGCAGATATAGCCCCATTGACTGTGATTTCCAAGTATTCCAAGTGCCACTCAGGCCTATTCCCTGTCCCATCAATGGAGATGAACATTTTGCAAGGGTTGAGACAAGCACTTCCAAGGCTGAAGAAGTCGAGGCTGTCTCGCTCGAAATAGTCGTGGTTAGATTCCATTATTCCCCAATCTTCGAGGCTTTCGATGACAAAGTTCCTGCCGGACGAATCAAATAACTGTAATTTGACCACGGAATTTGTTCCTGAGCCGTCATCCCAACTTGTCTTTACTTTGATGAGGTAAAGGCATTTGTCCTCCTACTCCATGCATACATGCATTCGTTAGAATCATACATATAAGTAAGAAAAGCTCATCTTTGAATAGGTATGATAATACTCGAATTTGACCCCATCACATAACTACAGAAAAAAAAAAAAGAAGAAAAGCTTACAACGAGTGGAACTAATAATGGATCAACACAAGGGAGAGGAACTACTTACAGATTTAGCCAATGCTGCAAAGCTGATAAGAATTGAGGTTAGAAAAATAAGACAAGATAATACAACTCTGAGAGTAAGAGCCATTTGTTTATTTAGTTTGTGACTATTCCGTGGTGGCCAACCTTCATATATATAGAGCGATGCAACATGCACACATATCCTTCATCCCCCTTATTTGCAAATCTTTTATTTTGTTTCTATCTTATTAGACTTTTTAGCAATATTTGATTTGTAGAGTGTGTTTGGATCATACACCCAAGAGTGGATTCAGTTCATGATGCTTATCATCTTTGATGAGCACTAAAATTTGAATTTTTTGGAGGGAGTCGATAATAATGATATTCAAAATTCACGTGATAGCAATAAGTTGGTTGAAATGGTAAGCAACATCACTTTATAAAGAGGAGAACACATATGATATATATTAAAAGCCCGATAAGGCATCTCACCTATAGGAAACAAAAAAATAATTATTCATAAGTTATTGAGATAACCCTTAAGAAATTTTAGTGGAAATGGATGTGTAATAATAAGGTTTCAGAATGCATCCTAGGATATAATCATGTTTTGTTTTGAGAAGAGAATTAATTCCTTCTTTATATTTCACAGGAGGAATCAGAAATGAGTCTTACATGCACATATACTAGCGAGATTCATGTCCCGAGTCTTTTTAAACTCTAGCTGCATAAACCATATTTTTTTTCTATATATATATAATCATACAATTCCATATGAATTATATATAGTTACACATCTCTAAGTACACCACACCAAATTAAAGAGAGTCATACAAATTTATAATTTTTATAATTCAATAAAACAAGTCATAAATGTACATATATTAATTAGATTAATTGAATTAAATGGGTTGATGAATAATGTTAATAAAGAATTAATCCACACTCTTTAAGAGAAATGTGAAATTTTACTTTTATTAAATGCTCTCACACTCAATGCCCAAATTTTTTAATTATTCTTAAAAATATAGTATACAATTTTGTCTCTTTAAACATTTTTAAAAGAAATTATTATTTCAAAATGAATAAAAATCAACTGTAACTGTGCTTGCATGGCAACTAGTGTAGTCCCATGGGGATTGAGCTGTAAAGCGGGCCAAGCTAGTCCATTTAACCCCAACTTAAAAATCACATTTATTTTAAAGGCCCGATCTATTTACTTTCGGGCTCGGACTAGTCTGACGAGCTTAAAAATTTAATAAAAATATATTATTTTTATATTTTTAAAAGAACTTAAATGAGAATTACAAAATTCTTATATAAAAAAATTATTTTTAAAACTACAAAGAACAAGATGAAATATTCTTGAAAAATGACTAAATGTTTTTAAAATATCAATGAGAAGACTTAACAAAATAAACAACAATATTTTTTAAACATGTTTGAAATTAAAAGAACAAAAAGTTATCAAAACAAAGAACATTTGTGTTACTGTCCTTAAAATGTGTAAATTACAGCGCTAGCTTTCAATACATAAAAAAACAAACTAGGTACACTTAAACGGGCTAGCTTTTTAAGCTTTTTAAGCCTGTCACACCATATGGATGCCTTTTGTAGTCCAATTCATAAGTCGATCCCTCTACTCAAAGTGGCCGGCTTGATGGGGTCAACCTATTTTCCCAACTCTACATGGGGAAGTGAGTAGTGTGGCCCATGGGACAGCCTAAAAAGGGAAACATCAAATTTAAAATAAAAACTGATGTGATGGAAAATAAAATTAAAAAAAAAAACTGTCAAGAATTAGAACATCGCTAATTGAGGGAAGAGATGCCGCACCCTTCTAATAAAACCAATGATTAAGAGATGGCTACGATGGCATTAAATTTTATCATCAAACCATAGAAACGAAACCCAAAAATGAGATACTAGATATTATTTCGAATTGAAAAGTCAAGACCACCGTTTTCTTAAGTTTTTTTTTTTTTAAGTAACGACTACATGTAAATTAAAATTGATTAAAATTAGTTAAGAAAAAGTCCAGGCCATGTTTGGTACACAGCATTGGGAGGGTGGGGATGGTACAGGAAAAGGGAATGAGTCTTTTTTGTGACTGGTATGTGGCATTGAGAAAGTGGACTTGAACAAATCACCTCCCTCGGTATTGTTTTTAAAATCCTGGGATTGGAATATTTGAGGATAAAAATTAAATATCCTTGGTTATAATTACTTTCGAACAATCTTCCCCCATGTTGCCCTAATTTTAGCATCTCCTCCACTCTAATCATATATATTGCCGTTCGCCCCTTTGTCAGTCTGGTCTCGCCACCAAGGAAGACGCAACATCACTGGTAATTGCTCCTTCATGTGTTGTGGTTTTTTCGACTAGTACATTACTCTTCTTATTCTCTTCTTCTTATTCTTCTTCTTTTTTCTCTTGGTATCCTTTTGTCGTGACTTCATCTACTTTTAGTAGGTTAGGCATCATTTGATTTTCGTGTTGTCCAACACATCATACATTTTTTGTCCTTATATGATATGTAATTATTTTTATACTTGGTTAAATACTATTTCTTTTCAGATAGTTTGATTTTGTGCTTATTATTATATTATGATAAAAAACTTTGTTCCTGATTCGCTGCATTATTTTTTTCTAAGTTGATGTTTCCTTATGTATCTTGTTGAATAAGCATGATATTTTTTTAACATCTTTCGAGGTTTAAATTGTTGTTGTTGTTTTTTTTTTTTTTTTTGCAGTTGATCTTTCTTGATCTTTCTAAGAGGAGATATGAAAATGAGAATTCGTCAGAGATGGAGGGATGAGAATGGAGGGAGGACGAGGTGCCAATGTTGGATATGTTGAGTTTGTTTTTTAATTTTTTGAAGAGGGACATTATGGTAATTTTATGATTTATACCTAGTTATAAAATAAAATTAATGCACCTATTCTCTATAAATATTGTCATGTATTAAACGTGATTTTAACGCCTTTTTCCCACCCTCACTCCCAATCCCACCCCACTTCCAATCCCTTCAAATCCAGTGCTCCAATGCTGCGGCGTACTAAACATGACTAAAGAGTATGCTTATCTCATATACGTACAATCCAAAATTAATCATGCAACCAAAAACATTGGTTTTCTGCCAACCTACTATAACTTATTTTTCTGAAAGTATATCCAACTACCTAATTTTCAAATTAATTAGACATATAAATCAATTTCATAAGCTTTGCTATACCCAATGAGAATATAGATGCATTTAAAGCATGTGGTGGTAGCTTAAGATGAGAAATATATTTGATGGTCTCATAATTTATTTTAATTAAAATTGGGAAAATTCCAGAAAAAGACTCTCGAATTACCAAAAGGACACTTTGATACAGCGAATTTCGGAAATGACCAATCAGTACAATTTCGTACAGTGACTGAATTGTCTTTTAACAAATTTAAAGGAAAAGTCAAAAATGCCCCTGGTTCAATTTTTTTTAATAATGGGCCACCACCACCGGTGGTGGGGCCCACCGCTTGCCGCAGGAGCTCCGGCTGCCGCATGTGGCAGCCCCACAGCACGCCACGTGGCGGGCTGTGGGGCCTCCACATGGCGGGTGTCCCTTGTATAAAAGGGACACAAAATGTTGGGGGGTGGGAATCAAACCCACCCCCTTAGCTTGGTGGCTTGGTGGCCTTATCACCAAGCCACCAAGTCTCATCATAATATATATTACAACAAAAAATATATATATACTATATTTCATTCTTCTTTTAATTTTTTCCCAGAATCGTATAAGGTATTATCGAATTTAGATAAGGGATTACCGGATTCAGACAAGGAATTACCAACATGTTTCTATCAAATTACTAACATAATTACCAACTTCTTTCTACTTGTTACCAGAATCGCTCAAGGAAATCCCAAATTCTCAGAAGGTATTACCAACTTTTGTTAAGGGGTTCCCAACTTCCCTTAAGGGGATTCCCAAAATCAGATGAGAATCTCTTGACAAAAGTTGGTAATACCTTATGAGAATTTGGGATTCCCTTGAGCGATTCTGGTAACAAGCAGAAAGAAGTTGGTAATTATGTTGGTAATTGGATAGAAACATGTTGGTAATTCCTTATCTGAATTCGGTAATCCCTTATCCGAATTCGATAATCCCTCATAGGATTCTGGGATAATATTAAAAGAAGAATGAAATATGGTATATATATTTTTGTTGTAATATATATTATGATGAGACTTAGTGGCTTGGTGGTAAGGTGTTAACCTCTTGAAATTCATGCCATTTTAGCACATTTTCCTATAGTTCATACATTTTTTGGGTGGAATTATATGCATTTTGATGTATATATGATAGGAAAATGTGCCAAGTTGATATTTGGGTTAAAGTCATTGAATTCTTGAATTAAATGTGAATATGTTACCCTCTTTTTATCAACTTTGGCTTTTGTAGATTTGATTACTTGTTAGGTAATTGAAGCCAAGTAATTAAGCCCCATTTGAGTTGCATTTCAAGCTAAAATCAAGGAGAAAGGAGTGGAAAAAGAAGTTTTGGAGCAACCAAGAAAGCTGAAAAAAGACTCTGCAGAAAGTTATTGGCCGTAGCCAAAAGCATAGGCAAAATTCCTGGCCGCAGCCAAATCCAGAAAAATTCCAGGCAGAGAGTTATTGGCCGTGGCCAACCAGTGCAGGCAAAATTCTTGGCTGCGGCCAAAATTGCTGACAAACTGCACAGTGAAAAAATCCTGCTTGAAAATAGGGTTTAAAAACACCCAAAACTCACACTCAAACACATTCTTTTGACTTGGGCTTTCTTTGGGGACCTCTTGGGAGTTAGGGCTTGGAGATTTTCAAGGAGATTCAAATGGAGATCCAAGATTTGAAGAGATTCAACCTCATTTCCCTTGGTTTTTCTTGTTCTTCTCTCTTTCTTCACTGAAATTTCTGCCATGGCTTTGTATATTTTCTAGATTTGTTCTTTTCATTCCATGAGTGGCTAAACTTCCATTCTAGGATTATTTTGAACCTTTGTATGGATTAAGACTTGATTCTTCCTCTCGTTTGGTATTATATGATATATATGTGTTGCTTTTATCATTCTCTTCATGCTTATAAGTGTTTGGCCACCATTTAGCTTGATTTGTTCATGTGGGTTTGACTTGAGAGAGCTTATCCATGTGTAGAACTTGGTTAAAATCATGCTTGACTTGAAGTTTACATGATAAATGGAAAGTTTGTTGGTAAAATAGAGATATCTTTGCTAACTTTGCATTGTCACATTAGGGTTTGTTTTGAAAGGGGATTTTCATGATTTGTAGCAAGAGATTGTGCATTTTAATGGAAAGATAAACTTGATTTTGACTTGAGAGAGCTTAGTCAAGTGCATATGAACCCTAGACAAACACATATGTTCATTAAAAATACCATTTGAGAGGGAGTTCTTGATGTCTTATGAAATGCGAAGGGGATAAATAATCCTAGACCCCATTTAATCCTTTAAGTCAAAAGAACCATTGTATTTATCACTTTCTAGTTTTTAGAAATAGATTTTCAACATTTCTTTACACAAACCAAAAATATTTTCTTAATTAGTTCAACTTGATTGAAATCATTTAGTATTTTGTTTGGTCAAGATTTTAGTCCAAATCCTCGTGGGAACGATATTTTATACTACTTACGATCCGTGTGCTTGCGGTTAACGCTTGACGGTGAACATAAGGCCACCAAGCTGAGGGGCTAGGTTCGATTCTCACCCCCCACATTTTGTGTCCCTTTTATGCAAGGGACACCCGCCACATGGCGGCCCCACATCCTGCCACGTGGAGTGTTGTGGGGCTGCCACGTGGCAGGGTGGGCCCCACCGCCGGTGGTGGTTGTGGCCCATTATTAAAAAAAATAATTGAACCAGGGGCGTTTTCAACTTTTCCTTTAAATTTGTTAAAGGACAACTCAGTCATTGTATGAAATTGTACTGACTGGTCATTTCCGAAATTCGTTGTATCAATGTGTCCTTTTGGTAATTCGAGAGTCTTTTTCTGGAATTTTCCCATTAAAATTTGGCTGAATTAATTGATGGTTTATGCCAAAATCATAGTTATCTCATTACCTGCCCGACATATATGCATGGTTGAAGATAAAAAACAATTATATGCTGTTTTTTAAAAAACCTAAAAATTTAATTATTTTTAAAAATGATTTCCCTGGAAATATCGCAAGAAACCGACATGTTTGAAAACTGAGACCACTAGAGATTCGTAGCCGAATTTTTCGAAATTAGAAATATAAGACACCAAATCTTATTAAAAAGTATTATAATTTGCCCATAGAAAGAGACCAGAATAGTAATCCTTTTATTGCATCTTTGTACATCTAATGTACGATCATTTAACCCCCACAATTTACAATTGAAAATTGTTTTGGGAACTTATCATTTGAATACAATAGTTTATATATTTAAAGATACGTTGCAGAGGAAAACAGATCAATACAAGTTGCCGTCGCCATTATTGATTTATTTCCATCAATTACATTAAAAATTCCATTTGGCTTATTTGAATTTTTCAGAAGCCTGACACGAGCTAGTACGGATGGATTAAAAATATAAATACTAATTAAGTAATTAATAAACAAGTGTGGCGCTAGTGGAAGGATATTGTCACTTGAATATTTCTCTCATTTTTCTTTTTTTTTTAATTATTTTTTTTCATATTCTCTTATCCACCGTTAGATTTATAAAATGAATAGTTTGGAGTTATATTTTTGTAAAAGGTATTACTGTAAATATAAATAAATAGGTTCAAACTTTTAAAATCATATCTATATAGTTCATTATTACAATTAAGATAAAATAAATAAATTTTAATTTACAAAAAAAGTTATAATAATATTTATGTGAAATATTAAATGTGGACAATTCATTTCTTGATCTAGAGGTGGAAGTGAGGTTCTGAGAAGAAAATGAGAAGAAAGGAAATGAAAGTATCCTCTCCCAATATAATGATATAAGGTTTAGGGTTTGGGTCTCTCCTTTTTCCTTTCCTTATTTTCTCTCATAATATTTTACCCACTATTGGATTTAAAAAATAAATGGTTGAATTTTACTATTTTGTAAAAATTATTATTATAAACAGAAATAAATAGATTTGAAGTCTTAAATTCATATCTATATAGTTCGTAACTGCAATAAAGATAAAATAAATAAATTTAAAATTATAAAGTGTTATGATAATATTTTTTATAAAATATTAAATATGAACCATCTATTTTTTTTATTTAAAGGTAGATATGAGATTATGAGAAGAAAAGGAGGCTATCTTCCCCACTACATTTGAGCGTGCCTAGATGCAAAATTTAATAACAAATTGATTATAGTTTGAATTCTTTCGCCACACATTTAGACTTTTGAAATATTGTTAATTACTGTTTTGTGTCTCCTGCTCCCAGTATTATTTATACATAGAGATTACTAAATAAACCAATAATAAAAATATAGTGTACAATGCATCACGCAGTGAGATTCAAAGAAACTGGAGTATGCGCTACTCTTTATAGCACATTGCCTCTTGCGTGCTGTAAATCATATCGCGGATATTATATTCAAAGCTCATTTTAGTAAGGTGCTGATCATAATTATTTAATAATTATAATTACAATTAATACTTTACATTTGATGATAAGATTATTATGTACGACATGGTCAACTTTCCGTAGGATTCAATTTGGGTGTTCGTCACTTGGTTTAATTTTCGTTTTTTTAAAAATTATTTTACTCATGGTATACATTGATCACAATGTTAAACGAAAACGATGAAAAAGACCTCTAAAAATGGCGAATGATAAAAATGTGCCCCCAATTATAAAAATGACAGAGAAGTGTGACGATCAAGTACGTTCTTTCTAAAATTTAAAGGAATGGGCATAAATGACCTTCGATTATGGACTTCTCAAGTTTTGCTATAACAATATCAAGTTTAGTTATGGAGTTACTAAGTTCGTATATAAGATTTACTAACTTCATATATGAAATTTACTAAGTTTAGATATTATATTCCCAACTTTTGATATTGAATTATCAAATTCAGATATGAACTTCCCAAGTTTATATATGATATTACCAAGTTTAGTAATGAGATTACAAAGTTCATATATTAGATTAGCCAACTTTATATATGAAATTTACCAAATTCATATGTGATATTCCTAACATTGGATAGGGAACTATCAAGTTTGGAAATAGACTTTCCAAGTATACCATACATTCTCTTTCTTCCACACATCTCTTACATTGTCTCTCTCATAATTAAGAGTTTTTTTTTTCCTAGAAACTAATTTTACATTTTTGCATATTTATTGTCTCTAACTAATTTTATAAACTTTCTTATCAATGTTCTTTTGTTAATTGTTCTTTTTTTTTTAAATGTAAGCATTGAGATAAATTGATTTCTTCATCATGATTTCCTGGGTCCGTTCCATTTTGGAGGGCGCATTATTTATTCATTAAAAAAACCAATAATATTGTGCCCTCATCACCATGCATCCGTTGCCCTATATAAAGGCATGCTTGTATAGGTTGTTCCATCACCAATCTATCATCAGTGACGTCGCAAAAAATCAAACAAATATGGCTCACAGAGTTTCATCATTGTCTTGTCTTGTTCTGTTCTCACTCATCAGCTTGGCCACGATGGCTAGATCAGTAAGTAATTTCTATATGATCTCTTGTGTTGATCCATTACTATTAGTTTCAATCTTTCAGTATTCCTTGGTTTAAGATATAATTTTACTCCGGAAGTTACCACCTGAGAGCTTTGGGTATCGTTAAATTTTGCAAAAGCAATTTTACCTTAGAAGTGCTTAAAAAAGAGCAAATTCTATCTAATCGTCAAAAAAAGTGACTTAATCATTGAAAAATTGATGTTGACTGTAAAGATTTTTAACAGTTATTGGCAAAATTATTATATTATGTTTATTTCCAAAAAAAAAAAAAATTCTCCTCAAAACTTTCATATATCCATCACTTATGAGCGGTTACTTTCAGCACAAAATTGCACCTTAACACCCACGTATTCCTTCTACTTAGTTGTGTAGGTAACTGTGTTTAAATACATGCATGCGTGCAGGAGCAATGTTCCTATGTAGTTAGGGTTAAGACAGGCGATGTCAAAGATGCAGGAACAGACTCCACCATCAGCCTCAAGTTACTGTCATCTTCTGGCGGTGGTATCATCGTCAACAACCTCCAAAATTGGGGCATAATGGGCTCCGGTCACGACTACTTCGAGCGGGGCAACCTCGACCTCTTCAGTGGCAAGGGCACTTGTGTCAATGTTTGCTCCATATCTGTCACCTCCAATGGCGAAGGGAACAAGCCAGGGTGGTACTTGGATTCTGTCGAAATCACCACGAGTGGCAGCATTTCTAAGAAGGTGGCATTTCCGGTGAACCAGTGGCTGGCTCTAGATGAATGGCCCAGACATCTCTATGCCAATGTCAACTTATGCCCACGCCTCTGAAGTGGTAAACATATACTTAAAATAAGTGTTTGTCAAGTGTCTTATTTCAATTTTAATAATTATTACTTCTCTTGGCTTATTTATACTTATAAATAGACCCTGAGGTTGTAATATGTATCTGGTTTGAGTTTTCCTTTTGTGTTGTTTGTTATATTATGTTTGTCGGGTGTTTCTTCATATATGAAACAAATGGCATTAAAGATTCTATTTATGAAATAAATCACTATACATATATCATTCCTTGTTCTCGTGAATCAATTTCCAAATACATGTCCCTTTAATTTCACTCTCTTATCTGTTTCGTGGTGACAATATGGTGGAGAGAAGGCATGTTTTTACATCCGCCCGTCAAATAATTGGACGAAATTTCATATAAATTATTCTAGAAACGAGAGGTCCAAAATTCATTACATCTCTAGAAAAATGCGACGAGTAAAAAAGAAATTGAGAAGATAATGAAACGCCTAAATTAAATAAAGAATCAGCTCGTTGTTGAAGCATCCCTTGTTGATGGGGTCGCTCTTTTGTTTTTCATTTCGGGGAGCATATTTTTTTGGATATTATAACGAAGATAGTTTCATGTTTATGAACAATGAACTTATGAATTGTTACTCTGAGATTTGTAAAGAATTGGTGAAAATTATGGTCTTGATGTTCAAGCACCATCCAAAACTTATATAAAATACTCTAACTGTTCTTGAATATAAGACCTATTTGAATATGTAGACTTGTTCTTAAATTAAAGACATTTTTTTCTGTTTTTTCCTCAATTTTTACTCAAATTATCCATTTTAATGCTTCTCAATAATAAACAAATAAGAGGGGTGGATGGCAATAGAGGCATATGCTGTGGGTGTTTTGATAATATTATGTTATTTATACTAATTTAAATGACATCCCTAATCTAATTAAATTAGATAAACATATCTTATATTTGAAAACAGAGGGAGTATTTAATAAAATTTATTTAATATGCTTTATATATAAATATATTCAGATGTGTGTGTGTGTATTAGTCTACTTAATGTTCGTAGAAGTGTTTCCGGCATGGGACTTGAACTCCTCCGTTTAGATTCGTTTGGTGATGTGGAGAGCAGGAACTTTTTCTTATCATTTATGCAGCTCTTGTTTTTCTGCAAGCTAAACTCAAAACAGCTGCCATAACTCTCCCATATATATGCTCCAACTTTAAAACCAAACCAAATTATACAGAAATGGGCATAACGCAGCTAGTTACGTTAGGCACGTGGAAATTTGAGTGCTAAAATTATTATATCAATGTTATTTGAAGGAGGAGATTAAGTGGTGGTGACTAATCCCAAAATTTGCATATATTTTATAACATTTTGAAGGTGTTTTATCATGTTATTTGGTTATTATTATATATTTTATGAAGAATTTAGTGTTTATATGACAGATTTTTTAATTGCATTTTAATTAATATTCCAAAGTGTTTTTATTCATTAATTGAGTATATGGTGTTACATTTAGGGTAAAGGTGCAAAAAAAAAAAAACCTATGAAATTATACCAAAAGTGCATTAAACACCATATATCCATGAACATTCCTAAAAGAGGGCAAAAATGACTATTCTGTTAAAATTAGATTAACTTCTGTTTACCAACATTTGAAAATACCAAAATACCCTTAAAAACAGACCTTACCCACTCCACTCCCTCTCAGCCTCTACACTTTACCCTGTACACACTACAACAACACCGAATTCACCATCGACACAATCTTTGAAACTCACGGAATACCCCCACCATTTGTGTGAAACACGATAAGCTCCCTGCATCCTCATTCACTGAATCATCACCACCACCTTCATTACCGCCATTTCTCGATTCCAGTGGCTTCTCCTTTACGAAGACCAGAGCATGGTGGTGAAGAACAATAGTGGCAGCGCTCCTTGGCGGCACCATTACGATGGTAACTGTAAAAGGCTTAATCAAAATTTCAAAGTTAGGTTCCAATATATACACATATAATAAATATTTATATTTCAAAGGCATTACGAACAATCTCAACATTCTCATCAATATCCCCAAACAGTAAAGCAATGTTTTAAAAGCTGGACCGGATGTCAAGCCGGAAAGACGAGCGGGTCATGGTTCAAACGGTTGAAACGGTCGGGCCCTTCGGTCGGGCCAGTGACATAATAATTTAATAAAAAAATTATATATCAAATATAGTTAATATAATTTGTTTAAAATTTAACAAAGGTCATAAAATACAAAATATCGTCAATGGTAGTATGATAAGTCAACATACTTCAAATCAATTGAGACCAATTTAAAAACATTATCAGCCCTTAAGTTCTGTTGGATTACTGCAGCAATTCCAACATATTTTAAGGTACAAATCCCTAATAAAATCCCTATACAAAACATTCCTTTATCGTTTAAGATATACTATTAACATTCCAGTACATATCTCACAAACAATTATATGCATCAGATTTTTTCCCCTACATTGTTGAGAAGAAGCTAAAAAGGGGGGAAATAAAAGTAGTGAGGTATTCAACGATAAAGAGCATAGGAACAAGGGGAATAAAACCAGCAAAAGCCATCATCTTCCTGTTTCTACCCAGCAAAAGCCTTCTCTCTAGCTTGTAAGCAGTCCTTGCTGGCAGAGGAGTGAACTAAATGGAAAAAGACAGCAATTTCAATTTTTTTCCAGGTTCTAGGGCACCAGAAAAAGGTGAATTAATTGGGAGAGTGTTTATTTTATTTTTGGGCTTTTGGGTTTTTTTAAATAATTTCATCAAAAAAAAAATTGCTTGAATTTTGATTTTTTTTTTACCCGCCCGGTTCTTATATAACCGGTCCGGTTCCCGGTCCAATAGCGGCTAATTAGCGGTCCAAATAGATAGACGGCCCAAAGCACAAATCCGGCCCGCTCTTATGTCTGGCCGACGGTCCAACAGGTTGGACCGACCGGATCGGTCCGATTCTCAGAACCTTGCAGTAAAGAATGCATCATCCGGTCATACATCCTTATACTTATCTTCACTCCTCGCAACTTCAAACAATTTTCGACTCACATTTGGATCCGTCACAACATCTGCATTCCCATGCTATATATACAATAAACAGAATCTTCACATCACACAACCTTCAACTCACATAATCAGAAATCTTCAAAAGTTCCACCACAATCCCCAATCTGGGTTTCCCCCTCTACCCCATCAGATTCATATTTGCGATCACTTTCTTCTGATCTACTTTCACAGTCTTCAATAAAAGATCCTCGTTTTGTTCTCCATCAAATCTCAATTAATCCCTCACTTTCTAGTGTTATATTTGACCCTATCCCTAAATTTATTCTACAAGTAATTATCTGACATTTAAGGGTTTTTTAAGGCATATTTAATGTATTGCCCTTCGTCGTTCTATGTAATTAAGGTTACACACACACGTGTGTGTGTGTGTGTTATGTATAGATCTACTGGTAGTGGGGGAACCATTTGAAATGCATTGATCTATATGCCGCCCGCTACCAAAATGTTTATCCTTACTTCCAAAATAAGATCATTATTCATTGGTTATGTTTTTGATGATGATGAATGGGATTAAAAAAATGCATTTTATGCGCCACTTTTTTCTTAGTAGAAACTACATATACACACATATAATTATTTATATTTCAATGGTAAGTTTTTGTAAATAAGAAAAAAAGTGGGGGTAAAGATAGTCTTGCTTAAACTTGATTAGAATGCCCATTAATTACCGAAGTAAATAATATTGAAATGAGAACTCTTTTTTACTCTTATTATGAGGGCCCAATTAACAATTATTCTTGATCACTTTTAAGCATTTGCTAGATTTTAAAGGGTATTAATTAATATTTTGTCCATATACACCCACATTTAATAATATTAGTGGGAGAGGATAATAATTAGGGAAAATCACAAACAAGTCCCAAATAAGGGAATTAATCACAATCAGCTTCCATTACAATTCAATGAGCCACCATTGACAACTCAATGAGCTACATTGACAACTCATGGGACCTGGTTGTGATTTTCCCTAATAATTAATATGATATTTAAAATTCGTATAATTAATAAAGGTATAATAAGAAACCACTTTAATTGTAAGACAACTTTAATATTTTACTTATTTTTATGCGGTCACGTTTAAATTAAGTTAGAGTAGCACTTATTTTGGCCCTATATCGGTGCTTATAAGCGCCGCAATAGCTAGTACTGCGATAGGCTATTAAGCCTAACACGGCGCTTGTTAAGCGCCACAATAGGTAACCTAAAGTGGCACTTATTTATTTAAAAATGTCACTATATGTAACATAAAATGAAGCTTATTAAATTATAAGCGCCGCTATAGGTCAGACAAAATTTATTCTTTTAAAATTTTCTGACCTAAAGTGGCACTTATTTATTTATAAGCGCCGCTTTAGGTATTTTATTTTTTTTAAAAAAAATACCTATAGCGGCGCTTATAACGAAATAAGCGCCGCTATTGAATTTTTTTTAAAAAATATTTGATTTAATTTTATATATACCCCACCTGCATCAGTACTAAATACCAGCAATTCTATACAATTTCAGGCAATCCATATACACCAATAACTCATCCACAGAGCAATGTACAATTAAACCAATCATTCTAATTGGGAAACAAAAAGCAAGCTAATAGCTATACTACTATCTACATTTGTACTTATTGAAAAAGAGGTAGTACATAAGTGCACCATTCTTCAATTAGCGCATTCATTTTTTCCCTCGACAACATCGGGCAACGTGTGTCTGGGTAATACTGCACAAACAAAGATATTTGAATGACAATTAAATCTACTTGAAATCTAATAACAAGTTCAAATACAATTAGAGTTGGCAAAATATAAAACTTACTATCAATGGAATGCTACATCGATCATGTGTAACAACATCCCTCAAAACTGCATCACATTGTATCCACAGTCATTGTTATTGGGCTGGAAGGGGCACTGTAACAAAAAACACCAAATATCATATGAGAAACACTTACGTTATGTTTGACTAGATTGTTTAAAAAATTGAATAACTTGTAAAACCTGGACTATGCTCCACGGATAAGCATCTTTCTGGTCAAAGGCTCTGGAATAACTCAAGTTAATGGAGGATTGAAAACTGGTCAATACGTTGGAAACGAAACAAATTAAATTAATTTTATTAGCTAGGGTCATAAAATGACAAATAATATAACGCATTCAAAGAATGTTGACATTCACGTACCTATTGACGACGCACATCAAAGCTAGGGGATTGTTTGGTTCAGCGCCTAGCACAGGATCTAAATAGTAAATCAAGGGTTCTGGTTGTGCTTGCGGATAGATGACAAGCAAAAGCCAATGTGCCCTAAAATTTTTTAGAACGTTATGTCAGTATATATATATGATGCTTGGAGCTAAGAATATGATGAAACCTATAATGCGTATCGATTTACCCTGTATTAATTAGAGCTAAGAATAAAGTCCTTCTTGTTGCCTTTAAAGAAAAGTGCCTTTTAAGCGTCGTGGACTGCTCATCATATCTCACGCTCGCAATATGTGCCATGGCATAGGGGCTTATGAATTTGAATGAGACATGCTCCCTAGCGATCATGACATCTTCGTGCAGGTGCCTTCATAGAAACCATACCAACTCCCAATTAGTGTAAAACTTATGACATTAAACGAAACCCCAATGGAAACACATATATATATCTTATCCATAAATTGATAACCGTAGCACTGAGCCATCCTTCATCAAGCATCTCCATGAGCTGATCCCTAGAAACAAGCTCACTCATATTTGGCACGCCAAATATATGCCTGTTGAATGGAATCGTGCCAATAAATTTTGGAGATATGGTGGCTGCAAATGCTCACAATCGAGCATGATTTGGTGTCTCTGCGCTTGTACGTTCAATAATAGGAGGAGGCGCTTGTACTTTTTTCTTGCCCCTGGCTTTTGTTTCCTACAAACCATGTAAATAGAAAGTTTGAAATTTTATTTCAATAAAAAAGAATGATAGTTTAAATTGGTTAGTAAATAATCACCTGTGACAATGGATTAGTATGTGAAATCTTTTTCGTTATCACTTGAGTGGCTGAACCACCGGTACCTTTGACATTAGCCACTTGTACATGCTTTCTTTCTGGTAGAACATGTACCCTGAAAAAACATGTAAATAAAAGAGCGTTCTTCCAACATAATGAATGGTAGTATAAATGTTATTAGTAAATAACCACCTGTGGTGTTGGTTCAATCAAACCAATGGGCCAATCAACGAATGCACTGACAGCATCTTCGACCCTAATCATCTCATCAGTAAGGAACGGTAACGGTGCCCCATTGTTGTAGGAGTATTCAATCATGACCCTCAGTGCATTATCAGGCAACGACGAGTTGTGCAGGGTTGTGTTAGAAGTGTTGTAGACCTTGCCTCTGGCAACTACTTCACTGAAAGAGTGATCCTTATACAGCCTGCAGTCTGACTCGCCCTACGAAAGAGTTGAAAACATTAGCTCACTATCGATAATATAACAGTGTCGCTGCAAGTTTGTAAGCATAAAATGTATGAACTACCTGAGGAATTTGGGCCCTAGGCATTCTATAGCTATCCCTGAGTCTTGGACTTTCAAAGGAAGAAACGTTACCTTGTTGCACAAAGTTCGACATTTGTAATGTAACATTATATCGCTGGTAAAATTCGAACATCTACTCGTACCGCCGATGCAGTTCCTCGTTTCATCGTTGCATTTCCTTTTCCCGTTGTTGCATTTCCTCATCCCGTCTTTGCATCTCCTCCCTCAGAGTTTGAACTTCTTCTTTTAACGCTCTTACTTTGCCTTTTGATGCCTTCTTTTGGCGGCCAAAGTAAGATGAAAGTGTGACCCCTACACCTGTGCCCCGAACACGGCCTAAATACTCAGGGCGATCGAGCGCTCTGCTCAGGAAATCCCTAGGGCCAAATTTGTTGACCTCGTCAGGGAATTCTTGTGACAACATATCTTATAACAAGAAGAAATGATTATTAGTTATTAACTTATCAAAGTCACCAGTTAAAAAAATATTACAAAGTCCAAGAGAATGACTTACACATTATAACACCTGGATTTTTACTACTCTACTATAGCATTTTAATTGAATTATAACCACTTTTATGAATATTAGAAGCCCAAAAATACGAATAAATTTAAACCTTTTCTTTGCAAACAGTGTTCCAACTTTATTTCTGTTGGAATGGGCTTTTTGAACAACTTAGAATTTAAAATTTTTTATAGAACATAGTGGTTCATAAAACAATTAAGGGTTAAGGGTCAAAAATACACATATGATTTTGCCAAAAGTTCATCCAGCACCAAATGTTTTTTTTTTGGACCAAAAATACACACGAGTTTTCAAATTGGATAAAAAATCACATTTATAGTTATATTCTGAAAAAAAAAGCACTTGGTGCTGGATGAACCTTTTTACAAAATCACATGTGTATTTTTGATCCAATTTAAAAACTTATGTGTATTTTTGGTCCAAAAAATAACATTTGGTGCTGGATGAACTTTTGACAAAAACACATGTGTGTTTTTGACCCTTAACCCAACAATTAAACTACTTAAGTTCCCTTAGGGTTTTGCCCCTTATCAATAGTGTGTGGGGAGCGAAAACCCCTTCATGGGTTCATTATATCTACTTATCGGTTCCTACCCTTCTTATATTGAAAATGCTGGGATATCTCAGCTGATAACCCTTTTTACTTGAATACATAGCGTCCTGAGGGTTATACATACATATACATACAATTATGTATTAATCACTTATATTTATACTCATAGGTAATTAATTTCCAAAATAACTAACGAAAGTGGTACACAGCTTAGCAGGCATTCCTACTTCTTCATACACTACCTTACTCTTCCCCAGCTAGCTTCTCCCATTCTGCGTATTGAAAAATGTTTGGGGAGGGGGGTGAGATTGGAAATCCCAATAGCAGTTTCTTTCATTAACATATATTATCATGCTAGCATTGTCATATATATTTCATAAACCTGAACAAATAACACAATTACACATACTTCCTGCGCTATATGCTCTACCAGCCACTATTAACAATATGTTTGTTAACTAGTGGAGGCTTTACCTGCAGGGTTTTTCTCTAATATCGCTAAGGGGTAGCTAACCACCTAAGCGTTGGAATATTCCTTAAGTTTCTATGCAGGAATTAACAAGGTTTATCACCTTCATGCATAATGTAAACTTGCAACAGATATTACAAAATTATACACGCAATTTAATTGTTACTGAAATAAACTGCTACCTGGCTTAATCCTTACTCCTGTACTGGCTTCTTTCCTTCTCTGTGTCTCAAGGATCCAATCCCACTATTTCTCCTATAATCATATAGATAATAAATTAATATATATATGCTAACTTATAATAATTCTGCGGCTCTCACATTCCTATTGTACTACCTATAACTCTAACCTTCCCAAATCTAATTTATTTTTAAATTCTAGTTTCTAGCTTAATTACTAATCACAAAATGTTCAACAGAATTAATAGAAAATTCATTTCTTGAATAACATGATTAGTTACTAATTTCATCAAGCAATTATAAACTTGCAACATAATAGAGCAAAGTAACACAACTTTAATTCAATTAAAACTAAAACTTCTAAACTATAAGAACTTACTTATTTCATACTTTATAATACATATTATTAATCTTTCCTCTCCTCTAGGATCCATTTATCACTAGACATAACTTACATAACTCAATTACCAAACAAACTCAAAGAACAATCATTAATTCACACCTCTAATCCAGTTAAACTTCATTCTTACGAAACTAACACCATTATTCATCAATATTACTGCAAGAAATCATAATGACATAGAAAAACAATCAGAGAACCAAAATTAAATCACAAGTAATAATAAGGAATAAAATATCAGCTTGGATTCACAAGAACCATAAGCATCACAAACTAAAGCTAATACTTTCTTGAACTCAATACACAACCTTTTTCCCTTATTTAGAATTCAATTGTTTACTAAAACAAACATCTACATAACTTGAGGATTGATAAAAATGCAAGGAGGTAGTCATGAGAGATTAAACAAAAATTGTAGACATGAAACAAAATCACAAACACAACATCTTTAACTCCTTTGAACTTTTTATAAGTCCAGATCATTTTAAAGAAACTTAATTACGGATTTCATTCTCATACCATCATAGCTTATATATAGAAATTAAGCAAGAGTAAAGTGACAAAATTCTCAAAATTCCACCCCTAATTCCCACGGCCAGAACAAGAACAGGGGAGAAAGAAGAGGAAATTCAAAGAAAATACCAAGCTTCACTAATCAACATACAAGGCACTAAATATGCTTAAATTTACTCCTAGACAAGATTAATTAAACTCTCAAGCAATGGTTGCCCAGAATTAAGCCAAAAATGGCGTCGGTGAACAGTGCTCCCCAAGAAGAAATTTGGGAGAATTCCATCTACACCCCTCCCTCGCTTAAATTCCTTCTCAAGAGTGATTAATCGAAACCTAAACTTCTATTACACTAAGTTATTGTAACACCTAAATTTTTACTACTATATTATAGCATTTTAATTGATTTATAACCACTTTTTAATTCCAGAAGCCCAAAAATACGAAAAATTTAAAACTTTTTCTTTCCAAAGTATTAAATCAAATTTCCTTTCTTTCAAATGGGATTTTCTGACAAATTGGAATATCTTTAAACTTTCAATAAAATAGAGTGGTTATTAAAACAATTAAAATGACTCGAATTATAATGCTTGGGGAGTCAAACCCCTTACACTATATTTACATATTCTTTAGATTATGTTCAATTTATCTATTTACACCTCTCTTACTATAATAATATATTGGCGGGTTATCTCGATTGATAACCCTCTTACATGTGTATGTAGCTCTATTATTCCTTAAGGGTATATATACATATACAATTATACATTAACTACAAGACAAGCTTCCCACTTGTCTTAATTATTTAAACATACACCATACACAGGTAAGTAGGCTCTTAAAGTATCTATCTACAGGGTACAAGACAAAGCAAGCATTCCTGCCTCTTCATATTACCTTACTTCTTTCCTAGCTAGCTACTCCCATTCTGCTATACTGAAAACGTTTTGGAAAACAGTGAGATTGGAAATCTCAATAGCAGCTTATTTCATATCATGTGTGCACTTATATACATACATATACATCAATTTCATAAACCTGTGCATATAATGAAAGCATATATCCCTTTTAAACCAATACCTGCAGGATTTTCCAATTATAGCCCTCACGGCTACTCAATAACCTTCACGGTTATAGGAATTATAGCCCTCACGGCTACTCGATAACCCTCACGGTTATAGGAATCTAATTGTAGCCCTCACAGCTACTCAATAACCCTCACGGTTATAGGAATCTAATTGTAGCCCTCACAGCTACTCAATAACCCTCACGGTTATAGGAATTTAACTGGCAAAGGGGGAGCGACCCACCTAGGCCTTAGAGTACTCCATAAATATCATCAATATCATAACAGGAATAATGCCCATTTAAATGCCACAGATATTACAAAATTATATATAGAAATTTATATTATGAATTAAACTACTACCTGGACTTCAGGAATTACTCCTCAACTGGTTCTTTTCGTTTCTACTGTCCTCATGAACTTATGCCATAATCAACGCCTATTTACATATCATATAACAAATAAGTAAATTAATACTTATGCTTCTATATTTATACTTTGCGTCTCTCTCGAAACCCAACTTACTCAATACTACCCCAAAACTTGTCTTCTAGGCAAATTATAACTTGCCCACATTTATTTAGAACTTTGACCATTAAAGACTACTTTAATAATTTACTTACATTAAACTTTCTTATTCTCAATGTTTGACCAATAGTTTCTATCACTTCTTTCATATCTTTCTTCATGCCTCAACAATTTGAATCCATACAAGCCTGCCTATAAACACAGACTTTTGAAACCACTTGTTTAATAACTCTACAACACTCTTGTACAACAAATAAATAGCCATACATCAAATTTAATAATTTGCAAAACTAAATTTCAGATTCCATCATTATACAAAATCTCTAAATATCCTTGAAATCTCTTGTCTAACATTTAAACCACATCTAACCAAGCCTCAAATCATGTACAATCATATAGAAAATTCCAGCTTCAACATCTTTATTTCATGTATCATTCTGGAACATTTAAAAACAGGAACCAAACCACTCTTTCAACCTTAAGTTTATATTACAGTATCTCTAAATGACTATTGGCTGTTTGAAGCAATATTAAGAAACCACCCACAACTCATACTTCATCATGTTCCAATAAATATTCAAGTCAACATTTTAAACCTCCAATTCTTGCTTCTTATTATCAATCTAATCTTATCTTTACTATTCTTAAACATCTAATATCCTCTTCGAATCAAACAACATCAATCATACACAATCCATATCACTCTATTCTCCTTTAACAAGCTCAGGGAACCAAAACACAAATAGAGGATAAAAAAAAATCTTCAAACCAAGCAAAGCAAAATGGGTCCTTCTCCTCAACTAAACAAAATTCAACATACATCATCAATCATAAGCTCCATTATTTCCCCTCCCAACTCAACCCCAATAAAGTCCCATTGTTTTACAACTAAATGCCATTAGCATAATCAATCTATTTTCCAAATACTTCTTTAGCATTTGAGAACCTTAAAGTTGTCTACAAAAAATCAGATTCAATCATTCATGTGTATGTATATTGCTGAAATTTAGATTTTCCCCAAAACAGTGAAGAAATCAACTTGAAATGCCCCTTTATTTTGTTCCAAAACTTCTAACTTTACCCTTTGAGTTTCAATAGATGATTTCAGTTTAATTGAAACTTATTCTCATATAAATCAAAGCCTGAAAGATAGGAACTAGAAACAGAAAATAGAGCTTAGCACAAGATCCCAAAGCAGAGCAAAATAAATCATGAAGAAAAAATAATCATCCCCAATGCCACTTCTCTTTAACCAAGCCATACCTTTTTAAAGTAACAAAGATTAACCCAATTTACTTTGGCGATGTTTTTCCTTGATCTTAAACAGAAATCTTACAGCCACGCCACAACCCCACATACTCACATATTCCTATCATCCTACTTAACTTTAAATATTTTAATCTTCAAATCAAAACTTTTTAACATTAAGTCCCAAACAGAATCTACAACACCCTTTATTCAATTCTTAGAGCTCAAAGGACTAATTTCAATCAGATTCACTTAATAATTAATTTCTCCAGTAATTCAAATTCAAAACGGTATTAATTATCATCCAATAAAGGTTTAGAACTCCTACTTAAATAAATAAAATCTTACAATCTAAATTTTAAGCATCTAATATGTGTTTACCCAATAGCTTTCTTTTCCATCATCAATCAACTAAACAAAAACTAAACCCCAAATATTCTTGCATTACACCCTACATAACACACATTGATGCAGCCAGAAACTACAGATATTCAGACCATTCTATAAGTATAAAATATAATAATTTCTCTTCCTTTAAAACCCCTTCATCCCGCGGCAAAACATATAACCAAGAAGAGCATATTACCCATTTCTTCAAACTTCCAAATGCTCAACGAAATTTCCAACATACAAGGCCATATGTTAATTAAATCCTCACCCTATCAGCCTTCATACATCGACCAAAACACCCAAGGCAGGAAACCGAACCAAATTGAGAGAAAGAAGAAGCATAAATTTGAAAATCTTCCGAAGCTCAGAAAAATTGAACATGCAAATCTTATTTCAGTTCCATACTATCAATATTTAATCATCAATCACAGACACCCAAGCAGAAAACTCAATCGGACAGAGAAAGAGGAAAAGATCAAAATTGGTAAAATACTAAAAACTTCATAAATCAAACATACATTACCATATATCAACTCCATTTTTCTTCTAATCTTGTTAATCAAATTTTTGACCCAGGACACCCCTTAAAACTCGCCGGAACAGTGACCAAAACAAGGCAGGAAGAAAAGAAAAATCTAAAAATCCCAAAAACTTCACAAATCAACATGCAATGCAATCTATTAACTCACTATTACTTCTAATCAAGCTTAATTAAATTTTAGTTCAGTTCTCACCCCAAAAATCACCATAAACGGAGACAGATGAATAGTAACAGATTTGGGATTTCCGAAGCAAATCGACCAAATCAAACATTATTCACAAAATCACTTCAGGAAAACTTAGAATCGAAACTTAAGCTTCATTTTCGCTGGTTTAACACACCCTAAACCCCAAACCCGAACTGATTCGCTCTCCAATCTCGCACTAATCGGAAGAAAGGAGGGCAGGGATGAGAAGACGGAGCTCACCTGAGGTCGAATCAGGAGTTGCATGCTCCGTGGAAGCTTGCCGTCGTCGGAAATGGCTTCCACCGTCGCTGGGGATGGCTGGCCGAGAGAGAGCACGAAGAACAGAGGGAGATGGACGAGAGAGAGAGAGAGGAACTCGGGAAAATGAGGAAGAAAGGAAGGAAATTTGGTTTTATAAGGATGTTAGGAGAAATTACGTTCCAGCCCTTACAACTTGTATTCTTTTCATTTTAGTCCCTATTCTTAGTCTTTCCCTTATTTTCAATTTGGTCCTTATCTGAAAAATTAATTTCCTACAATTAATTCTCATATTAGATTAGATATTTTCTTACCCATAAATTTATTTGGCACTCAAAATAAATTTTACAAAATTTCCCTTATTTAAATTGATCTTCTAACTACTTTTTCTCAACTATTAAAGAAAAATGAGCCTTAAAAATTATTAAAAATACGCCTGGCCTCATAAATTATTTATAAGGCTTTTTAATTTCTAAATTCCACCCCAAGACCTTAAATAAATCCTTATTTTCTATTTTCTAAAATTTGGGGTGTTACAGTTATTGCCCTTAAAGCTTCCAAAGATTCGAATTAATCTCCCCCCATATCCTCTCAAATCGCGCAGAGAAGAGCAGCAAGAGGAAGAGGGAAGTTACCTTAAGCTCTATCCTGACCTTATATGCATCACCAAGCCTTCCTCCATCTTGAAACCGCCGCCTTCGTAGCCAGAGCTTCCTGGAAAAATGAAGAACGAGAGAGAGCAAAGTGAGAAAGCGAGAGAGAGCAAAGAGAGTGCAGAGAGTGAGTGTTAACCTTTAGAAATTCCACACATTTCGCATGTTTTAAGCTTATATATGCTTGCTAATATGCTTGTAAGGAAGAACATCATGTGAAAATGTGTGAAGTCTTATCACCTTAAAATTGTGAAGAATTAATGATGTCCCCCCTATTTTGTAGGAAAAAGAAGAAGAAATTAAGAATGAAGAAAAAGGGGAGCAAAGATCAATGCAAAGCAAAGCAAAGCAAAAGAATTAAGGGAGACATGATTGAGCTTCTGGCTGCAGCGAGAACCTTTGCTGGCTGCAGTGAACCATAGGGAAATTTGAAGCTTCTTCTCTGTCTGGCGAGCTGTAGCGAGAACCTTTGCTAGCTGCAGTGAGATACCCATTCCAGCAACCCTTCCTCTCTGTCTGCCTAGCTGCAGCGAGAACACTTTCTGGCTGCAGCAAAGACGCAGTTCTACTGCGCCTTTTGGGGTCTGAAACACAAAAAGGAATGGGATAAAAGTTAGGGTTGGTCAATTTTCGAAGGCAGAACACCTGGGCACGAGTTGGGAGGCTGAAAAACACTGCAAGAGAGTAAGAGAGAGCTTGGAGAAGGATTTGGCAACTTGGGAGAAGTGGAATTTTTTAGCTTAAAGAAGAAATTTCTTGTGGTTGCTTCTCTTCTTCCTTTCTCTTGTTTATTTCTAAACATTGTGATGTTGTTGAAGATGTTTGTTGAGATTTCTTTCTTCATGTGTAGCTAAACTCCTAATTCTAGGTTTATTTAGAAGCTTTGTATGGATTGATACTTGAATCCTTGTCTCATTTGATGATTAATGAGTATGATGTTGTGAATTTAACTTGTGCTTAATTTTCTTCCTAAGTGGTGGCCAACACTTACCTTGTTAGCATGATTAGTGGCTTGAGAGAGCATTGATTAAGCATAGAACTAGGTTGAATTCAAACTTGTCTTGAAAATTCCAAGTTGGGATTGAGAATTTGTTAATGAGATAGAGATATTCATTAACCAAGTTTTGTAAAATTGAAGTGGGATGTTTAGAGAGACTAATTAACATAATGTGTAGTAAGAAATTATGCATATTAGTGTTATATTATCTAAAACAGAAATACATACAAACTTAAATCAATATGAGGGCTTTTGTTTCTTTTTCCTCTGTGTTATATTATCTAAAACTGTTTACTTCCTCTTTTTTGCTGGATTTAAGGTTATGTTGACCCAAATGTCTTCTTCATGATCACGCCTTACATAAACAGATTCATCTTCATCATCATATTCGTCCGCATCAAAGTCTTCTGACAGTAGCGTCTCAAAGGAAGGAACCTCTTCTATCATATTCATATCATCATCACTACTTTAATCATCAACTTCTTCGGCATAATTTTTGTTCAACTGCATGACAATTGACCAATTCTTCTTAAAAGGATCGGCAATGTAAAACACTTGTGATGCTTGAGACAGTAGAATATAAGGATCATCCTTATATGCAACTTTAGAAAGGTCGACCAATATAAACCCAAATTCATCTAACCGTCATCCACTATAGTTGTTAACCCACTGACATCGGAGCACAGAAACTCTGAACATGGTGTAATATAACTCCCAAATGCAATCAATCACACCAAAGTATGCCATCTGCTCATATATGGGATTTGTATCTCTCGCACTGGATATATGCCATGCCTCGGCAACAAGTGTGACTCCACTATTATGCATTGTGCTTTTTTCATCCTGCCCTTTTGTATAGAAGGTGTAACCATTGATTGCATAGGCGGTGTAAGAAAATATGTGTAAACCCAGTCCTTTCGACTGCCATAACAATATTTCAGAAACTGATCCAGCATTAAGATCAACCTATTGACAAATGTGCGCATTGAACCATCTATTGAAATGTTTGTTGTGCTCCCTTGTAATAAAACTCTCATTTCTATCACCGTGTATTTCCCGCAGGAGTTTTTTGTGTTCTTCAACGAATGGTTCAACCTCAGGAGTGTTGGGAAGAATATACAAGTGAGCCAGCTCCATTTCAGCATTCGAAATGCGTATTAAGTTGAACCCACTTATTCCTTTCCCCGTTAATCGCCCATCGTGACGAGACTTCGGCAAACCAACATGTTCAAATAAGTAATCGACACACAAATCACTCGCTTCTTCAATGATGTATCTTTCAGCAATACACCCCTCTGGTCGATATCTATTTTTAACATACCCCTTTAAAACTCTCATGAACCGCTCAATTGGGTACATCCATCTCAAATAGACTGGGCCGCACAGTTGAACCTCTTTGACCAAATGTATAGTAAGATGAACCATGATGTCAAAGAATGATGGGGGGAAATACATTTCAAATTCGCATAGGATACGAATGATCTGCCTCTGCAAATCCTGCAACCTTATTGTATCAACCACTTTACTATAAGTGAGCCTAAAGAAAATACACAATCTAGTGATCGTGGTCTGCAGTTTCTTGGGTAAAATGTTGCCTATGCCGACCAGTAAGAAATTTTGCATCAAGATGTAACAACCATGAGATTTCAGGTTCTTCAACTTCAACTCTTTCATGGATACAAGGTTCTTTACATTTGAGGAGTAGCCTTCTAGAATTTTGATCCCATTTAGGAACTCACAGAATGATCTTTTCTCTTTCTTCGAAAGGGTGTAAGCTGCTGGAGGTAAATAAGTGCGGTATCCTCTCTCGACAGGTGCCAACTCTTGTCTTATTCCCAACTTGAGCATATCTAACCTTGAATTGACACCATCCTTACTTTTTCCTTTCATATTTAGCAACGTGCCAATTAGGTTATCACAAATGTTTTTTTCCATATGCATCACATCCAGAAAGTGCCTAACATATAAGGACTTCCAATACGGGGGGGAGGTTGTACACGTCTATATCGTTGTCGGTCTGTTTAGGCCCAGAAATAAGCATGGAAAGCATCATAAATTTGCATTTCATGATCAAATTTGGGGGGAGGATGTATATCATCAAAATCATCAGCCATGTGCTATGAGTATTACTCTGAACTCCATGCGGATTGATTCCATCGGTTGCCAATGCAAGCCATAGGTTTCTTGGTTCTTCACCAAACTCAGGGTACTCGTAATCAATTTTTTTCCATTGGGGGGCATATACGGATGCCTAAGCTTGATGTCTTTAATCCTCTCATCAGCGTGCCATGTCAAAAGTCTTGCAACATTCGTATTACTCTACATGCGCTTGAATCTTGGAATGATCAAAAAGTACCACAACACTTTAGAAGGACTCTTACCTTTCTTTTCATACCGAGATGTGCTGCACTTAGGACACTTCTCCAACGACGCATACTGGTTCTGGAATAAAATACAGTCGTTAGGACATGCATGTATTTTCTCATATTTCATACAGGTCGACCAGAGAATTTGCTTTGCCTCGTATGTTTTTTAGGGGAGTACATTCGCTTATGGGAGTATATCTCGTAGAGCGGACAATAGCGCGGTAAAACTTGCATCACTCTAACCGTATCGTGCCTTCATGTTATACAATTTAAGCACCACACTCAATCTTGTGTATTTGCTGCATCCCACATACAAAGGCGTCTCTGCATCGCTCTTCAGTGTCTCAAACATTTTAGGATTCTCCTCACCCACAATGTTCAACATTTCTTCAAGATCATCGCTCTCATCACACATGTCTGTGTCAAGCACATTTGAAGCACTACTAACATCAGGTACCCGGTCTCCGTATTCATCTCATAGGTCTCACCGTGCTTTGTCCATCGTGTATAAGACGGATCGATTCCCTGACAAATTAAATGACCCAACAAGTCAAGAGGACGAAGACGATTTCCATACAAACACAACATACAAGGGCATACAATTCTATTAGCATTCTCTGTATGCTCAGCAGCAAATTCAATGAACTCTTTTGCTCCATCTATATATTCCCTTGAATGCCGATCGCAAGGCATCCATTTCCGATCCAACATTGTAACCTACTAAAGGAAAGTGGCGGTAAGATTGATCTATATGACTTACTCATTAGGTAGCCACCTTACGATGTTACCTTATTTTAAAAAAAATGGCAGCATAACGGCTACAAAATGAACGTTCCCAGGCTCAAGGCCCTCTCTTTTTAACATAAAAATGGATAGCCAACTATATCAAGAGAATCAACGCAATATATTTCCACAACCCACCACAACAGAATTCACAAAGCATTTATATATATAGAGCATCACTACTACAAAATACCCTTTTCATGTCACCAATTAACGTTACTTAATTGTAAACCTGACATGAAAAAAAACGCGGTGGCATTTTTGTAATTAAGTTGAAGGCGGAGGGAGAAACAACGTCACACTTTAATTAAGTGTGACGTGGTTTCTAGAAACCACGTCACACTTACTTAAGTGTGACGTTGTTTCTAGAAACCACGTCACACTTAATAAAGTGTGACATGGTTTCTCAAGAAACAATGTCACACTTTATTAAAGTGTGACATTGTTTCTTGAGAAACCATGTCACACTTACTTAAGTGTGACGTGGTTTCTTTTCAAATTTCTGGCCCCGGGATATTTTTCATTCTGGGCGCCAAAAACACTTGAAACCACGTCACACTTACACTACTACAAAAAATGCCTATAGCAGCACTTATTTTGGCCCTATAGCAGCGTTTATAAGCGCTGCAATAGCCAGTGTTGCTATAGGCTATTAAGCCTAACGCAGCGTTTGTTAAGCGCTGTGATAGGTGACCTAAAGCAGCGCTTAAGCGCTGCTATAGTTAATTTATTTTTTTAAAAAATAATACCTATAGCAGCGCTTATCTGAATAAGCGCTGCTATATGTATTATTTTTTAAAAAAAAATAATTTTTATCCCTGCATCAACCTCAAGAACAGGGGAGACATTTTCCCCTTCTCGACCCAGAAAACGCGCAGGAACAGGGGAGACAAGAATTAAATCCCAAAAATTCCCTAACCTCAAGAACACACATTCAATCCATTCCATAGTCTTAGAATTGCTAGAAATCACAAGCAATTAAACTTCAAAACAACAAACATCCGAAAATCCCAATTTTTGCTTCGGATGAACAGTGCCAGATGAGGAATTTTGTGCAAAAATTGGTCCTATTCAACTTCCTTTCCCAAAATCGACACTCAAAACATCAAGAACAAGCCTCAAGCACAATTTCTATAATTTCAGAAACTTCAAAAACATCTCAGAAATTCGAATCATTTCTCCCCATCCACTCAAAAATCACGGCGGAAAAGAGAAGAAACAAGAGAAGAAGGCTTACCTAAACTTGTTTCAAGCTTCTCCGAACGTTTTCCATCTTCAAACGCCGTCGATGGGGCCGATTCCGCCGCTGGAAGACAAAGAACAGAGAAGAGAGAATGAGAAAGGGAAAGAAGAGTTTGTGAGAGAGGGAGCTTGTGTGTGTGTGTGTTGAGAGATAGAGAAAAGGAAATAAAATAAGAGTTTGTGTGTGTGTGTGTGTCATTGAGAAGGGAGGGTAGATGAAATTAGGGAGGGAAATAAGGAAAAATTGAGCGGGTGTTTAAAAATTGGTATTTTTAAATTTGATTTTGGATATTTTTTAAATAAAATTAAATCACAGGGGCCTATAGCAGCGCTTAGTCGACTAAGCGCTGCTATAGGCCCCTGTGATTTAAATTTTATTTAAATAATATCAAAAACCAATTTTAAAAATACTAATTTATTTTAAAAAAAAAGAAAATATAAAAATACCTAATAGGCCTATATAGGCCCCTATCATTTAAATTTTAGTTAAAAAATATCTAAAACTAATTTTTAAAATAATAATTAATTTTAAAAAAGAAAACAAAATTTAAAAATACATATTTAGGCCTATAGCAGCGCTTAAGCGCTGGTATAGGCTCCCGGGGTTTATTTTTTGTTTAAAAAAATATGTAAAACAGTTTTCCAATTTTTTTAAATTGTTTTAAATATTTTTTAATATAAAAAATAAACCCCAGGGGCCTATACCAGCGCTTAAGCGCTGGTATAGGCCCTGGGATTTAATTTTTCTTTTAAAAATATTGTAAAACAATTTTTTAATTATTTTTAAATTGTTTTAAATATTTTTTAATACAAAAATTAAATCCCAGGGGCCTATACCAGCGCTTAAGCGCTGGTATAAGCCCCTGGGATTTAATTTTTATTTTAAAAATATTGTAAAACAATTTTCTAATTATTTTTAAATTGTTTTAAATATTTTTTAATACAAAAAATAAATCCTAAGGGCCTATAGCATCGCTTAAGCGCTGGTATAGGCCCCCGGGGTTTATTTCTTGTTGAAAAAAATATGTAAAAAAATTTTCCAATATTTTTTAGATTGTTTTAAATATTTTTTAATATAAAAAATAAACCCCAGGAGCCTAAGCGCTGGTATAGGCCCCTGGGTTTTAATTTTTATTTTAAACAAATTGTAAAACAATTTGCCAATTTTTTTTTAAATTCTTTTACATATTTTTTATATTCCAGGGGGTCTATAGCAGCGCTTAAGCGCTGCTATATGCTTATACCTATACCAGCACTTTTATTTATAAGCGCTGGTATAGGTCATATTATACCTATCCCATCACTTACATTTTATAAGCGCTGCTATTGTTGCGCTGCAATAGGGTATTTCTGTAGTAATGTTACTTAAATGTGACATGGTTTCTCAAGAAACAATGTCACACTTTAATAAAGTGTGACATTGTTTCTTGAGAAACCATGTCACACTTACTTAAGTGTGACGTGGTTTCTTTATCAAATTTCTGCCCAGCGATTTTTTTCATTATGAGCGCCAAAAACACCCCTAAGCTCCCCTTATTAAACCCAGCTCCCTCCTCCCTCACAGCTCCCTCCTCCTCCCCCAGCATTCATAACACCCACAATCTCACACCCCCCAAAGGCCCCCCGGCGAAGAACCCCGCCCCAAAACCCCCTCCCCCTCGGGAACCCCACCCGTCCCTTTCATACAAACAAAAAGTCCTCACCTTTCAACCTTTCTTAGGGTTCCTCTATTCTTCTTCTTATTCTTGCCAAAACCTCAGGGCTTACAATTCATACATTTCCAATCTTATGGCGAAAACTACACCAGGCAGAAAGGATTTGGACTCTTATACCATCAAGGGTACAACCAAAGTCGTCAGAGGTATAAATCGCTATCCATTTCTTCTCACAAAAAAAAAAATACTAAGTTCTGTTTCTCTGTTAAAAATCGTTCCTTTATGTGATTTTCTGGATTTCGATTTCCAAATATGTGATTTTTATGCTTTTGTTGTTGGTGGAATTATGGCGTTTTGGAGAATTGGATTTCAATAACAAATGGGTTTCTGTTTATTTGGTTTTACATATTGAAGGTATTGCAAATGTGAGATGCCTTATAACCCGGACGACCTCCTAGTGCAATGTGAAGGGTGCAAAGATTGGTAAAATCACATGTCTGGGATTATGAACATGGTTCCTTGATTATTTGAGTTTTGGTGATTTAAATAATCTTGAGCTCTATTTTTTGTGCCTAGATTCTGCATTCACGCATGGGACACGGAGCTATTGGTGGATATGGAGGTGGTATCATAAACTCAAATCACCTGTCTGGGTCGGAGAAACATTAACATATATAAACATGTTTAGTTTGATTTAGTTATAATATAGCTATGTGTACATGTTAAGTTCAAAATCAATATGAATTTGCTAATCGTAAGGGGCTCCTTATCCAACAACCGGGATCCCGAATCGCCACTTAATTAATCATAGAGTTTAATCGATTATTGGAACCCCACATAATAAATCAAGACTCTAGGATTGAAGTCCAATGCCACTCATGCAATTTGACAAATTCAAGAACTAACTAATCATGCAAGACTTTAAATCCATAACTTGGGCCACCCCACAATTGCACTTAATTTCTCAATTAACCCTAACTCATTGATGGCCACCCAAACAAACATTAAGGTTGAAAAGAATAATTACCCAATGTCTAAACACAATTAATTAATTCCTATGCCATTCCATTAATGCAAAACCACTTAACATTTTTAATCCACTAACCAAGCCACCTTGAGTTAGCACAAGATATTCACAAAGAGAGTAACAAAATCATGAACCCATAAACTTCATCAAACTCAAAGTTAATGTAGCACAATGTCAAGTATTCAACAAGAAAGAAACAACATAAAATAGTTTCTAACCCTTATACAGCATGTAGAAATAAAGAACACAACAAAATGTCATAAATATACTCCTAGAACCCTAGAAAAGCATAAATACAACAAGAGGAAGAAGGATTAGAACTAGAACTCCCCTATTCAAGCTTCAAGCTCATCCTTTGGCTTCCCACCACCAAGAATGATGGAGCCTAGCTGCTACTCTCCATGGGAAGAACAGCAACCAAGGTAGGAAGGAAAGAGGCCATGGATTTGGGTGAAAGGAAGTGAGAAAGATGAAGATGGAGATGAGGAAAATGAGAGAACTAGGGTTAGGAAGTGTGTGGTGACTCCAAATCTGCCCTAATATGGTGTAAATTTCGAGTTTTATGTCCTCTAAGTCGGGTCAAGTGAGTGGGTATTCAAGTTGGACCCAAATCAGGCCCAAAAATGCGAGCTGATATCAGCATAATTCACTTAGCTCGCCGTGGCGAGGCCACGGTGAGCTGAAATGGTCTCTGGAATTTTTGGGGGCCTGCTAGCCATGGCCTGCACACTTTTTTTCTGCTTCTTGGGAGTCCATTCGCCGTGGCGAGGCCACGATGAGTTCCAATTTCTTTTGCTCCTTTGTTTGCCCTTCTTCTTCATCTCAGGTCCGATCTTTTGGTCCTGAATGACCCTACAAGTGGAAACAAGACTAAACAATGATCAAATAGCCCTATAAACCAATTCATACAAATTAATCTACAATTATGGCCAATTAACATTAATCTAACACTAATTTCACTTAAGAGTCTAAGTTCTACATTAAGCATTATTGGACCAATATCGCATCTCAATCATGTTAATTGCCTCAAATTAGGCATATAAAAGCATTACAAATCAGAGATTTGTCACTTAGTAAGCCACAACATACCCTCTTCACCCAAGTATTTCTAGACTTTAATAGGGATGCCATCAGGTCCAACAGATTTGCCATTTGCCATTTTCATAAGAGCTTCCTTAACCTCTCTAACCCTAATCCTATGATAGAAAGTAAAATTCAGTTCCCTTTCACTAATTTCCATATCGCCTAGCTCATAATTCGAAGTTCCATCTTTCTCATTGAATAGCATATTGTTCGCCGTCAAGCTTTAACCGTAAACGCACGGATTGCAAGTAGTATAAATTATCTTTCCCACGGAGATTTGGTTTAAAACCTTTAACCATGCAAAAGACTAAGTGATTTCAATCAAGTTGAACTAAGAAAAATATTTTTGGTTGTGTAAAGAAGTGTTGAAATCTATTTCTAAAAAACTAGAAAGTGATAAAAACAACGGATTCTTTAACTTAAGGATTAAATGGGGTCTCGGATTATTTATCCCCTTTGTATTTCATAAAACATGAAAAACTGTCTCTCAAATGGTATTTTCCATGAATATATGTGTTTGTCTAGGGTCCATATGCACTTAACTAAGCTCTCTCAAGTCAAAATCAAGTTTATCTTTTCATTAAAATGCACAATCTCTTGCTACAAATAATGAAAATCCCCTTTAAAAACAAACCCTAATGTGACAATGCAAGGTTAGTAAAGATATCTCTATTTTACCAACAAGATTTCCATTTATCACGTAAACTTCAAGCCAAGCATGATTTTAACCAAGTTCTACATATGGATTAGCTCTCTCAAATCAAACCCACATGAACAAATCAAATTAAATGGTGGCCAAACACTTAGAAGCATGAAGAGAAGGATAAAATCAACACATATACATCATTTACTACCAAAAGAGAGGAAGAATCAAGTCTTAATCCATACAAAGGTTCAAAATAATCCTAGAATGGAAGTTTAGCCACTCATGAAGAAGAATATACAAATCTGGACAGTAAGAACAACCATGGCAGAATTTCAGAGAAGAAAGAGAGAAGAACAAGAAAAACCAAGGGAAATGAGGTTGAATCTCTTCAAATCTTGGATCTCCACTTGAATCTCTTTGAAAATATCCAAACCCTAGCTCCCAAGTAGTCCCCAAAGAAAGCCCAAGTCAAAAGAATGTGTTTTAGTGTGAGTTGGGAGTGTTTTTAAACCTAATTTTCGAGCAGGATTTTTCACTGTGCAGCTTGTCAGCAGCTTTGGCCGCGGCCAAGACTTTTGCTTGCATTGGTTGGCTGCGGCCAATAACTCTCTGCTTAGAATTTTTCAGGATTTGGCTATGGCCAGGAATTTTGTCTGTGCTTTTAGCTGTGGCCAATAACTTGCTGCAGACTCATTTTTTTAGATTTCTTGATTGCTTTAAATCTTCTTTTCCAATTCTTGCCCCTTGATTTTAGCTTCAAATACAACTCAAATATGGCTTAATTGATTGGCTTCAATCACCTAACAAGCAATGAAATCTACAAAAGCCAAAGTTGATAAAAAGAGGGTAAAATATTCACATGTAAATCAAGAATTCAATGACTCTAACTCAAATATCAACTTGGCACATTTTCCTATCATGTGTACATCAAAATATGTATAAATCCACCCAAAAAGTGTAAGAACTATAGGAAAATATGTTAAAATGGCATGAATTTCAAGAGGTTTACACTTATGAAAGTAGGTCTTCCATCTATTCTTAATATCATCATAAGTTACCAAGACTTTACCTTCTTCACCCTTTACGCACCTCACTTTATCTAAATCCCTCAATTTTCTCTCATTATTCTTTGCAATCCGATAAATATTTTGTTCCCCAGACTTTGTCCCTAACTCCTTATACAACTCCTCAAACTCTTTAGAACGAGCTTCACTCACTTCTTTTTTCGCTTCCTTTTTCGTTAAGAGATACTTCTCTGAATTTTATCATTATCACACAAGTGTATAGCCTTGAAACACTTTCTCTTGAGCTCAATTTTCTCTTGGACATTCTTATTCCACCACTAATTCTCCTATCTCGCTTGATAGCACCTTTTGACTCACCCAAAATGTTTTGAGCAGCCCTTTGGACTGTCATAGCCACTTCTTTCCACATAATATTAGCACTCCCTCGCACCTCTCAAACTCTTTCCTTTAAAAGCTTATTCTTGAAGATCTCCCTTTTCTCCCCTTTTAACTGCCACTACGTAACTCTTGGGTTTAACATATCTTGTTGATTCTATTTTGTAAACTTCATATGTATATCTAGAACTAAGGCCCTATGTTGGGTTGTCACACCGTCACCTGGGATCACATTGCAGTTTGTACAAATTCCTCTGTCTGAATTTCTTACCAAAAAGAAGTCAATGTGTGATCTACTAGTTCTGCTCTTATATGTAATCATATGCTCCTCCCCTTTCTTAAAACAAGTGTTGATAATATTGATGTTGTAAGCCATACAGAAGTCAATAATAGATTATCCTTTATTATTAAGATCATTAAAACCAAAACCACCATGAGCCCCTGCATATTGTCCTACATCTTTACCAACATGTCTATTAAGATCACTATCAATAAATACCTTTTCAAGAAGATGTATGTTTTGAATCAATCCCTTCATATTCTCCCAAAACTGTTCCTTTATGAGTTTTTGCCCTAACCTGAGGAGCATAAGGACTAATAACATTGATTGTCTCCTTACTAACACCATTCCTAGAACCCACTTTTCCTGTGTACTAAAGCTTACATCCATCAATGTCCTTAGCCCTTGCTCCAACCCATTTAGTTTTCTGTAGACATAAGATGTTTTGCATTCTATCCCTCATGACTCCCACCACCTTCCAAGATTCGCCTTTCAAGGTTCCAATATTCCAAATACCAAATCTAGTCTTCCTTTCATAAACTAGCTTTTTTAGTCCTCCATCCAGAAGTAAGCTGTAGCCCTTGCTTGTTTAACACTACATCAGAGCGACGATATAGTGGCCCTCGCTCTCTTATCATTGAACTTGAGCCATACATCACATTGTTATCGACCAACGACCTCATGTTAAAACAATTGCCTTGTTGATCCATGATCACAATATTCGATATGGTTTTACGTTGGCTGTCGAGGCCTAATACAACCCTCCTCCTTTATCCGGACATGGGATCGGCTTTAAATAGCTGGGGTATTCCTCACAGAAAATAAAAAGGAATTAAAATATTTTGAACCAAAAACCATTGGAATTACAAAAAACACAAGTGAGCGAGTGATACACGGAAGTGACAGATCAATTTTCGTTAGAAAAATAGGGTGAGAAACAGGGACGGTGTGATTCATTAAAAGAGAGAAAAAAAATAGAGGGGAAGAGAATAGTTGAAAAACCCATAACTAAACTGAGAGAGAATGAAAGGACTCGTTCTACCAGGATTAAAAATCACTTATGTTATGAAAATCAAGGCGTGAAGCAATTCATAAACGATGATGAAGCATAAACAAAAGCGCCAAAGGGAGATGACAAACAAAGTTCTAAAACTCATCAATATCCCAGTAATTTTCTAATAAGGTTCGCCATCCCAGATAATATCCGATGGCCAAATCAATGAAAGAAACCTACCCAAAACCTTAAAATTAAAATCACATGAAAGACAAAACCAAAAACACAGTACGACAAGGGGGAAAGAAACAGAAACACCGATTGAGAGTTGTTTTTATAAGAATGAAAGGGGGATATTTAAATATAGCTGGGGTACAGAAACACAGTACGACGAAATACAGAACAAAAGTGCGGGGTACGTACAGAATGGTGGTTTAAATTGATCAATATTAGAATGAAAGAGATACATTACATATAGCCGGGGTAATTTAAATTCTAAATATAGCCGGGGTTTTGTACAAAAACATAGTACGATGGAAAGAATCAGAAATACAATACGACGAGATACAGAATAAAAGAAATATAGGAATGAAAGTGGGATATTTACAAAGATGGTTTGAGAGTTGATTAAGAATGAAAGTGGGATTTATAAAATGAAGAAAGTGAGGAAACTCCACCGCCGGTAATGGAGAAGGTAAGGGTTGTCGAAAGGAACCCACCTTGATGAGAGAGAGGGGGTCTCGGCTGCCCCCTCTCGGTTGCCCCAAAATTTTGGGGCAATTCCCCTATATTTTTTTTGTTTTTTTATACTATTAAATTCTACGAAAAGTGACATTTTGATATATTATGGGCAAAATACGGATATGTTTTCAATTTTTTATAATTTTTTAAAGATTAGGTACTAAAAAATAAAATTGTTTTTTTTCCATTAAGAGTGCCTAATATTTGAAAAATTATAAAAAATTGAAAACATATCCGTTTTTTGCTCATAATATATCAAAATGCCACTATTTTAATGTAGAATATAAAATTATAAAGAAGCCAAAAAAAAAAAAACTGGGAAGCCCCCCAAAATTGGGGAGCAGCCGAGGCCCCCCTCTCGATGAGATAGCATGAAAAGCACGTCAATTAGAAAAGTCCCTTGAAAATCATAATTATTCAACCTCCAATCCTTAATATAAATTTTATTTGGAGAGTTGATCAAGGTATTAAATAACCACATATTTCTAACTTTTGTATTCTCCACGTTGTTGTTGGATTGAGAGAATAATAGATCCTCTATGGATTTATTAGCTATACCTAACAGCTACTCAAAAATATTGTTAAGAATGATTTTTTTAACGAAATTTATTGACATCATTAACAAGCTTTTTCCTTATTTTTTGGAGAAACTAAAAATTCATTTGTTTTAAGAAAAATGAATTTCCCTGCAAGTTTCGCAAGAAACTGACACGGTTGAATTTATTAAGATGAACCACTGGAGATTCAATTCGCAGGCGAACTTTTTGCAGTAAGAAATACAAGATACCAAACTTTATTTAAAAAGATTTTAATGTTGCCATACTGCACTAGGAGGGTTCTCATAGATAAATGATAAACCCAGAGACCAGAAAACTCCTTTTATTTGCATCTTAATTTGTAAAATATGATTTTTGATCATTTGTCCACAATGTACCATTAAAAATTGTTTTGGGACCGTATCATTTGAACATAATATTTTGATATTTAAAGGCAGATAAAGTAAACCCACATATCAACACTCTCGTTGCTGTCGCCATTATTTGATTTATTTTCATCAATCGAATGAAAATGAACATTTGGAGTTTTTGAATTTTTCAAAAGACACGTGCTGAGATGATATTTTGTTCCATATAAATAAATATAGTCATTAATGTGTATAAAACATTTTAAGGGTGATCCAGGCAATTAAGATGGATTTAAATAAAAACAATGATCAACAACTTGTTGTTGCTAGTGGAAGGATATCACCATGTTAAATATATTTGAGGCAGCGTTAATGCAAAATGAAGTACTAACAATTTGATTTTTTTTTTTTTCCCTTTTGCCATCAAACTAGCACTTTTATTAAAGTTTGAATTATTTGCTTGGGGGCTTACGCCAATATATATATATATATATATATATATTTGCGCGCGGGGTCTGTATGTATACATTAAATATTGTGTCACACACTCCTAGTGTCACTTATATATTGAGATTACAAAAGAATAAGCTAAATAGTTATTAATAACATATACACTACAAAAAAACCTTAAATTAGCGACGGAATTTAGTTTCCATCGGTAATTTCCGGCAGATTTCCGGCGGAAGTTCCGTCGGAAAATTTACCGGCGGAATTACCGACGGATTACCGACGGAAATTCCGTCGGTAAATTTACCGACGGAATTTCCATCCATAATTTAAATTAATTATATTATTTTATTTATAAATTATTATTTTAATTTAAATTAAATATTAAAATATTATTACCGACGGAATATTTTCCGTCGGTAATTACCGACGGAATTTCCGACCGTAATATTAATTATTTATTATTTTATAAATAAATTATTATTTTAATTTATAAATAATATATAAAAATAAAATATTATATTAATTTATTTTAAAAAATATTTTATAAATAAATAAAACTTATTTAATAAAAATTAATATACACACGTGATGTAAATTTATTACAAATTTAATTTTAATTTTTTATTAAATAAAATTTTATTTTTAATAAATAATTAAATATTAGTAATAAAAACGAAAATAATTATAATTTAATAATATATATAATAAAATAATTATTTAAAAATGTCATAAAATAAAATGAAAAATAATTATAATATAATAATATAAAATGAAAATACTAAATATAATGGATTGTATATGAATATAAAAATTATTTATAAAAAATAATAGAATTATTAATATGTAAATTATATATTAATAATTATAAAATATTTCATAATATATTAAGATTAAATATAATTATAATAATGGGAGTTTAAATATTATAAATATAATAATTTGCAAATAATTTCACAAGGTGTTCGTAGCTCAACTGGTTAAGGCATCAGATATGCCCCAACAGGTTGGGGGTTCGAATCTCTCTGAAGACAAAATTGAAGGCAATTTGTGGAAGCGACACGTGGTTGGATGTGAGAAGGGACACGTGGCAGCACGAGAGTGCGACACATAGCAACTTAAATTTTTAAAAAAATTAAAAAAATTACCGACGGAAATTCCGTCGGTAATAATATTTTAATATTTAATTTAAATTAAAATAATAATTTATAAATAAAATAATATTATTAAAATTACCGACGGAAAAAAAATTCCGTCGGTAAATAGATTTGCGATGGTGGAATTTCCGACGGAAAAAATTCCGTCGGAAATTCCGCCGGAAAAATTTTTCCGACGGAATTCCGCCGGAAATCAGTCGGAAAATCGCTGTTTTTTTGTAGTGATATACCATATATGTTATTAGATTATATATTAGTTTATAATTCAAACAAACTAGTTTGAAGAAAGAATTTTGGAATATCAATTCATTTGTGACTTATTTAGTTTTCTAAAAATGTTTTAAAAAAAACTAACTAGATATTATATTAAGTATTGGTCACACAATGAAATTCAAAGAAATGGACTATGCGCTACTTAGAGTAAATTGCCTCTCTTATCCATTCCGTCCAATCCACAATATTAGTTATTTTAATTAATTCTTTGAAACTAAAAAATATAGTTAATTCATTAAATTTATTTTTAATTTAAAAACCTTATAAATTTAAATGAGATTTTAAATAAAAAATATAAGGAGACACATGAAAGTATTAATTATACTACATAGCTAAATAAATAAATACATACTAATTGCTTTTCAAGTGACTTATATTATAGAGTGAAACAGCCAAAGTATTATGAATAATATTGCGCATATTCAAAGCTAATTTTAACAAGGTGCTAACCATAATTGTTTAATAATTATAGTTAAAGAAAATCTACATGGGGTGTGTTTGGATGGACTTCTGAAAAAGTGACTTATATATAAGTCAAACTGAAAATAAGTCAAACTAAAAATAAGTCAGATTGTATAATGAGATTTATGTTTGGATCAGCAATAAAAAAAGTGACTTATAAGTCATAAGTCATATTGTGTAATGAGATGTATGTTTTGATGGACTTTTGGAAAAGTGATTTATGTTTGGGTTAGTTGTGATTTGATGTGTAAAATAAGTTAGAATTGTGGGGTCCACCTCCGTAAGTGACTTATAAATTATAAGTTATAAGTCATAAATTGAAAAAAAGAACTTATACTTATTTTGACTTATAAGTTATAAGTTACTTATTTTTATAAATCCAACCAAACATGTTCTTTTTACTGTTCACCAAAAATAAGTCCTTTTCATTGAAAAAAAAGACTTATTTTGCTGGGAAAAGCCCAGCCAAACACAGCTATATAATAACAAGATTATTATGTACAACATGGTCCTCCACTTGCCTAGGACGTTGTCGTTAATGCATTTTTGTAAAGTTAGCTTGAAAAAAAATGTGAGCTACTGAATCCATTATATTGTGAGAGACATGAAATACTAAATTAAGGCAAGTCATGTTATAAACTTCACATAATTGTTTTTTCCAAATTGTACATCATTACGGTAGTACATCATAATTATTATTGTTAATATGCATATACAGATAAATTTTTAATATACAACATGGCCCTCTTGCATTGTCATTAATGCATTTTTGAATACTATATGTGAAATTTAATATAAGATTTAGAATTTGACAACTAATTTATGGATATTAAAAAAATTAATTAAATTAATTACTTACAACAAACTGAGTTTATTTTTTTCAAATAATTTCTTTAATCATACGTAGTGAAATTATACTCAATGGAACCCCTTCATTTATATGTGCAAATTATAAATTTTTTGAAACGTAATGAATTGAGAATTTATACTTAGGATCAAAATGAACATACTGTCTAGCTTTTATATTTAGATCAAAGATAATATCACATTATTATTCATGATGAAAGTAGCATGCGAGTTTTCTCATGTTATAAATTGTCCATCATTGTAATTATGAATTGATTTCTTCGCCATGATTATATTCCATACGTCCGGTCCATTTTGAACGGCGCATTATATATAACTTGTGCATAAAAAATTAGTGCTGACTCAATTTCTCTAGGGCCAAATTTATAGACAAAGAAACCAATAATGTTATATCCTCATCACCACGTACCTCGCCCTATAAATTAAGGCATATGCATATGGGTTTTCTCATCCATCGGTAGCGTCACAAACTAAATAAAAATGGCTCTCAGAGTTGAATTGTCTTGTCTTTTATTTCTAATCTCACTACTCATCAGCTTTGCGGCAATAGCTACATCTGTAAGTAATTGCTCTCTCTCTCTCTCTTGTAATGTTTTCTTCTATTAAATTTATGTGTTTATATTTCACTGCCAGTATAGCACGTGGATTAATTGTACAATAAATTGAGGCTATATGACCTTGAAACATGTCCTGCCAAATTAGCATGAAATATTCGTTACAAAAAGATAGTGGATTATCTTCGAAATTAGCAACGGAATTCGTGATAAAATAAACTACTACCTCCGGTCCTAATTATAAGAGTCAGTTGACTTTTTTTGAGGAGATTAAGGAAGCAAATTAGGCTCCTAAATCTTAATATATGCGAAATGTAATTAGATTATATGATAGTTTATAAATAAAATAACTTAGTTTTAAGGAAAAAAAACAAATATAAACAATTCATAGTGGTGTATTTTGTATCCTTAATTTTTTCAAAAAAGTCAACTGGCTCTTATAATTAGGACCGGAGGGAGTATTACTAAATAATTAGCGATGAAATTCCTAATTTACCAATGAAATTTTGTTATTATTTACGGAATTTTATCGCTAATTCATTATCTTTTAGATATTACAGTTGAAAGACCAATCTAATATATACCTATAATTGCAGAATCAGTGCCAATACATTGTGAGAGTGAAGACAGGAGATCGCAAAAATGCAGGGACGGACTCCATCATCAGCCTCAAGTTAGCATCGTCCTCCGGCAATAGCTTTACCTTTGACAGCCTCCAAAATTGGGGCATAATGGGGGCTGGCCACGACTACTTCGAGCGGGGCAACCTCGACGTCTTCAGTGGCACGGCCACTTGTGTCAATGTTTGCGCAATCACTGTCACCTCCAATGGTGGAGGGAACAAGCCAGGATGGTACTTAGATTACGTGGAAGTCTCCGTCACCGGAAGTGCATCTAAGAAGTTTCCGGTGAACCAGTGGTTGGCTCTAGATGAATGGCCCCATCAGCTCTATGCCAACGTCAAAATGTGCCCCCGCTTCGTTGGTTTGAGGCCCATTCTCTTTGATGTGTGACCAATCCACATTACCAAAATCTTAATATTATGTACCTCTCTGCCTAATTGGTCATTATAAGCAATAAATAGGCCCCGAGGTAGGAATATGTATCTGGCTTTTGTTTGGTTGTGCGTCGTGTGTGTTGTGTAATGTGTCTCCTTTTAATCTTAATAATTGTTCCGCTTTATGGCACAAGCTTATCCACTTTCATTATATGTACTCTTTCATTAAATGTGTCCTCGCTTCGTTGGTTTGAGGCCCATTCTCTTTGATGTGTGTGACCAATTCACGTTACAAAAAGGATGTTGTTTGGGGAGGAAAGAGTAAGACTATCACTGATGCTTGTTTCTGTTTCAAAATACAAATTCCAAGCCAACAAAGCATACAATGCAACTACATAATAGAATTGTGATTTCCATGAGCCTAATTAACGGCCATATGTGATATGTGTCTATATTTTATATTATATTTCCCTCTTTGCATATTTTCAACGTGCCATATTAAATCTTCTTTTATTTACAACTTCGTGATCATAATTTACGATCATTTATCCACCGATTTTTTTAAAGGCAACTGATAATCTAACCCAAATATTATCACTCGTTGCTGTTGCCATTATTGGTCTATTTTCATCAATTGAATAAAAACATGCATTTTGCTTCTTTAAATGTTTCAAAAGACACGTACTGAGATGCTATTTTGTACTTATAAATAAATACAGCCATTAATGTGTCTAAGACATTTTAAAGGTAATCTAACTAAAAAAGATGGATCAAAATAAAAATAGTGATTAATATATAAGTGTTGTTGTAAGTAGAAGGGATATCACCAGGCCCTTTAAATAGAATGATATTAGAGTTTGCATGATTGCAAAATAAAATATTCCTTCTATTCCTTTGATGCGTAATATTCCCTCTATTCTTTAACATAGAATATGGTTTACTTTTTTATATAGATTTAGGAAGTTAAATAACATATGTTCTGTAACACCCCAAAATTTGAAAAAGAAAAAATAAGGAGATGATTAAAGTTTTGAGGTATTATTAAGAAACGAGAAAACCTTATAAATAAATTTATGAAGTTTGGTGTATTTTTAAGGATTTTAAAGCTTACTTACTTCATAAATTGAAGAAAAATGGTTAGATGATGAATTTTAATTTGAAGATTTCAGAGGAATTATTTTCAGTCTTACAGGAATTTATGATGGAAGAAAGTCCCTAAATCAATATAAGGATTTATATCTGAAAATTATTTTCAAAAGAGGGGCTTCACTGGAATTTACAGAGGTGTTAGAATCAGGGAAAGAAGAAGAAGAAGAATAAAGTATGAGATCGGAAAGGACTTTGCTGCCCCTGAAAGAAATTAATCTCCAATAGGTAAAAGAAGGGCAAGATAGTCAATTACTTCCTTTAAACTTCTTCTACACTCTTCTCTCCAAACATTTAGCTTCTTCATAAAAAAAACAAGAAAGAAATCATCTTCATCCTTCATTTCCTCGGTGGAGCGGAGAGAGTGGTAGGGAAAGAGAGAGTTGAACGGTGGAAAATCTGGCCGTTGTCGGCGCTAGAGGAGATGACCCTTGGATCATGGAAGACTACTTTCAGAACCATGTAAGTCTCCTCTACATTTCTTTAAGCTTGGTTCTTCGGTTAATCACGTTTGGAGAGAGGGTCAATTTGGGTTTGAGTGTTTTTGGAAGACTTTTGCTGATTATGTCTAAGCTTGAAGTTAGGTACAGAATCTTCCTAAAAAAAGTTAAGCATTCATGAATTGGTTGGTTGAATTTTGAAAATATATTGTCAAAGGTTAATGTTCACCTATGAAATCCATCGGATTTGGACCCAAAATAGAAGTGAATCAGTGTGTAGATTTAATTTGTTAGGAGTATCATAAAGTTGATATCTACTAGATGTTTAATCTTTGTTTTGTACGGTAATTTTTGGATTTTCTTTCTTGTTGCTCTGTTTCGGGGGTCACTCAATTATTGGGTATTTATTTCTACTGTATGGTTTCTGATTATTTGATACTAAGGCTAAAGGAATTAAAGGGTAGTGCTGCATGTTAGGAGCTAAAGCTTTCAGGTAGGATTGGAATTTGAAGTATAGCTCTAGATGGGTAGTCATATGGTCTTGTGATGTTTCTTGCCCAACGGAAATATTATATTAGGAAAAGAAAAAGTTGTGATTGAAGATGATGAATGGGTTGTATGTGATAGTGAGATTGGTGAATTTTCATTATTTAAGCCATAGCTGCATGACAAATAAATGGATGTGAAAATTAAATTGTCATAAATGCTATGCATTTGTGTTTCCGTGTCTGTTTAAAGGTGGAAAAAAATAATAAATAATAAAGTCTGATTTAATTGAGACTTGTTAAAGGTTTGGAAATGATTAATAGTGGTGTAGGGAAGGCATTGGAAGTAGTGGGTTTCAGATATTAAGAATAAAAAAAAATCTGATTCTAAACCAAGTAATTGACATTTTTGTGAGTACAACATCATTTTGCAAGAATGGACTGAGGAATATATGTTTTGAGTCATAGTAAACATGTAGGATGAAACACTTATGTTTGTAAGGGGGTTTTTTTGTATGTGTTAGATTCACAAATGATTGACAAATGTTTAAGGCTTTTAAGAGAAGGCTCCTTGATAATGAACTTATGAATTTGGATAAAAGTGCAAATTTGAAGGATGTAATGTTATTCAAAGTTGTAATGAATATATATCAATCCAGTTTTAAAATTAATCATAATTACTACTAGGCGGAAGAGGCAATATGAAAATATTCTGGAAATGTTTGGATTTATAGTCTTTGAAGATTTAATCAAATTCAATTTAGTTAAAATTATGTGAAAGCAAAAGTTTCTGTCTCTAAAGGTTCCTCAGGAGCATATAGGTTATTCAAGATGATTAAAGGGCACTATAGGACGTCTACAAGCTGATGTAGTCATTGGATATAAAAGTGTGTGTTAAATGAAGAATGGATACACATGTTATCCTGATTTCACAAGTATTTATACATGTGATGAGAAATGTTTGAATGGGATTGATTTTGTGGATTACGGTGTTTGAAAGAAAACTTGAGCTGCCATAGAAGTTTAGTTGAGAGTTTATCATTCAAATTGATTTATTTCATTAGTCTCTATATATGAGCCTTTAAGGAGAAGTTGCAAAAATGATAGTTGAATGTTTTAACGAATTTGTTTATATTTCTTTTAGTAAAACAAATTGTCATGAATAGAAAGAGGTTATTTTTTATAAGATTGTGAACATTTTTATTAGAGGAATTAAATACAAAAAGTTTGACACTCGTAGCCCCAAGCTGCGCTTGTCATTCATAGCCTTATGGTTACGCTTGGTATTCGTAACCTTCGGGTTGCGCTTGTTCTTCATAGCATTGAGCTGCGCTTGTTCTTCGTAGCCTTCGGGTTGCTCTTGTTCTTCGTATCCTTGAGCTACGCTTGTTATTCGTGGCTGGTACTACGCTTGCTAATCGTTTTGTGTTAGTTCCTCTGATGAAATAAGTTTTTTTTAAAATGTTTTCTGTCTCAAATTAATAAGATTCTTTCACTGAATTTTGTTTAAATTGAGTTTAAAATTATTTTCTTCAGTCTCTATTTTTATTAAATTCATGAAATGTTATGAGGGGATGGAATATATGAAGAGTAACAATTAAAATTTATGCTTAAGTCAATAATAGTGTTTGCCTCTCGTATATTGTGAAATTTGTAGCAGCAAATGTGTATCTACGCATTATATCCTAGTATTTTATGGATTTTGGATATGACCTACCTATACCAATACTTAAATCTTTATTCATTATTTATATATCTATTTTTAGACAATTGTAGTAATAAACCATGCAATGAGATTGCATTTACTTATTAAGTTCTTTGTATTCCAGATAGTAGAACGTGGATGTCCTACTTATTGGATAATTGCGTTGGATGGATGTTACAGTAAAGTTAATTTTAAAAATTTGATTACTCTTTTGTTGTAGGTAAAAGTTGCTCTAAAGATATTTATTTTCGTTTTGTATTTATGTCTGTATCCGTTAAGAGGAAAATGTTATATAAGCTATAAATAAAAATGATTGTGATCATAAATGTTTGAAAAGTACTACGTATAAAGAAGTTTATGCTTAATATGTATACAAAAGTTCTTGGATGAGTATTATAATTCCATCTGATACGAGGCAATTGAAATAAAATTTGCTAATTATATTCAAGAAATAATTAATCGAAAAGGGGCTTACGAAGTGAGGTTATCTTATACTTCGTGCCGGTCACGCCTTAATATTTTGGGGCGTGACATAATGGTATCAGAGCTTAGGTTTTCAATAGGTACGTGAAACAAGGATTCTCCTTTGGGGTCTCAATTATCATTATGAACCTAGGCATAATTATAATCGAGGCATCATTAAAGACCTTGTAGGTTGTTGTTTCTTTTTCTCTATGCTTGTATTTACTCATATATGCCTTATGAATTGAACTAAAAATATCTTATGTTTATTTATATAGAGAAGATGCATAAAAGAGGGATAGTTAGATGATATGATACAATACTTTCTTTAGGGGCATTATATATCAACGCCAATCTCAATTCCACTGGGTACATTCGATCGTAACTAGTGTTATTTGGATATTAAAGTGGGAAATATTCAGGTCTAGTAATAGCACTACTACAGAAGTGTCCTATCGCGACGCAACAATAGCGGCGTTCAGAGTAAAAAGCGCCGCGATTGATACGAATGAGCCTATACCGGTGCTTCATAAGAAAAGAGCCGGAATAGAGTGAAGCCTATATTGGCGCTTATTACTAAAAGCGCCGGTATAGGGTTTCAGTTCATCATTTATTTTTTATTTTTTAATCAAAAAACCCTATACTGGCGCTTTTTATAGAAGCGCCGGTATAGGCTTGTGAGTCATTAGTATTTTTTTATTTTTTAAAATACCTATACCGGCGCTTTATGTATAAAGCGCCTGTATAGGCTGTAATAAATAAATTATATTCCGTTTCATTTTTTAATAATAATTAAAATAATAATTTAATAACAAATATTACATAATAAAATAAATAAATAATATTTACTTTATTAAATATATACCGGCGCTTTATTTGAAAAGTGCGCATGTTTATGTCTGGAAGGTTTGTGATCTATTTGGTAATTAGACAGCAGATATGAATGCTATTATATTTGAGGCTTGTTCAAATGTGCATTTTTAAGTGGTTTTCTAAAGAAATAATATGTAGGTATTGACGTGGTAAAATACACTTTAAGATGTTTAAACTATGATTGAATAAAAAAAATAAAGCAATTGAAACTTTCAGTATTTTCTATGGAGTGAAATTTTGGGAATTACAGATTTATAAGGGATTTACATATTGAAATGAGTTGCACATAATATGGATGTCATAGGCTTTAGTTTCATAAAGCTGGAATCTTGGAAGCTTAATGGAATTGTTTACATTGATCTTTCTCTAGCTTAAGACTTTTGAAGCAAGGAAGTAAACTTATGGTTTCTGTTTTAAAAAGTGTCTGAGAAAGGGGTGCAAGTTTTCTAGTTCTAGTGAGTAGTTGACAAATCTCTGATTTGTAATGCTTTTATATGCTTAATTTGAGGCAATTAACATGATTAAGATGTAAGTTTGGTCTAATAACGTCTAATTAAATGTCTGAAACTCTCAAATGAAATGAGTGTAAAATTAGGATTAATTAGCCATAATTGTATATTAATTTGCATTGATGAATTTATAGGATTATTTGATCTTAGTTTTGTCTTATTTTTACTTATAGGGTCGAGTAAGGACCAAAGATCGGATTTCAGACGAAGAAGAAGGCCAAATAAGGGGGCAGAATCATCTGAAGCGAGGCCACGGCGAGGCAGACGGCGAGGGCACCCCCAAAGAGGCAGAAAGGAAGTTGGCTCGCCGTGGCTTCGTCGCGGCGAGCCCACGGCGAGTAAGCCCCACATTTGGCAGAGAAGACTGGAGCTCACCGCGGCGAGCCTGCGATTCTGCAGAATTTCAGTTCGCGTTTTTTGGGCTTGATTCGGATCCAACTTAATACCCACTCACTTGACCCGACTTGGGGGACATAAAACTCGAAAATTACACCCCATTAGGGCAGATTTGGAGCCACCACTCACTTCCAAACCCTAACTCTCTCTCTTCTCCATCTCCATCTTCATCTTTCTCACTTCCTTCTACCCAAATCCATGGCCTCTTCCTTCCAACCTTGGTTGCTGTTCTTCCCATGGAGTAGCAGCTAGGCTCCACCATTCTTGGTGGTGGGAGCCAATGGATGAGCTTGAAGCATGAATAGGGGAGTTTTTCTAGTTCTAATCCTTCTTCCTCTTGTTGTATTTATGCTTTTCTAGGGTTCTAGGAGTATATTTATGACATTTGGTTGTTTTCTTCATTTCTATATGTTGTATAAGGGTTGGAAACTATTTTATGTTGTTTCTTTCTTGTTGAATACTTGACATTGTGCTATATTAACTTTGAGTTTGATGAAATTTATGGGTTCATGATTTTGTTATTCTCTTTATGAAAATTATGTGCTAATGCAAGGTAGCTTGGTTAGTGGATTAAAAATGTTAAGTGGTTTTGCATGAATGGAATGGCATAGGAATTAATTAATTGTGTTTAGACATTGGGTAATTACTCTTTTCAACCTTAATCTTTGTTTGGGTGGCCATCAATGAGTTAGGGTTAATTGAGAAATTAAGTGCAATTGTGGGGTGGCTCAAGTTGTGGATTTAAAGTCTTGCATGATTAGTTAGTTCTTGAATTTGTCAAATCGCATGAGTGGCATTGGATTTCAATTCTAGAGTCTTGATTTATTATGTGGGGTTCCAATAATTGATTAAACTCTAGGATTAATTAAGTGGCAATTCAGGGTCTCGGTTGTTGGATTAGGAGCCCCTTACGATTAGCAAATTGACTTTGATTTTGAGCTTAATCAACTTAGGTTAAATTAAGTAATGTGCCGGGTTCCGGCATTAATTAAGTTAATCTAAGCCTAGCCTAGAGGGGTTCCTCTAGGGGTCTTTCGAAAATCAACAAAAACTCCCCAAAAATCTTTTGAAGCGATAAATCCCAAAGTTCCCATTTATCAAGAATGATTCCATTTCCATCCCCCTCCAAATCTCACTTTTATCTTATTTTTATTTTACTTTTGAACATATCATACCTTTTGCATCTTTTCTAGACCAAAAACCAAATACAATACTTTTTACTCGCTTTCTCAAGTTTGTACATTAGGTACTATGTCATCTTTTGCTTTAGACTCCTCAAGCGAATGACACTTCCACTATCCCCTTGGTTCTTATTTTCTTGAAGGGCGGACCCAAGGGCGCGCTACACGCACACACACTCGATAGAGGTGGTGCTCTTCAGTAGTATGTCAGGAGGTGCGATGCGATTTCTTTGTGGTTTGAGACACTAGTATGAGTGGGTAAGTGGTTTGAGTTGTTGATTGAATCTGGAATTTTGAGAGTTTTATAAAGAGAGTCTATCCAAATAAAATAATTAAGTTTGGAACTTACTGATTGAAAGTCCTGTATCATCTCTCAAAGTACTAGGCAAATTGTAGTAGATAACGGTTGAGGAAGTTGGGAATATGCTTTAGTATGGTTAAACAAGTGACTAAGAGGATGAAAGCTTAAGTTTCTGTTTTAGAGTCATTGATTATTAAACCAAGTAATTTAAGTCAAGAAATAATGTTTATGTTTGAGTCATTGTATGTCGTTGCACATTACTGATTCGTGGACCGTTGGTTCCAGGAAGTGGTGGAAACTAAGAGTTAGATTACTTGGTATGGGTGATGTCCAAAGGAAATTATTTGGTGATGTTATGATAATTTAGCTGGCAAGTGACTGTGTTTGATGATTGTTAGGTTAGAGGATTATTTTTGGTTAGACAAGTGTCTTTAAGTGTTAAACAAAGATCAAGGTGTTAGAAGAAATAAAAGTTGTGTTGGATGAAGCATATGAGGAGAGCTTCCCAACGTTGTTTCTTGCATGCTTGCTACTATTAAGCAGATGGAAGAAGAAAGGAGATATTAAATTTAACATTTGCCGATAGGAAGTGCTAAAATGTGAACAACTGATATTCATAATTTTGTTCCCAAGATAATTTTCTAAATTTTGGGGACGAAATTTATTTAACAGAGGGAGAATTATAATACCCCAAAATTTGAAAAAGAAAAAATAAGGAGATGTTTAAAGTTTTGAGGTATTATTAAGAAACGAGAAAACATTATAAATAAATTTATGAAGTTTGGTGTATTTTGAAGGATTTTAAAGCTTACTTTCTTCATAAATTGAAGAAAAATGGTTAGATGATGAATTCTAATTTGAGGATTTTAGAGGAATTATTTTCAGTCTTATAGGAATTTATGATGGAAGAAAGTCTCTAAATCAATATAAGGATTTATATCTGGAAATTATTTTCAAAAGAGGGACTTCACTGGAATTTATAGAGGTGCTAGAATAGGGGGGAAGAGGGGGAGGAGGAGGTATGAGATCGGAAAGGACTTTGCTGCCCCTGAAAGAAATTAATCTCCAATAGGTAAAAGAAGGGCAAGATAGTCAATTACTTCCTTTAAACTTCTTTTTTTTTTGATACATCAGGAAATTAAAATACAGCAAAAACAAAAATAAAAACAAAACGAATCTTAAGTAATGCCTGACTCCGCTAACAGAGCTAAAGCCAAGTCTTTGGATAAGATTTGCAGGCCTTGACCGATACCCAAGGCATACCGAGCAAAAAAATCTGCAGCATAGTTTTCTTCTCTGCTAATCCAATGGAGAGAGACCTCCCACTCCTGTGCAAATAACTCTCGAATCTCCATAATGAGCTCTTTATCTTCATGCAGCTCTATGTTATTCTTTGTAATCAGCGTAAAGACTTCCTCAGCATCACTATACAGACATAATTTCCTGTAGCCCAAATCCCATGCTCTACTAAGACCCCACTTACAGCCCCATAGTTCCGCATTTATACTTGCAAGATTATGGAGACCACAAGCAAACTATTCGAGTAATTTACCCTGACCATTTCTGATTACTCCTCCACACCCAGCAGCACCTCCTGTGTTGGAGAAAGCCCCATCAACGTAAACTTTGAATTCCTCTTCAGATACCTGACTTCCTCTCCCTTGATTGCTAAACACTCTCGGCTGAATACTACTTAAAAGCTTGGAGTAAGACATACAATGGACTATACCTTTAATCTCTGCCAAAGCCTCATGAGAGCTGGAAGATACATTTTGATGTACTAGCTCATTACGCCTCCTCCAGAGAATCCAACACGTGGTGGAAAAAATCACATTCCACCTGCCACCTCCCTTGACACGTGAGTCATTAATATTTCTTTCCAGCCAGTCCTGAAGGTCACCGTTCCAAAACCTTTGATCTCCAATGGGAACACCCAGGCTTATCCAAATTTCCTTTGCACGAGGGCAATCCCTTGATACATGGAGGGCTGATTCCTCAAGTAGCGGGCATATTTTGCACCTTCCATCAGAATGTAAGTGTCTCCTGAAAAGAGATTTACTAGTAAGAAGTCTATCATGAAGGAGAAGCCACATGTGAGTCTTGCATCTCGTGGGCACTTGGAGTTTCCATGACTTACTCCACTCATTACTTCCTATATCAGTATTTCCTACCAATTTGTTGTAGGCTGATTTGACAGTGAACACACTACTTCTATCATACTTCCATCTTGCCACAGTGTCACCATGTCTTTGAGTCAGTTCTACACCATTTCCACTTCCTTCCATGTGCTCTTAATTCCACTCCAAACTCTTGAGCCCCCTCTTTCCATATCAATTTTTGGCATCAGGTCACCCCCGCACTTGTATTTGCTCCTGATCACTCTAGCCCAAAGAGCATTTGGATTGGATATTAATCCCCAACCAATCTTCATCTTAAAAGCGCGATTTTGAGTGGCAGAGTGTCTAAGGCCTAACCCACCCCTTCCTTTCGGCTTACATACTTTGTCCCATGAAACTAAGTGGGCACGCCTTTTTTCTGAGGTAGACCCCCATAGAAAGTTTCGAGCACTCCGATCAAGTTCCTCACAACAGCTTTCAGGCAGTAGTGATGTTTGCATTACATGGTTAGGAATAGCCTGGGCAACTGATTTAATTAAAGTATTCCTGCCTGCTAAAGATAGCGAGTGGCTCTTCCAGTTAGACAATCTCTGCTTCATCTTATCAATCACAAATTGGTAGGTAATCTTCTTAACTTTCTCGTGATGAAGGGGAACCCCTAGGTATTTACCCAAATCAGCCGCCATTAAAAATCCCAGATTTTCACTTAATTGCAATTTTATATTATGGTTAACATTATGGGAGAAGAACACTCTAGTTTTGTTCACGTTTACTTTTTGGCCAGATGCCTCACAAAAAATTCTCAAACAATTATTTATAACATCCACCTGATCCAACCTTGCTTCAGCAAAAATCACTAGGTCATCTGCAAAGAATAAATGAGATACAGGGGGTCCTTCTTTATTTAATTTTATAGGTCTCCACCACCCTAAGTTCACTTGTTCTTGAATAAGATGAGCAAGCTTTTCCATGCAAATAACAAATAGATAAGGGGAGATTGGGTCCCCTTGCCTAATTCCTCGAGAGGGAGAGAAAGAGTTGGACTTACTACCATTCCATAGAAGTTGCATGGAAGTAGATGAGATACACTCCTCTATCAGTTGCACCAGGTTGTCAGGCATCTTCAACTCCTTCAAGCACCTTGTTATAAAAGACCATCTGAGACGATCATAGGCCTTCTCAAGATCAATCTTTATAGCCATAAATCCTTTCTTGCCGTTCATCGTCCTCATAGAATGAATCACTTCCTGTGCAACAATTATGTTATCCGAACTTAATCTCCCGGGGACAAAGCTACATTGGTTGGGGGAAATGATGCCATTGAGAATTGGTTTTATCCGATTCGCCAAAATCTTCGTCACTGCCTTGTATATTACGTTACATAGACTTATCGGTCTAAAATCCTTCATCGTCTCTGGCTGCGAAACTTTTGGGATGAGAACGAGAAAAGTTTGATTAACTTCTCTCACAACCTGCGGACAGGAAAAAATTCTGTCAATAAAATCAATAACCACTGGGCCCACCTTTTCCCATTGGGTTTGAAAAAATAGAGCGTTTAGTCCATCAGGTCCTGGAGCTTTTAACGCTCCCATGCTTTTAACTGCTTGCTCAATTTCCTCCTTCTTCACGTTCCTCCCCAACTCTGCCAACAAATCATTAGAAATAGGAGGGAAGGTAACTTCTGAGTGAAGGCCGAGAACATTATTATCCTCTTCCTTAAATAAATCTTTATAAAACTCAACAGCAATACTTTTAATTTCCTCAGCATCAAAAGTCCATTCCCCATTATCATCTTTAATTGCTTCAATCGAGTTCACCCTTCTTCTTGCATTTGCTCGTCTATGAAAGTACCTGGTATTTTTATCTCCTAGAACAAACCATTCACAACGAGCCTTCTGGGCCCACATTAAATCTTCATGCAAAATTATTTCTTCTAGCTCCTGCCAAAGTTCCTTCTGAAGAAAGATTAAATCTGTCGAGGGAGGCTTTAATTGGAGAGATCTACTAATGCCCTCAAGTCTATTTAATAATTGACGTTTCTTGCGACCCAAATGCCCATATACTTCCACCTTCCATTCCATCACTTTCTCAGTAAATAATTCAACATTTTGCAGCCAACTCAAACTAGAGATCCATGCCGTATCCATAAATGATTTAAAGTTTTCGTGTAGCAACCACGAAGAAATAAAGTGAAAAGGTTGTTCACGCCTTGCTGCTAGAACTAAGGACTCCTGTTGCAATAATATGGGCTTGTGATATGATTTAAAGTGAAATAAGACCTTAGCCGATGCATTTGGAAATCTGTCCATGAATACGTCATTCACAAAGATACGGTCTAGTTTGCTCTCACATCCATCCCTCTGCCAAGTAAAGAAAGGACCAGTTGTGTGAAATTGAGAAAGCCCTGAGTTATCCACCCAAGATCGAAAGTCTCGGTCAATCACAGCATGTTCCCTTGTTCTGGACCTTCTTTCATTTTCAAATAAAACACAATTGAAATCCCCTCCCAAGATCCAGGGTCCCACAACTGAACTTCTCATTTCTTCTAATTTCTGCCACAATGCACGCCGCTTTACAGGGTTAGGACTCGCATAAATCCCTGTGATATACGAAGTAAGACCACTCGAGCTGACTTCTAAGTGAATGCATTGATCCAAGGAATCAACTACCTTAGAATTCCAATTAGTCTCATTCCATAGAGCCCAAAGACCCCCACTGTAGCCCATAGAATCAACAACATAGTTATTTTTAAAACCCAATTTACTGACAATTTTGCGAGCTTTTATTCCACTAGACCTTGTCTCAAATAAGAAAAGAATCTCAAAAGAATATTTATTTTTTAACTCCCTAACCAACCTACTCCTCTACAGTTCCAGAAGAGACAAATCATTGGGAAATTAAGTGGGTGTTATTCTGACCTGTAGGGTCAGCGATTAAATCATGCTCCTGGTCTTCCGAAGCATCAGAATTATACATCTCTGTTTCTGGAACCAAAATGCCTTCCGTCTCTATCACCATACTGGGCTCCAAGTTTTCTTTAGGATTATCATCTTCCAAATTCACAAGGGCTTCAAAAGGGTTATTTGCCCAAGTAAATGGGCTCCCTGCTTTGTTTGTTCGGGCTGGGCCTTTTCTACCTTTTCTATTGGGCTCTACAATCCTTATTTCTTTTCTCCTATTAGCCACACTTTTCAGTACCTGTTGACTTTGTCCAACTGGGACCCACCTCTGTGTATTTGTTAATTCTTTCCCAAACTTGCGGGCTTCTCCCTTAGCTCCTACAGAGGCATTCGTTTTGGAATCTTCTGTAGTAACATATGCATTTAAACCCTCAGTATTAGCTGGCTTCATATTAATTATCCTTGAATTACGTTTCCCATCACCCTGATTATTCTTGGGGTTCTTGCCAAAATTAGTACTTGTCAATCCCAACTTGTCCGGCTGAAATCCCTGTTTCCTCGCCGGTTTTTTGACGAGATTCCAGGCGCCTATCCTGTCTTTCTGTTGCGCCAATAAACCACCATGGCTGCCACCATCTACCTCCGTCCTATCCCTCTTCACTGGAATATCCTTCTTCTGCTTTGATGGTTCCCCAGCATTCAAACTATTCGCTGCCTCCCCCCCAGTCTTCTCAGATGAGGCTTGAGGCTTTCTGCCTCCTTGGTTACCCATATAGTGGTCAGGACACGAATCCTTGTGGTGACCGTATTTGCCGCAATTAAAACAAATGAGATGAAGACCCTCATATTCCACTACACGATCCCGTCCAAAAATCCGAATAGCTGGAGTTAGGTTCTTTGCCAAATCCAATTCCACACATATACGTGCAAATCTGCCTCTTTCCATGAGGTAAGTGACTGAATCCACCTTAAGGGTTCTTCCTACTAAATTACCAATCATATGCAAACTTTCTGCATTGAAAAATTCCAGTGGGAGCACCGGTATTCTAATCCAAGCTGCTATCTTCCTATGGTGATCGGCCATCCATGGGTCAAAATTAGGTCTCCATCTCTGCACCATTAAATAGTGGTCCGCAATCATCCATGGTCCTTCGAGGTAGACGTAATTCAGATCTTCTTCATTGGAGAAAGAAACTACAAAATAACCATTATCAATATCCCGGATCGTGTATTTCTCTTTGGTTTTCCATAAACGCTGGAGACTATTCTGCATCGTCCATAGAGAAACCTTCTTCCCTAGCAATCGAATGATGAGGGACTTTTTCCATGGGGCACACCAGCGCTCATACTGCTCCTGCGAAAAAATCAGTGTCGGAATGATATCCCTATCACAGTTCTCCTTTGCCATATCATGATCCTCAGAAGAGGATGGATCTCCTGGATTACCAAAGTAGCCGTTTAAATTCTCGATGTATTCATTCCATGCATCAGTAAAAACCCCGCTACCTTTGGAATCTTTAGAGCAATTGTTTAACTTCGCATCTAGCAAGGTATCCTTATAAGAGATACTACTTGTTTTCCTTACTGGTTCGCCAGTCATATCTGAATCCATCGTATCTGTCGCTGCCTTCACCTTCTTCCGACCACGGTCATGAGAACTCTCCTCCACCGCACCACCCGTCTCTCCTCCACGATCGCACATCGCTTACGTCAAATTCCTGCTCTGTTCTTACCTTTTCCCACTTTTTCCTTTAAACTTCTTCTACACTCTTCTCTCCAAACATTTAGCTTCTTCATAAAAAAAACAAGAAAGAAATCATCTTCATCCTTCATTTCCTCGGTGGAGCGGAGAGAGTGATAGGGAAAGAGAGAGTTGAACGGTGGAAAATCTGGCCGTTGTCGGCGCTAGAGGAGACGACCCTTGGACCATGGAAGACCACTTTCAGAACCATGTAAGTCTCCTCTACATTTCTTTAAGCTTGGTTCTTCGGTTAATCACGTTTGGAGAGAGGGTCAATTTGGGTTTGAGTGTTTTTGGAAGACTTTTGCTGATTATGTCTAAGCTTGAAGTTAGGTACAGAATCTTCCTAAAGAAAGTTAAGCATTCATGAAGTGGTTGGTTGAATTTTGAAAATATATTGTCAAAGGTTAATGTTCACCTATGAAATCCATCGGATTTGGACCCAAAATAGAAGTGAATCAGTGTGTAGATTTAATTTGTTAGGAGTATCATAAAGTTGATATCTACTAGATGTTTAATCTTTGTTTTGTACGGTAATTTTCGGATTTTCTTTCTTGTTGCTCTGTTTCGGGGGTCACTCAATTATTGGGTATTTGTTTCTACTGTATGGTTTCTGATTATTTGATACTAAGGCTAAAGGAATTAAAGGGTGGTGCTGCATGTTAGGAGCTAAAGCTTTCAGGTAGGATTGGAATTTGAAGTATAGCTCTAGATGGGTAGTCATATGGTCTTGTGATGTTTCTTGCCCAACGGAAATATTATATTAGGAAAAGAAAAAGTTGTGATTGAAGATGCTGAATGGGTTGTATGTGATAGTGAGATTGATGAATTTTCATTATTTAAGCCATAGCTGCATGACAAATAAATGGATGTGAAAATTAAATTGTCATAAATGCTATGCATTTGTGTTTCCGTGTCTGTTTAAAGGTGGAAAAAAATAATAAATAATAAAGTCTGATTTAATTGAGACTTGTTAAAGGTTTGGAAATGATTAATAGTGGTGTAGGGAAGGCGTTGGAAGTAGTGGGTTTCAGATGTTAAGAATAAAAAAAAAATCTGATTCTAAACCAAGTAATTGACATTTTTGTGAGTACAACATCATTTTGCAAGAATGGACTGAGGAATATATGTTTTGAGTCATAGTAAACATGTAGGATGAAACACTTATGTTTGTGAGGGGTTTTTTTTGTATGTGTTAGATTCACAAATGATTGACAAATGTTTAAGGCTTTTAAGAGAAGGCTCCTTGATAATGAACTTATGAATTTGGATAAAAGTGCAAATTTGAAGGATGTAATGTTATTCAAAGTTGTAATGAATATATATCAATCCAGTTTTAAAATTAATCATAATTACTACTAGGCGGAAGAGGCAGTATGAAAATATTCTGGAAGTGTTTGGATTTATAGTCTTTGAAGATTTAATCAAATTCAGTTTATTTAAAATTATGTGAAAGCAAAAGTTTCTGTCTCTAAAGGTTCCTCAGGAGCATATAGGTTATTCAAGATGATTAAAGGGCACTATAGGACGTCTACAAGCTGATGTAGTCATTGGATATAATAGTGTGTTAAATGAAGAATGGATACACATGTTATCCTGATGTCACAAGTATTTATACATGTGATGAGAAATGTTTGAATGGGATTGATTTTGTGGATTACAGTGTTTGAAAGAAAACTTGAGCTACCATAGAAGATTAGTTGAGAGTTTATCATTCAAATTGATTTATTTCATTAGTCTCTATATACGAGCCTTTAAGGAGAAGTTGCAAAAATGATAATTGAATGTTTTAACGAATTTATTTATATTTCTTTTAGTAGAACAAATTGTCATGAATAGAATGAGGTTATTTTTCATAAGATTATGAACATTTTTATTAGAGGACTTAAATACAAAACGCTTGACACTCGTAGCCCTGAGCTGCGCTTGTCATTCATAGCCTTATGGTTACACTTGGTATTCGTAACCTTCGGGTTGCGCTTGTTCTTCGTAGCATTGAGCTACGCTTGTTCTTCGTACCCTTCGGATTGCTCTTGTTCTTCGTAGCCTTGAGCTACGCTTGTTCGTAGCCTTCGTGCTACACTTGTTATTCGTGGCTGGTGCTACGCTTGCTAATCGTTTTGTGTTAGTTCCTCTGATGAAACAAGTTTTTTTTTAAAATGTTTTCTGTCTCAAATTAATAAGATTCTTTCACTGAATTTTGTTTAAATTGAGTTTAAAATTATTTTCTTTGGTCTCTATTTTTATTAAATTCATGAAATGTTATGAGGGGATGGAATATATGAAGAGTAACTATTAAGATTTATGCTTAAGTCAATAATAGTGTTTGCCTCTCGTATATTGTGAAATTTGTAGCTGCAAATGTGTATCTACGCATTATATCCTAGTATTTTATGGATTTTGGATATGACCTACCTATACCAATACTTGAATCTTTATTCATTATTTATATATCTATTTTTAGACAATTGTAGTAATAAACCATGTAATGAGATTGCATTTACTTATTAAGTTCTTTGTATTCCAGATAGTAGAACGTGGATGTCCTACTTATTGGATAATTGATGGATGTTACAGTAAAGTTAATTTTAAAAATTTGATTACTCTTTTGTTGTAGGTAAAAGTTGTTCTAAAGATATTTATTTTCGTTTTGTATTTATGTCTGTATCCATTAAGAGGAAAATGTTATATAAGCTATAAATAAAAATGATTGAGATCATAAATGTTTGAAAAGTACTACGTATAAAGAAGTTTATGCTTAATATGTATACAAAAGTTCTTGGATGAGTATTATAATTCCATCTGATACGAGGCAATTGAAATAAAATTTTCTAATTATATTCAAGAAATAATTAATCGAAAAGGGGCTTACGAAGTGAGGTTATCTTATACTTCATGCTGGTCACGCCTTAATATTTTGGGGCGTGACATGTTCTATATTATTAGATTATATATTAACTTATAAGTGAAACAAACTATTTAAAAAAATCAGACAAATCAATTTTTAAGTAACTCATTTAATTTTTTTTAAATTTTATAAAAAATTCGTTAGGCTTTATATTAAGTCACGAAAAGAGTACTATTCCAGTTTGATTTCTTTGATGGGACACGCGCCTACACACACACACAATGAAATTCCTGTCACACACTCCTAGTGTCACTTTTATATACTCCCTCTTTTCCTTATTTACAAGAGTTTAGTTGGTAAAATCACACATATTAAAAAAGTAGTTGAGAGAGATAAATATGTCTGAAATAAATTTGTTTTCCCAAATTTGTCTTTATTTAAAATAGGTTGTATAAAAGAAATAAATTGAGTAAAAATGACAAGAAGTAGTTTGAAATATTCAGAAATAATGAAGGGTAAAATGAAAAAAAAATTATTAAATATTCTAACACCCCTATGCAAGCTTTTATAATAAGGTCAAAGCCATTCAAAATCTAAGCTCTTATTCTAAGGGACGGAGATAATAGATTACAAAAGAAACATACAGTTGACCGATTTTAAAATGCACAGTTTATCATGCAGCGAAGATTCAAAGAAACAAACCGGGTCGTTTCTTGATGAGATGAAACATTAAGGGGTTTTAATTAAACTGGAGTATGCGCTATTATTTAGAACAAGTTTCCTCTCCTACCTGCTATATTACAAAGCAGATCGTGCATATCGAAAGCTGCTTTTGATAAGGTGCTTAATCATAATTGTTATTTCTTATCTACACATAGTGATCAATAGGATTACTATGTAAGATTCGGAAGCCGATCTCTTCGATATCTTTTGTCCTTGGCATCATTATTTAAGATTTGGAAGCTGATCTCTTCAGTATCTTTTTTTCTTAGTATTTTCCATAAACAAATCAAAATAATTGTTTGTAATAAAAAAGTTTCTGTCTTTTATAAAAGCAGACCTTTTTATTATTATCTATGGATATGAAATTTTAAAAGTTATAGATATTGTTTTTTTTAACCATTTAAATTGATTAGACGGAGAATTGCACATGTATAAGTTTGTCATGTTTTGCTTCAAATTATCATTCTGGAAATACTCTATCAATGATAATCAAAGTTATCATTACATTCAAATATTAACCATCTTAAAATGGAAATTGAACATATACAGGAAAGGGACTCTCAAAGAAATGTAGAAGAGAATCAGAGGGAAACCACAGAGAACACACAACAAATTCCATAGCCCCATGATGATATCACTCTCATGCAACCCTGCACTGTTCACCCTTTCTAGTGACTTGGGCCTTGGCCCATTAGTTTCCAAACCTTATTTGTTATTGGCCCAACATGATAAAATATTGTATCAGAACAATTTGTTCTTGGCCCAACATGATGAAATATTGTATCACAGCGGCATATTTCTGGTCCTAGCATGACAACAAATAAACTTCATTCATACTACAAAGTATACTATCTACGTTTTGACGTCTACTCTTCGAATAATAGAATTAGAAAAAAGGCAGTGACAAAACTGCAAATATTTTAGAGAAGTACGTGGAAAAATCACGTCTAATAAAATTAAATTAGATGTGAAAAATATTATCCACGTCTCATAAGTTTAGTTGAACGTAAATAAGATTGACAAAAAGTTTCAATGTTTCATTTATACTTATGAGACATGGATTGTGGTAAATAAAGACGGAGAATACTTTCCACGTCTCATATATGTTTGTGAGACGTGGATAATTAAAAAATAGGCAAAATAAAGGCGGAAAATACTTTCCGCATCTCATATATGTTTGTGAGGAGGATTATTGGCGTAGTGCTGCCTTGGGCCCGCCCTTCAAAAATATTTCAGACCAAGGGGATAGTGAAAGCTACCCCTGGATATCACTCTTTTAAGGAGCCTAATGCAAATGGTATCCTAATAACTAAAATGCAAACTAATTGGATAGATAAAAAGAATTTTATTTGATTTTTTGGTGTAAAAGAGGTGTGAAAAGTGTGATATGTTAAAAAGAAAAGTAATTAAAATTTGATCAAAGGGAGATTTGGATTCAAATGGGATAAAATCATTTTTGATAAGTGGAAACTTTAGGACTCATTGCTTTAAAAGATTTTTGGACAGTTTCTTGTTGATTTTCAAATGACCCATAGAGAAACCCTCTAAGCTAGGCTTATGTTAACTTAATTAATGCCGGTATCCTGCACATATCTTCATCTAACGTAAGTTAATTATGCTCAAAATAAAGAACTAATTAATTGCCCAAGTCTTTAAATCCACAATTTGGGCCACTCCACAATTGCTCTAATCTCTCTCAAAGCTCTAATTCATTGATGGCCACCCAAACAATGAATTAAAGCTAAAAATAGTTATTGCCCAAAGTCTCGAAAAAACTAATTAATTCCCTATGCTATTTCATTTATGCAAATCACTTGACACTTTAAATCCATCAACCAAGCCACCTTGAATTAGCACAAAATTTTCACCAAGACAATAATAAAATCACGAACCCATAAATTTTATTAAACTCAAAGCTAATGTAACACAATGTCAAGCATCCAACAAGAAAAAAACAACATAAAAACAATTTCTAAACCTTATGCATCATGTAGAAATTAAGAACACAACCAAATGCCATAAATATACTCTTAAATCCCTAGAAAAGTATAAATACAACAAGAGGAAAAATGATTAGAACTAAAACTCCCCTAAAAAAGCTTCAAGCTCATCCCTTGGCTTCCACCATAAAAAATAAGGAAGCCTAGCTGTACTCTTCATGAGAAAGACACCAACATAGGTTGGGGTTTTAGAATCCATGAGATTTGGAAGGAAGAAGATGGAAGATGAAGGATGGAGTTGAGAGAATATGAGAGGATTAGGGTTTGGGATATCCAAATCTGTTCAAATGAGTTGAAATTTTGTGCTTCATATGTCCTGAGTTGAGTCCTTGTGGTGGGTATCGGGTATGACCCAAATTGAGCCTAAAATTCGAATATGATGAGAGCTGTTTTCGTGCGTTTGCCGTGGCGAACAACATATTCCTCTGCCTCTTTAAGCCACATTTGTTATCCCCTTAGCTTTGAGTGGCCACGGCGAACTCAAGCTATTTGATCCTTTTTCCATCTTATTTTTACTTGTAGGGTCACCTGAGGACCAAAAATAGGATCACAGATGAAACAGCAAGCAAAAGAAGGCAGAGAAATCTTATGTTCGTCGTGACCTCACCACGGTGAAGGTAAAGAGATGCGATGTTCGCTGTGGGTTCGCCACTGTGAACGCGCCATTTGTAACACTGTTCGCCCTGCGCAGCAAGTGCACGGGTCGCGCCAAGTAATAAAGTGATAAGTAAAGTATCATTCCCACGAGGATTTGGTCCAAAACCCGATCAAACAATGATTGTCACACTCTCGCCCAATTTGAGTGACACAAATGTTGAGATTGGATATTAACAATGAAAATAAACCTATGCTAAATAAAAATAAAAACTATAAACAAGTGATTCTCCAACTTCAAGGATAAAATGGGTCCTAAGATTATCTATCCCCCTTGTACTTCTTAAAACTCAATTAACCTCCCCTCAAAGAAGCTCTCAATGAAACCACGTGCTAATCTAGGGTTCATAGAGTACTTGTAAACGCTCTCTCAAGTCAAGAACAAGTGTTTAGTCTTATTAATTGCACAATCTCTTGCTACAAGTTAATAAAACCCAATTATCACGCTCCAACCCTAATGTGACTATGCAAGGCTAGCAAGTATATCTCTATCTTACCAACAAAACCATCCATCCATGCAAACTTCAGGTTCTTGCACTATTTTACCCAAGTTCTACACTCAATCTAGCCCTCTCAAACATCAATCAAGTGAACCCAACATCTAAATGGTGATCAAGCACTTAGAAGCATTAGGAGAAGAGTAAAATAAGCACATAGATATCATTAATCACAACATAAGAGGAGGAATCAAGAATCAATACATACAAGGGTTCAAAATAATCCTAGAATACAAGGATTTTAGCTACTCATGTTCTACAATTCCTTGGGAGCATATATATATACAACATTACAAAACAAAACAAGAGAAGAGAATGAAGATGGAAGAGATAAACCAAGAGAGGAAGCCCAAATCTCTTCGAAGCTCCAAGCCCAAGCTAAATCCCCACCAAGCTCCAAGCCCTAGCAGAGCAAAACACTCCCAAGAATGCCTAGAAGTCGAAGAATGAGGGCTCAACTCGAAACCCTCCCTTTTATTTAGTTCAGTCCTTCTGTTCTGTCCAAAAACGCGCAGAATCACGCAGTTCGTCGTGGGTTTCGCCGCGGCGAGCCCACGGCGAGCTCCGAAAATTCCAGAACCAAAGTCCCACTTATTCTGGTCCTTTGCTCTTTTTTCCTTATTCCTTGGGCTGCTTTGGCTTCTTCTTATTTTTGTTCAATTGGGAGCTTGGTGGAGGGCTAAAATCTCTTGTTTATTGCATCAAATTATTCCTACAAAAATTACATAAAACAACATAAGAAATTAACTACAAAAATAATCAAAATCTACATAAATATACAATTATGTGTAACCAAAAATCAAATGAACATTTTCCTATCTTGAGTATCCAAAATTTATCAATGATTGAATAAAACTCAAGGAAAATGTGCTAACATCACATGAATTCCCGGGAGTTATCAAACACCTAAAATTTTCTACTATATTATAACATTTTAATTGAATTACAACCACTATTTCAGTTCCAAAAGCTCAAAAATACAAATAAATTTAAAACTTTTCTTTTCAAACATTACACTAATATGCTTTCTATTGAAATGGGCTTTTCAGACAAATTGAATAATTTAAAAACTTTGTCTAAAATAGAGTGGTTCATAAGACAATTAAAAGGTATATTAACCCTCTTAGGGGGTCTATTCATGATTCATAATACTTAGGAAATTTAAATTTCTTTATACAATTTATAGAATTCTATTCTTTATGCTTTCTATTATTAACTTAATAATTTAATTTTACAACATATACAACTAACATTATTAAAATATTTAACTACCTTTTACTTTTCAAATTATATTCCTAATTCCTTCATCTAATCTTCTTCCCCCAGCTAGCTTCTCCCATCCTGCGTACTAAAAATGTTTGGGGAAGGGGGTGAGATTGGAAATCCCAATAGCAGTTTCTTTCATTAACATATATTGTCATGCTAGCATTGTCATGTATATATTTCATAAACTTGAACAATTAATACAATTATACATACTTCCTGCGCTACATGCTCTACCAGCCACTATTAACAATATATTTGTTATCTAGTGGTGGTTCTACCTGCAGGACTTCTCGTTATAGCATTTAAAGTTATAACTAACTGGTTTGGCAAAGGGGTAGCGAACCACCTAAGCCTGGAATATTCCATAAACTTCTATGTAGGAATTAATAAGGTATTCCACCTTCATGCATAATGTGAACTTGCAACAGATATTACCAAATAATACATGCAATTCTTTTAATATAATGAAATAAACTGCTACCTGGATACCAGAGCTTAGTCCTTATCTGTTCTTTTCCTTTCCACTGACCTCCTCAATCCTATGTTACTATCCAGACCTATTGACATATAATATATAAACAGTAAATTAATGCTTACACTTCTATATAATTATTCAGCGCTCTCACGATCCTAGTATAATTAACACTACCCCATTTCTTTGCTTTAGTGAAAAATTACAATTTACTATAATTATCTTACCCCTTCTAAAATTAAAAGGTCAATTATAAATGATTTATTTCAATTAATAATTCTGATTCTTATTATCATCTTTTCCAAAATTAAATATAAAGAAAAGTCCTAATGACTTAAACATAATTAACCTATTAAACATTATCACCTTCTACTATATATGTTAATTCTTTATTCTTGTACCGTATAACTTTAATCTTATTAAAATCACAGCTTACAATTGGTTCACTGTTGTCACTGAAAATGTTGTTTAAGAGAACAGAACTAAAACAGAGATTTCAACTTATTACATTTAGTCCAACAAACAGACCGTAGCTAGATTTAAATTCTATTCCTATCATTACTTCCTATTATCAAAATATAAGGCAATCGGATATGAAACCAAGCACATAAATAAATCTAGACTTTTAGAAATTTGTAACTTCCAATTTAACAGCCTAGGTCCAAACTTTAAGATCCTCAACCAAAGCATAATCATTAATATTAAATCTTTAGTTGTTATCTCTAATAATTTCCTAAAATTACCACTTCAAGAATCAACTCCCTTCCTTTAAGCTTAGAGTTAATACTTCGCATATCCGCATTCTCAAGCCATCTTCATCAATCAATTCACGCCTAATGCATTAAACTAATCCATATACTTCATGTGGACCCCCTTTCAACAATTACCTAATAAATTAATTCTTATTCCCACAAGGATCTAAAATAATCTTTACCCTTATCCAACCCATCTTCTACTTCCTTTAATCATTTCCAAAATCATTCTCATATCTAAATTGAATCAAGACAAGGAAGTACTCATCCCTCACAGCAGAGCATAAACACTAACAAAACTCATAGTCTCAAGTTAATAATTCGCCTTCCAAGCTACTAATTCCCATCACCAATACAAATCATCAGAATCTAATTTATTTTTTCCCATTCAACTAATCATAGAAGTTAATTTCAAACTTTGATTAAAATACATCCTCCTATTTCAGTTATAGCAAGACCAATGACTCCATGTCATGATACCACCAGACACCAAGCATACTCCCCTTGATAGTATTTATGAAACCTCTAAAAACTTAATACTTAAAAATCAATTCTATCTAAATACTTTATCATTCTAAATTCTAATAATATGAACCTTACAATAACTCTTCCTTCTTACAATTCATTGATTAAATAACATATAACAAAACAATTAATACCACATCAGATTAATCAAGCCACTTTAATCTATAATCCATAAACATTTTAAAGACATTAGATTACCTAAATAACTTTTTATACTATATCAAGGATAAATCAATCCATCCTCAAAAATCATTATTAACATAATTCTCTCTTATCTTTCATCCAAAAATACCTCGATAATTGCTTTGCATTTCTCACTCCAAAGATCATTAATCAACTTGACCCACTTTAATTCTTTATATTCTAAATCCTCATTTATTAAAAATTATTTTAAATCAATGGTTTTCTTTCTAAAGTCCCAACTTCAAATGTCTCTACTAAATTCTCAATAATGACCTCTTTCCTCTAATTTCCTAAGGATCTCTAATAATTTAGTTTACCCCAAATTTCCAATTGGAATAATGAATAGCTAAGTTTTAAAATCACCAACCATAGTAAAATTACCAATGCTAAATCTTTCTAAATTTTTAATGCACATTAAGCTCCATCAACCTAAACAATCACCCAAATCATATACAACATTCTCTTCAAATAATTATCTTTCCTTTTTCAATCAGCTATATTGACAAATCAAAGAAACTTAAGCAAGCAATATCAAAACAACAAAGCAGAGAAATATCCTTTAGATTCTAACATCATCATTGAATAAAATAATTTGACATGTAAATGCTAGAGTCTAACTCCAATTGACTCTAATAAGCATCTAAACACTAACTTTAAGATACACTAAACTTTCTAAGCATTTAAGAATTCCAACTCCTTAATGAAAGACCTGTTACCTTCATCTTTTCACTCCAAATACTCAATCATTAATTAAAGCCACTTATCTCATCTCTATTCCACCATCAAACATTAATTAAAAGTCTTGACCACTTATTGACTATTTAGAATCCTCAAGACAGAAATTACAAATTAGATTTAATACCTCAACTCATCCAAACAGCAGCACACCATGATCTGAAAAGATATTTCTAGGTTCCAAAACAACCAGCAGGACAAGTCTCCAAATCCTCTTCCATTGACAATTATCACTTCTTTATTACAAATCACTTCACACATCAAGTACCATTAATTAGTTTCTTTGTAAAGTTATAAAATTCCCTCATAGATTTTTCCTTTTATCTCTTTAGGTCCAAAATCTAAGCTCTATTACAAACTCATAGACCTTGAGATTATAACCCCAGGAATCTGTAACCTTTAATCACTTGCATGATCCTCAAATTAATTCCTAAGAGACAAGTGATGACAATGCGTAGAAACTTTAACTATCACCAACTTTGAATCTTCAATCATGCCTTAAAACCTTAGGACACTTGTTTAACCTTAAGAAACCTTGAAACAGTAACTTGTATTTAATTCAAGGCTTCACATCCTTCCATTATCCAATTGGACCTTATATAAAAATCCAACTTCATCATAAATCATGAGCTTAATTCAATTTCACTAAATTAAACATCACAATCTTCCTCCTTTTTAATCTAAGAAACCAAACCATCAGAGAGATCAAACTCCAAAGATCCCAAATTTACACAAGTCACCACTGAACAGAGTAAAGAAAATTCGAATCAAAGCTTCACAATTTAGCAGAAATTGAACACACAATTCATACATCCATTCCATCATATCTTCATCACCAAATGGGAACCAACATAGGGCAAAATTCAAACAGCACAAGGAGAGGCAGAGAAGAACAACAATTTCACTCCCTTTCCCTTTCTCCTGCACTCAGCCGAACAGAACACAATTGAACAAGAAGAAGAACAGAAATTTCACACAATCAGATTCATCAATACCATCATCATTTTCTTATGCTTATAACGTTAATGCTACAGAGGGAAGAACAAGAATCTAATCAACACAAAAAGAACAAGCTCGACGGCACAGGGCAGAATAAGAAATCAAACAACCAAAACCTATTAGAAATTCAACATACCCATGTTTTCTTAGTTTAATCATACTCTTAATTAAGGTTAATTAAGGTTTAAGTCAATTTCCATCCAAGAACACTATAAATGGCGTCGGAACAGGGAAGGAATTCGGGGCCTTTGAATAAACTCAACCCAATCCAAATCATCCCTCAAAATCACTGACCAAATCGTTGAAATCAAGCCCAAGCATCATTTCTATAATTTTAGAAACCTTAAAAACCCCAAAAATCGAATCAATTTCTCTCAACCCTCACATAAATTGGAAGAGCGGAGGAAGGGAAAACGATGGAAAGAAGTTTACCCAAAGTTATCCTAAGCTTCCCTTGAACATCCGCCGTCTTCCCATCACCGTTCGTCGCCTTTTCGGCTGCTGTCCGCAGCTGATCGTCACAGGGAACGGAGGGAGATTGAGAGAGAGGGACCAAAGGGATATCGGTGAGAGAGGGAGTGAAGGAAATGAAAGAAACACGTGGGAGTATATTTAATGAAGAGAAGAAGTTGATATTTTTAATGGCTATTTTACCATCTTGCCCTTCCTGTTACAACTAAAGATATTTTGAACTAGGGGCAGATATTGTCATTTTTATTTCCCTTTTACTATCTTGCCCTTCAATGGTAATTTTATTTACCATTTCCCTTTTTAATTTAATTTGAACTTAGTCCCAAAATAATTTCTCTAGATATGCTTAAATTTCCAAATTTATTTGTAAGACTTTTTAACTACTAAACAATACCCCAAGATTCTAAATATTCCCTTATTTAAATTCATCTCCGAACTATTTTTCCTCAGTTAATAAAGAAAATAAACTTTAAAAATTATTAAAAATACACCTGGCCTCATAAATTTATTTATAAGGCTGTTTAATTTCTATTTGCTATTCCAAGACTTTAATAAATCCTTATTATCTCTTTTCTCCAAATTAAGTTTTATCTCCTAATTATTTCTCTTTATTTCTTAGAGAAAATAAGCCTTAAAATTATTAAAAATGCCTAAATATCATAAATTTATTTTTAATGCTTTTTAATATTCTAGTTACATTCCTTAAAACCTTAAATAATTCCCTATTTTCTATTTTCTAAAATTTGGGGTGTTACACCATTATGCAGGATTAGTGCTTGATTTCTGTGCTTCAACTCGGGTCATACCTGATACCCACCATTATGACCCCACTCAGGACACATTAAACACGAAATTTGAAGGTCATTTGGATAGATTTGAATATCCCAAACCCTAGCTCTCTCATTTTCTCTTATCTTCCACTCTTTCACTCCTTCATCTTTATCTTCCCTTCCAAAATCTCATGGCCTCCACTTCCTCCCTCTTGGTTGATGATCTTCTCATGAAGAGTAGCAACTAAGCTCTTATATTCTTGGTGATGGAGCTCTAAGGATGAGCTTGAACCTTCAATGGGGAGTGTTGTTCTCCACTTTCTCTTCATTATGTGTAGTGCAGTTTTTCTAGGGTTCTAGTAATTGTTTTATGCATTTTGATGTAATTTTATTCCATATTTTTGTATGAGAGAGGTATTAACAATTCATCTTTGTGATTTTCTTTGTATGGATGCTTCACATTGTACTTCTTGGCTTGAACATATTTTATTTTTATAGGTTCATCAATAAATATATTTTTTCTTGTTTAAATCTTGTGCTAAGTGAGGGTTCTTTCTTGGTGGATCAATATGTCAAGTGTTTATGTTTACTAATTAGCAAAGTAAACCTATTGATTTCTTAAGAAACATTGGACTTAAATTTACTAGTTCAATTCATTGATTGGGGTTCCACCAAGGGATTGAAATTAGTATATTAATCTTGTTGCAATTCGAGGTTCTAGTTGTAGGATCAAGAGTTCCTTGCAATTAGTATGTTTAGTTTGGTCAAGTGCTTGTTCGCACCGCAAGTGCACGGGTCGTGCCAAGTAATAAAGTGATGAGTAGAGTATCGTTCCCACGAGGATTTAGTTCCAAAACCCAGTCAAGTATCGATTATTACACTTTCGCCTAATTTGAGTGATTCAAAAATCAAGAGTGCAGGGTAACTATTTCTTTTAAAATAAAAAAAAAATTATGAACAAGTGATTCTTTGACTTCAAAGATGAAATGGGACCCAAGATTAATTTTCCCCCTTGCATTTCATAACATCCAATTAACCTTCTCTCATAGATGCTATAAATGAACACATGTGCTAGTCTAGGATTTATAAGGTATTTGTAAAAGCTTTGTCAAGCCAAGAACAAGTTTCTAATTCCACTAGTTGCTTAACCTCTTGTTACAATTAATAATATCCCATTTAAATTCCAATCCTAATGTGACTATGTAAGTTTAGCAAGTATATCTCTATCTTACCAACAAAACCATCCATTCATCATGCAAACTTCAAGTTCTTACACAATTTTACCCAAGTTCTACACTCAACCTAGCCCTCTCAAGCATCAATCAAGTGAATACAACATCTAAATGGTGATCAAGCACTTAGAAACATTAGGTAAAGAGTAAAATAAATACATATGTCATTAATCACAAAATGGGAGGAGGAATCAAGAGTTAATCCATACAAGGGTTCAAAATAATCCTAGAATCAAAGTATTTAGCAACTCATGTTCAGTAAATCCATGAGAATATACATGTACATCAACAAAAACATGGAACAAAAATAGAGAAAGCAAGATGTAGAGGAAAAACCAAGAATGGGAGCCCAAAACTCTTTAAATTAAAGCTCCAAATCCTTACTCAATCCCCACCAAAAAGCAAGCCCTAGCACAGCAAAATATTCCCAAATGCTCCCAAGAAGTGAAGAATATCAGCCAAGGTGAAGTGGGAGGGTTTATATCGGACAAACCCTAAAATTTTGTCACTTTTCGCAGCATAGCGTTTTGCTGTCACAACCAAAAATATGATCAAAATATGCACAAGTGGACAATGATGTGCAACCAAAAATCAAATGAACATTTTCCTATCTTGAGTATCCAAAATATGCATAATATATCAATAAGTGAAACAAATTCAAGAAAAATAATATGCTGAAAATACATGAATTCCTAGAAGTTATCAGTGCTTAATCATCTTGGATTAAGTTAGCTAATGTGCGGGGTTCCGAAATTACTTAAATTAATCTAAGCCTAGCCTAGAGGGCTTCCTCTAGGGTTCTTTGGAAAATTGGCCATTTTTTACTCCCAATTAATTTTTAAAGTAATGATTCCTGAAAAGTTTCGTTTACCAAGAATATCCATTCCTATTTTTAATCCAAATCTCCCCTTTGTCCAATCTTTAATTTGCTTTTGAACATATCACACTCTTTACGCAAATCCCACCCTTGAAATTAAATACAATGCTTTTACCCGTTTTTAATAGGTTTGGATTTAGTTACTAGGTTATCTCTTGCATTAGGCTCCTTAAGAGAACAACACCTGAGAGTAGCTTCCACTATCCCTTTGATTCCTAATTTTCCTGAAGGGCGGGCCTGAGGCAGCACTACACTGTTACATCCCATTTCGGTGCTCTTCAAATACTTTCTACGTCCCATATATGTTTGTGAGACATGGATAATTAAAAAATAGGCCATCATTACTGTACATGCTTCCTCTTCTCTCTCGTCAAACCCTCTTTTTTAGAAGTCAAAACTACCGTGCTCTTTTCTCTCAAACCCTCCCTCTCTCAAACCCTCTCACCTCCACTACTCCTTCCGCTTAGAGCTCACTGCCTTTTCCTCCAGAGATTCGACCTCTTCAATTCCTTCTGTTCAATGGTTAGTGGTTTTCAAGTTGTCAAAGAGAAGGCAAGTAGGGGTTTTTCTGACTGTTGCTTTCTTAACTGTGACCATAGCTATGTCGCATTCCACTGGCGAGTTTCTAGTATGATTCTTCACCAGTTTTTCATCTTGCATTGTTGTCTTCTTCTTATTGTATCTGCATCAATTTCTTTTTGTACTTATTGCGCTATTTGCCAAAACAAAATCTTAATGCATGTGGAGGAAAATTTCTACTTTCTCAAAATTGACAAAAATTTCAGTATCAACAGTCTATTTTTTCCGCGTCTTCGAAATGGCGACTCTAATTTTTTGTTCTGGGTTTGTTTTTCAGCTCTTTTATGGTTACTTGATATTATGCTTTTTAACACCTTGAACCTTTATTCCTCTTTTTTTTATGTTTTCTAGGCTCCACAACTCGACCTCTATTGTTTTCTTTAATTTGTTGATATGTACTTCTTCTCATTTCAATATAGCTCATAGTATTCTTTGTACATTGAAATTATGATTTTCTAGCTTCAGACTCATTTTTTGCTAGTTTGAATTTACTGTAATCATTTTCCGCTAGTTCGAATCCACTGGTCAGTGGTTTTCAAGTTCCCAAAGCGGAGGCAAGTAGCAGTATGATGCAGGCTGGTGTTTCACCATTACATGTGAGTATCTAACATTGTTTATGAATTAGTATATAGTTTTTCTTTCAATGAGCTCATCTATGTAATTTCGCAAACGCTACAAAAATCCCTCAGCTTTCAAAGTATAAGGAATAGTTGCACTAAGCCGATCAACCCCCCTAGTTCTAGCTTAGTAGATGAGGGAATACCTTGCTTTCTCCAATTGAATGTCCCAAATTTACGAGTAGGTGCCAAAGCTACTAAGTACCCAAGGGCCTCCACCATCCATAATATGCCCATTTTGGAGGACCAAGTTAAGGTATCTGTTGTAGCTTTGAAGAGGGGGAGGTGTCTGTAAATGTTTAATTTCCTACTGAAAAGGTCGCCAAATTAGGCAAAGCACTAGGATCTTTCATTTGATGGCCTAAGAAACTTATCTTCGATACACCAATCACAGCCCCTCTAGAAGATGATGGCAACAAGTATGCCTTGCTGGCACTCCTACACAACTTTATCCCTTACCTACCTAACAGATCGACTTTAGGATGGGTCTAGGAGTCGTGGGACTTGATAAGACATATCCATTTGGACTTGTGCCAAGAAATATCATGGCATTTTTATCTATGAAAGAACTTGACCTTGGATGGTTGGAATTTGCAATTCAGTAAGCTTATTTTTTCTTCATTTTTACCATTCATTTATTTACCAATATAATTATATGATGTTCTCATTCAAGTTATATTTTAGGTACTTTCACCATATGTGCTGTTAGGCAGGCTTTACGAACTACGCATCCCTAAGTCCAATGACACTGTTAAGGAATACAACCGCCAAAACAAAGGAAAAAATCAAGGAACACAATAATATTATGGAGGCCTATGTGGGGTTTCAAATTTCACATTGTAGAAAGCTTTGTTATTTTGCACCAACCCTTGATGTTTTATTCAATCATTGATAAATTATGGATACTCAAGATAGGAAAATACTCATTTGATTTTTGGTTGCACATCATTTTTTATTTGTGTAGATTTTGATCATATTTTTAGTTAGTTTCTTTTGTTGTTTTATGTAACTCTTGTAGGAATATTTTGATACATTGACCAAGTGATTATAGCTCCCTCACTAAGCTTTAAACATTTTAAGGGAAGAAGTGAACCATTTCAAAGAGGAAGAAAGAACCAAAGCAACTAATAGGAGGATGAAAGAACTGCTCCTCACCTTGGAACCACCACAGCAAGGGCCACGACAAAGCATGTTGATGTTGGTGTGCTTTCTGGCCCTCGCCTTGGAATCACCATAGCAAGGGCCACAGCAAGGCCTCGCCTTGGAATCACCACGGCAAGGGTCATTGCCAGGGCCTGCGCTGCTGCATGTTTTGTTAAAATAGGCGGACTGAAATGAAATAAAAGCTAGGGTTTCGAGCTCATTCGACATTCTTCACTTCTTGGACATTCTTGGGGGTGTTTTTCTCTGCTAGGGCATGGAGTTTGGTGGGGATTGAGCTAGGGTTTGGAGCTTTGAAGAGCTTTGGGCTTCTCCTCTTGGTTTATCTTCTCCATCTTCATTCTCTACTCTTGTTCTATATTTGTGTTGATTTATATATATTCTTTCATGGATTTGTTGAACATGAGTGGCTAAATACTTTGATTCTAAGATTATTTTGAACCCTTGTATGGATTAACTCTTGATTCCTCCTCTTATTTTGTGATTAATGAGATGTATGTGTTTATTTTACTCTTCTCCTAATGCTTCTAAGTGATTGATCACCATTTATATGTTGGGTTCACTTTATTGATGCTTGAGAGGGCTAGATTGAGTGTAGAACTTGGGTAAAATAGTGTAAGAACTTGAAGTTTGCATGATGAATGGATGGTTTTGTTGGTAAGATAGAGATATACTTGCTAACTTTGCATAGTCACATTAGGATTGGAGCTTGAAAATTGGGTTTTATTAATTGTAACAAGAGATTGAGCAATTAATGAGATCAAACACTTGTTCTTGACTTGAGAGAGCTTTTACAAGTACGTTGTGAATCCTAGATTAGCACATGGTTTCATTGAGAACATCTTTGAGAGGAGGTCAATTGAGTTTTAAGAAGTACAAAGGGGGATACATAATCTTAGGACCCATTTTATCCCTAAAGTTGAAGAATCACTTGTTTATAATTTTGTTTTCATTTAGCATAGGTTTATTTCATAGTTACTCTTCCATCTCAATATTTGGATAACTCAAATTGGGCAAAAGTGTGACAATCATTGTTTGACCGGGTTTTGGAGCCAAATCCTCGTGGGAACGATACTTTACTTATCACTTTATTACTTGGCGCGACCTGTGCACTTGTGGTGCGAGCAGTAAGTTTGTTCACTATGCCTATCCATTTAATTATTTTGTTTTGTATCTTTGGTAAATTTATCTCTATGTTTTATGGGACATTGGAGTTTATGTGTTACCTACCCTGGGGAAAGCCATATTTATTGGTTTGATTCCTTGAATCATGAGCCAGTCGTTGTGTATAAAAGGGTTTTCACCAAGTAAGTGTATTAATATTTTGAACTAGTGACTATGAGCATAAGTAGATTATTTTCATAGTTCTTATTTTCATTTCATTACTTTGCCATAATGCATTGGCATACCATGTGTCAAGCATGCCGTAGAAGTAACAAAATTGAGTTTGTTAAGCCTATAGTAAGTCATGGATTGTGTTTACTTAAATGTCCATCAATACCTAGGATGATAGTAAATTACTTTCATATGTTCTAATTCTTTTTACATGATTTACATTGCCCTTAGCAAGAACAAACACTACTACAGAAAGGAGTTTCCATGTCTGTTATTTAGGGGTTTTCATGTCACTTTTTTATGTGACATAAAAAGTAGTGACTTAGAAAATATGGAGATTTTACGTCACTTAAAATTGGGGACGTGGAAAGTCATATTTTCCACGTCACAACTTATGAAATAAGCGACGTAGATAAGTCCCTGAAGAATTTTTTTTTTATTAAATGGCTAAGATTTCACGTCACATGTTCAGAAAACATGTGACGTGGAATGTGGCGTGGAGAAACCACGTCACTTATTAGCCAAATAAGTGACGTGGTTTCTCATAAACCACGTCACATTTTTAGTTATATGTGACGTGGTTTTGGAGAAACCACGTCACTTATTTGGCTAATAAGTGATGTGGTTTCTTGCCAGAACATTTCACGTCACATGTTTATAAACATGTGACGTGGATTATTATTTTTTTTAAATTAAATTTTAATATTTTCATGTGATCCCATTTTCTTTTTCTTGTTTTTGCTGTCTCAGAAAACAGATTCACCACATTAGCAATCAACCAAGCTAACATAAGTAATCAATCATACTAACCATATATAACTTGTGTTTACTACTACTTCACAAATTAACCATTAGTGTTACACAATTTAGTATTTTATACAATGATCAATCATCTCTACTAACCAAGACTAACCAATTCCGAAAGCAAAAATTCAGCAACATTCTCACGAATTGAATCAAGATCTTCATCTGTAAATGCGTTGATATCATAAAACTGCAACAATAAAGATGTGATTATCAATGCAAAGAAATTATATAAAACATTATATATTTATGTATTAACTGTATCAATCATACAAGAATTTAACTTGTACCTGTGAGAATGATCCGGTTCGTTCACTAATAATAATGTCAAAAATATATTTCATGACGTAATATCCGCACTCCTTATTAGTCGGTTGCCTAGGGCACTTCAATCACAAGAAACGGTATAAATTAATAGCAATCAATTTAATAAATCTCAATTGACTAACATTGAAAGAATTTAAATCAAAAGTACTTACTCTAGGTCTTTGTAGCACGACATCTTGATGTTCTTGACCAGTTTTTTCCATTGAATGCCACTGAGATATACCCCTAAAATGGAACCAAAATGAGTACATATATATATATGTGACTAATTTATTTGGGACACTAGTATATAATAAAGATATTAACACTACTCACATCGATAGGAGAGTTCTATGATAGGGGGTTATATTGCGCCTCAACGAGTCAAACCAAACCAGACAATGATCCCTAGGGCAAACGACAGCTAGTGCCCAGTGCTTACTGAAAGACATTAAAAATAATCATAACATTTACAAATGTGTATAATGATGAAAAGTTGGCAAAAGGAAACAATCAAACTTACTCTTCAAGAATAGGTGCAAAATAGATAGTTCCCCGGTTCACTGACATTTGATGGTTGACGTATGCCTGCATGTTGTCATCATAATTCCTCTGCTCCGCCGGGGTATTGAAATTATCCCTCATCACCAATGCCATTGGACTGAAGAATCTGTATTGTCCCCTGCCTAATCTGTTACACAAGCTGTGGAAGTACCTATATATCATAGACAAGTTGAAATCAAAAAGGGATTTAATAAGAAATACAACTGAGACATAAAAAGTAACGGTCATTTATTACATAGTCGCTAACTCAAGCCATCCAAGGTCAATTTCCTGCAGCAGCAAAAACTCCCTGATATCTTGGGAACCTTGAAGCAAAAATTGGTATGTACGGTCAGGACTGACTACTCCTGGAGGCATCGTAAAGGGCACAGACTCCAAATTTGGCTGCATCTCCCGTAGGAGCTGGAGAGAAGGATATTCGTCTGAAAAGGTCTGCAGGGAGATGGAAAAAATCATTGTTATGTTATGCCTAAACCAGAAAAATATCAAACAAGCAGTCTCAAGACTTAAGTGTACATACCACATCAACCGGCGGGTCTGGCCCCTTTTATGGGCTCTTGTGTACAAGATATCTAGGCCACAAGATGAATGCCCCGACCGCCTCGCCTAATTTGGTGACTTCATGATCGGGAAAGGGTACATCTACCCCCGCCTCATTGCTCAGGACAGCTCTAACGGACACCTTCACTTGGTCCTCATCAATAGGAAAATTATGTATGAGGGAGGCGTTCGGGAACTGGAGAGCTTTGGCTACCGCGCGCAGGCGAGGGAAATCAAGATGGAGATAACACTCCTCTCCATAGTTAGGGTTGTTTTCTGGTGTGGGATCTGAGTCGTCCTCATGAATTGATCCTAACTGTCCAGGCTGATTGCAGCTGTCTTTGCTGCTTGGACCGGCGGTACCGAGAGACTCCTGCAAGGGATGAAAATATACAGAGTAAGGCTATAATTGATGAACCCGGAATATGGAAATCAACATATTTAGTAGATGATCAAACTTGATTATTTTGTCCAGAAGAATTCGTCGTGAGTCCGAGCTGTACGGTAGATGCTCGGACTTGTGCCTCAACCTGTATCCGGATCTGCTCATTAAGCTGCTGGATATGTGCATCCAACTGTTCTTGGAACTCGGCCTTCATCTCCGCCCGAGCCCTGGCCATAATCTCCTCAGTGGATTCTCTACGGGCGTGAGATCGGGGTTTGCGACCGAAATACTTGGTCAGCCCGACATTCCTCGGCTCCCCGATAACTCGACCGTGGTGGTCGAGCTTCCCAATTGCCGTGGCAAGGATGTCCATCCTCCCAGAAGGTGTGAAGGACCCTTGGGTGGCTTGCTCCTCAAGTTCTTCCTGTAATGACCCAACAAAATCATAATTTGCAATGTGCTACAAAACCACAAGTTAAATGCATAAACACCAAATAAAATACTTACAATCCTCTGTGCAACTTTCTCAACCTCCGGAGTCACAAATTTTCCTTCTTTATTCTTCCTTCCCTCAGCCCATTTCGTATGACGTGGGAAGGGCGGCAGAGGCTCTACAACAAAGGTAGGATCGGACCGTGCAGCTTCCTCCATTTCTGCAATTTGTTTCTGGGTCAACTTTTTCTCTAGCCACTTGTAACCACCCCGAGACATCGTGTGCTTATAGATATTCTTCGCTTGTCGATTCTTTTGTTTTTCGCTCTCCTCCTGTGAAACTAAGACTAAGTTAGTTAACTAATATAATGTGTTAACAGTACAATTTTTAACCAAAGTTAAAAAGCTATTTATGAAATATACAGACCTTGAACTTTTCGTCTAGCTGTGATGCAACAAACTGCTTCCAAGTGTCTGGGTCAATATTGGGATAGCTCTGACCCGGATCTTGACCCTGCTTGTCTCCAAAGACGTATTCTCTGGTCAGGAGATTCTTGAAATTCTTCCACATCTTGCGCCCTTCTCCCAACCAAAAATCCTTGAAAAATTGTGTGTTTGGGACATCAAAATTTTGCTGAAAATAATGACGAACACATTAGTTGAATTAAGTGGAAATAAGAATACATACATATTAGGAACAAACAGAAGTATAATGATAAAACATACCAAAATATCTGACCAACATTGATCCTTAACGTCTTTGTTGACTCTCCGCCAATCGTTAACCAAGATGCTTATCCGGTTCCTCACCACAAAACCTATGTAGCTGATGAAATTCGCACCAACTTCCCCGATAGGATTCATGTCATCGTCAAAATCCACACGGATAGGCTGCACATTTGTCCCCTGACGGACAACAACTTCATTGAGCTTCGTCGGACCTCTTCCCTTTCTCCGAGGGGGATCGTTCCGTTGCTGATTGTTATCACCGTCCGCCATGTACCTGTTAACATATCAAAGATGTGATGAGTCACAATTCCACAACCTTCACAAAACCAAAACAAAAACATTAACAAGAATTAATACATGATAATTCAAAAAGGTTCTCACTTTATATGTTATCCTATATCCCCTCACAATGATCATTTCTAGAGGCAAATTGGTCATCATCATCTACCAATTCAAATTCACTTGGTTCAGGTGGTCCTGCGCCTAAAGGTTGTATCTCATCTAGATCTAAATTGGGAGCACGGTCCGTTTGCTTTTTACCTTGCAAGATTATGGACAATTGCTTATTTGCGGGATCTGTTACATAGAACACCTGTTTTGCGTGACTTGCTAAAATAAAAGGCTCATCTCTGTACCCAGCCTTCTGAAGATCAATTGAGATCATACCAGTATGGGGATCAATCACAACTGCGCTATTGTTAACCCACTTGCATTTGAAGATTGGAATTTTGAACTTTGTGTAACTAACTTCCCAAATTTCTTCAATTATGCCATAATATGCCATGGAAGCCAATCTTGGGTTTTTATCTTTCGAACTGGAGAAGTGCATCGCTTCGGCTACCACCATCACGCCACTGTTTTGCATGGTGCTATTATTGTCCTGGGCCTTAGTGTAGAAGGAATAACCATTTATGTCAAAAGAGGACCAAGTGACAACCTCAAAACGAGGCCCTCCGGCTAACCATCTTATTGTATCCGGCGCACCAGTCTCCTTTTCAACATACTCCTTGAACCACCCAATAAATGTCCTATTATGCTCGTTAGAAATCTGCATGTCACTCTTTTTCGGATTCTTTTCTTTCAGGATCCTCTTATGCTCGTCCAAATAAGGCTGCACTTCTTCCATATTATTCAATATGTACAGGTGTGCTTGTAACACCTCTTCACGGCACATAGTCTTCACTTTAACGCCTCGTACCCCCTTACCAATCCCATCTTCATGTCGGGGGATTTCCTCAACCCCTTTTAGATACGATTTGCAAAAATCCATTGCCTCCTCAACTAAGTATCTTTCAACAATTGATGCCTCAGGTCGATGTGGGTTCTTGGAATACCCTTTCAAAACTTTCATGAATTGCTCGAAAGGGTACATCCACCTCAGATAAACAGGGCCACATAGCCTTATCTCCCTTACCAAATGAACAATCAAGTGCACCATAATATCGAAAAAGGCTGGAGCAAAGTACATCTCTAATTGGCACAATATAATGTAACCCTCATTTTCCAACTCGTCGAGCTTTTCAGTGTCGATGACTTTGCTGCATATCGCATTGAAAAACATACACAGTCTTGTTATAGTCATCCTCACATCATCTTGCATAATGCCTCTTATAGCAATTTGTAAGAATTGTTGCATCAATACATGGTAATCATGCGACTTCATTCCAACCAACTTCAACTCGTTCATAGACACAAGTCTACTAACATTAGAAGAATAACCCTGCGGCACCTTGATCCCACTTAAACACTCACAAAGACTTTTTTTCTCCTGTTTAGAGAGTGTATGAGCAGCAGGTTCCATATAAGCCCTCTTTCCATTTTCACTGACTATAGGATGCAACCGTTGTCTTATACCCATTTCAACCAAGTCTAACCGTGCATTGAGTCCGTCCTTAGTCTTCCCTTGTATATGCAACAACGTTCCAACAAGACTATCACCGACGTTTTTCTCCACATGCATCACGTCTATACTGTGCCTCACATCCAGAAATTGCCAATAAGGTAGATCAAAGAAGATTGACCTCTTCTTCCAAATGATCTTCTCAGAACTGGTCTTCTTCTTCTTCTATTTCTTACCGAATACCACATTAACATTCTTAACACGGCTGAAAACTTCCTCCCCGGTTAAGGGGGTCGGAGCAAATCTATATTCAGATGAGCCATTAAAACACTTCTTTAGTCTACGATAAGGATGAAACCGATCAAGAAACCTCCTGTGACCGAGGTAAACGGTCTTTCTTCCATGTTTAAGCTGGTGGCAGTTTGTGTCCAACTCACATATAGGACATGCCATATAACCCTTCACACTGTAACCAGAAAGATTGCCATATGCAGGGAAGTCATTTATTGTGGTAAACAGCATAGCTCGCAACTTGAATGTCTCCTGCCTGTACGCATCAAACACATCGACGCCTCCTCCCACAACATCTTTAAGTCCTCAATCAAAGGTGTAAGATAGACATCGATATCGTTCCCAGGCTGTTTCGGCCCAGAAATCATCATAGACATCATCACATATTTGCGTTTCGTGCACAACCAAGGAGGCAGGTTGTAAATGACCAGCAAAACTGGCCAAGCACTATGTGTGCTACTGAGACTCCCGAAAGGATTGAATCCATCTGTACACAGTCCAAGACGAAGATTCCTCGGCTCACCACCAAATTCAGGAAACATTGAATCAATTTTCTTCCATTGAGGAGAGTCAGAAGGGTACCGGAGATATCTTCCATCAGAGATTCTCTCATCACAATGCCATCTCAGTTTCTTTGCTTCTGCCTCATTTGCAAACAAGCGTTTAAACCGTGGTACAATTGGAAGGTACCACATTACCTTCAAAGGTACCCCTTTCTTTGATACATCATCATCACCAACGGCATCCTTTCTCGGCTTGTACCTCGGAGTATCACATTTAGGACACTCTTTCAGGCCGGCATACTCATTCCTGTACAACACGCAATCATTAGGACAAGCATGTATCTTCTTATACTCCACCGCCATCTTGCTTAAAACTTTTTTAGCCTCATACATACGCTTCGGAAGCACATTGCCGGCAGGGAACATATCACTCAAAGCTTCAAGCAACTGCGAGAAACCCGTGTCCGCCCACCCATTTTCTGTCTTTATTTTCAACAATTTCAAGACGCCGGTCAACCGAGTATACTTAGTACACCCCGGGAACAACGGTGTCTCTGCATCACTCCGCAACTTCTCAAACTCATCTACCACAGAAAATGACTCAGCCCTAATGTCATTGATCATCTCGTCCATTCCATCATCACAAACATCATCCATCACTGCTTCTACATTTTGTGACGTGCACTCATCTACGGTACTTCCCAATTCCCCATGCCAAAACCACTTCTTATAACGGAGATTGATCCCATCACAAAGAAGGTGATCCCTTATATCATCAACGCTCTTACAATAAGCATTTGCACACTTCACACAAGGGCAACGATACATGCCATTCTTACTAGCCACGTTTCTTTTGGCAAATTTAATAAATTCTTCCACCCCCATTTGATACTCTTTAGTGGTTCTCAATGCATGCATCCAACTACGATCCATTCTATTAAACCTATGCCATATGTCCAACAAATTAGTCAATTTTAGCTCACTACCTTGTGAAGAAATGGGCATGCCATACACTTAACTTAACTTCATGCAAATTTTTTAAAAAATTTCGCAGAGTTTTCCCTTGTAAGTGTGATATCCAAAAATTACATTTACAATCTAAGATAATCCAAAATGAAACTAGAAATCCCAATGAAATCACATATTAATTCAGGGGAATAGAGCAAACCAACAATCAGATCAATGACTTACACAAAGCACAAACAAGCCAAGTAAAATTAGAGAAACACAAGTTGTCAACGGAAATTATCATAGTAGTCACAAGAATATAAGAGCATAGTCATATTCCTTATTGTTCAATGGAGGAGATAAAATCAATAACATACCTCTAGGTGGCTTAGCAAGACAAAGATTACCCTTATGGTGATATGGGTTAGAAGAATCGATTTCTGATTTGGACCAGTTACCTGTATATATTGGAAAAGGTTAAAAATAAAATCTCCAACAAGATTCAACAGAAGAGCTAAATGGTTTTGATACTCCTCTCTACATACACTTCACTTGACACAACCAATAATCAACAAACCAAAGAATTAGATTTCAAAATAATACATTTAAAACCATACATGCAAAACCACGGAATCAATGTTTAAGAAGAATAAGGTAGTGAACACTTAGAAATATTAAATCAATTACTTCCATATTTCAGACAACTAATTAATAGTTAGAAACACAACCTCCTTTCTTTACAAAACCATTGATCAAGACTAAATTTCCAAGCATAATTCACAAAACACAAATCAAACACTAACCTCTTAGCACATTAACCTCCATATTTGTTTTAGCTCAATAAAACCTTGATCACCCAAAGTTCTAGATAAAATCAAATTAGCCATTCTTTTAATTCCCTTTTCAGCCTAATTAAGAACATAAGCCATACCATTCTCTTACTAGTCCTTAATTATTTAATCAATGATTTACACTTCACTAATTAACATTTAAACATCATCACCTCTTATCAATATATTGCAGCATAATCACCCAAATAATGTATATAGAAACATATCAATCAAAAAGCATTTCTAAACACTATTATACACTTGTACTATTTGTTTTCCCCCTTATTAGATTAAACCCAGAAAATCACAACTAGCAATTCAAAGAATTGCAAGAAAATCAACAAGAAATGAAAACTAAACAAATTAGAGACGAACTGGGCACTAATGAAAACAAATTAAACAAATTAACAAATTAATTAGACGAACTGGGCAGCATTCCAAAATCAACAAGAAATCAGAGACAACTGGGCACTAATCAACTAAACAAATTAATCAAAACAGAGCAATCAAACTTAGAAATAAACACAACAAAATGAAAACGAAAATGCAGGGGAAAATGAGTTCACAGAAATTTCAACATAATGCAAGGAAACCAACACCCACCAGAACCCAGAAAATGAAAATGCAAGGGAAAAGAAAACCAAGAACACAGAAACGAAAATGCAAGGGAAAAGAAACCAAGAACACAGGATTTGGACGAAAATGGGGAAGATTTTGCACCTGATTGCAGAGAGCTGAGGGAGAGAGCTGAGACCTTCTTCTTCAATCGAAGCTGAGGGAGAGAGCTGAGGGGTGAGGGGTGAGGGAGAGAGGAGAGAGCTTAGGGATTTGGAGGGAGCTTAAGGTTTCTGGCGCGAGCGAAATTTGGGCGATGAAGACGATGAGGCTTAGCTTAAATCAGGTTTTGTATTTTTTTTTAATTTTAAAGAAACCACGTCACATATAGAAAATATGTGACGTGGTTTCTCCAAAACGACGTCACATATATCTAATATGTGACGTCGTTTAGGAGAAACCACGTCACATATTTTCTATATGTGACGTGGTTTCTTAAAAATTAAAAAAAAAATGAAACCACGTCACATATTTTATATATGTGACGTGGTTTCTAAAAAGAAAAAAAGAAAAGAAAAACCACAAACCACGTCACATATATTTTATATATGTGACGTGGTTTCTTAAAAATTAAAAAAAATTCCCTGATTATCTATGAAACTACGTCACATATTTTATATATATGACGTGGTTTATTAAAAATTAAAAAAAATTCGAAAACCTGATTATTTACTACAAACCACGTCACATATTTTCTTTATGTGACGTGGTTTATTATAAAAAAAATTAAAAACTTGAGGAAAACCACGTCACATAATTATAATATGTGACGTGGTTACTCATACCCATAATCCACGTCACATTTCTGCCATTATTGTGACTGTGACGTGGTTTCTTCTTCAGCATGATATTTAATTACAAAAATGCCACCAAGCTCTTTTCAATGTCCGTTTTATAATTAAGTGACGTGAATTAGGGACAAGAAATGGGCTTTTTGTAGTAGTGAAAATATGGATACTATGTAATTAATGCGATATATGTATAACAAAATTATGAGTGGACTTCATGAGGGCTTATCTAATGTATGTATCATTCTTATCATCACTATTGCGTTACCTATAATTTAATTGTTTGTTTCGCTTATTAATTACAATCAACTAATTAATATTTTATCACACTACACACACTTATATGATGTAGTTGAATAATCTTTTGATTAAGATGCAATTGATGACATTCGGGTAAGTTAGCTATCTGGATACTTCAACTTGGTTTGGATTAGATATTATTAGATAGAATTTGCTTGTTTTGACTGTATCACACATGAATCTATATGTTATTTTAATTTTAATTGTATGTGATGTAGACAGCATTTTTGGGTAAAATCTTTCTGTTTGGATGTATTTGTGGGATTTAGATATTGCATGTATACTTAATATAAATCTGTACATATGGATATGACTAACCTTGACGGTAGTTTTTTTTTAAAAAAAATTTCACATCTCCTTTTGTATATGAGATGTGGAAGATGACAATAGTCCACGTCTCGTTTTATATTTGAGACGTGGAAAATGCCTTGTTTTTGGCATTTTCAACGTCTACAAATAGAAATGAGACGTGAAATATGGATTTTTCACGTCTCATTTATTAGGCATAAAAAGTTCATATTTTCTACGTTTCCCATAAAAGAGAAGTGAAAAGCCCCAAATATTAGATGTAAAAAGCATATCCTGTAGTAATGATTGTGCCAACAAATGTTGATATAGTTAGTAAAAGAATTGACTCATAAATAGAACTATATGAGATCTTTTTTTTTTTTTGCCCACAATATGAATACAAGTCCTATTAATATAAGGATAGATCTTGTTAATAGGTTATATGTAAGTGCATCCGTAAATGGTTTTTTGAGGTTGGAGGTCTACCTTTACCGAATTGAACCCGAGACCCAACTCGCTCAAAAGTTTTTACATAAAAAAGTAGACTCCATTGAAAAAAAAAAAAAATGGTCCCCCACGTGAAGACCCCCGAAGTGTATTTGTCTTCTTGGAAGTTTCTGGGACGACCCTGAAGGCTAAGCTCACATGCATAAACTTGTCTGTAGAGGAAGACTTCAATTTTCCTGTCATGCTACGTACTTTTGGTATTTAATTCCCATGTTCGTTTCTAGCAATTTGCGGTGCTAATTGGTTCTCACACCGAAATATCATCACTCTCTTTGATGTCAAGAATTATCGATTTATTTCCATCAATTGAGTTTAAATTAAACCTGCATTCCGCTTCTTTGAATTCATCAGCGTATAAAATACATGTAAGGGGCGGAACGACTTGTAGATCACTATAGAAGCATTACGTGCAATGTGGTTCTTTAGACGCACTTGTTCTTTAAAATAATTCTTTGAATTTTTCAAGAGAAAATGAGAGCAACTTAACTTTTGCGTGTCACATGTTCCTGTCCTATTATGAATTGAAATCACTCTCCACATATTGTACAAGGGAAAAGAATTTTAAATTTCGTTAATTCTGTTTAAAAATTAAAGTCAACATAAAAATAAATTAAGAATAAACCTAAACTAAAATAAAATTTTTTATTTGACTACTAAAGTTAATAAATATCATCACTTCGCCGCTTAACCAGTGGTTGGGGGCTCGATCCCTTGCCCTGGGAATGTAGCCTGCCCCTTGGCCAGCACTTTGCCCTTAATTGAAGACCCCGGTGCAATGGGATTAGTCACTGCTTCCGGCGGTGGATACCCATGCTTCACGCAAAAAAAAAAAGTTAACAAATATAAAATATTATATATGTATTAATTTTTAAAATAAACTTGATCTGATTAGACGGGTGACGTATGAGGTGGGAGATCAAACTTAAAAATTACAAATTTAAAATACAACTCTTAAATTAATCTCCCACCTCATACGTCACCCGTCTAATCTAATTTGATGAGTCCATTTCATTATTTTTATGTTTATTTTTTATTTTAATTTCTTTGTTATAATAATTATTTGAAATAATTTTTTAACATAAAAAAATTTTAATCATTGACCATCACAAACGGGGACGCACCCCCTAACATAAGCCGTTAGTAAATTTCACAATTTTGTACTCACTATTCTTGAAATTTTTAACCTCCTAAACTTTATAATTTAACCCACTCGACATTATAAAATGTTTTGATTCAAAAAGTTGTTTATTTTACCAAAAATCCTAATGGAATTCAATTGAAATACCAAAATTCAAATTTAGACTTATATTTTTAACAAATTTCTAGTCATGTTTATTTTAGTAAAAATACTAATCAAACTCAATTAAAATACCAAAATTCAAATTTAGACCCATATCTTTAACAAATTTCTAATCATGTTTAATGAATTTCATTAGAAATTTTTTTTTACTGTTATTCAAACTTTAAAGATCACAATGACCGTGTGTCTGCTGGTTCCATAACTACTAGATTTTGGGACTTGTGTCGGAGACTTGGATTCCAATTCAACCAAGACACATAAAAGTTTGGAGAGATAATTAAATTGCAAACGCACTAATCAAAATTAAGAAAACTACTACTTCTAGAAGTAAATGATTGCGGTCATTTGATGGCTGATTATTGTTTATTCAAGAACATGGTTTTCGCATGATGGACTGCCACCACAGGATATGGATAGCTTAAAATACCACACGATTGTAAATCTAAGACTTTTTATTCAATTTATATTTTATATTTATAATTTTATTCAAACTAATTTATTTGTCTTATAAGCTGATATATAATTTAGTGGTACATAGAAGCATTCTAGAGATATCATGTCATATATATTGCTATAGTTAAGTAATGTTTAGCTTCTTTAATTATCCCAAATTCAATAAATACAATTTAATTATATTTAGGATCGAAGAGAATATATAGGACACTATTGGAGATACCTCTCTTAAAATGGTCTAAAATTATTGTTCTTAGCCTTTCACGGCTTAGGCCGTCCTGTTCTAGCCCAAAAAATGAGGTTATGGAGTCTTAATTGCCAAGGTGATATAACCTTTCTCCTAAGAAAAAAAAGAGACATTTAGGGAAAACAGAGGTAGAGACTCCACTAGGGGGTGGAACCAGTTTCCCTACTAAACCTTAATGGAACCAGTTTTCCTACTAAGTGCAAGGCTTAGTAGGGAGAGTTAGTAGATGTGGACCTTCAGTTCCAATTTGTATGGTCCATATTTGATATTTTAAAAGTTTATTTTTTCTAAATGAAATTATTTTTATATGTATAAAATCTAAAATAATGATAATATTTAAAATATCATTTTTTTTAAAAAAGTATTTTTTTTATTGCGAAAATCATCCATTTAAAATCAATTAAATCTATACCATTCAGATCATATTTGAAGGGTTCAGATTTGATTAACTCTCCTTACATACTAAACAAAAGCGCTTAGTAAGCAAACAGGTTCTATTAGGGTTACATTTTCTCTAAGTTAGTACGTCCTTTTCCTCTTGTAATCTAATTCCTGGTTTTTTGTTTCAAGCGGTGTACCATGAGATTTTACTTTTGCAGGCTGAAAACAAAAAATTTTGGAAGCGCCGTATTTATTGTAGGAGCGATTGAAGGCAATGATTGTGGTTACATAGACTTTTATAACTCTAGAGTGATATCTGGCCTCTTAGCAATATTATTGGAAATCTTTAACTAAAGAATTTATTAAAAGTGTATGTCTGAATTTGGATTTTAGTACTTTAATTGTGATTTTATCTTTTTTTTAGTAATAAAACCTGATTCCATCAAATTAAACGATTTTAGCAAGGTAGTTTTCAGTATACTTAATGGTTTGCTCCATTAGCCATTAAGATTGCTGATCCCATCAAAGCATTTGAAAACACGTTCTCTTTATTTTAAGAATTTAGGAGAAATCTATTATTGATAATTTTTCATTAGAAAAAAAAAATCCTTCATTTTACAAAAATACACTTTCTATCTTTTAACTTTTCATTATGCTCCATTTTAATCTTTTAACTTTATTTAGTTTCTTTATAATTCCTTTGATACTTTCAAAACATAATAAACAAGTTTCCTTAATTATAATCCCAATTATTACAGTAAGAAAAAGCTGATAAAACATTTTCCAACACTTCAAAATAATACATAATGCTGTTATATCGATCAGCCCATCTTTTATGGCAAAAGAAAAAAAATTCCTGATGTCTTAAAAAATTGAGGATGTAATTTGTATCCAAGAAAAAAATATGTCTCGGAAGGGGTGGCCTCCTCTATTTAAGCCCAACCGATAACAGGGAACAAGTATGCTTGCGTCTCCATAGAAAGATCTCTCGAACTAACATACAGTTTCTCAACCATGCCCCTCCACTTACTTCTTTTCTTTTCTCTCATATTTCAATCTTGCATATATGCTTCATCATTACGCAACGAAACTGATCGTTGGTCTTTGATCAAATTCAAGGAATCAATATCCAATGATCCATTTCACATCTTGGAATCTTGGAATTCATCGACACACTACTGCAATTGGCGTGGAATCTCTTGCAATGACAAGCAACGAAGAGTTACAAAATTGGTGTTAGATGGAGGTCAATTATCAGGTACCATATCTCCTTCCATTGGCAATGTCTCTTTTCTTAGAGTCATCATTCTGAAAAACAACAATTTCCATGGAGAAATTCCACAAGAGTTGGGTCTTTTGTTTCGACTTCAGACACTTGTTATCCAAACAAATAAATTGACGGGAGAATTCCCAATCAACATCACAAGTTGCTCTAACCTCAGGATCTTATCATTTGGAGAAAATAATCTCATTGGCAAAATACCAATGGAGATTGGCTCTCTCCATAAGCTTGAATTTTTGTCTCTAGGTTTCAACAGTTTCACTGGAGAAATCCCAACTTCCTTGGGGAATCTTACTTCCCTCAAAATTCTTTCTTTGAATCGTAACAACTTGGTGGGGAGCATACCAAACGAGATTGGTCGTTTGAAAAATTTGACAGTATTTGGAGCAACTGAAAACCAGCTTTCAGGTGCAATTCCTTCTGTTCTTTACAATTTGTCATCACTCATTCTCATCACACTTACATCAAATCAATTCAATTGCTCACTCCCAACCAATATGTTCTCCAACCTCCCTAATCTCAAAAACTTGACACTTGGACAAAATCAACTCTCAGGTCATATCCCAACATCCATTGCAAACGCCACTAAGCTTGAAATAATCTCTATAGGAAGAAATGACTTTACAGGGCACATTCCCAATCTTGGAAAGTTACATGACCTCTCATTTCTAGAAATCAGTCAAACTAATTTGGGAAGTAATTCTTCAGACGACTGGGAGTTTCTGAATTCTTTGAGCAACTGTAGTAAGTTGGCAAGACTAGACTTGCACGAAAATAATTTTGGGGGCCGTTTACCAAATACCATAGGAAATTTGTCCAATCAGCTCACATATCTCAACCTTATAAAAAATCAAATATGGGGAAGAATTCCTGTGACATTAGGGAACCTCGTCAACCTGACAGAGCTAAAATTAGAGATGAATTGTTTCACTGACATCATCCCAATTACTTTTGGAAAGTTTCATAACATGCAATGCTTGTCTTTGAGGGGAAACAGATTTTCAGGAGAAATAATACATTTCATAGGCAATCTCTCTCAATTATTTCACCTAGATTTGTCACATAATATGTTTGAAGGAAATGTCCCTCCAAGTATTGGGAATTGTAAGAATTTACAATACCTTGATCTGTCAAGTAACAATTTTTCTGGATCCATACCTGTCCAGCTGATCACTCTTTCATCTCTGTTAATTTTATTGAACTTGTCACATAACTCTTTTGGAGGTGATATCCCTAATGAGTTTGGGAACTTAAAAAATATTGAAAAATTGGATGTCTCCCATAATCATTTAACTGGAAGCATTCCTCAAACCATTGGGGATTGCCAAAGCTTGGAGTACCTTTACTTGCAAGGGAACCTCTTTCAAGAAACCATCCCCTCTTCTTTGGCTTTATTGAAAGGTCTAAGATTTCTAGACTTGTCTCAAAATAACTTGTCTGGATCAATTCCAAAAGATCTGCAGGATATTGCTCTTTTAGAGTATCTAAATGTTTCCTTCAACTTGCTTGATGGGGAGGTCCCAAGCAAAGGTGTCTTTGGCAATGCAAGTGCAATATCACTTATGGGGAATAACAAGCTCTGTGGAGGAATATCAAATTTGGAGTTGTTACCTTGCCCTAACAAATCCTCTCGACAAAGAAAACCTCAAAACTTCAAGATAATCGTACCAATATGTTGTGTGATTGTCTTTTTTCTTTTAGCATCTATTGTTGCTATTTACCATGCGAGGAGGAGAATCAAGAAATCTTCTTCAAGTTCACCAACAATTGACATGATTTCCAAGGTATCATATCAAAATTTGCATAATGCTACAAATGGATTTTCTATTAGCAACTTGATAGGATCAGGGAGTTTTGGTTCTGTGTATAAGGGAAGTTTTAAGTCTCAAGAAGTTTTTGCAGTAAAGGTGATTAACCTTACAAAAAAAGGAGCTCACAAAAGTTTCCTTGCCGAATGTGATGCACTCAGAAATGCAAAGCATCGAAATCTGGTAAAACTCATTACATGTTGCTCTAGCATTGATTACAAGGGACATGAATTTAAGGCTCTAGTTTATGAGTATATGGTGAATGGAAGTTTGGAAAATTGGTTGCATCCAAATACAATGAATCCATGTCATCCAAGAAATTTGCTCCTTGATCAAATTATAAATATTCTTATCGATATTGTGTCCGCATTAAACTATCTTCACAATGAATATGGGCAACCTCTAATTCATTGTGATTTAAAGCCAAGCAATGTCCTTCTTGATGGAAAAATGATTGCTCATTTGAGTGATTTTGGATTGGCAAGACTACTTTCAAGTGTTGAAGTCTTCTCCAATGAACAAAACAGCACAATTGGTGTGAAGGGTACTATTGGCTATGTTCCTCCAGGTATCATTTGATATTTGTTTTACTATGAGGTCCTTCAAATTCATTATGCTTTCAAACTCACTTTTTTCCGGTGACCATTTATAGAATTATCACAATTAATATTCTTAAAAAATTTCAGAATATGGAATTGGCTATCAAGCATCAAGACAAGGTGACATATATAGCTTTGGCATTCTCGTCTTAGAGATGCTAACTAAAAGGAAACCCACTGAAGGTATGTTTAAAGATGGTCAAAATCTTCAAACATATGTGCAAGTTGCATTTCCAGACAAGCTTTTGGAAGTTGTGAGCCCAACCATTTTTCCAGGAAAGTTAGAACATATTGTGGGAGCAACAGGAGACTTATCGAAGAACATTATACAAATCCATCCTAATATTGAGAAATGCTTGCGTGCTTTATTTAAGATTGGACTCACATGTTCACTGGAATCACCTCACGAAAGAATGATAGCAACTGATGTCCTTAAGGAGCTGAATTCTATCAAAAGCTTTTTCTTCCCTTTATGGTGAGTTAAACATCATCTAAATATAATAATTTTGGTTTGAGTTGATTTGCACATATATATTACGTCAAAACAAACCATTTTGAACTTTTATTATTATTCAATGCTTAGGTTATTCCATCTTATTGGTTAATTATGTCCTCTTAACGACATTTAACTAGAATATGGTAACTACCAATTTTGTTTTAAAATAATAAATACAATTTCTACTGCTCAAATTTAGTTGCTGTTTTTCCTATTAAAAGATATCATCGTTATCATTAAAAAGTTGGCTCTTGATTGTAATTTTACTTATTATATTTTACCTTACACACACACATGAATTCAATGACGGCCGTATTCATTCTTAGGTTTATTTGTTGCAGGTAATGGAATCCTTTTAAGGATCGAAATGTTATGGGGATGAGCCAAACATTGTTAACTTGGGCATAGTCTCCATCTTGAAGTGTGCGCATGTTTTGTATTACTTAGTGTCAAAGTTGATGTTGTTATTTATGGTTGAGACTTGGGTATGGAGCTTCCCTTTGATGTTAATCGTATGTTCAAACATGATCGAAATCAAGTTTACACTTATATGTGTAAAAATTTTGTTCAATTCCTGTTTACATTTGTATCTTTGGTGCAATTTTGCCTTTAAACTTATGATGCTACGAGTTACTCAAAAAATACTGTAAAGTATTGAATGAACAAAAATTATCGGAAAATAATTTAAATACCAAGTATTTTTGGGAAAATACTTTAAGTGCATGCCAAATGAACCACAAATTAATTTTGAATACTTAATACTAATTGGAAAATACTCTAAGGATGCATCTTGACCCTTAAAAATTAACTATAAGTCGTGTACATTAATATTGTATATTTGGAAAGTGGCGCATGGTTAAATTTGTTAAATTCAATTATGACATTTGAATTCATTGATAAAAAGATATGAATTATTTTTTTATAGTTCATATTTTAAAACATCATTTTAACTCTATGATTTAATGGTATGTAAAAGAAAAACAGACATAGAATACCAAAATAACAAACTAGAATTCAGACCCCTCATCATGTGAGAAAGATTAGTCCGAACCCGTCCTTCTTCTCTAAAGCGCTACTTACTCCATCCAATTTAAGTGCTTCATCACTACTGTTTACCTTTTTAAATAAAAATTTGTCCATATTGGTCCAAAAGAACAATCATAGGAAAATGCAATGTTGTATCATTATTTGCATTTTATGACAACCAAATCGCAAGTTCGCCGAAAAAGGAGCTTACTTGTCTTATTATTTGTTGTGCACTTACTTTTTTGCTGTGCTTTATTGGATTATTTGCAAAGGAGCCTCCATGAGACTGTAGACTGTATTCCATATTCTTTGGCCCGGCCGCCCTCACTTTGTTCATATCATTCTTATTAATTATGTATGTCTATATTATGGAGGGAGTGTGTAATATCTTCTACTAGAGCTAGTAATTCTGATCGGCTCGCCTTTTAGGCTTTGGTCTTTTAAGGGATGTGGGTCTTGATTTTGGAGGTTTCAAAAGAGAATCGGACTTAACGAGCTGGCTCTGTAAGGCTTAGGGCTTTAAAGGGTTGGCCCTTTAAGCCTGTCACATACATATATATTTTAAAGAAAAACAACTAAAAAATAAAACAATTAATTAAAGGTAAAAAATCATTATACCTAATTCTTAATAGTTATCATTGCTTGATGATTTTTTTGTAAGTTATGACTTATTTAAAAATATGGACAATATTTATTAAAACAATTAATTAAATGTAAACATATATTTTGTGTAACTTATTTAAAAATATGGATAATATTTATTATTGTTTGATAATTTCTTTGTGTTTATTGCTTGTTGGTATTTGTATTGTAACTTAAAATTGATATTTGTGTTGATGATAAGGATTTTATTGTTTTAGTGTATAAGCGTTAATCGGAGCATGGTTAATCCTGAGCCCGATCATTTGAGGGTCGGGCTTTGAAAAATAGGGATATTTGCATTACTCGACTTTTCGGTTTGGCCCTTTTAAGGCCTTGACCCTAGAGCCGGACCGGCCCTGATTCTTAGCTCTATCTTCTCCTAATATTATTTTTGACATTCATGAAAAAACTAGAATTTGGACGTAACCGGTAAGTGTATATATGGGCTTGGTTGAAATTTTGTTTTTTTTTTTTTGGTCAACTTGATAGTAATTTCATTCAATGAAAGGAAAGCAGGCATCCAAATACAAAGTCTGACTACCAACTAACAAGGAAATTAAAACGAGGAAGAGTAAAAAGCAAAAAAAAAAAAAAAAAAAAAAAAAAAAACTAAACTGCAACATACATCAAGAGACCATCAGCCAACACTTAGGGCCTGTTTGGATTCAATAAAAAAAGTGCTTTTTCACACCAAACCTAGGTTTCAGAAATATTTACCCAAACACTCAAAAAAACCACAAAACCTAGGTTTCCCCCAAAACCATGGTTTTGACCCCCCAAAACTGAGGTTTCGGAGAAGCTATTTTTTGGCACTTTTTATGGTTAGGTTTCAGATCATTATTGCACCCATTACTCCTCCACCCAATTGTACCCTTTGTTTCCTCTCTTTCTTCTCGGCCGTGCAGACTTCTCGAAAGAGCCGTTGTGCTCTTCCTCCGTTTCCTTGCTCAAGCTTCTTCTTCCCTCTCCTTGTTCGATCTATACTCGCTGCTTTCTGTTTGTTCTCGTCTGCCAGAAACGCTCTCGCCCTCATCCTCGTGCTGGTTATTTCTTGTCCGATCCATATTGCGAAGTGATTTGCCCGATCTGCTGTGGAAAAGTAAAGGTATGTCCGATCAAGTAGAAGCAATTTTTTGGGTTTATTGTTGCCTTTCTTGAGCAGGTTGAGAATGTTTCAGTTGGTCTTACTATTTTGTTGTTGTTACCGTTTCGGGGGGGGCATTTTTCTCTGTTTTTGGTGCTTGTTCTTGGGGTTTTTCCTTATTTTAGTGAGCTTGGTTGCAGGGTGTTTTAAGGCTTCAAAGATTTATTGCTTGATTTCTCTGGATATTTCGCAAGGTATATCAATTTTCTGTTGCAATTATGATTTGAGCAACATGCAATTTCTGCCTATGCTTTGAGCTTGGTTCTTCCTCTTGTTTTCTCTGGATATTTCTCTGGATTTGGTACCAAAGATATGCAGATGCGTTTCTGTTAAGGCGTGGTATGCTTTTAATTCCGTAACTAGTGATTTAACTGTGACATTGTTATATGTATGCTTGTGCATTTTCTGCCTTTGTTCATCGAACGTAGAAGGCTGTTTGTTAATAGATGGGGATGGGAAAAAAGTGGGGAAAGAGGTGAAGAACAGAAGCAACAATGTGTAATTTGCTTGTGCATTTTCTGCCTTTTGTCTTTTTTCATTCAATACTGTTATAATTATGTTAAATTATGTTGCTTCAATTTTGATTACTTGTTAGAGGAATGGATGAGCATGCGTGATGGTCCTGCTGATTATTGCCTTGATTTATTTGCTGGGTTGTGTTGGGGAGTTTGGAAAGCAAGGTGTAAAATCATGTATGAGCATGAGGAAATGTATGCACTTAGGTGTGTAATAAGGTGTGTAATAAGTGGGGCTGTAAGGTTGATCAGGGATTATTGGATGTTAGCTGAAAAAAGGAGGAAGAGGGTGGTGAGTGGTGACAGCGAAGGGACAAACTGATTTGGCAGAGGCCTGGGTGGGGAGAGGTTAAAATCAATGTTGATGCAGCTTTTTGGTCTGAGTGAAGAAGGTCAGCGATGGGAATTATTGGTAGGGACTGGGTGTTTTATAATGTTCATTCTCTTCTTCACTTTCACTGTGCCTACCAATTCAATCCTGTGCTTGTTCATTTGAAATTTCAGATTTTACGGGTATTATTATGTTCTTATCTTTGTTCATCTGATCGCAAGTTAGCTGTCAATTCTTTCTTTGTTTACTGCATTTCTTTTTCGCACATGGGTGTTTTGCTGGTTTGGCTAATTGTTGCTTGTCCATTTTTGAGGTTGTCGATTGCTTTGGTCATTGCTATAATGGGATGGCGTTATCTAAGTTTGAACATTTGTCCATTTAGTGAACATTTCTAATTTCCATGCATTTAATTAGTTATGTTTGTCCAAGCCCACCTAGGGATTTTTTTCTCTCTTACCTCATTTTGTCTATCTACTTTCTCCTTTGTATGAAGTAATGCATGCTACAATTTTTTAAGGCATATTTTCCTCTGAACCAATTTATGTTTTCTATTCAGGTATTAGCATTTTTATAGTGGATGTCAGTGTAGTCCTTGTGCCTTTTTATAGTATCTGTCTTCTATGTTTGTGCGGGTCAAATTTTAAGTCTAGGGGTCTGTTAATCGCTGCTTTGTGGACTGGATTGCTCCCTGTTTAGTGTTATTCGTTTGGACTTCATTGCTCCCTGCTTGATGTTCTTCATTGCTCCCTATTGTGATCTTGCTTACACTTAGTTATGAGTGTATACCTATTTTGTTTTTTTGTTTGTTTGTGTTACCTGATTGTGATTTGCTGTATAGCATAATGGGTAAGGATAAGATGAAAGCTTCTTGGGATATAAACACCACAAAGTTGTTCATTGACTTGTGCCTTGAACAAGTTACAAAAGGTAGAAGGAAGAATACTAGCTTCACAAGAAATGGATGGGATGATATTGGCGAAAATTTCACTAAAAGGACTGGGAGAGTATATGCTAAGTCCCAATTCAAGAACAAACATGATTCCTTACGAAAGGATTGGTCAGCATGGCATAAATTGCTTCGTGAGACAGGTGTTGGATGGGATAATGAAAGGAACACTGTTGCTGCCAGTGAAGAATGGTGGGAGAAGAAAATATCGGTAATTCATTTCTTTTGTGATCTTACATATTTATGTTATCCCATATCCCCATATTCATGCTCTTTTATGTTAATACATAGTTATTTGTGTTGAATGTGCAGGAAAATTCTACTTATGAAAAATTCAGATATAGAGGACTACAATTTCACGGTGAATTAGCTGAATTGTTTGAAAATGTGGCTGCCTCGGGAGTAGATCAATGGGCACCATCAAGCATGACGCTTCCAACACCCATTGAGCCAGTGCCAGAAAATGATACTCAAGAAGGGTCCGGTGACAGTGATGACGTTGTAGGGGGCACAACTGGAGTGAGTGCAGAGTTTAATTCAGTCACATTCAATGGAATTAATACCGGTAGTGGAGGCAACAATCAAAGAGAGCCGGGAACAAGTGCGGCAGCAAAAAGCACAAGTGGGAACATGACAACTAGCTCCTTGGGGGTGAGGAGGAGAGGTGATACTATGAAGAAGAAAGGGCCTTCCTCGGCGAAAATAGCAGATGCACTTAGTATGCTGGTAGAAGAAACACGTGTCGATAGGAAAAGAGAAGAAGCACGTGCAGATAGGATGGCAGAGGAAGCACGTGCTAATAGGATGGCAGAGGAAGCACGTGCCGATAGAATGGCAGCAGAAGCACGTGCCGAAAGAATGGCAGCAGAAGAACGTGCTTATGAGATATCAATTGCTGGAGTCATGCATCACCTCAAACAAGTTCCTGAAGTAGTCTGTGATCATGACTTCTATGCACGATGCACCCATCTCCTTATGACATGCCCACCTGCAAGGGAAGTGTATGCAGCTGTGAAGGATATGAGGGAGCAATTATTGGTGTTCTTGAGGCATGAATGTTATAAAATGTAGATTTTTTCAGATGATTACCATGGTTTCATTTCTATCTACACAAGTGATATTATGACCACTATATTTGCATTTATGTTTATTTGGAATGGTATTATTATTAGGACATGACTACTAAATTTGCTTTTCTATTTGTGATGATGTTGTTATTAAGGCATGACTTTGAAAAATGTTTCTTTATTGCTTCTTGTAACTATATATATGTATGTATAATTTGACTATGTTTCCCAAATGAACTTACTAGCTCTAAATGTAATGTAGGTATGGACGGTGAGAATAAAATATTAGAGGAGCGTGCTAAGAGGCGGTTAAAGAGGGTTCGCCAAGTTGCTACATTGATTGGTACATATGCCTCATTATATCTTTGCAAAGAGCCACGACATACCAGTGATTTAACTGGTCTTGCATGGGTTAATGAGATATTAAGCGACAATTCTACTCGCTGTTATGACATGTTTAGAATGGAAAAACATGTTTTTTTACAACTTTGCCTTGAATTGCAAAGACACGGTTTAAAGGAAACTAGACAAGTAGGGGTGCATGAACAGGTTGCAATTTTTTTAAATACTGTTGGACATGAAGTAGGGAGTAGGCTACAGGAAGAAAGATTTCAACACTCAGGAGAGACAATTCACAGGCATTTTCATAGTGTGTTGGATGCCTGTTGTAGGCTTGCAATGTCTAATATAAAACCACAAGATCCACAATTTGAGAACGTTCATACAAAGATAAGCTTAAGTCATCGATATTGGCCTTTTTTCAAAAATGCTATTGGAGCAATTGATGGTACACATATTCCATGTGTTGTAAAAGCAACAGAGAAAACAAAATATATTGGAAGAAAAGGAGTAGCAACGCAAAATGTAATGGCAGTGTGTGATTGGGACATGTGCTTTACTTTTGTATTGGCTGGATGGGAAGGTACTGCACATGATGCTCGTATATTTGATTATGCCCGCACAACTCCTTCCATGAAGTTTCCTCATCCACCTAAATGTATGTTTATAGTTGCTTCAACTTGTTATCTTTGGGGAAAGAGTACTTGTGTTGACATTTTCTTTTGTGATCATACAGATAAGTATTACTTGGTGGATGCTGGCTATCCAACACTTACTGGTTTCCTTGGTCCTTACAAAAGTGAGCGTTATCATCTTCCTGATTTTCGTAGAGAATCAAGGCTTGAAAATGACAATGAAGCCTTCAATTATTTGCATTCCAGTCTAAGGTCAACAATAGAAAGAACTTTTGGCATTTGGAAGAATAAGTTTCAAATTTTACAGCAAATGCGTAGCTACGATTATCAAACACAAGTTAAAATTGTTTGTGCAACAATGGCTATACATAACTTCATTAGAAGAACAGCTATTTATGATCGTGACTTTTCACAATATGAACAAGAAGGTGGTGATAACGATGGTGGTGATGGTGAGAGCGATGGTGATGATGAATTGTCACCTACACCTTTGATAGCTCCTTCATCTGACATGGCTCGTCTTCGTGATTCTATAAGAGATCAGATCATTTATTATACACGAGGCCGCTAATCATGTATTGCATAAATATTTTGATGCACCTAATCATCTACTTATCAATGAAATGTAATGATTCCTCCGCCATGAACAAATGTAATTGGTTTTTTGTAGGGTGTTCTATGATTAATTAATGATATGGTACCCACTTTGGCTCAATGGTGTACAATTTTACCATAATTACTTGGATCTCTAGTTATTTTTTTCAAAGATGCCTTATCAAAGTGTGTCTATTAAAATATCCCTAAATAAAGAAGATAGCGTTGTTTACACTTTGCTTCCCAAAGATCCAATCATTAACCCATATATTCCGTAATAGTGAAGGATTTGTATATTTGGAATTTTTTTATAGCCTGATATCAAATAGTCAAGAACCTTAACAAGTGCAACAATTGTTTTTAAATTATCTCAGCAAATATAAGTCTTTAAGGAATGTAATTTTTGGTTGAAATATTGATTCTATATTTTTCTCTAAAATGTCTTTAAAAACCTAATTGACATTGTTAGTGAATGAGGAGTCCCGTTTTTTTGTGTAAACAATGGGTAATGGATTTGTATTAAATATTTGAAATAATGGGGTATGGTTTTAATTTGTGCAGTACATGTGTTTTTTTCGTTTTTATTTTGTGCTGTAAATTTTTTAAATTTTATTATTTCTTATTAATTGGATCATTTCAATATTTGAAAAAAAAAATCCCTTTAAATGTAATTACCACATTAGTTATGTCCTTTTTGGTAATTTGTACATTAAAAAGCTATTCTGGTAACAACTATCCAAACACTCTCAATTTATCAAAAGCTATTTTTTCAAAAAAGCTATTCTGCCAAAAGCTATTCTCAAAAAGCTATTTTTCAGCTTTTTTCTCAGAAGCTATTCTCCAGAAGCTAATCCAAACAGGCCCTTATTCTATTCAGCTGCGCCGAAGTGGATGCATTACTGTATTGATTCCCTTGCATATCCGAAGCCAGAATTGGTAACACAAAGTGGTGATTCCCTAACCCACCCAATGGGCAACACTCACTTACAGGCCTATGCTGCAAAAGGATCAGCTACAGCATTACAAGTCCGAGGAATGACTGAAAGAGAAAATGCGGCATTCGAAACAAAGAGATCAATGATGCCCTGCACAACACTCCGACAGTTCCAATCATGAAGGTCTGCTTTATTTTGAGTAACACCATTATGCAGAAATTGAGAATCTATTTCAAAAAAAAGGGAGAATTGCACATAAATCACAAGTAAAAGAATTAATTTCAGACAGGTCAATTGACAACTTCTTCACTTGTTAACTAATGCTATTGCAGTTGTTAATAGTTGTCATTAACAACTCCTTGGGACCTGTCTGAAATTAATTATCTTACATGGGACCTATGTGCAATTGTCCCTTTCAAAAATCACTTTATTCAGTCCCCCAGATCATGAGCTATCAACAGAGTTCTTTTAAGAGATAGAGCTTCGAACATAAAAGCAGAGAGAGACTTAATCTTATCAACAAAGCCCCATTTAAACGCCCCTTGTGTATCTCGGCAGACCACACCCAACGCTGCTTGGTCAGGATAAACTTTAAAAGCCCCATCACAATTAATTGAGATAACCATTACTGGGAGGGATCCATTTGCAAACTAAACTAGGAGATTCAGAAAGATGGGGAGGTATTAAGCCACATGAACTCTAGAATTCCAGCTTTGACTTTGCTGCCATCTCGATTACCATCTGAGGATTAGGCTTCATCTCGTTGAAGATTTTGTCATTTCAAAATTGCCAAAATGAACCACAGAATCCAGCAGATTAAAGATATATCCTTGTCATTCAATTTGGAAGAACTCGAAGTAACTGTTAACCACCATGCCATAAAGCTTGTCACACTAGAAGTATCCACATGTGCACCTAAACTACTGCCAAACCAGATACATCTGGTCCAGGAGCATAGGAGGAAAAGGTTCTCGATGGTCTCATTTTCTTCATTACGGATAGGATAGACTGGATTAGGGGCTCTCTTCTCTTCCTTTTAAATAATGCTGCATTAGTCGCCAGAGATTTGCTCAATAACCTCCAAATGAATTGTTGAATTAATCCAAGGAATCGTATTAATTCCCCATATAAAATTCCAGTCTGATGCTGAAGGGTTGCAGGAGGTGCTAGCAATGGAAGTATCATGGTGACAGCTTGCCTTCCCTCTTCTATAGCCCAGTTTAATAGTATAATTTCCATTAGCTGCTCCTTTCCAAACAATTTTATCTTGAATCCCATTCTGAGGGATTTGCAACTCTGCCATAGCATTTAAAATTTCATCTGAAATAAGCTCACGAATTGGATCAAGCTTCCTTTCACCATTCACCATTCACAATTAAATCACTTACTGTTCCATTCTGCACTATGTAGTCAGCATTATTCGCCCATATATCAGGAAAATCAATATTTAGTACCCACTTATGCCCCCCCGTATCTAAATGTTTGAGCCAGAACCGATATCCCAAAAGAGATCCTTTTTGAGAAAATCCCGACCCGTAATGATACTACTCCAGTAGGCTTGATTGGATTGGAGTCAACAGAAAAGACTAGAAAATTACCCGATGAAAGAGATTCATTGTAGACATTGTAGCCATTAATTTATGTCTTTTTCTTTATATTCTCAAGGCTATATCCAACCTCTCTTATAAAAGTTTCTCTTCAAATTTCTAGTATTGTATTAATTTAAGTTGTTAGTCACTTCTAAACTAATTATATTCATCCGGTCATAAATATAAAACATAACTAAATTTTTGAAAAATCGTAAGAAAGCTAAATAAATACTAATAAATTGATTTACATTAATATTTTCTCCAAACTAGTTTGTTTAGCTTATAAACTAATACATAATCTAATAATATATCACATATGTTATATTTATCCTACTTATTTTGCTTCCTTTACATCAGCAAAAAGTCAATTAGATCTTATACTAAGGACTAACTATGTTTTAAATATTTTTTAAACCACAATCCCCCCAAATTTTATGTTGTTGACATTATGTAATGATCTACATTTGAAAATCAAGCAATGCAGAAGATAATATATATATATATATATATATATATTAAAGGAAGCTCAGTCATATATCAACGTATATCATTGGTTATGGAAATACATCACGAAAAGATGAAGTGACAGAAAGATAGATAAAATCACAAAAACAAGAATGGAAAAATGTTGCTGGTGATAAGGAGAGACAATTCTACAGAGAGAGAAGACTCCAAAATCTATTCACACCCCTTGTATAACCAATTTTGTCCATATTATGCTTAGTTGTAGGCATCTTCATTGTGCTATTCACGTGACCTCAATCTAGGCCTCCACTTGAAGGCCCAAGGCATATGGGTTTGTTACATTACCCCCTCCATTGAGAAGGACTTTATCCTCAAGGTCCAAACAAGCAATTGTGCCAAAGAAGGAAGAGCCGAGTCTGATGAATCTGATGAAAAAACCAATTGTAACTAATTTATCTACAAATCAGACAAATATGTGAAATAGTATTCAAGTAATAGAGCCTTAACTACATTGCCATATGAAAAAGGAATAGCAGAATGAAAGAAATCAAATGCTAAAGAAGGGAGGAAGAGGATCACAGAAAGGACAAGAGAATATTTCAATGAGAGGAAGTTGATAACAACCAACCTTGTAAATAAATGAACTAGAGTAGTGATGTAACCTAGGAATGATATTTTAAAAACTCCCTATAAAAGGAAGTCAAGTTATATTTTATATTTTATTTCTATTTTTCCTTTCATTATCATGCATATGTTTTTATTGTTTTATCTTAGAAAGTGGCCTTAGATTATTAATAGGAAAGTAAAGAAGGTTTCTTTATAGTTAGGAAACCTATGCCTGTATATATATATATATATATATTATGTCCCTTATGTATTTTGAAGATAGACTTGAATTGAAATATTATGATTTTGTCATACCGAGATTGCTCTCCACCCTTGGTTCTGTTTCTCTCTGTTTCCCCCTCAATTTCTGTTCTGTCTCCCCTATTTCTGTTCTGAATCTATCCCCCTCAATATTCTGCCTCTGTGTCAGCATCTCCCCCACAATAATCCTTCTCTGTTTCTATAATTTCTTCCCTAAGTCATCATCATTTGTGAGTGTGTAAGTATTTCCCAAATCTGTTTTACATCAAGTAGTCTCTTCATATCCCTTTTTATAAGAAACATAGAAGTATATTGCACTTGACCGAAATTCCGAATTGTGCATCAGGCCTGAGGCAAAATGGCACATCTTTTACAAATGAAATTTCCTGAAGCGTAAAGCCAAGTGTTGTATCAACTTAGCTTTATCTGATAATGTAAACCAATGTTTAGAGTTATTCATTTCATATATGGGCACCATAGAGCTTGAAGCCGTTCGACAACTTCAAAAACAGTAGTAGATAAACTTTTTTTTTTTTTCAGTAGAAAAAGTGGCCTTTTTATAACAGCCATATATTCCCCTAATGAACCTGATGTTCAGACTGAAGCATACTCACTATTGTTGGACAGAATTTCTTAACTTCATCATAACAATCCAAGTTATAGTTGCTGATGCAGAACGAAATTGCAATGTCGCTCCATTGAAAATCCATATAAGGATTGAAATAATAAGATACAGTGAGACACCCAGATCGGTCAATATTCAAAACCCATTGATGAATATATGTCAAACTATGAGTGAAAGAATATTGATGAAACAAAATAATTAGAATATAGCCCAATTTAGACACTAATAACACACCAGAATTTCTCAAGGAGTTCCAAGTGTAGGTCAAAATCAAACTGGTTTCTGTCACGATCAGCAAGACTATGCTACTTGATCAAAGTACGAAGAGCAAATACAGATTTGGACTATAGCTCCACTTCAGTCAATATGAGACCAATGTCATGAACTCTCTTCTTCAATGATTTCCAAACCTTGAAGTCATCAGAAACAGCAGCAACCAAGTCCACTGGAAGAACCACGGCATCGTCTCCTTTTCCAACATTAGCAAGATAAATGCAAATGCTTTTCTCACAGAGAATAGCAAAAGGCCCAAGAATCCAGTCATGATTTATAACTAAATGGTGGGTAATAGCAGGAACCCCAGTGACAACAGAAAGTTTTATAAAATCACACCATCAAAGTTAAATGGATCTACTTCTATGAAAAAGGTTAGGTTCAAAATATTTGAAGCCTTCTTGAACCTTGAATATGGCCAACCTGTATAGGATTGACATAGATAAAGAGCTTCAACCAGATGCATAATTGATATAGATGCACAAAATTCACAAGAAAAGTATTGCATGGCAGCAGCAATAATCGCATCAATGATAATTGCCAACAACCTTTAAAGAACTCATCTATAATAAAATGCAAACACCAAACACCCTTGGTAGCTCCTAAGTTAAACACGTAGATATATGATGGGAGTATGGATGAAAAACAAGAAAATGCATTAGATTTGTGAGGCCACAAACTAACAATTAACAAACACCTCATTGTGCAATGTAAGAAAATAATAATCAGAGGGAGACCTTGCATCACAAACCTTGAAACATATATAGAATGTAGGTAATGGAACCATGTAGAGTCCAAACCTGAATATCCTGTCAGAATAAGGATAGCCATATATATAACATATATCATTCATACATGCTATCTCTAATCAGAATAAGTAATACAGCGGAAGTCGAAATACCTCTCGCCATTGCTATTGTTTGATCAGAGAAAGATCTACGTGGAATTGTAAAACAGAACACTGTTAGAAATCACCCAAATCTCTTCTAATTGGGGTACGGCACAGTGATGATATCTGTTGTAGTAGCCTTAACCAGTTAGAAATTAGAGAGAAGAAACGCTCTCTGTAATTTGGTTATCTGCCGTATCTAATGATTATGGCGTTGGTGTGTTTTCCCATCAGAAAACCCCCTTTACATAGATAACCTATGATATGAAAAACCCTAACTTTGACAATTGGGCCTATATGTTGACTATGGGTCAACTAAATATTGTTATTAATCCTAAATATAAATAATATGATAATATAATAATAATAATATTCTAACATTCTCCCATTTGGCCCGTACTCTGTATGTCAACTGCTTCCTTTAATCAAATCAACTAAGGTCATACTGCAAGAATCATGGCGATAAGTCCTTTATGATAAAGTATTACCTTCCATGTATTACAAACAGTATTCCTTACCTAATGGGTATCGCTCCATGAATAAACCTTCAAAACATATATGTTTATTCTGTTCCAAAATAAAAACTTAAATGTTCATTAATCTCATCAACATCAAAAAGTATACACAACAACCATAGAGATAATAAACAAAATCCCAAAAATACTCATTGCACACCTCAATTACTCAAAAAGAGTTACAATCCCCATATGAGGTACATGTATAGTGAACTCATTTGGTTTCATCCCTTTAGTCAAATGATCAGCTAGCATTTCCCTTATTCGGATGAGATCAATAGTGACCTGACCATCATCAATTCTTTCTTTCAAGCTAAGGAATTTCAGCTCAATAAACTTTTTGCTTCCACTCCTTCTTTTACTTGCTTTGGCCATTGCTGCCTTATTATCGCAATACATCTTGATTGGCCTAGAGATTGATTCTACAATCTTCAATCCAGCAATGAAGTGCCTTATCCATATAGCTTGTGAACTTGCCTCAAAACACGCGATATACTCAACATCACAAGTAGAAGGAGCTGTAAGTGTCTGTTTGGAACTCTTCCAGGAAATAGCTCCCTTCGCTAATAAGATGTAACTTGTCATAGACTTGTTGGTGTCCACACATCTTCCCAGATCAGAATCTGAGTAACCCGTCACTTCAAGATTCTCTGTCCTTTTGTAAGTCAACATAAGGTGCTTGGTGCCTTGGAGATACCTAAACACCTTTTTTGCAGCTTCCCAATGCATTTTACCAAGATTGCATTGGTATCTCCCCAGCATGCCTACTGCAAAAGCTATGTCAGGTCTTGTGCAGACCTGTGCATACATCAAGCTTCCTACAGCTGAGGCAAAGGGAACAATTTTCATCTCCTTTTTCTTTAGTTCTGTGTCAGGACACTGACTTAGATTGAAGAAATCTCCCTTTTGAATGGGAACAACGTTAGGGGAACATTTTCTCATCTTGAAACGCTCAAGAACTTTGTTGATATAGGTTTCTTGAGAAAGGCCTAGAAGACCCTTTGCTCTATCCCTATGGATCTTAATGTCAATGACATAAGATTCCTCACCCATGTCCTTCATATCAAAGTTCTTAAACAAAAACTGTTTCACCTCACGTAACAGTCCTAAATCATTAGTTGCAAGCAATATGTCATCGACATACAAAATCAAAAATATGGATTTGCTCCCACTATTCTTGTGGTATATACACTGATCCACGATATTCTCAACGAAACCAAATGAAGAGATTACCTCATGGAACCTTAAATACCACTGCCTGGAAGCTTGCTTTAAGCCATATATTGATTTTCCTAATTTGCATGCCAAATGTTCCTTATCCTTTACAACAAAACCCTCAGACTACTTCATGTAGACTTCTTCCTCAAGAACACCATTGAGAAAAGTAGTCTTAACATCCATTTGGTGTAACTCCAAGCCAAAATGCGCAACCAATGCCATGATAATACGGAAAGAATCCTTAGTTAAAACAGGAGAAAATGTCTCCTTGTAATCTACTCCTTCCACTTGAGTGAAGCCCTTAGCAACCAACCTTGCCTTATAGCACTCAATGTTACCCTGTGAGTCCCTTTTGGTTTTGTAAACCCATTTACAGCCAATGGCCTTGGACCCACTAGGCAACTCTACAAGTTCCCATACATGGTTGTTTGCCATAGAGTTCATTTCTTCATTCATAGCATTATACCACAATTTGGAGTTCTCACTTTTCATAGCCTGAGAAAATGTTAATGGATCATTATCAATGCCAATATCACAGTCATTTTCAGCATTATACACTACGTAGTCATCTGGAATTGCCAGTTTTCTTGCCCTTGTTGATCTCCTTAACTTAACCTCTTGGGTTGGGTCAAGTTGCTCGTTTTGAACATTCTCTGTCACAACTGGTGGTAAGTCTATATTTGTGACAGGTGGACCTTCAGGTATATGTTCCACACGTCCCGCATGATCAACTATGGGTATTGGGACAGTCTTAATTAGCGTGACATATCTAGTGGTAGAAATGTTGCCAATAGCCGATGTCCCTTCCTCATTTGTGCTAGGGGATCCGTTAATGTGATCGTCTACAATCTGATCACTCCCACTAATCACACCATTCTCAAGAAACTTGGCATTCCTAGATTCTACAAAACGCACTGAAGGTGGAGGACAATAAAACTTGTAACCCTTTGACCTGTCCGCATAGCCTACAAAGTAAGCTCTAATGGCCTTAGGATCCAATTTCTTTTTTTTTATTATACACTCTTACTACCGCAGGATAGCCCCACACCTTAAAGTGATTTAAACTGGGTTTCCAACCTTTCCAGATTTCAAAGGGTGTCTTAGACACCGCCTTTGTTGGAACCCTGTTCAAAATGTGTATAGCTGTCTTGAGTGCTTCCTTCCATAAGGAAATTGGCAGTTTTGAGCTACTTATCATGCTCCTAACCATGTCAAGTAAGGTCCTATTTCTTCTTTCAGCTACACTGTTCATTTGAGGTGAGTCAGGCATGGTATATTGTGCAACTATACCTTGCTCTCAAAGAAAATCCGCAAAAGGACCTGGCGCTTGTCCTTCATTAGTGTATCTACTGAAATACTCACCACCTCTATCATATCTCACGATCTTGATTGGTTTCCTAATCTGTTTTTCTACTTCAGCCTTATATGCCTTAAAAGCATCTAGTGCCTCACTTTTATTATAAAGCAGGTAGATATACGTGTATCGCGAAAAGTCGTCAATAAAGGTAATAAAGTACTTTTGACCGTGAGCGGTTAGATCTAGGCAACATATGTCAGTGTGTATAATTTTGAGCAATTCAGAACTTCTTTTAGCTCCCTTATGTGACTTATTGGTCTGCTTTCCCCTTATACAGTCCACACAGGTACCAAGATCTGAATGGTCTAAAGATGAAATGATTCTTTCTTTAGTTAACCTCTTGATCCTGTCAGTAGAGATATGTCCTAATCTCTTATGCCACAAGCTAATAGAGTTCTCATTCATCATATTTCTCTTAACACCATGCATAGCGGAAAAAACATTTGAATATCCAGAATCAATTTTAAATAAACCATCAATCATAACAACCTCAGCAATTGGAATAGAGTTCAAACTGAAATATTTCAAATCCTTTTCTAACAAAATACCATAATTAAACGGAATAAGTTTAGATAATGAAATCAAAATCCTCTTGTAAGAGGGTACATAAAATGTTTCTAGTAAATCCAAAACAAAATTATTTGAAAAAACAACTTGAAAAGTTCTAACTGCTTTCACCAGATCTCCTTTCCCACTTCTTGATAAGACTTTAGCCTCATTAGGACGAGGAGGCCTGGTTGTTAGAAAGCCCTGCATGGTAATAGAAATATATATTTGAGCACGGGTATCAATCCACCATGTATCCTTTTGGATATTAACATTGTGTGCTTCAAAAGTAACAAATGACATTGGCATAGCTTTACGCTCGAACCAAGCCTTTCTTTTATGCCAATTTTTCTTCATATGCCCTTTCTTCTTGCAGAAGAAACACCTGACATCCTTCTTCATGTCGGCCTTAGCAGGAGGAATCTTGTTCTTTTTCTTTTTGTCATCTCTCTTTTCTTGCTTCTTTCCGCCACCCTTATTGGAGCTTTCCACCATATGAGCTTCCTTAGGTGCACCATTTCCCTTTAATAACTGTCTAGTCTCCTCTTGTACACACATGGACATGAGCTCATCAATTGTCTGTATATCCTTATGTGTGTTGTAAGAGATTTTGAAAGTTTCATATTATTTTGGAAGGGACTTCAGAATTAATTGCACCAAGAATTGCTCAGTTGGCTCCATATCGAAGGGTTTTAGACGAGAGGATAAATCTCTCATCTTCATGATATGTTCCCACACCCCGCCAAGACCTTGAAGATCCATAGAGCACAACTCTAACATGATGGAACCACCCATCTGTTTGTCAGTTGGCTTATATTGTTTCTCAATAGCTTCCAAGTATTCCTTAGCGGTCTCGCATTTCGAGATTGCTTCCTGAAGGCATTTTTGGATCCTAGTCCTTATGAGTAGCATAGCATGATGATTAATTTTTTCCCAATAGCTATGATACTCCTTAGTTTCCTCATCTGCTGAATCAGTAGGCATAGGGGGCCTTAGAGTCTCAAGGACAAAATCCATTTCCTTGCACCCCAGTTGCAGAAGGATTTCATCATTCCATTCAGAAAAGTTGTTGTTATCCAAAAACACATTCCCACCAACTTGAGCCAATATGCTAGTGGGAAACATGTTAGTGGGAAACTGAGATGGAATATTAGCTGCGTTATTCAGAGAATCAAAAACAGAAATTAGACATATAATTTGAGGCAACCACAACTCATTGTGCCATGCATGCTTTAGAAAAACCAATAAAAGCATACAAATATAAATACGTATCACTAAAATCTACCTGTGGGCAAAGAAATTAGCATAGCATGTATTTATCTCAAAATGATGGAACCAAAACACATTTATATCTCCTAATACCTGTGGGTAACTTAGGAAATAATAAGGTCATTTTATCCCATCCTAATTAAATATACTCTTATAATTATCTACATGTGGGCTAAGATTAATTATAATTACATATTTAATTACAATAGATATTTTCTAACCATATGTGATTTATGCATCTTAAGAAAAGAATGTTGTGGCTACTCCTTTAAGGCAAAAGCATGTCACAAAATATCATAATTTGCAATCATTAAATTCAATTATATGCACATACTTTATTGAGAATTATTAAATTAATTTGACCTTTATTTAATTTAGTAAAACTCCCACTAATTATAGCATCCACAAAAATATTATTTAATAATTAATCTATAGCATATTTCACTTAATAATTCTAACATGTGAAATAGCCAAGATTAAATTTTCCTAAATTTAAACAATTAAAATGATGCTAAAACAATTACATATGCTAAAAATATGACATATATCTAATTAAAACAATCATAAAAGTCAATATATAAAAATATAAATAATTCCAAATGTAAAATAGGACAAAAATTGAATTTTTCGCAGCCCAAAATGAACAGGCCCAAAAATTCTGTTAACAGACATGGCCAAAATAAATTAAAAACGGCCCAGAAGTTTTTTTTAATATCAGAAGAGCCCATAACGATCAGGCCCAACACATATATAAAAAAATGGCTAAAAACTAAATTAAAGGCGGCCCAGAGAGCTTTAATTTTTTTTTAATATAAGCCCAAAACAGATCAGGCCCAACAATGCGCCGGCCCAGATTACCATTTAAGTGAAACGGTGCGTTTCACTAAGGAGTGAAACGACGCCGTTTCACGCAACTAAGGGAACCTCTCCTGCATGGTCAAAACGGCGCCGTTTTGACTTAAGTCAAAACAGACCGTTTTAACCTTTCTCTCTCACCCAGTCGGAACCCTAAAGACCCGACCCGACACACGCGTGACCCGGCTCCTGCATCTTCTTCCTCAGCCGTTCGCCGTCGAGCTCCAGCCACCATTAACGGCGATGCAAAGCACGTTTCCGGCACCATTATGGCCAGAGAAAGGCTCGGGTTATGTATTAAACTTTGAAAAGAACCATATTTTCAACAAGATAATATTGTTAAAGGATTTTTTCCAACTTTCAAAATTTTGAGAAAGCTCCAAAACGTTTGCCGGAAAATTTTTCAGATGAATCCAATAATGAAAAATGCAAAATAGAGACTTTAATGTGCTCTTCAAATTTTAATGTTAGGCCAAATCTGTAAACGTTCTTCCCAAATCCTTTATATATAATATCAAACAAAATATATATAGAAACAAGATGAGAGAACATACAACAAAATTGTAAACAAAACCAGATGAGAAAAATTAAGGTGATAATTCTCATGCACAAGCAAATTCATAAATGAAATTACGATACAAAAATTAATTTCATATGATCAACAAATAGCAACGTAGAGAAAAAATAATGGCTCTGATGCTATATGTGAGAATAAAGATAGCCATATATATAACATATATCATTCATACATGCTATCTCTAATCAGAATAAGTAATACAGCGGAAGTCGAAATACCTCTCGCCATTGCTATTGTTTGATCAGAGAAAGATCTACGTGGAACTGCAAAACAGAACATGGTTAGAAATCACCCAATGCTCTTCTAACTGGAGTACGGCACAGTGATGGTACCTGTTGTAGTAGCCTTTACCAGTTAGGGAACCCGAAAATTAGAGAGAAGAAACACTCTTAGATTGCAGTGTGAAATGAAATAAACACATTCCAATTTATGGCGTGAGGAAGTCGTAGTCACCAAATATGGTCCCCATGCACCTCAGTCCAGTTGGAATCTCAAGGGCAACGAAGATTGAAGACACGGTCCACAAAGGAAACATTGTTGAATTCAATGCTAGTCAACTCATCGAACTCAAGATGGAATCTTGGATGCACTGCAAGTTCAGGTTCCTTCACTAAATAGTACGATATCCTGTATGATTGACCCTCGCGGAGAACGTACCAGCGAGTTTCAATCCCCTTGAGTGCTGGCAACAAACCTATGATATGGGTCCCCTGAAAAAAAAATAATGTATGGACGAAGCATGTAAACAATATATGTTGCACCAAATGTTTGACATTTACTGCAAAATAAGACTAACCACTTCATCCCAACACAATATGTCGACCGATTCGACACTTTTCATGGTGCACTGGGGATCTCCGATGGCATGAACAGACTCACGGATAATAACTCTGCCTACGGTTACAGTGATGTTATACATGGAGAATCCAAGGCCTAGACTTATTATCGTTCTGTGCGCTGAGGGATCCATGTATATGAAACGGAGCTTCAAGGCAGAAAAACAATTTAAATCAAAAAGAGTAAAAGCATCAACATTAGGATTTCCGGTGGAAGGCATTGTTCTTGGGGAAGCTATGCCTTTATATAAGGCAGAGACGGCATGAAAAAATTCAAAAAAGAATTGGCGGGATCATTGGAATAGAACTACAAACATCTGAATGTGTGCAGTTTGGGTATATGACCCTGAAGAATGTCACATGCGTCCCTCAATGAGAACTAAGCCATATATAGGGAAGGAAAGTATTCAATATTCCATTGGCAGGATATTTGAAACAGAACTAAGAACTCTGACTTTTGCCATTTTGGGAAAACACTGCTGCAACAGGAACCAGTTTCGGTGCTCGTCAAAAAAAGATGAGTAGAGGGCTCTCCTTTACTTTGATCATTAAGATTTGAATCTCAATGATCTAGATTTAATAATTTTAAATTTATGATTTTTCAATAATAATATGTTTTTTTTTTTTTGACAAAATGATAGTTAATAGATTATCATCATTTTACATTTTGTAACCATAAAAATAATTATTTTATTGAAATCACAAACTTAAAAGATATTAAATATAGGCCATCTAAATTGGATCTGAAGGATCCGTAATGGAGCAGCGTCCTCTACTCATCTTCTCTACGAGCACCAAAACTGATTCCGTTGCGAACCGAATTGGAATCGTCCCATTAACTACACCATATATACCATATGACTGCCGGCATGTGCTTCTATCCCGCAGCCCGAGAATATGATGAATGGTGCGAGCCGTTTCCCCTTGTGAACAGTGAAATGAGTGTAGAGCAGTGAAGAAATTGGAGTTTTGTAAACGGCTTGTGGAGATGCTTCTGGAGTTGAAGTTGATTTCTGCTCTGTCTCCCCTATTTCTAATCTGCATCTATCCCCCTCAATATTCTGCCTCTGTTTCAGCACCTCTCCCATAACCCTTCTCTGTTTCTATAATTTCTTCTCTAGGTCACTTCTGTGCTGCATCATTTGTGAGTGTGTAAGTATTTCCCAAATCTGTTTTACGTCAAATAGTCTCTTCATATCACTTTATATAAGAAACATAGAGGTATATTGCATTTGACCAATATTCCAAATTGTGCATCAGGCCTGCGGCAAAATGGCACATCTTTTGCAAATGAAATTTCCTGAAGCATAAAGCCAAGTGTTGTATTAACTTAGCTTGATCTGATAATGTAAACCAATGTTTAGAGTTATTCATTTCATATATGTGGCACCATAGAGCTTCAAGCCGTTTGACAACTTCAAAAACAATAGTAAACAAACTTTTTTTTCAGTAGCAAAAATGGCCTTTTGTTAACAGCCATATACTCCCCCATGGAACTAGAAGTTCAGACTGAACCATACTCACTATTGTTGGAGAGAATTTCTTGTGTTCATCATAACAATCCAAGTTATAGTTGCTGATGCAGAACAAAATTGCAGTGTCTCTCCATTGAAAATCCGTATAAGGATTGAAATAATAAGATACATTGAGACACCCAGATACATAAAAGGTCAATATTGAAAACCCATTCAAGAATATATGTCGAACTACGAGTAAAAGAATATTGATGAAACAAAAATATTTAGAATATAGCCCAATTTAGATACTGATAGCACACCAGAATTTCTCAAGGAAAATTCCAAGTGTAGGTCAAAATCAAACTTGTTTTTCTCACGATCAGCAAGACTATAATTCTCGTCAGCATTCTTTGGAATAGTCTCAGACATGGCGATCAAGTAAATTGTTCCTCTAGAATGTTCTACCAATTCATTCTTCCAGCCATTAATATCTGTATAAATATTAGGATTGTCTCTATTGAACTCTGCTTTTAAAGATTCATCTCTGTTACATCACCTTTCATTATGCATTTCGTTACCAAGCTAATATCATCGTGAGAAATCAATATTTTAACAACCATGTTGCTACGAAGTTCATGCTACTTGATCAAAGTACGAAGTGCAAATACAGATATGGACTGTAGCTTCACTTCAGCCAATTTGAGACCAATGTCATGAGCTATGTTCCACACCTTGAAGTCATCAGAAACAGCAGCAACCAAGTCCACTACAAGAACTATTGGCAATTTTGAGTGGGTGTGTCATAAGGAATAAATCCCATATTATTTGAGATTGTGGCGTTCCAAATAATAAGTGATACTGGACTACCAAATGGGTAAAGAGGAAGAATGAATTTGCATATCAATGGGCCACTGAGTTGAAATCCGGTGAATGTTCTCCACCTCTTTTGTGCAAATTAAATGTGGAATGAACACCTTATAATAGAAGTTCTACATAAAATATTTTTCCACAATTTGTTATTATTAATTGTTGAAATGGAAATATAGGTGTACAATTTTTAAATTATTTTGTGCCATTATTTTGTGCTATTATGGCTATGGAATATAGACGTTTGAAAGCTAAACAATCAGCTAATTTTATGGTTCAACTTTTTTGACATTCATATGCTTTTATACCCTACCATGAAAACAGTTTTCATTAGTACAATTGATGGCTTGAAACGTCCAAAAACTGAATTTATTTTCATTAAGATATACCCAACGTGCTTGGAAACTAATGGGATATAATTGCAGCGTGAAGACCTTGTTTTTAATCACATTAATGTGATTATTTGGTGTCCACCAATGCAATAGCCTGTTACCTTTAAAAAGGTGTCATGGGTTAGAGGTTGATATATCCAAGTGAGAGCCTTAGAGAAACTCTCTTCTCCTCCTCTTGAGCATTGCCATATAGCTTAGTGACTTTCGTAGTTCTACTCCCTGTATATTTTACAGGAAGAGTTCGTTTAATCCTGGGGAGCCGCGACTTCTTTTGCCCGTAGTTGCGGAATAGCTCTTAAAGACAGTACCTTCTGAAGGCGCGACTCGAACTATTTATTTGAATTTTCGCAGGTGCTGCTGCTAATCAGATTTGCATAACAATGGAGAAAAGCTAGATGATGAGCTGAATTCCAACAATTTGGGTGGTGACGCCAACAAGAACCACTCCTTTTCCAACATTAGCATGATAAATGCAAATGGTTTTCTCATAGAGAATAGCAAATGGCCCAAGAATCCAGTCATGATTTATAACTAAATGGTGGGATATAGATGGAACCCCAGTGACTACAGAATGTTTTATTAAGTCACACAATCAACGTTAAATGGATCTACTTCTGTGAAAAAGGTTAGGTTCAAAATATTTGAACCCTTCTTGAACCTTGAATATGGTCAGCCTTTATAGGATACACATAATTGAAGAGCTTCAACCAGATGCATAATTAATAAAGATGCACAAAATTCACAAGAAAAGTATCGCAAGGCAGCAGCTATAACCTCATCAGTGATAATAGCTAAGAGGTGAAAGAGCCCATCTGTAATAAAATGCAACCACCTCACTGCGCAATGTAAGAAAATAATAATCAGAGGTAGACCTTGCATCACAAACCTTGTAACATATAAAATGGAGGTAATGGAACCATTTAGAGTCCAAACCTGAATCTCCATGATACTTGTTATCCATTTAGAGGTAATGGAACCATTCACATTGTGTCGAAGACAGTTCTCTGTTAAACTTTCCTTTACAATGACTATTAATAAAAGCCAGGGACAAAGCTTACAAAATGTTGGATTATTTCTTCCTCGGGCCATATTCACCCATGGACCGTTATATGTAGCTATTTCATGAGTTCGACGGAAGGAGGGATTGGAAATTCTCATTGTGGATGAGAATGGAAAGCCTTACAAAGACGTATTTTGTAATTTATTGGGTTAGTATATATTTCATATAATGAGATACATTATTGTATTTTACTTGTCAGTGCAAATTTTTAAAAACAAATTATCTTCTAGTATTTCTTCTTCATTAGTCAACTTCTCCTATTAGAGCATATTTAGGTTACTAACTTGTACTCTCTTAATGATTTGACTACAAATCCAATGTGTGATGTGTTTTCAAACATTGTGTTGGATTGAATAGGACAAAGTTACCCGCGCATCACGCAGGTTCTATACTAGTGATTGAGATCCAAAATCTTGAACCTTCCAATGATGTCGAAGGAATGAATAGGAGAAAGTAAATTGGGACATTTAATGATTTTGGACTTTACAGTGTGATTGACATCCAAAATTTGCGAAACCTCGATCTGGTTCAGCATTTTGGTAAAATCTCAAGAGATGTCGAGTCGGCCAAGGTATATTGGTGTGTTACACATTATAATGTTGACATGTTTTTGGCGGAGTTTTTATATTGTGCCATATTGTTTACCAATCTTTCTAAGCTAGTTAAGGCTCTAGTTGATGAGGAAACGGCAAACGAAAGCTTAGAAGATAAGTCATAAACATGCAAATTAAAAATTATAAATTAACATAGATCGTTAAGGATCAAATTAAAATAAAATAAGAATAAAAATTGGAAAAAGGAAAAGTTTTAAACTTGATCTTGACCAGAAGGAAGAGGTGTTTTATCATAACATAAATGTGATGCAATTTTGCCCTTGAACTATTTTCAGAGCTGACTTTATTATTACTTTTTCCCCCCATATTTTCAGTACACATGTTCAAAACTTCTATTAGTTATTTTTAAAAATTTTTCAGCAGTTATCTTAAATATTTTCTAGACTAGTCTTCCATGTTTTCAAGCAATAACTTTTAATTATTTTTATTATTGAACACGTAGAAAATAAGTACATTTTCGTGGTGGACTTTTGAGATTTAACATGAGGTTGAAACTGCTCCTCCTGGAAGAAATATTTTATGGTCAAAATTAAACTACAAATACTTTAAGATATTCTATGCATATGAAAAATTGCTTCAGAATGCTACATACTTCAGAATATTTAATGCACTTGAAAGAGTATTTCAAGGTGATCCGTCAACCTTAGCCTTAACTTTTAATTTTCCTAATCTTAGTTCTTTCCTCTAGAGATGGCTGACGATATCATGATGTTGGAACCCACAACCACCCCTTTTTTTATAGATTTTTGTATGAACCCGGTTTGTGTGCACTTGTGGTCTAAAATATATAAAAAAAGAAAAAAAAAACGTTTTTGCAAACTTTATTGGGAAAATTAATTAGATGTCCTATAGAAGAAACATAATTAAGATGAGGTCCCACGGAGTTGTAATCACCCCTGGTTACAAATTGTTGTCGTCAAGCTAAAAGTTGTTATTTACAATTCTGTGAGAATTCATCTTAATTATATTTCTTTCTTGGGGCTTCTAGTTAGTTTTCCCAATTTTATTCCTTGTTGGCGTCCAAATATTAGGTGAAAAATCAATTCAATTTCTAGAGGAAACATCGAAAGAAAACAATTGTTTTGATTTTTCAACTTATGCTATTTGGTGCCAACTAGGATTAAAATTTGTTTAAGTGTTGCTTTATAGGTTAGACCATCGATAACCGGATTTATTTAAGAATTTTTCACTTTTGCTAACAGTAATGTATTAAATAGATAAACATGTCTACAATTTTTTTAATTAAAAAGATCATAACATCAAAGGTGACGTGTCCGCCGCCTCTTTGCGAAAAAGGTGAAGTCCATAGAGAGGCATAGATAGAGCTTCTGCACAATGCACACTAGAGCAGGGTGGATGGGTCAAACCGTCGGGATGGTCAGTTTACATCAAAGTAGAAGGGTAGGCTTATGATTTGTAGCGTAAAAAAGGAGTCGGGCTTAAAAGGGCCAACCTTATAGGACAATATGTTTAAACGGGCATATCCGTTTAAATCCCCAATTTATTTTTTATGTAATTTTGTTGTTTTTTAACTTATTTTTTAGTGACTTTTTTATATCTTATAAGTTGTAATATGGATTTTGTAACACCCCAAAATTGTTATATTCTATTTATTTCCCAAAAAATTCTCCTCAAAACTTTCATATATCCATCACTCATGAGTGGTTACTTTCAGCACAAAATTGCACCTCAACGCCCACGTATTCCTTCTACTTAGTTGTGTAGGTAACTGTGTTTAAATACATGCGTGCGTGCAGGAGCAATGTTCCTATGTAGTTAGGGTTAAGACAGGGGATGTCAAAGATGCAAGAACAGACTCCACCATCAGCCTCAAGTTACTGTCATCTTCTGACCATGGTATCATAGTCAACAACCTCCAAAATTGGGGCATAATGGGCTCCGGTCACGACTACTTCGAGCGGGGCAACCTCGACCTCTTCAGTGGCAAGGGCACTATTGTGTCAATGTTTGCTCCATTTCTGTCACCTCCAACGGCGAAGGGAACAAGCCAGGGTGGTACATGGATTCTGTCGAAATCACCGTCAGTGGCAGCATTTCTAAGAATGTGGCATTTCCGGTGAACCAGCGGCTGGCTCTAGATGAGTGGCCCAGACATCTCTATGCCAATGTCAACTTATGCTCACGCCTCTGAAGTGGTAAATGTTGGACCCATATGTAACACCCCAAATTTTAGAAAATAAGAAATAAGGAAATATTTAGAATCTTGGGGTATTATTTGGTATTTAAAGAATCTTATAAATAAATCTGGAAATTAAAGTATATCTAGAGAAATTATTTTGGGACAAATTTCAGATTTATTTGTAAGTAATAATGATAAATAAAATTATTATTTAAGAGAAAAATATAAATTGGGAAATGAAAAAGATAATTTCTGCCCCTAGTTGAAAATATCTTCAGTTATAAAAGAAAGGGTAAGATAGTAAAATACCTGTTAAAAGAAAAATATCAGTCTCACTTTTAATATATGTGCACCACTTGTCCTTCTCCATTCTTCTATTTCTTTCCATTTCCTTTCTATTCCCTCTGATCACCCCAAACCCGACACACACACCACACTCACTCTCTCTCACCGACTCTCACCCTCTCACTCTCTTCTCTGTTCTTCGAAGCTCGGCGACGTCCTCAGCCCAGACCGACGGTGTTCGACGGCGATTCAAGGGAAGAAAATGTTCAAGAGGATTGGGTCACTCCTAGGTAAGCTATTTCTCTCCATTTCCTTCTCTTTCTTGAATTAAATTTGAGCGAAATGGGGGGTAGAAGAATCTAAAATCTGTGAAGTTTTGAAGGTTTTGAGCTTAGGGAAGTGATTCTTGAACCTTGTTCTTGGTTGTTTAAGTATTGATTTTGGAAAGGAAGTGAAATAGGTTCAAGATTTTCGAATTTCTTCTTCCCTGTTACTGTTCATGTGACGACAATTTGGCAATTTTTGGGTGTTCATTGTTTTGAAGCTTAATTGCTGGTGATTTCTAGCAATTCTAAGGCTATGGAATGGATTGAATGTGTGTTCTAGAGGTTAGGGAATTTTTGAATTAATTTCTTTGCCTCCCCTGCTTCTGCGAATCTGTGGGGCCGAGAGGGGGGAAAATTTTCAGAGTAATATGTGCATGAATTGGAACCTAAAATGGATGGTTTGGATATGTGATATGATGAAATTTAGAACCCTTGGTTGTTGTTTCATTCTCCCTACTCTTTCCTCTGTTCTAGCCGAGTTCCAACTCCCTTGGAGTTGCTTGTTTTTTTGTTATTTCTTTGGATACAATAACATTGTAAATAAGAGGAATAGATGATGGAATAGAGGTGACTTGATTAATTATAGAATTCTTGTTGTTCTTGCTTTTGTTCTGTGCGGCCAGGGAAGGAAAAAAAAGGGATCATTGATGTTTGTTTTGCCCTGGGAAATGGATTGAGATTGCCTACTTATAGTTGATTAATATGTGATTATCAAATGTGCAATTCTTGGATTTCTGGATGCTCTTGCTGACTGGACTGGTTAAGGAAAGAAGAGAAATACAATGATGATTAATTGAACAAGGAATAGGAAATGATTATTTAAGATGATTGTGGCTTTAGATTCTAGAATTCTGACTGTTGCTTGGACTAAATCAAATGGCTTCTTGTGTTAGAATAAATTAGGTGTTCTTTATATGTTTGATTTCCTTAGTTTTGCTTGATTTTAGAATAATGATGATGGTAATAGTGTAGTAATGGTTTTCTGTTTGTTGATCCTTGGCTACTGATTTGAGAGACAGTATAGGGGAAATGGTGATATTAATTCAATAGGAATGAAGTATAAGGAAATGTGAAGGGAATTAGTAATTCTTGGGATTATTGGATTTTGGTTTTCTGCTAGTTGATGTCACTGATTGTTGGTTAATGGTATGAAAAGAAGAAATGATTATTGATGTTGTTAGTTGTTGAGGTTTAATTTTGAGTTTAAGGTGTTGGAATTCTAATCTTTGATGGATGGTTGGTCATTGATTTCAATGATGAAAATGGAAGGAAGGGATGATATGAGTTTAATGGAGAGTAAAGGAAGAAATAAGGGAAGTTAGATGGGTTGTTCTTTGATTTTGTTAGGTGTTGATTCAAAAGGGATTAAGTTTAAGAAATGAAGTAAGTTGGATTAATTGTTTTGGATTGTTGGTTGGAAATAGTATTTATTATGATTGAGGTTTTCAATTCAATGTTACTAGATGTCCTTGATTGATAAGGTCAATATCTAGAGAAAAGATGATACAAGCTTAGTTTGGAGGTTAAATTCATTATTTAAAGATTTGCAAGGATTAGGACAAGGATATAAGTTGGATTATGAATATGTGTGACTATATTTAGTATGTAAGTTTAATTTAAAATAGTAAGAATGCTTTGATGTTTGTATTTGTGAGTATATTAATCTGTGTTTATTCCCTGTTTGTGGTAGTGGTATAATTAACCACTAAGTTCAACACTTAGAGTTACTTGTATTAGAAATAGAAAGGGGGTAGTACGATAGGAATGTGAGAGACGTTTACTTATTATGTCTAAGTTAGATATTAATATATTATTTTATTACAAACATTTATAGGACAAGATAGTGGGGTTGAATCCCCAGAGTACAAAGAAGTGGAGGAATACAGCGAAGAGTAAATCAAGAATCAGGTAGCAGTTTATTTCAATAACTATTAAATTGCATGTATCATTTTTACAATATCTGTTGCATTTAGTTGATAAATTATTATTCCTCAGTGGAGTACTCCAGGGTCTAGGGGTTTGGCCACCTCTTTTCCCAACCAGTTAGTTATAGCTTTAAATGTTATGACGAGAAGTCCTGCAGGTAGAACCTCCATTAGATAATGAATATATCGTTACTAGTGGAGGGTAAGTGCGGATAGCACACAGAATAATAGGAATAAAATTATCATTATTTGCACTGATTTATAAAATGTATACATGTCAATAGATGAATTCATGAGAATAAAAGTAAATGAGATAAACTGCGTTGAACTATTGCTTTTCATAGAAGCTAGCAGGAGTTGAGCCTTTTGGGGACTAAGGTACAGTAGAAGAAAGTAGGAATGCCTGCTTTATAGTGTATTCTGATAGTTATTTTTGGGACTAGTTTGTATATATTGTAAAGCTAAAAGATAAGCAAAAAGACAAGTATAAGTATATAACTGAGAAGCAGTAAGATGATAGGTAAAGTTAAAGAGGATCGTCGATCGAGATTGTTCCTCTAATTTATTTTTAAGCCACACTAGTTGACTAATTGTGCATTAGTAACTAGATCAATTGGACTTAGGCGATTGCCTTTGGTCTTTAACATTCGGTCTTGGATTTTGAACTCCCAATTCATTTGAGAAGCTATGAAGATTGTAAAGTTTCCACCAAGAAGCCCTACTTCCATTAAAAGAGTTTTCAAACCACTTTTACTTGCTTTCCTAAATCCAAAAAGCCAAAAACAAGTCCCTTTACATTTCTATGATTGAAAAATACCAAAAAGACTTTTCAATGACTAAATCCCCAGTTTATTTGTTTTTCAATGTATTTAGGTTAGTCTAGGCATCAAAATAAGTTGACTCCTTTGAGAGATGACCCGAGGTTGAGCCACTTTGCTCAAGCCTTGGTTTTACAAATTTTCTTGCATTTGACCCCAAGGCGCACCAATCCGACAAAGGTCAAATCAATGGCGCCGCTGTCGGGGAGTCAATTTTGACTCCCTAGGCTAACTAAGTGTCAATTGAGCATTGACAAGGGGTTTGTTGCTTTTTAGATTAGTTTTAGGTCATATTTTTCATTTCTAGTTGTTAGGCTAGTTGTAAGTTGCATTTACATTGCATATCTTTGAAAAATCCAAAAATAGTGTGCTCTTGTGTGTTCTTGCTTTTTGCTCACTGCCATATTGGTGTATTACTGATTTCTTGCACCATTTCTTTGTGATTTGTGTAACTTGTTGCTACTAGGTGTATTTGTGATTGAATTGTTATGTGAATTGGGTGCGTTGCATACCAAGAATTTGACATATCACCATTTTTTCAAAGCAAACCACTCAACAAAGTCATTTTCATCTATTTGGACTTGTTGAGACCATTTCCTAGGATTTTTAAACTCAATTGCAAAATCTTGGTGTTCAAGTCCATTTAGAAGTGCACTTTTGAGCATTTTGGCATATAGGTGTCCAAATTTGATTCTAGGATTTTTCCAAGCGATTTGATATTTTTCTCAAGTCCCTTGAACATATTTAAACATGTTTTGATCATTGGGGGGATTAAAATGACCTAGAATTAATTGAGGACTTTTTGCAACTTTGTTTTAAATTTAGTGAATCTTTTAGCATTGCATTGGAAATTTTGACAAAATCCCAAAACAATTTCGTGTGCCCTGTTTTGCTACTGTTTTGGATATGTTTGGATAGGTGTATTGCTGCTATTCTTACACCTAAACTTGTTTGGTTAGCTTGGTTGCTCAATTTTGTGGTTTGGAGTCAAAGTTGGTTGTTATTTGCACCTTGAACGATCAAATTTTGCATTTCAGCCCACTTTGCTCCCAAAACCATTTCTCCTAGCCATTTTTAGTGTTTTGAACTTGTTTGAATCATTTTTGCAAGTTTTTAAAGCCAAATTCTCACTTTTGCAACTTCAGCCCATTTTCAAGAACTATTTTGTGTATTTTTTGCAACCCAAGTAGCCATATTTGATTCGAAGCATTTTTCAAGTGGTTTAGCATTTTTCTCAAGTCCCCCTAATTCATTTGAACTTGTTTTGACCATTGGGGAGGCTTAAAATAGTTTAAAATTAATTATGGACTTTTTTTGCAAAATTGCTGTCGTATGTGCTGATTTTTGCCGCTGAATTGTGTCTAAAGTTGCTGATATTTTTTCTCCAAGTTGCTGCTGGTCTAATACACACATTTTGCTGCTTGCTACTGCATTAATCATCAATTATTGTTGCAGATTCACTGCTGTCTTGCTGCAGCAATTTTGCTGCAAATTTTCAGCTGTTTTGTGTAGCTATTTGCAGCTGATTTGCTGCATAATTTGCAGCAGATTTTGTGCAGTTTGGTTGCTGATTTGTGCGCCACTTAGTTGCTGTTTTGGCTGTCATTCTTGCAGCCAACGTTGCTGCATAATTGCAGCAATCTGCTGCATAATCGCAGCCATCTTTGCTGCGATTTGTGCAGCCTCTTTGCTGTAGAAAAAAGAACAATTCATCTTGTACTGAGTTGCTGTTTAATCTGTTGTTCTACGAGTCTCACATGCTTCAATTGTATCAGATTTATGCTTAAATGGTGATTGGTTTGCTTACTGATCTGTTGTGCTGAAATTCTTCTTGCTTATTCCTCTGATTTTGCTGATCTATTGCTGTGAAGCTGCTGCACACTTACCACACTAATTTTGGCTTAAATTGATATTGTTGGTATTATTGATTGTGTGTTACTAATGTGGAAAAATAAAAGAAAAGAAATCTGATTTGTGTTGAAAATTGCAACATCAGGTGGCATATTCTCTGCCATTTTTCTGCACCATTGTTTCTTGAACCTATAATTGTTGTGGATCATTTGTTACTTACTGAATATACCTAATTGTGTCTTTTTGTGACTTAAAAGTTTTGCTGATTTGATAGTTCTGATCCCTCATTGCATTCTACATTCTTTGGACCAAGTTCTGAATTTTCAGATGCCCCTTAGCCTTCTTGACTACAATTTGGCTTCACACATACACTCTTTATTGTCATGCACTTGCTGATTGTTTATCCATTTGAATCTTTGGAATGTTCTTGATGTTTCGGGTGCTTGACTTCATTGATCTATCCTATTGAGCTTGCTGTCCATATTTGAAATTTTTGCCCAGAAAATTTTGAGCTTCGGTATCCTAATGTTTTGGGCCATTTTAAGCAAATTCAATAGCTATGCTATTGGGTGTAAGTGATTTTGACCAAATTTCATCGTTTAAGGCACTTTTTCAATTTTTCTTTATTTTCGGTTATTTTTCCAGAATTTAGGATAGTTGAGTTTTTGATTTTTTTTCCTTGTTTTGTAGGTTGTTTCAGCTTCATATAGATAAAATTGCTTATTAGATTATGGGATGACTACACACCTTGTGTTTTGATTGAATTGCTCTCATTGGCTAAGTGTTGATAAGTGATGTTTGCTAATTGAACTTGAGATTTCACATCAAAGGAACTAGCTTGTGTGCATTGCCTTTTGGACATTTTGTGCAAGATTGTCCCCTTAGACAAGACCAATAGGCTTTAACCATGGAAGAGACACTTTCTTCATTTAGGAATGAGTTTTCTAAAGAGATCAACAACATAATGGCCTCTCTCAATTCCTTCTCTAAATCCTATGAATCACCATGTAGGGACCCACCTTCACCTCCACCAAACCATCATCCATACTTCAAAGATCTCACCCCACCAAATTACCATCCATACCATGAACCATACTCTCAACCATGTCCTTCATCATATCAAGCCCCACCATATAGGTCATACCATGAACCATCTCCCCGATTCCAATGGCCATCACCGCTTCGATTCGAAACATACCCTCCATCCCAGCCTTGCCCACCATCATTTCACCACTCATACCAAACTACATACCACCCACCACCACATGAGCCCTCACCTCCACCCAAACCTATCACCCCTAAACCAACTGGGCTTGATGCATTCTTTGACTACCCTGACATGGATGACCACACAAAAGAGCTCAAGAGGATGTATGCGGTACATAAAGCCCGATCCCTAGAATTGTATAGGAAGTAAACCGCATTTGGACTTTCCAAGAAATTGGAAGAAGAATTGGAAGATTTAAGGGCATACCTTAATGCATTTTATATGCATATGCTTTGGAAAAGAACAGAAGGAAAAGAGGGAACCCCGTGGCCATATGATCCTAAGAGTGAAGAGATTGAGCAAGCAGTACCTCAGGTGCAAGAGGATGCACTTTCAAGCATAAGTAATATCCCACCTCTTTTAGAAGAGGTTTATCCTCCTCTTATTCCTGTTTTGTCTAGCGAAAATGATAGTGAGGTAGATGAGGAAATCATTGTTGAATCCCCTCACACACCTAAAATTGAATATGCTTACCATGATGCCATCAATAGTAGTACTACACTTGAGCATACCAATTGCAAGGTTGATTTTTCTTGTGTTGATCATGTTAGTCTCCCTAGTGCTAGCAATGTTAAGGATGTTGAAAAAATTGATTGTTTGCCATGCACTTGTAATGAGCATATGAGCTATATGAATTGTATTGATCAAAAGTGCCACTTGCTTCTTGAATTTCATGAGCATGCATTGCATGATACTATGATTGTTATTGTGACTGAGCATGTATCTTTTGAAAAAGTTGACTCTAGTTTGAGTGCTAATGTTGATGATAAGTTTGAGAATGAACATTCTCTAGGACTTAGTGATATGCATGTGTTACATGATGCAGAGATACACCCTCCTCTTTTATTCGCTCCATATAAGAGTAAAGATAACAATGATGATTTGGATTTGATCATTAGTCCTCTGGTTCAGAAGTGTTTTCATAAGTGTTCCTATTCTCAAATCTTATCATGTGATTTGCCTCCTGACATACTTGAACTTGATTGTGCTATGAATTTTGTGGATTTGATTGATGTTGTTGATGACAGGGTAGCACTTGCTTGTGATACTACCATTGTTGCAAATCACATTGACTTTGTAGTACTTAGTTTTGATAACTGTATGACTTTGGTTGATTTCATTGGTTGTGAGAAGCACTTGTTATCGAATGTGCCCAATTCTAGACTTCTCACATTGCATACGCCACTTTGTCACTTCATTTGTGCTAATTCTTTCCATGGATTTAAGTATTTCGATTCATGTGGTGTGCTTGGTGTAGGTACTACTGCTTTTGTGTTGGCTAACTTTTTTCAGGCCTATCATTTGGGAGTATTCCATCATGTCAATCACACATCTTCACTTTTAGATCCCCTATTGATAAAGCCTAGACCACTAGTGAGGAGGACAAAATCAACCCTCCTCTTGATTCTCCTCTCTAGCTAAAAGCCGCCATGATCATAAGGTTGTCTCTTTCCTTTCCTTGTTCCTTGATTAAATTGATATATTGTATTGAACAAGTGTGGGGGAAGGGACATCCTAGTAGGTAAAAGGTAGATTTTACAATTCAATAAAATCCCTAGGCCTTGTTGCGATGATTGCACCATACTTGCATCCATTGTTCCTCTCTGATTCTCAAATATCACCTCATGTTGATTGTACCATTCTCTACTCTTCTCCCTCTTTGTGTAGGCGACGTGTATGCTCCAATCTAGAATTGGACTTCATACTTTCACTACACCTAGAGTTTGGTCAATTGATATTTGGTCATTTTATACATTGAGGACAATGTTTTGTTCAAGTGTGGGGGGTAGATGCATCTTTGTGGTTTCTTTGCTTTATTTCCCTTGATTAGTGTTAACTTTAGGCAATCTTTGATTATTTTTGAAATTTTTGTTTTCAAAATTTGGCTTGTTTTTTGCTTTTGACATGGCTATTGTGTGCAAAGGGTCGCATTTACCATGATAGACTTGTTAGGAGTGAATTCAAGTGCTTTTCAACTTATTTTTATAAAAAAGCTAGTTTGCCCTACTTTTTTGAAAACCTGTGCAAGATGCCCCATCTTATATTATTTGTTATCTTGGACTTTGGATAGAGTTTGCAATGACCTTAGCCTTTTTTTTTCAATTTTTGATGGTTGATATGAGACTTGTTGAAGCATGCATTGTGAAAATTGTTTTGTAATTGGTTGTTAAATAGTAATATGTGAGATTAGCCTTACCGTGAGGTAAATTGAGCCTAATAATCATTCATGAGTGCATTTTGCTTGGTATGTTAACTTCTAGAACTTGTTTCAACTCTTGGTCAAAATTACATTAGCATATGTGTTTTGAAAGTGATTGAGGCATTCATTTTATCACCTCTTTATCCCAAACACAAGCCCTAATCATTCATCCATTGTCCACCCTTTGAGCCATTCATTGGTTGATCTGCATTGAATTGAGTTGTTGAATGTAGCATCTTGTTGAGTTGAATTGTAAAAGCCACTTGTGCAAATATGTATGATGCCATGTGAATAAAAGAAAATGGTAGCTTAAAAAAAGTAAAAAAAAATATATAAAGAAAGGTAGAAAAGCAAAAAGATTGCAAATATATGGTATATTGAAATGTGTGGCTAGTTTAAGTTCAAATGTGTGAATTCAGTTGCTACAATGCATTTTTTAATGTTGCTCATGCATTTCAACCATTTTCATTTCATATCTCATTTTTCGATCCATATAGTTTTCTCCCATCATTATAACCTCAAAGTCCTCATGATTCATTTCATACTTTCTTTATAAATGGAGATCTTAGATTTGTTACAAGCTTATGGTAAGTTGCATATTGAGCAATTTGAGTGAAAGAACCCATACAGTGAGATGAGTTAAACACTTCAATCCTTGAGAGTTCTCACATATTGCCATTTGCTTCTAATTACATTGTCAATCCTTCCTTTGCATGTCTTAAGCATTTCTCATTCCAACTTAAGATTGCTGATTAGATTAGGCCATTGTCATTGCTTATCTATACTTTGTCCAGGAGTACAAAGGTCTAAGTGTGGGGGAATGATTGCACTTGATTATTTTATATTTCTAACAACTAATTTTGGGAAATTAACACTTGTCCTAACCTAATACATGGCAATTTAAGCACTTTTACATTTAGAGTTCCAATGCATTGAGTTAATTGTATTTTGGTGCTAAATTGAGCATTTTAAGGTTGAAGCTCATGCATTTCTTATTTATGGACTTGAGATATTACATTTGTGTTTGAATTTGTCATTGTAGGGAGTTTTTCAAGGGATAGGGCATGAATTTCAGAAATTACAGTTTGGTACTGTGGCACTGCATATCCCAGTTGGCAAGGACAAATTGGGTAATTTTGGAGATTAAAGGAAGGCAAAGATGGAATAAAAATTGTTTGGTTCATTTTTATATTTTTCTAAATAGAGATTAAATGAGTAAGGGCCCCGTTTGGAAGCTTATTTGGGAATTTAGCCTACACCTTTGGATATAGGGCTTGAGTTTCATAAACCAAATAGTCCCTTAACTCTTTTAAAACCTTAAATGGTTCATCCCTCACGTACAGACCCCCATGGACCATCACAGCCACCATCTTCTTCGCAAGAGCTTCACCGCCATCGTCACTCACCTTCTCCCATCATCCCCGTCGGCGCTATCACCATCCTCCATCTCCATCTCCTCTACAAGGCTGGCGGTTTCCACCTTCCTCAGCCATTTTTCACGCCATCTCCACTACCATATACACTCTCCACCATTCTTTAACAAGCACGTATCATTCACACTACTCTCCTTCTCCAATTCGGCATCACCATTACCATCACCCACTTTACGCCTTTCACCCAGCCACCATCACCATTTGGCCTCCACTCTCTCTTCAACACTTCACGCCATTCACCTTTCCCTTCAGCCATTTTTAACAGCACACATATTCACCTCACTTCTCAATTCAACCCTCTCCATATTTCTCCTATGGCCCCATTGTGCTGTGAGCATGTTGCTAGTGTTGGTGATGTAATGAGTGGCTAATTTGGGCGTTTTTTGGTGGCAACAATGCAATTGGAGTTTCAATGCTTTATTAGGGGAGTTTTTCCTAGCTTCTTTTGTTTCTAGATTATGTAATTGATTTAGATTCTTAATTGTTTCTACTTGATATGTAATTTTAGAACAAGAGGTGCTATGATTTTATTCCTAGGGGTAGATTTCTTTTGGGTTATGTATGTAATTTGGCAATTTCTTTTACGTGCATAAACCTTAGTGTTAATCACTTGGCATAATGCAATTTGACGTTGTAGCATTGATTATTTACTTTGGATTGCTAGATTGGATTAATGCATTTGCCTTTTGCACTTAGCATTAGACACTAGGTTCATTGACAAATCTCTGATTTGTATGGTTTTATATGCCTAAATTGAGGCAATTAACATGATTAAGATGCGATAATGGTCCAATAATGCTTAACATAGAACTTAGACTCCTAGGTGAAGTTAGTATTAGATAAGGGTTAATTAGCCACAATTGTAGATTAATTTGTATGAATTGGTTTATAGGGCTATTTAATCCTTGTTTAGTCTTATTTCCACTTGTAGGGTCGCTTAGGACCAAAAGATCGGACTCAGGATGAAGAAGAAGGCCAAACAAAGGAGCAGAAACAAAGTAACCTTGCCGCGGCGAGCAGACGGCGAGAAGGCCCTCAAGTTCCAGAAAGAAATGGTCATCGCCGCGGTGAACGGCAAAAAACCCTTAAGAGGCAGAACAGAAGGTAGTTCGCCGTGGCGAGCCCACGGCGAACTGCCCGAATTCTCCAAAATTTCAGTCGCTTTTTTGGGCCCAATCCGGATCTAACTCATTACCCACTCACTTGACCCTACTTGGGGGACATAAAACATGAAAGCTAGACCCCATTAAGGCAGATTTGGTTCACATTTCACACCCCCCAAGCCCTAGCTCTCTCTTCTCCATCTTCATCTTCATCTTCTTCACCTTCTCCTTCCTTTCATTCATGGCTTCCACACCTTCCTCTCTTGCTGTTGGTTCTTCCATGGAGAGTAGCAGCTAGGCTCCACCATTCTTGGTGATGGGAGCCAAGGGATGAGCTTGAAGCTTGAATATGGGAGTTTTCCTAGTTCTAATACTTCCCCATTTGTTGTATTTATGCTTTTTTAGGGTTCTAGGGGTGCATTTATGGCATTTGGTGGAATGTATTAATTGCATTTGGTTGAAGTGCATTTATGGCACTTGGTTGAGTGCATTTATGTTATTAGGGTTAGAAACTATGTTTATGTTATTTCCTTCTTGTATAATGCTTGACATTGCTACTTATTAACTTTGAGTTTAATGAAATTTATAGGTTCATAGTTTTGTTATTCTCTTTGTGAAAATTATGTGCTAATGCAAGGTGGCTTGGTTAGTGGATTAAGAGTGTTAAGTTATTTGCTTGAGGGAGATGGCATAAGAATTAATTGGTTGTGTTGAGACATTGGGCAAACACTCTTTAGGTCCTAATTTATTGTATGGGTGGCCATCAATGGATTAGGGTTTAGAGAAAAATTTAGAGCAATTATGGGGTGGCCCAAATTGTGGATTTAAAAGTCTTTCATAATCAATTATTCCTTGATTTTGAACTTAATCAACTTGGGTTAAATTAAGTAATGTGCGGGGTTCCGGCATTAATTAAGTTAACCTAAGCCTAGCCTAGAGGGGTTCCTCTAGGGTCCTTTAGAAATCAATTAAACTCCCTGAAAATCGTTAGAAGCAATGATTCCCGAATCTCTCATTCATCAAGAATGATTTTTATCCCATTCTCATCCAAATCTCACGTTTAATTCCCAACTTTTACTTTATCTTTTGCACATACCAAACTTCATACTAAAACCAAACAAAAATACTTTTTACCCGCCTTTTCAAGTTTACATATTAGCTATTAGGAATCATATTACACTAGGCTCCTTGAGATCGACACCGAGGGTTAGCTTCCACTATCCCCTCGGGTTTAATTTCTTGGAGAGCGGACTGGAGGCGGCATTGCACCGACATAACCCCAACGGTTAGGTGCTCTTCATCCATTCTTGAAGGGTCAAATTATACCTTCACGAGGAGACTCATTGTGTGTTGTCAAGGGTTTCCACTACCAAGCGATTTTCTAACAATTGGCTAGTTGACTAATTGTGCATTAGTAACTAGATCAATTGGACTTAGGCAATTGCCTTTGGTCTTTAACATTCGGTCTTGGATTTTGAACTCCCAATTCATTTGAGAAGCTATGAAGATTGCAAAGTTTCCACCAAGAAGCCCTACTTCCATTAAAAGAGTTTTCAAACCACTTTTACTTACTTTCCTAAATCCAAAAAGCCAAAAACAAGTCCCTTTACATTTCTATGATTGAAAAATACCAAAAAGACTTTTCAATGACTAAATCCCCAGTTTATTTGTTTTTCAATGCATTTAGGTTAGTCTAGGCATCAAAATAAGTTGACTCCTTTGAGAGATGACCCGAGGTTGAGCCACTTTGCTCAAGCCTTGGTTTTACAAATTTTCTTGCATTTGACCCCAAGGCGCACCAATCTGACAAAGGTTAAATCAGTACTCTTTTTCCCTTAACCATAGTTTTGTCCCACTGGGTTTTCCTGGTAAGGTTTTTAATAAAGCAGCTTTGATTAGTATTGTGTACTCTTTTCCTTCACTGGATTTTTGTCCCATTGGGTTTTTCCTAGTAAGGTTTTAATGAGGCACAATAATATTTGCTTATGGACATCTAAGGGGGAGTGTTATAAAATATTTTTCTATTAGTGGATGTCCATATTACCATCTCTTAGGATTCTTTTCTTCCTAAATTCTTAAACCTTGTAACCTCCCAATGAATTATTCATTGGGAGTTTTCTTATGGTTAATGCCATAATGCTTACCATTACTTATTTGTAATGAAGAGCTCCAAAATTGGGGGTTATCGGTGCAGTGCCGCCTCGAGTCTGCTCTCCAATAAATTAAACCCAAGGGGTAGTGAAAGTTATCCCTGGGTGTCGGTCTCAAGGAGGCTTAGTGTAATTTGATTCTTAATAGCTAAATGCAAACTTGATTCAAACAGGTAAAAGGCATTGGATTTGATTTTTGTAAGAAAAGTGTAATATGTTCAAAATTGCAAATAAGAAGATTGGATTATTTATGGGATATTTGGATCAAATGGGATGGTTATTCTTGGTAAACGGAACTTTCGAGAATCATTGCTTCAAAAGATAAATTGGGAGTTAAAATTAGCCAATTTTCTAAAGAACCTTAGAGGAACCCCTCTAGGCTAGGCTTATATTAATTCAATTAACGCCGAAACCCAGCACTAACTTAACCTAAGTTGATTAAGCACTTGACCCAATTAAACCTACTAATCACAAGGGACTCTTGATCCCAGAACCGGAACCCCGAACTGCAACCAAATTTACCTATTAATTCCAATTCATTGGTGGAACCCCATCCAATAAATTGAACCCAATAGGTTGAAGTCTAATGTCACTCAAGCAATTAGTAGATTTACTTGTCAATTTCTAAACACAAATACTTGACACCATAATCCACCAAGCAAAAACCTTTACTTAGCACAAGATTTTAACAAGAAAGCATAGATTAAATGATGAACCCATACAAGTAAAATATGTTCAAGTCAATAGGTGCAATTTCAAGCATCTATACAAAGAAAATAAACAAGATGAGTTGTTTCTACCACTCTTATACAAAGATATGGAATAAAATTACAACCAAATGCATATAACAATTCCTAGAACCCTAGATAAATTGAAATACACAAGAGAAAGAGAGAATGGAGAACAACACTCCCCTTTGAAGCTTCAAACTCCTCCCTTGAGTTCTATCACCAAGAATAAACGAGATTAGTTGCTGCTCTTCATAGGAGAAGCATCAACCAAGGTAGAAGGAATGGTGGCCATGGATTTAGGGTGGAGAAAATGAAGAAGATGAAGGATGAGATGAGAGAGTGAGAGAGCTAGGGTTAGAGAGGTGTGTGATGGCTCCCAATCTGACCTAGGGTTCCCAAATTTCGTGTCTAATACCCTCCAAGTCAGGTCAAGAAGTGGGTAAGTGAATTGGATCTTATTTGGCCCAAAATAACAGCCTCAGTTCTGCAGAATCGGGGCATCGCCGTTGCCCTCGCTGTGGGGTGCTACGGCCAAGGCCAGAAACCATGAAAATTTTCGGACCCTCGCTGTGGGGTCCCACAGCTAGGGGAACTTTTTTGCAATTTTTAAATTTCAGGGTCCTTTTCTGTAATTTCAAAATTTCAGGGTCCATTCTGTAATTTTTACAATTTATCCAGAAGCTTGTATTTTGACTTTTTCTTAAATTTTCACCTTTTTCCCCCATTTTTCTTGCTTCTTCTCATATTGAATCCTTCATATTTATTCATCAGATGGCCCTACAAGTAAAATATGCAACAAACAAGAATCAAAGAGCCATAAAAATCAACTAATGCTAATTGATCTTCAATTATGGCAATTTAATCTTATTTTCATGCTACTTTAATTTTAGGATCTATATTATTATTTAAAAACTTATGGACCAATATTGCATCTCAATTATGTTAATTACCTCAATTTATGCACACAAAAGCATACAAATCCAATGATTTGTCATGTAACCATAGGTTGAAACTTCAATGTGAAGAGACCTATATATAGAGTTCATGTATAAGGCATTCTTACACCATTGAATCACAAGTAAAAGTGATAGTTTCATACTCTCATATTTTCTTGTTCCTCTCATATTTCTTTCTTGTTATTATATTCTCTCTTCTTCTCCCTATCTCTCTTCTTTTCTTTATTTTTATAACAAAAATAATGATCAACAACTTCTTGTTGCTAGTGGAAGGATATCACCCCGTTAAAAATATTTGAGGCTGCGTTAATGCAAAATAAAGAACTAACAATTTAATTAATTTATTTATTTATTTATTTATTTTGCCATCAAACTAGCACTTTGATTAAAGTTTCAATTATTTGCTTGGGGGCTTACGCCAATATATATATATATATATACACACACATATATGTGCGTGTGTGTCTGTGCGCGGGGGTCTGTATGTAGACATTAAATATTGTGTCACAGACTCCTAGTGCCACTTATATATACAACATTGCCCTCTTGCATCAGTTGTCATTAATGCATTTTTGGGAACAAAAAAAATTAATGCATTTTTGGATACTATATGTGATATTTAATACTCATCTGGTTCTATTTATAAGTCACTTCCAGCATATTTCACACAGACCAAGGAAAGCCTTAAAACTCATTAACTTTCCACTAAAATCCAACAAATTTACAACTTTACCCATATTAAATATCTACTATACCACATGAAAATAAAGTCAACACATAATAAATTAAGGGTAAACTTGTATATTCATACTCAATATTTAATTAGGTGACTTATATATAGGACCAAATAAAATCTTCTCTCTCTGCCCTATAAATAGGACCGGAGGAGTATAAGATTTAGAATTAAACAACTAATTTATGGATATTAAAAAAATTAATTAAATTCATTATTTCCAACAAACTGAGTTGATTTTTTTCAAATACTTTCTTCAATCATGTGTAGTGAAATTATACTCAATGGAACCCCTTCGTTTATATGTGCAAATTCTAAATTTTTTGAAAAATAATGAATTGAGAATTTATAGTTAGGATCAAAATGAACCTATTGTCTAGTTTTTACATTTAGATAGAAGATAATATAAAATTATTATTCAAGACGAAAGTACCATGCGAGTTCACTCATGTTATAAATTGTCCATCATTGTAATTATGAATTAATTTCTTCGCCATGATTATATTCCATACGTCCGGTCCATTTTGAACGGCGCATTAAAACTTGTGCATAAAAAATTAGTGCTGAATCAGTTTGTCTAGAGCAAAATTTATAGACAAAGAAACCAATAATGTAATACCATCATCACCATGTACCTCGCCCTATAAATCAAGGCATATGCATATGGGTTTTCTCATCCATCAATAGCGTCACAAACTAAACAGTAATGGCTCTCAGAGTTGGATTGTCCTGTCTTCTTTTTCTAATCTCACTAGTCATCAGCTTTGTGGCCATGGTTACATCTGTAAGTAATTGCTCTCTATTGTAAGGTTTTCTTCTAGTAAATATATGTGTTTATATTTCACTGCGTGCATATCACGTGGATTAATTGGACAATGAATTGAGGCTATATAACCTTGAAACATGTCCTGCCAAATTAGCATGATATATTTGTTACCCGAAAAAAAAAACAGTGGATTATGTACTTAATTCATGATAAAATAGATTATTGCTAAATAATCAACGATAAAATTTCTAATTTACCAATGGAACTTTATTATTCCCGACGGAATTCTATTGCTAATTGATTGCTGTTTAGATATTATATTAGAAAGACGAATGTAATATATATCTATACTTGCAGAATCAGTGCGAATACTTTGTGAGAGTGAAGACAGGGGATGTCAAAGATGCAGGAACGGATTCCACCATCGCCCTCAAGTTAATGTCATCTTCCGGAGGTGACATCATCGTCAACAACCTCCAAAATTGGGGCATAATGGGGGCCGGCAACGACTACTTCGAGCGGGGCAACCTCGACGTCTTCAGGGGCACGGCCACTTGTGTCAATGTTTGCGCCATCACTGTCACCTCCGATGGTGGAGGGAACAAGCCAGGGTGGTACTTGGATTACGTGGAAGTCTCCGTCACCGGAAGTGCATCTACGAAGTTTCCAGTGAACCAGTGGTTGGCTCTAGATGAATGGCCCCATCAGCTCTATGCCAACATCAAATTGTGCCCCCGCTTCGATGTACCTGTCTGCCTTATTGGTAATTATGAGCAATAAATAGGCTCCGAGGTAGGAATATGTATCTGGCTTTTATCTTGTTTGTGTGTTGTGAATGTTTGTTATGTATCTCTTTTTCTTATTTTTTTTTATCAGAAGTTATGTATCTCTTTTTAATCTTAATAATTATCCCCCTTCATGTTACAGGCTTATCCACTTTCATTATATAGAGTCGTTCTTTTTCAGTTTTCATCATTAGTTTTGTTTTGCTTAATGAAATTACAAAAATTGAAAAACAAAAAAGAAAAAGAAAAATGATGTTGTTTGGGGAGAAAAGAGTAAGACTATTACTGATGCTTGTTTCGGATTTAAAATACAAATTTTAAGCCAACAAAACATACAATGCAACCACATAATAGAATTGTGATTGCCATGAGCCTAATTAACGGCCATATTCAGTTCCCTAAAAAAAAAATAATAACGGCCATATGTGATATGTGTCTATGCTTTATATTAAATTTCCCACTTTAATTTGCATATTTTCACTGTGCCATATTAAAACTTCTTTTATTTACAACTTCGTGATTATAATTATGATCATTTATCCACCAATTTTTTAAAGGCAGATAAGCTAACCCAAATATCATCACTCGTTGCTGTCGCCATTGTTGGTTTATTTTCATCAATTGAATAAAAACATGCATTTTGCTTCTTTAAATGTTTCAAAAGACACATATTGAGATGCTATTTTGTACTTACAAATAAATACAACCATTAACGCGTCTAAGATATTTTAAAGGTAATCCAACTACTAAAGATGGATCAAAATAAAAATAGTGATTAATATATAAGTGTTATTGTAAGTGGAAGGGATATCAACCGGCCATTTAAATATAATGATATTTGAGCTTGTTGCAAAATAAAATATTCCTTCTATTCTTTTGATGAGTAATATTCCGTCTATTCTTTAATATATGATATAGTTAACTTTTTTAGATATATTTAAATAACATATGTTGTATATTATTAGATTATATATTAGCTTGTAAGTGAAACAAACTATTTTAAAAAACAAAATTCAGGTAAATCAATTTTTAAATAATTAATTTGACTTTTTTTACATTTTCCAACAAAATTAATTAAGCTTTATGTTAAATCATTAAAGGAGTGCGATTCCAGTTTGATTTCTTTGATGGGGCACGTGCCAACACACACATAATGAAATATTATATTGACTCCTGTCATACACTCCTAGTGTCACTTTTATATACTCCCTCCTTCCCTTATTTACAAGAGTTCAGACAAAATCACACATATTTAAAAAAATATTTGAAAGTGATAAATATGTCTGAAATAAATTTGTTTTCTTAAATTTACCCTTATTTATGATATGGTGTATAAGAAAAAGAAATAGAGTAAAAATGACAAGAAGTAGTTTGAAATATTCAGAAATAATGAGAGGTAAAATAAAAAAAAATCATTAAATATTCTAATACCCCTATGCAGGGTCTTATAATAAGATTAAAGCCATTCAAATTCTGAGCTTTTATAATAAGAAGGGGTGGAGAGAGTAGAGTACAAAAGAAACAGACTGTTGACCGATTTTAAAATGCACAGTTTATCATGCAGCGAAGATTCAAAGAAACAAACGGGGTTGTTTCTTGATGAGATGGAACATTAGGGGGCTTTAATTAAACTGGAGTACTATGCGCTATTATTTAGAACAAGTTGCCTCTCCTACCTACTACACGAAGCAGATCATGCATATCCAAAGCTACTTTTGGTAAGGTGCTTAACCATAATTGTTATTTCTTATCTACATATAATGATAGGATCACTATGTAAGATTTGGAAGCTGATCTCTTCAGTATCCTTTTTCCTTGGTACTTTTCATAAGAAAATCAAAACAATTGCTTGTAATAAAGAAGTTTCTGTCTTTTATAAAAGCAAACCTTCTTATTATTCTCTGCGGATAAGAAATTTAGAAGTTATATATATGTGTTTTTTTTTTTTAACCATTCAAGTTGACTGGACGGATAATTTCACATGTATAAGTTTATCATGTTTAGTTTCAAATTATCATTCTGGAAATACTCTATCAAAGATAATCAAAGTTATGATTACATTCAAATATTAACGATCTTAAAATGGAAATTGAATATATACAATCTCTCAAAGAAATGTAGAAGAGTATCCGGGGAAACCACAGAGAACACAACAAATTCCATAGCCCCATGATGATGTCATTCTCATGCAACCCTGCATTGTTCACGCTTTCTGGTGACTTGGGCCTTAGCCCATTAGTTTCCAAAACATATTTGTTACTGGCCCAACGTGATAAAATCTTGTATCAGAACAAGTTATTCTTGGCCCAATATAATAAAATCTTGTATCACAGCGGCATTTCCCGTCCTTGCATGACAACAAATAAACTCCATTCAGTACTACAAAATATGGATTTTTCACGTGGAAAATGCCTTTTTGTTTTTGGCAATTTCAACGTCTACAAATAGAAATGAGACGTGAAATATAGATTTTTTACGTCTCATATTTATTAGACATAAAAAGTTTAGATTTTCTACATCTCCCTTAAAAGAGATTTGAAAAGCCTAAAATATTGGACATAAAAAGCGTATCCTATAGTAGTGATTGTAACACCTAATTTTATACTACTATATTATAGCAATTTAATTGATTTATAACCATTTTTTTCAATTCCAGGAGCCCAAAAGTATGAAAAATTTAAAAAAATTTCTTTCTATAAATTAATCCAACTTTATTTCTGTTGGAATGGCTTTTCTGACAAATTAGAACTTTAAACTTTAATAAAAATGGTGTGGTTATTAAAACAATTAAAATGACTTGAATCTACTTAATGTTCCTACCATTTTCTGATAGTACTTGGGGAGTTAAAACCCCTTACACTGTACTCATATTCTCTAGATTATATTATTTAACTATGTACATCTCTCCTGCTATAATAACAAAATAGCTATCTATAGTGGTACAAAACATAGCAGGCATTGATGCTCCTCCATATTACCTTACTTCTTTCCCAGCTAGCTTCTCCCAATCTGCTATACTAAAAAATGTTTGGGAAGGGGGTGAGATTGGAAATCCCAATAGCAGCTCATTTCATACACTGTTATTCTCATACATGTATTGACATGTATACATTTTATAAACCTGTACAAATAAAGAATAATTTTCATCCTATTAATCTGTGGGCCATAAGCACCTACCAACGAGTGATAACAATATATTTGTTTTCTAGTGGAGACCTTACCTACGGGATTTCCTGTTATAACATTTAAAGTTACAACATAACTGATCTAGCAAAGGGGTAGCTAAGCACCTAAGCCTTGGAGTACTCCAAACATGAAAGGAATAAAAACATACCAATTATGTGCAATAGATGTTACAAAATTATACATGCAATTTTTAATGTTATGAATTAAACTGCTACCTGACTTTGAACCTTACTCTTGTGCTGGCTCTTTTCCTTTCCGATGCTTCGAAGAACCAACCCCAATATCTTTTCATATAATTACATACAATATATATATAATACATTGATAACCATACTTATTTATAATCCTTCAACAACCCTCACGCTTCTAATAACCTACTTATGTTTTTGCCCTTTCCCGTTTCCTAACATGTGTTTCAGCCTTAGCCCTTAGCTCATTTACCTGTTACATGGTTAATATAGTATAAGCATTTCATACATACATAAAGACACACATATATTTATATGCTCATTCCAAATCCCGATAAACATCCAATTACTTTTGATTCAACACTCTTAAGCCTAATAAATAGACTTTATGCATATCATTTTGACATGGGCAACATTTACATACCTTCAAATAATTTCTAATTAATCATTCTCTTATTTAATTTATCACTTCAACACTTATTTATTCATTGGAAAACATCAAGTCACCACCCAAATCAATCTAAAGAAACTCCTATACTAGTTATTAACAATCATAGATACAGATTTCAATGTAACCAAAGTTACCTTACTATTTAAATACATTGACTTTCCTACCCCATACTTCTATTTCAAGAGCCCTACACAAATCAATAATCCTTCTTCATCTTCCAATATTTGCCCCTCAATTCCAACTTGCATAATAAATTTCTTGCCTCCATTAAATCAACCTAAATTATAATTTGAATGACTAGAAAATTGAAAGAATTTATAACATCTAAGTGATTTAAATAACACAATCTAAACAATTAAATAACTAATGAAATCCAACCACAATCTAAACAATCAAATAACACAATACAAAATCCTCATATAATTGAATACTCATCCTTAACCTCTCATCTCACCTCACTAATCGCAACATTAAACCCTTTGTAATCCTTACCATTTATTTTCCAACTTTAAAAATGATATAAAGCCTAATCAGGCAGATTAAATCTCCTAACGATCTCTCATCATTTCTGTAACATATAATCATCTTATCTTACCTCTAAAATTCTTAAAATAGTTACCATATACCAAATCACCATTTCAAGAATCAACTCCCTCCCTTTGAGCCTAGACGTAATACTCCACATGTCCAAGTTCTCAAGCCACACTATTACAGAAAGGGGTTTCCACGTCACTTATTTTGAGGTTTTTACGTCACTTTTTCAAGTGACGTTAATACATGTGACGTGGAAAAGAGGACTTTTAACGTCACCAAAATATGTGACGTGGAATGTCTTGGACTTTTTACGTCACATATTATATAATATGTGACGTGGAATGTCTCACAAAAGCCTTTTCTTAAAGTCTATTGTTGCACTTTCACGTGGAAAGTCTGGCCTAGACTTTTCACGTCACACATTATATAATGTGTGACGTGGAAAATCCAATTTTTTTTTAAAAAAGATAGGGGCATTTTTTGTATTGGAATCATTCACAATCCAAAAAATTGCCCTCTGCATGAACATTTGAATTATAAAATAGGGCAATTTTTTGGATTGGAATACTGAAACTTTAAATTCCAAAAACTTGTTTATTACTTGCAGAGGTACTTGTCTATTTTCATTTCCTTCAAGCCCTAAATAATTTATAGATAATTCTTCCATCAGTTCTAATCAACTCATAACAATAACCTCCAAACCTAATAGGAAACTCTAACTATTACTCTAATCAACAAAAAGAAGGCATTAATTTTTTTTCTAAAGCAAGCAATGCAATGGACCAGAACATTGGGCTCATTAAAAATATAAAATAGTAAATATGACTCTATATATACAGTTCCATTAAATAAAGAATGAAAACCCACGACCAGGTCCTTTAAAATAGCATGGTACCAACCTCATTGATTATCCCATCTCCACCTACACATAATTCCTGAAATGGAACCCAATTTGAAAAATAGATAATATATGAGAAAAATACTCAAGATGTAAAAGGCAAATCAAGAAATCGAAGTTTTGAAGAGTTAATAAACAGCAAAACAAAAATGATAAGCCTAAAAAGTTAAAATTACAGAAGTTAGCGCTCACTATTGTTATAGTCATTGCAACAAAACACAGAAACAATGAATATTACTAGGTACTTTAAACTTCCAATTAGAAGTGTTATTGAGCAGTATGACCAACAAACATCTGTAAAAAGTTGTCACCACTATGACTAATAAATTTAGAATACAAGAACCTAGAAGTCAACAAGTGTAGGGCACGTCATTACACACAGTATGTACTACTACTTAATCTTGTGACTGAAAAAAGAATCATATAATAACAATCAAAAGGAACCCAACAAAGGCATTTCTCTAGGTTTTGTTTACTAAAATACGTACTATATATGAACAATTATCAACACAGTGAAAGACAAATGATATAAGAGGTAAAAAAACATTACCTTAGCTCAGTTCTAGAGTGAGCTACATCAGATTGAACTGAGACATGTGGTATTGTTATCAATTGGCTTTCCTCTACGCTGTATATTGCATGACCACATAAACAACCTATTTGTCTGCGCTTGGCAACCAGAATTAAATAATATGATTCCAGAAACTTGATGTAGCCTAGAGACAACAAATAAAATCATTTAGTCCATGGAGTCCATCAAAATCATAATATCAAGAACTTCAATGCACTTAATGCAGATACTGACCTGCAATCCCATAAACCTTTGTCACAAATGTCAAGCCCCCAGTAGCCCTATTACCCTCTGTGATTCGCTTAAGCAGGTTCTTGATTTCCTGAGGAGTATATACCACAGCAATATCTGAGCCAATCAACCCTAAAACAACAAATCCCACTTCTGAAAAACTATCCTAAGTTCCAAAATTTACTAAAGTCTTTTCTTACCAATAATCATCAACCGAAATTTACAGAACATAAGTTTCCTTAAGAATCAGTGAAAATCGAAAGGAAAAGAAACAAATAGCCACTGATCCTACATTAATAAAAAACTGGAACTTTCTTCCTAACACCCCCCCAAAAAAAAATTCATACATCCTTATGTTGAAAATAATCAAAGTTTCTTTACATTCAAAATTTCTATCTTCTTAAGTTACAATAATGTGTTAGCTTCAGTTTTCTCCCAATTTCTTCGACAGATATTGCTAAAACCAAATTTCAATTCAATCAACCAATTAAGTTCCTCTTAAGCTTCTAACTTCAGTTTATTGAATATCCAAAATTCTGAAATTTCTATTTTTAAGCACCATATCGACCCCACAGTCTTCAAATTATAAAGTCTAAAACTCAATCTGGTTGAACAGAACAGAAACGAAAACAGAGGACTAAAGGATGTTTCGAATTTCTGCCATAAACAAATCAAATTCCATTCTTCAACGAAAATCAACATGCAAAGCCATCTATTAACTCTATCCTACTTCTAAATGAGTTTAATCAAGCTTTAAAGTAGGTTTAGACCGAAATTCCATCTTCCAACCTCGGATGAACAGTAACCCCCTTGAAAAGATTTACTTATTATCATCAATATTTCAACCAAAATTCTCAACAATCCTTAACCATTCGGATACTCAATTTTAGAGAACACAATCAAAGCATAATGGAAGAGAAGGAAAATTAGGCTCACCGAAATCTCAAATCGAAGCTAGAACGAGTACTTCCTCCGCCGTGGCCATTATTGCCGCCAGTGATGTCTGACTTCCTCTCAAATTGGAGTTTGCTGTTCTAAGGGTGGCGGCGGAAGAACAGCGGCGCAGGATTCTCTGATGGCCTTTCCCTCTCGTGCGCTTGCTCTTGAAGAAGAAGGAGAAGAGAACACGATGGTGATTGGGATGGCCTCTCCCTCTCGTACCCTTTCTTTTCTCTTGCTCTAGCCTGCTCATCAAGGAAGAGAAGGATGCGATGGTGATGGTTAGGAATGGAGGGTCGTGGGTTGTAGGGAGTGAAGGAAGGAGAAGCCACTAAGGTTTGGCTGGTTTGGGTCGAATTGATCAAAGACAGGCAGAGAAAGGGAACAGTGAACAAGGAAAAAGAATGAGAAATATTAAATAAATATATAGAAACAATGTCACTTGTTTTATAAGGAGTGACATTGTTTCTCAGAATCAACGTCACTTATTTGAGATAAGTGACGTTGTTTCTCTTCTGCTTTGAGTTTATTTACAAAATTGCGACCGCGTTTTTTTTAATGTCAGATTTTTATATAACAGACGTGAATTGGTGACATTGAATGCTTATTTTGTAGTAGTGCCATCTTCATCAATTAATTCATGCCTTAAACGTTAAATTAATCCCTATGCTTTATATGGACCCCACTTCAATAATCACCCAATAACTAATTCTTATTCTCTATGGTTCAAAAATCCAGACTGAGGATTGACTCAATCGATGCACTAGGTCAAGGGTTAGAGGTTCAATTAAGGGTCGACTCGGGGTCAAACCGGCCACATTAAAATAATATAATTTAATAATTAATAACATAACATACCAACATTCATGTCAAAGTATAAAAAAATCCAACAAAAATCTAACTATTTTAAAAACACAATACATCAAAATTAAGAATGTCCATCAGTGTCCAAAAACCAGGCCTGGCCCGGCCGGTCGAACCGAAAACCCGACGACCGGGCACTTGAGAGGGTCAGTTTGTGTTTCACCCAGAAGAGGAATCAACCCGGGTAGGTGTTCCAGAAATGTTTGTGATCGAGTATATAGCTCTACGAATGAATGGATTGGATTGAATTGGAGAATGGAAAGATTTGTACTAGTTATACCTTTCGTCACCACTTTGTGGAAAATCGTTAGGTATGAATATGTTAGATACCTGTGACTCAATTGGTGAAATAGTATCTCTCTCCAAAAAAAGCATTTTTTTTACCGCTGCACAAAGAAAATATTTTGTTGCAAATGAACAAGATATTGAGAAATTGTCCATACATAAAATCATAATTTTTGATACAAGTCTTTTCAGACACTGTTATTCTCACAAAGATCTGAAATAATCTTTACTACTATCAAACACATCTTCTTCCTTCTTTAATCATTTCCAAAACCATTCCCATTTCTAAATTGAACTAAATCAATGAAGTAATCATCCCTCACGGCAGAGCATGATCACTAATGAGACTCAAAGCCTTAAGTTAACAAGTCACCTTCCAAGCTACTAATTTCCATCACAAATATGAATCTCCCTGATAGAAATGAAAATAGCAATTAACTTCCAAAGTCCCTTAAAATCCTTTGGACTTGACAAATCCCTGATTTGTATGGTTTTTATATGCCTAATTTGAGGCAATTAATATTATTGAGATGCAAGTTTGGTCCAATAGTACTTAATTGAATGTCTTTAACTCTCAAGTGAAATTAGTATAAAGTTAGGATTAATTAGCCATAATTGTAGATTAATTGTATTGATTAATTTATAGGGCTATTTGATCCTTGTTTAGTCTTGTTTTCACTTGCAGGGTCGCTCAGGACCAAAAGCGGAAGAAGTTTGCATGAAGAAATTGGCCAAATCCAGGATCAAGTTGTGGAGAAGGAAGCCAGCAAAAGCACAAAAGTCAGCCCTAAAATTCTGTCAATCTGGCTACAGCTAGCAAACCTTCTAGCTGCAGCAAGGCAGACAGAGAGTAAGGGGTCGAGACTCTGTACTCTTGGCTGTAGCGAGCAAACCTTCTGGCTGCAGTGAGGTAGACAGAGAGTAAGGGGCTGAGCCTCTATGCTCCTGGCTGCAGCGAGAACGCGATTTTTCTGATGCAAAATTTTGCTGATATTTCGGCTTTTTTGGGGTTCCAAATGGGTAGATCCGAGCTTAAATGACCTAGACCCGACTTCCTCACATATATTTCAGATTAACACCTCAGTCCCTTCATCTTATCCACCTCCATTTCATCTCCCACCCCATTTTCTCTCAAATCTCTCATCCCATCTTCCATTTTCCTTTCCTTTCATCCATGGCAACTTCTTCTTCCTTCCTTGTTGGTGTTCCTCCCTTGAAGAGCAGCAGCTAGGCTCCACCATTCTCGGTGGTGGGAGCCAAGGGATGAGCATTGGAGCTTATTAGGGGAGTTTTACTAGTTCTAATCCTTCTTCCATTTGTTATGTTTATGCTTTTCTAGGGTTCTAGATGTATATTTGTGGCATTTGGTTGTGTGCTTAATTTCTAAATATTGTAATGGGATTAGAAACTATGTTTATGTAATTTCCTTCTTGTTCAAATACTTGACATTGCTATGTATTAACTTGGAGTTTAATTAAATTTATGGGTTCATAGTTTTATTATTCTACTTGTGAAAATTATGTGCTAATGCAAGGTGGCTTGGTTAGTGGATTAAGGATGTTAAGTTATTTTCTTGAGGGAGATAGCATAAGAAGTAGTTGATTGTGTTGAGATATTGGGCAAAACACTCTCAAGCCATAATTTATTGTATGGGTGTCCATCAATGAATTGGGGTTTGAAGAGAAATTTAGAGCAATTGTAGGGTGGCCCAAATTGTGGATTTAAAGTCTTGCATAATTAATTATTTCTTGATTTTGAACTTAATCAACTTAGGATAAATTAATTAATGTGCGGGGTTCCCACATTAATTAAGTTAGCCTAAGCCTAGCCTAGAGGGGTTCCTCTAGGGTTCTTTAGAAAATCAACTAAAACTCTCTAAAAACATTTTGAAGCAATGATTCCCAAAGCTCTCATTCATCAAGAATGAATTTTGTCCCCTTTTAATCCAAATCTCCCGTTAAATCCAATCTCAATTCTTTCTTGAACATACAACACTTTTCACACAACTTTTATACCCAAAATTAACCAAAAAAGATGTTTTACCCGCTTTGTCAAGTTTGCATCTAGCTATTAGGTTATCATTTGCATTTTAGGCTCCTCAAGACAACGACACTCGGGGGTAGCTCCCACTATTCCCTTACTCCCTAAAATTATTGAAGAGAGGGCCCGAGGCGGCACTGCTCCAACATAACCCAACGGTTAGGTGCTCTTTAGGACCCTAAAACACACCTTCCCAATATATATAACACCTCATCCACCATCTTCTAGTCCAAGATTATTCCACCTTTAATAACCATATACTTCAATCAATAATTTCACCAAAGACTTTAAAAATCAGTACATAACATCAGATTTATTCCTTACTACAATATCAGACTTCAACCATTCCTTCACAGAAAATTCTTATTACTCAACTACAAGTTAACATAATTACTCCCCTGTTCTAATCAACAAACATAAATTCTTATTTGGCTCTTTGATTGCACTTGATTATTACACATTTTTATCCACTAATTATAAGATATTAGCATTCATTCTAGGCTATTAAATGGGGATTTAGGCACTTTTATACTTAGGGTCCAAGATTAGAGAGTTAATTGCATTTTCATTATAACTTGAGCATATTAGGCATTTAACTCATGCATTTATTTTTTATGGACTTGAAATACTTCACATTTGCTTAAAATTTCCATTGTAGGTGCAAAGAATTAAGGTCAAAGCAAGAAGAAAACAAAATAGGAAACTTCTACAACAAAGGAAACTTCTACAAAAAAGGGAACTTTTGCAAAATAGGAAATTTCCTATTGGATTGGTTGATTGGGTTTGCCTAAAATATTTCCTTTTTGTTATTTCTTCAAGAATAGACAACCCTAGGCTTGATTGAGGATAAGAAGTTTCCTAATTGATTATTCTAATCACAACTTCCTATTTTGGCTAGATTTCTTGAGAGAGAGTACTTGGTTCTTCCCCAAATCTTTCCTATATGTTATAGGAGGCCAAATTAGGCAACCGGAGGCCATTTTGGATAGTTTTTGAGTGGTTTCTTGTGCCATAGAGGGGGGAATCTGAATTTACATATTTATCACCCATTTCTCTCTTAATTCTTTTCCCAAACCTTTCCTATTTGTTAATCCTAAAAAGAATAGGACACCTAGGCTAATTTGGAAGGGTTTAAGTTGCCTCTTGCTCTATATAAGGAAGACCAACGAAATTTATGCCACTCTCTCTCACTCTTCTCTCAAATTTTCATCCTCCTCTCCTCTCCTCTCCTCTCCTCTCCACCTTGCACGAAAATCATCTTCCATTACACTCTCATGGCTTCCAATTCCGAAATCCAGTCAATGTTGATCGAGAGCATGAGTGGCTAGGCACCTTCGTGGGGATCTTGATGGAGGAAGGCAACCAGAGCTTCAACGTTTCTAATGAGGAGTTATTTTGTTTCTCTTGTCTAAGTCTTATTATGTATTTCAATCCCTTTTGTTATATGTAATGGGTCTTGGAACAAGTGTGCTTTATTGTTTGATCTTTTGTTTAAATGGTCATGCATGTAATTAAGAGATGTCTTTTATATGTATGAACCTAAGTGTTGTTTTCTTGATATTATGCAATGGATATGCTTCATTTATATTCCCTTTGGATTTCTAGAATATGTTGAATGCATGTGCGATTGTATGTGGTTTAGACACTAGGTCCAACGTTAGATGGTTCGATTTACTTCTAACGAGAGTCTCCTTGCATGTTTATCATGAATCTTCACTACCAAGTTGAAACTTAACGATTGCCTATTTAATTAATTGAATGAGCGATGCACCACGTTAGTTGATTAAGTAGGTTAATTGGACTAAGAGCGATTGCCTTATGTTTTGCATTAGAACTTGGTTTAAAAACTCCCATGTCATTTTAAAAGCTAGGAAGGTTGCCCAATTCATCAAGAGACCCATGTTCATCTCAATAGTTTTCACAAATCCATTTTAATTGCTTTCTTTAATAACAAAAATCCCAAAAAGAATCTAGTTTAGTTTCCTTAATTAATATCTCAAAAACCCTGACTTTATAGCTTTTCATGCATTTAGTTTCCTAGGTTAGTTCATTAGGCTCCTTGAGAGACGATCCGAGAAAGCACCACTAGTGCAATCCTTGGTTAATTAAATTTTGCATTTGAACCCCAAGGCGTATTAGGAAAGGCTCAAATCAATGGTGCCGTTGCCGGGGAGTCATTTTTGACTCCTAGGTTAGCTATGTGTCAATTGCTTATTGACAAGGGGTTAGTAGCATTTTATGTTAGTTTTAGTTCATATAGTTGCATTTAGGTTTTAGATTAGTTGTAGGTTGCATTTGCATATCATAAATTAAAAAAAATCCAAAAAAAACAATATTGTTCTTGTTGTGTGCTGTGTTATTCTAAATCATATTTGAATTTTCTTTGTTGGGATTGAATGTTATCTTGCTTGCACATTGATTGGAAATTGTTCAAAATTCATCGACACCCGTAGTAGAGCTTGCTGTCAATTTTCGAAAATTTTTGCCCAGAAATTTATGAACTTCGGTTTTCTAAGGCTTTGCGCCATTCTAAGCAAGTTCAATAGCTATGCTATTGGGTGTGGTGCATTTTGGCTAAATTCCATCGTTTTGGGCACTTTTTCAATTTTTCTTTATTTTCTTGTATTTTTCCAGATTTTGGGATAGTTTTGTTTTTGAGTTTTTCTTCTTTGATTTTCCTTCTTTCTTAGTTTGTTTGAGTTAAATTCACCCATCATTCATTCCTCTATTGCCCATTTGATCTTGTAGTGCATTCTGCTTGCTTGCTTGATTCTTTGGGAATAAATCATTTGTATTCTCATGTCTTGGAATTATAGAAAATTTGGTTATGATCATGGTCCACTTGAGTATTCTAATTCTTTTGTAGGAAACAACACTGTGGTGGATGATGAATTTTCTTCAATTCGTGATGACCTTAACAAAGCAAAGGCCATTTTTGAATCCTTGCGCAACTCCTACGAATCAACATGTCAAGACCAACCTTACCCTCCTCTTAACCATCATCCATACTTCGGAGACCCTTATGCACCAAATTATTCTCCATACCATGAACCTTACTATCCATCATGCCCTTCATCATATCATTCTCTATATAAAGCCCCACAACGTGAACCTTCACCTCCACCATATAGATCATATTATGAACCATCTTCTAAATTCCAATGGCCACCACCCCTCCAATTTGAATCATACACCCCATCCCAACCTTGCCCACCACCACTTTACCATTCATATCAAACTACATACCAACCACTGTAACGTCTGGAATTTTACTACTATACTATAACATTTTAATTGAATTATAACCACTCTTTAATGTTAGAAGCCCAAAAATACATAAAAATTTAAAACTTTTCTTTTAAAACATTAGACCAACCCTCTGTTGGTTGGAATGGGCTTTTCAGACAAATTCAAATAACTTAAAACTTTTTATAAAATAAAGTGGTTAATAAGACAATTAAAAGTACACTAACTCTCTTAAGGGAGTCTATTCATAATTCATAATACTTAGGAAATTTAATCTCTTAATAAAGTTATACAATTCTATTTTCTATACTTTCTACTGTTAATTTAATAATTTAATTTTACAACATATACAATAACCTTATTAAAATATTTACTGCCTCTTGCTTTCCAAATTATAATCCTAATTTCTTCGTCTACTCTTCTTCCCCAGCTAGCTTCTTTCAACCTGCTAAACTGAAAAATGTTTGGGGAAGGGGGTGAGATTGGAAATCCCAATAGCAGTTTCTTTCATTAACATATTTTATCATGCTAGCATTGCCATGTATTAATTTCATAAACCTGAACAAATAAAACAATTATACATACTTCCTGCGCTCAATGCTCTACCAGCCACTATTAACAATATATTCGTTAACTAGTAGAGGCCTCACCTGCAGGATTTCTCGTTATAACATTTAAAGTTATAACTAACTGATCTGGCAAAGGTGGAGCGACCCACCTAAGCCTGGAGTACTCCATAAACTCTATGCAGGAATTAACAAGGTATTTCACCTTCATGCATAATGTAAACTTGAAACAGATATTATAAAATAATACATGCAATTTAATTGTTACTGAAATAAACTGCTACCTGAACTCCAAGCTTAATCCTTTACTGTCTCTTTTCCTTTCCAGACCTCCTCAGCTTATGTCACTATCTATACCTATTTACATATAATATGTAAATAATGAATTAATATCAATATTCCTGGATAACTATCTGGCGTCTCTCACAGATCCTAATTTAATTAATACTACCCCATTCTTGGTATTAGTGTAAATTATATTTTACTAAAACTGTCTTTACCCTTTAAAATTTAATGGTCTTTTATAAATAGTTTTAATTAATCATCCTGATTCTCAATGTTTAACTAATTATTACCTTATGGATCTTTTCTATTCTAGGGTCAACATAAACATAGTTTAGATGCTAGGAAGTCACCTACCTTAAGTAAACATTGAATAACAAACACACAACCTCAAAAATCAACTTTAATCCCCTTATTCTTACTCCATAATTTAAGCTTCTATTATTCCTTTCTTGTATATTTCAAAATCCAATCTTTGTATGCTTACTACACACTTTCACATCCTTCATAAATGTTTAAAATCACAACTAATACTAAAATTCCCAAATTCAATCTAAATCCTTAATTAACTCAATTTATATTCTCCGTTTCCCAAACATGAGCTCATAGTAATTAATCAACTAATAATCATTTAAATATTACTTTCACATCCCAACCAAGGTTTGTAAAATAATATTACATCTCCAACCAGAACCCAAAGTACACACCATCCCATATTCACATCACCATTCCTTCATCATAGCATTACACACGTATCAAAACACCATATTAATCTCCCAACTTTCGATATTAAATCAAGCTTCCTCTTTTTAATTCTGGAATCCATACTTTGTATATTTCATCAAACCCTCTTCATCATTTCCAACCTTTAATCTTATTATATCCTACACAAATCTTCAAATTCCAAATTGAATTACCATCAAAATCACCTTACTTGTTCAAATTGAATTCGGAATTACGACCCCTAGACCATACTTCTAAAAATTTCCAATAACACTTAACATGTTGCATTTTCTTATAATTAATTATCTAATACCTCAAACTTTCAAATGGCAATACCCCATAGGCTCAGGAAATAATTTCAGATTTCCAATAATACTTCCCATACCATACTAATTGTGCAACCACTTACCCAGTTTACATCATATTCGAACATCATTCCCAAGATAATGTGACACTATTTACTCCTTTACTTTAGAGTCCCTATTCATGGTTTAAACTTCTACAAGCATTAGTTCACACTTGGAGACATTAAACAGCAACTTAAATCATCAACAATAATTGAAGTTCTAATCCAATCCTAACCTCAACAAAACCTTTCCCCTAAACAGTTAGAAGTCACAAATTTTCCTTACTTCTATAATCATTTTTTTAGCCATAGTTAAAACAGACCAGAGGCAGAGCAACGACACACCATTCAGAATTAGACCACACAATTGTAATAATTCAATAATACTATCATTTGAACACCAAAGAAGCAAATCGCAAACAGTCATCTAATCTATCTTAAAACCAAGAGTCCAACCCAGCTTTTTTTTTTTGGGTTTAGTTAACCTCAATTAAACCTCCAATTTTCATCTATCAAATGTATAATTAAAGTCTTATATCAGAAAAACCATCTTCCCTACCAAGAATCCGCCGGCCAAAACAAGAATAAGGAAAACAGAGAGAGCCAAATTCACCAATTCCATTATTCTTTCCTTATGCTTAAAGTGTTAATGCAACAGAAAAGAACAAGAAATTTGACGGAGCAGGGCAGAGACAGGGAAAAATTATCCAAAATGCCTAAACCAAATTGAGCAGAAAACTGACAGAACAGAGGACAGGGAAAACAACTTCTGAAATTCGCATAACACAATGAAGAACAACCAGAAATTAGAGTTCAATATTTCCAACCCCATTAATTTCTTCTTCCTCATCCCTGCGCACAACCCGAACAGAGCAAGAAGGAAGAAAATTGAGCAATTCAAAGAACACACCAGGAATTCAACATGCAATCCCTCCTATGAACCTTAACTAGCTCCTAATCACATTAATTAGAATTTCGAACAACACATCTTCAGAAATCAAAGAAAACGGCGCGGATGAACAGGGGAAAATTTGGGATTTTCATAGCAATCCGATCAACTCAACTCATTCCTTAAAATTACTTCCAAAATCATCAAAAACAAGGTTCAAGAATCACTTCCATGAATTTAAAAGCTTCAAAAGCTCCCCTCAGAATTCGAATCACCCCCCTCAACTCTCTTAAAATCGGACTAGAAAGGAAGGGAAAACAAAGAAGAACGGTTTACCCAAAGCCAACCTAAGCTTCCCACGCATTTCCGCCGCTCCTAGCCTCCAATCGCCGCCGTTTCTGCAGTCTGAAGCTGCGGAAGCTCGCGGAGAACAGAGGGAGATGAGAACGAGAGAGAGAGCTCAGGTTTGGTTCAGAGAGAGAGAGAAAAGCAAAGTGAAATCGAAGAAAGGGAGTATATTTATTATTTAGGGACACATGTATGGCTTAAATTAAAAGAGAAGTAAGATATTTTGTTTTTATGAGTATTTTACTATCTTGCCCTTTCTTCTATAATTGAAGATATTTTTAACTAGGGGCAAATAATGTCTTTTCCATTTTCTATTTCCTATTTTCCTTTTAAATCATAATTTTATTTGTCATTATCATTTAGAAATAGACCTAAAACTGTCCTCAAAATAATTTTTCTAGATATGCTTTAACTTGCAAATTTATTTATAAGGCTTTTTAAATAACAAACAATACCCCAAGGTCCTAAATATTCCCTTATTTAAATTTATCTCTTAACTATTTTTCCTCAATTAATAGAGAAAATAAACCTTAGAAATTATTAAAAATACATTTGACCTCAAGAATTTATTCATAAGGCTTTTTAATTTATAAATGCCTTTCTAAGATCTCAACTAACTCATTTTTATTACTTTTTCCAAGTTAAGTTTTATCCCCTATTTATTTCTCTTTATTTCTTTAAAGAAAATAGACTTTAAAATTACTAAAAATGCCTAAATATCATAAATTTATTTTTCAATACTTTTTAATGCTTTTATAATATTCGAGACCTTAAATAATTTCTTATTTTCTATTTTCTAAAAATTTGGGGTGTTACAACCACCACCTTGTGAACCTTCATCTCCACCCAAACCCATCACCCCTGAGCAAACAGAGCTCGATGCTTTCTTTGACTGCTCTGACATGGATGATTACACAAAAGAGCTCAAAAAAGATGTATGAGGTAAATACATACCGGTTTAGGGAGTTGCATAGGTACCAACTTGGAATGTCAAAGGAAGAGAAAGATGAATTAAAAGAGCTAAGGGTGTACCTCAATGCATTCTACTTGCATATGCTTTGGAAAAGAACGAAAGGAGAAGAAGGAAGCCCGTGGCCTTATGATCCTAAAGTTGAAAGGGAGACATCAAATGAAGGGAAACATCCCACATCTCTTGTGGAAGAACTTCAACCTCTAGTAGTGACATTTAATGAACCCACACAAGTTGAAGAGATGAAGCAAGCTACCCTACAACCGAAAGAGAAAATGCACTCCCCACTAGGTAATACTCCTATCCTTGAGGAGATTAATCATTCTTTGGTTGATTCCTTGATTGAACATGCTACTACTCTTGAGAGTGAAGATGAGGTGGATGGGGAAATTATTTGTGAATTTCCTCATAGGTTTATTGATGAACATGCTCACTCTAGTGCTTCAATTAATAGTAGTTCAATTGAGAATGTTGCTTGCGCTATCATTGATTCTTCTTGTGACAAACATGCTTCTCTCCTTAGTACTAGTCATGATGATGTTGTTGAATTAAATGTGATTAAATCTTGTTCTTGTATAGAATATCAAATTTGTGTGCATTGCTATGATGTGAAAAAACACTTGCTTGTTGAATTTAAAAAGCATGCCTTGGATACATTGACTAATTCTACTATTGAACATGATGCATCTAATAGTGCTAGGAGTGTTGAAATTTCTAAGCATGAGGTAATTGAGAATGAGCATTGTATTGTGGTTAAGAATGAGAATGATTTTTGTTCCATTGGATTACATGATATTGAGAATGCACCTATGAAAGATTCTCCATGCATAGATGTTGACATTGTTAATGATAGGAGATCTTTCAAACAAATACTATCTTGTGATCTTCCACCAGACATATCTAATAAAGAAAGTGTTTGTTGTGATTCACCCACCACCCCTTCTTTTCCCCCTTCTTTATCCACCCCTTCTTTCACATGTGTAAGTGATGTTACATGCCCTAACCTTGAGTTGGATTTTGGGATTTCCATTACACATACATCTGCATGTTCTAAAAATGAAAAATTTTGTTTTGCTCCTATTGATAGGAGCATGATTGACTTTCTTGGTTGTAATACTTATTTAGATAAAGTGTTTCCTTTCCTAGAATTTGGTACTGCTCCGTGCATGGTATTTGTCTTGCAGAAATTGAAACACCTCACACCAAGGAAGAAGCATGTGGGAGAAGGAGCTTACATGAAGACATATATGTTTCTCATTCGGGATGAGAACTTCTCCTACAAGAGTTTGAAGCGTTTTAAATGCCAGGTTGTCCCTTTCCTTTACTCTTTTACTTTACACTGCATAAATTAATTGGATGCTGTTTTGACTGATGTGGTGTGTAGTTTAAGTGTGGGGGAATGGGATTCACCAGTAGAATAGTAGTTTGTTTTGTTTTGATTTTATTTTTGTTTTTGGTTCCCCACATTTTTGTTGATGGTTGCCTATGCTTTTAGATGTTGTCTCTTTGGTATTTGATATTGCGATATTTTAAACATTGAGGACAATGTTTGGTTTAAGTGTGGGGGGTAGATGCGTATTTTGAGGTTTCCTTGCCTGATTTCTCATAATTTATGGTTTTGGGTGAACTTTGACTGTTTTTGGACTATTTTTTTTAAATTTTTGACATGAAATTGTTCTTGACTTGTCTATTGTGTACAAAGGGTCGCATTTGTCATAGTGGGCTTGTTAAGAATGAATTCAAGTGCTTTTCAAAGTGTTTTTATGAAAACCTAGTTCACCCCACTTTTTGAAAACTTGTGCAAGAAGAGACCCATCTTAGGTTATTTGTTATCTTGGACCTTGGATAGATTTTGCAATGTTGTTGGCCTTTGTTTTTCAATTTTCATAAGTTGGGTATGATAAATGCCTAGGATATGTATGGTGAAAATTGTTGTGTCAATTGATTATTGAATGGTAAATTGTGAGCTTATCCTTGCTGTGAGGTTATTTTTGGCCAAATAATAATTTTGAGTGAATACTTGTTTCTAATATGTTGACTTCTAGAACTTGTCTCAATTCCTAGTCGAAATTGTCTAGTCATACATGATGAATATGATGGAGGCATTCAATCCGTACATCCATATATCCATCCTTTTCACTTCCAACTGATGTCTTTCATGAGTAAAACATATCTATAAAATTGCATCCAGGTTTTAATTGCTATAATTGCACAATTCCGCTGGCCTTCTAAACTTGACTTAGTAACCGGGGGCACTTCATCACCAATGTTGGCACTCGCGTCAAACGGTCAAGTCTAAGAGGGTTATGAGTTGGACCAAAGGTCTCTTGATGTTTAGTTGGAGTAACTGAGTAACCGGCGTTGCATTACCCATGTGCAAAGTCGAGTCAAAAGGGGATCTACAACAGCTCAAGATGTAAAAAAAAAGAAAAAGAAAAAAAAAGAAAAAAAACAATAATAAGGATGCTTGTAAGTGGTTTAGTTCTTACTCATGGATTACAACTTTCCATTATCATAATCCTAAGTCCTCTTGATTCTTTGTGTGTGTGCTAAACTAGAGGAGATTGAGAATTGTTGCAAGCATATAGTAAGTTGCATATTGAGCAAGAAGAGAGTAAATGACCCATATGGTGAGGCTGCGTGAGACAATTTGATATTCGTGAGAGTGCTCACATGTTGCTATTCGGTTATCAATTGCATCGCTAGTTTTTCCTTTCCATATCTTGAGTATAATTTGTTACAATTTGAGATTATTGATTATCTTAGGCCTTTATCATTGTGAGTCTATGCTTTGTCCAGGAGTACAAAGGTCTAAGTGTGGGGGAATGATTGCACTTGATTATTACACATTTTTATCCACTAATTATAAGATATTAGCATTCATTCTAGGCTATTAAATGGGGATTTAGGCACTTTTATACTTAGGGTCCAAGATTAGAGAGTTAATTGCATTTTCATTATAATTTGAGCATATTAGGCATTTAACTCATGCATTTATTTTTTATGGACTTGAAATACTTCACATGTGCTTAAAATTTCCATTGTAGGTGCAAAGAATTAAGGTCAAAGCAAGACGAAAACAAAATAGGAAACTTCTACAACAAAGGAAACTTCTACAAAAAAGGGAACTTTTGCAAAATAGGAAATTTCCTATTGGATTGGTTGATTGGGTTTGCCTAAAATATTTCCTTTTTGTTATTTCTTCAAGAATAGACAACCCTAGGCTTGATTGAGGATAAGAAGTTTCCTAATTGATTATTCTAATCACAACTTCCTATTTTGGCTAGATTTCTTGAGAGAGATTACTGGGTTCTTCCCCAAATCTTTCCTATATGTTATAGGAGGCCAAATTAGGCAACCGGAGGCCATTTTGGATAGTTTTTGAGTGGTTTCTTGTGCCATAGAGGGGGGAATCCGAATTTACATATTTATCACCCATTTCTCTCTTAATTCTTTTCCCAAACCTTTCCTATTTGTTAATCCTAAAAAGAATAGGACAACTAGGCTAATTTGGAAGGTTTTAAGTTGCCTCTTGCTCTATATAAGGAAGACCAACGAAATTTATGCCACTCTCTCTCACTCTTCTCTCAAATTTTCATCCTCCTCTCCTCTCCTCTCCTCTCCACCTTGCACGAAAATCATCTTCCATTACACTCTCATGGCTTCCAATTCCGAAATCCAGTCAATGTTGATCGAGAGCATGAGTGGCTAGGCACCTTCGTGGGGATCTTGATGGAGGAAGGCAACCGGAGCTTCAACGTTTCTAATGGGGAGTTATTTTGTTTCTCTTGTCTAAGTCTTATTATGTATTTCAATCCCTTTTGTTATATGTAATGGGTCTTGGAACAAGTGTGCTTTATTGTTTGATCTTTTGTTTAAATGGTCATGCATGTAATTAAGAGATGTCTTTTATATGTATGAACCTAAGTGTTGTTTTCTTGATATTATGCAATGGATATGCTTCATTTATATTCCCTTTGGATTTCTAGAATATGTTGAATGCATGTGCGATTGTATGTGGTTTAGACACTAGGTCCAACGTTAGATGGTTCGATTTACTTCTAACGAGAGTCTCCTTGCATGTTTATCATGAATCTTCACTACCAAGTTGAAACTTAACGATTGCCTATTTAATTAATTGAATGAGCGATGCGCCACGTTAGTTGATTAAGTAGGTTAATTGGACTAAGAGCGATTGCCTTAGGTTTTGCATTAGAACTTGGTTTAAAAACTCCCATGTCATTTTAAAAGCTAGGAAGGTTGCCCAATTCATCAAGAGACCCATGTTCATCTCAATAGTTTTCACAAATCCATTTTAATTGCTTTCTTTAATAACAAAAATCCCAAAAAGAATCTAGTTTAGTTTCCTTAATTAATATCTCAAAAACCCCGACTTTATAGCTTTTCATGCATTTAGTTTCCTAGGTTAGTTCATTAGGCTCCTTGAGAGACGATCCGGGAAAGCACCACTAGTGCAATCCTTGGTTAATTAAATTTTGCATTTGAACCCCAAGGCGTATTAGGAAAGGCTCAAATCACTCTTACTATATATTTTCATAACAGCAACATAGAGCAAAGAAGATCAAACAAACAGGGTACACATCAATTGCCCAAAACAGAGCAGAAAATCAGCTAGGACCAAACAAGCACTAGAATTTTAAAATACCTGAAACTTAGCATGTATCAACAATTACTTACTCCATTGTTTCTCCATGGCAGACCAATCAGAATATATTAATGTGATAATAAAAAAAATATTCCCTCCCCTGACATGAACCCTACGAATAGCCCAAGAACAAGCAGAGAAAATAAGCCACTTCATCCATAATTGAAATTAATTTTACACAATTAAATAGAGAAGCAGGGGTTCAAAGGGCAAAGAAATCAGCGGACAGAGAGGGAAAAACAAGGATATCAAAATCACCCAACATCAAGTTTTCAATGCACAACCCTATCTCTTCACTAAATCCTACTCCTTCTTGTATTTACTCAAGATTTCCCATCCAATTTCGCCTAGAATCAGGGCGATGAACAGTACACAAGTTGGAGTTCTAGAGGAATTCAACCAAACTCAACTCTTCTCTCAAAATCACTCCCCAAATCGTTGAAATTAAAGCTTAAGCATCATTTTCATGAGTTTGGAAACCTCAAAAATCCCCAAAAGCTTCAAATCACCCTCCTCAGTTCACTCGAAATTGGACGAAAAGAGAGAAAACGGAGAGAAGAGGTACACCTAAGACTTCCCCCAAGCTCCTAAGCTGCTCGTCATCGCCAAACCATCTGTCGCTGTCGCCGTTAGTTGTCGTCCAGGCCTAGAGAAAATGGAGAGGGTGAGCCGAGAGAGAGAGAGAGAGATCGGGTTTGAGAGAGAGAGAAAGTGAAGGGAAAATGAAGAAACATGTGGGAGTAAAATTAATATAAGAAGATATTTTTAATAGGTACTTTATCATTTTGCCCCTTCTACTATAACTAAAGATATTTTCAACTAGTGGCAGATATTGTCATTCTCATTTCCTTTTTCCTATGATATCTTTCTTTGAAAATTTTATTTACCATTTCCCTTTCAATTTAATCTGAATTTATTCTAAAATAATTTCTCAAAATATACTTTAATTTTCAAATTTATTTATAAGGATTTTTAAATATTACATAATATCTCAAGATTCTGAATATTTCCTTATTAACTCTTTTTAAAATTTTGGGGTATTACAGTGATTGTATTAACAAATATTGATACAGTTGATAAAAGAATTAACTTATAAATATAACGATATGAGAACTTTTTTTGGCCCACAATATGAATACAAGTCCTACTAATATAAGGATCTTGTAAATAGGTTATATCTAAGTGCATCTGTAAAGGTTTTTTGAACTTCGAGGCCTACCTTTACCGTATTAAACCCCAGATCCAACTCGCTCAAAATTTTTTAAATAAAAAAGTAGACTCCATTAAAAAAATTGCTCCCCATGTGAAGACCCCCCGAAGTATATTTATCTTCTTGGAAGTTTCTGCGACGACCCTGAAGACTAAGCTCACATGCATAAACTTTGTCTGTAGAGGAAGACTTCAATTTTCCTGACATGCTACGTACTTTTAGCATTTAATTTAGCATTTAATACCCATGTTCGTTTCTAGCAATTTGCTGTGCTAATTGGTTCTCACACCGAAATATCAACACTCTTGTTGTTGTCAAGAATTATTGATTTGTTTCCATCAATTGAGTTTAAATTAAACCCTGCATTCCGCTTCTTTTAATTCATCAGCGTATAAAATACCTGTAAGGGCGGTGCCACTTGTAGATCACTATAGAAACATTACGTGCAATATGGTTCTTTAGACTCACTTGTCCTATTATGAATTGAAATCACTTTCAACATATTGTACAAGGGAAAAGAATTTTAAATTTCGCTAATTCGATCTGTTTAAAATTTAAAGTCAACATAACAATAAATTAAGAATAAAACTAAACTTAAATTAACATTTTTTTATTTGACTACTAAAGTTAATAACGATCAAATATTATATATGTATTAATTTTTAAAATATATTTCATCTTTTTTTTTAAAATTCAATCGTCAAAATTGAAAATTACAAATTTAAAATACAACACTTAAATTAATCTCCCACATCATACGTTACCCGTCTAATCTAATTTGATGAGTTCGTTTCATTACTTTTATTTTTATTTTTATTTTTATTTTACTTTCTTTTTTATAATAATAATTTGAAATAATTTTTTCACATAAAAAAGTTTTAATCATTGACCATCACAAACGGGACGCTCCCCGTAACATAATCCCTGAGTGAATTTCACAATTTCTTACTTACTACTCTTGAAATTTTTAACCTCCTAAGCTTTATAATTTAACCCACTCGACACATTATAAAATGTTGGCTAAAGTATGTTTTTAGTCCTTTATATTTACACTAAGTTTCATTTTAGTCATTTATGTTTGAAAAGTATACTTTTAATCCTTTATGTTTACACCAAGTTTCATTTTAATCCTTTATGTTTGAAAAATACATTTTTAGTCCTTTTTTACTAACACCGTTAGTTCCATTAAACGAAAAATGCTGACTCATCAAATCTAAATGATTCTATAACTAAATGTAGATAAAAATGACTAATTTTTAAGATAGAAGAATGATTATACTAAAAAAAATTTAAATTTAAGCATTTTTTGTCCACAACTAATTATAAAATTACCTTTTAGATTTGGTTAGTCAGCATTTTCTGTTAAATAAAACTAACAGTATTAGACAAAAAGGACTAAAAGTGTACTTTTCAAATATAAAGGATTAAATTGAAACTTGATGCAAATATAAAGGACCAAAAGAATACTTTTCAAACATAAAGAATTAAAATGAAACTTGACGTAAACATAAAGGACCAAAAGTATATTTTAGCCTAAAATGGTTTGATTCAGAAAGTTGTTTATTTTAGGAAAAATCCTAATCAAATTCAATTGAAATACTGAATTTAAAATTTAGACTTATATTTTAACAAATTTCTAATCATATTTATTTTAGGAAAAATCCTAATCAAATTTAATTGCAATACCAAAATTCAAATTTAGACCTATATCTTTAACAAATTTCTATTCATATATGTTTAATGACTTTCATTAGAAATTTTTTTACCGTTATTCAAACTTTAAAGATCACAATATTGACCTTGTGTCTGCTAGTTCCATAACTACTAGATTTTTGGACTTGTATTTGAGACTTGGATTCCAATTCAACCAAGACACGTAAAAGTTTGGAGAGCAAATTAAATTGCAAACGTACTAATCAAAATTAAAAAAAAAAAAAACTGCTACTTTTAAAAGTAAATGATTGTGCTCATTTGATGGCTGATTATAGTTTATTCAAGAACATGGTTTTCACATGATTGACTGCCACGACAGGATATGGATAGCTTAAAACTCCACAAGATTCTAAATATAAGACCTTTTATTCATTTTATATTTTATATTTATCATTTTCTTCAAACTAATTTATTTGTCTTTTAAACTGATATATAATTTAATGGTATATAAAAGCATTTTAGAGATATCTTGTCATATATATTGCTATAATTAAGTACTGTGTAGGTTCTTTAATCATCCCAAATTGGATAAATACAGCTTAATTATATTTAGGATGGAAGGGAATATATAGAACACTATTGGAGATACCTCTCTAAAAATGGTCTAAAATTATTGTTTTTAGTTTTTCAGGGCTTAGGCCATCCTGTTCTACCCAAAAAAACGAGGTTTATGGAGTCTTAATTGCCCAGGCGAGGTTCCACTAGGAGGTGGAAACAGTCTCCCTACTAAGTATAATTCTTAGTAGGAAGATTTGAGTAGATGTGGACCCTTATATTTGATTTGTGTGGTCTATTTTTGATTTTTAAAAGTTTATAATTTAAAAAATTGTCTTAATATGAATAAAATCTAAGATAAAGATAATATTTAAACTATCATTTTTTTCAAAAAATATGTTTTTTACTGCAAAAATCATCGATTTAAAATCAATTAAATCTATATCATTCAGATCAGATTTAAATGTTTCAGATTTGATTAGCTGTCCGTACATACTAAGCACTTCAGGGTTTGTTATGGTTACATTTTCTCTAAGTTAGTACGTCCTTTTTCTCTCTTGTAATCTAATTCCTATTTTTGTTTCAACCGGTGTATCTTATTTACTTTTGCAAGCTGGAAAGAACAAAGTTTTTGGCAGCGCCTTATTTATTGTAGGAGCAATTGAAGGCAATGATAGATTGTGGTTACATAGACTCTTATAACTGTAGAGTGATATCTGGCCTTTGAACAATATTATTGGAAATCTTTAACTTAAGAATTTATTAAAAGTGTATGTCTGAATTTGGTTGTAATTGTGATTTTAACTTTTTTTTTTTAGTAATAAAACCTGACTCCAACAAATTAAACGATTTTAGCAAGGTAGTTTTCTTGTTCGCCACGCGCCGCAAGTGCACGGGTCGCGCCAAGTAATAAAGTGATGAGTAGAGTATCGTTCCCACGAGGATTTGTCCAAAACCCGGTCAAGCAATGATTGTCACACTCTCGCCCAATTTGAGTGACACAAATGTTGAGATTTAAAATGAAATAAGAAAATAAAAGAAAGTAAAATTATAAACAGGTGATTCTCCAACCTCAAGGCTAAAATGGGTCCTAAGATTATCTATCCCCCTTGCACTTCTCAAAACTCAATTAACCTCCCCTTAAAGAAGCTCTCAACGACACCACGTGCTAATCTAGGGTTCATTGGGTACTTGTAAAAGCGCTCTCGCGTCAAGAACAAGTGTTTAGTCTTATTTAAATTGCACAATCTCTTGCTACAAGCCAATAAGACCCAATTTTAATGCCCCAACCCTAATGTGACTATGCAAGGCTAGCTAGTATATCTCTATCTTACCAGCAAAACCATCCATTCGTCATGCAAACTTCAGGTTCTTGCACTACTTTACCCAAGTTCTACACTCAACCTAGCTCTCTCGAGTCATAAATCAAGTGAACCCAACAATCTAAATGGTGATCAAGCACTTAGAAGCATTAAGGACGGGGTAAAATAAGCACATAGATATCATTAATCACAATTTAAGATGAGGAATAAAGAATCAATACATACAAGGGTTCAAAACAGCCTTAGGATAAAAGTATTTAGCTACACGTGTTCTACAACTCCAAGGGAGCATAAATATACAACATTACAAAAAGAACAAGAGAAGAGAATGAAGATGGAAGAGATAAACCGAAGGATGAAGCCCAAATCTCTCTGAAGCTCCAAGCCCAAGCCAAATCCCCACCAAGCTCCAAGCCCTAGCAGAGCAAAACACCCCAAAATATGCCCAGAAGTCGAAGAATGACGAACAAGCTCGAAGCCCTAGCTTTTATTCCACTTCAGAACGCGCCTGTTCTGTCCAAAACGCAGCAAAACGCGAAGTTCGCCGTGGGTCTCGCCGCGGCGAGCCCACGGCGAAGTCCAAAAAATGACAGAAACAATTGTCGCTCGCCGCGGCGAGCTGGCCAAAAATGTGCAGAGGCTGATGCTGTTCGCCGTGGGTTTCGTTGTGGCAAAGCCACGGCGAAGACCCACTTATTCTGGTGCTTTTCTCTGTTTTCTTTATTTCTTGGGCAGATCTTTGGCTTCTTCTTATTTTTGTTCAATTGGGAGCTTGGTGGAGGGCTGGAATCTCTTGTTTATTGCATCAAATTATTCCTACAAAAATTACATAAAACAACATAAGAAACTAACTATAAAAACAATCAAAATCTACATAAATAAACAATAATATGCGACCGAAAATCAAATGAGCATTTTCCCTCTTGAGTATCCAAAATGTATAAATAATAGACAAAAACTCAAGACAAATATATTCAAATAATCATGAATTTCTAGGAGTTATCATTTCTCTATTCTCAAAGGTATGCTCCGTTAACTATTAAATCTATTATTGCTGATCCCATCAAAGCATTTGAAAACCTGTTCTCTTTATTTTAATAATTTAGGAAAAATCTATTATTGATAATTTTTTATTAGAAAAAATCCTTCATTTTACAATAATACACTTTCTATCTTTTAACTTTACATTATGCTCCATTTTAATCTTTTAACTTTATTTGGTTTTTTTATAATTGCTTTGATACTTTCAAAACATAATGAACAAGTTTCCTTAATTAATTCCCAATTGTTACGGTAATAAGAAAAATCTGATAAAATATTTTCCGACACTTACAAAATGATACATAATGATATTATATCGGTTCAACCCATTTTTTATGGCAAAAGAAAAAAATCCTGATTTCTTAAAAAAATTAAGTATGTAATTTGTATTCAAGCAAAAAATATGTCTCAGAATTGGCGGCCTCCTCTATTGAAGTCCAACTAATAATAGTGAACAAGTATGCTTGCTTCTCCATAGAAAACATACAATTTCTCAACCATGCCCCTCCACTTACTTCTTTTCCTTTCTCTCATATTTCAATCTTGCATATATGCTTCATCATTAGGAAACAAAACTGATCGTTTGTCTTTGATCAAATTCAAGGAATCAATATCCAGTGATCCTTTTTCACATTTTGGAGTCTTGGAATTCATCCACACACTTCTGCAATTGGCATGGAATCTCTTGTGGTCACAAGCTACGAAGAGTGACACAATTGGTGTTAGATGGAGGTCAATTATCAGGTACCATATCCCCTTTCATTGGCAATGTCTCTTTTCTTAGAGTGATCATTCCGAAAAACAACAGTTTCCATGGAGAAATTCCACAAGAGTTGGGTCTTTTGTTTCGACTACAGACACTTGTTATCCAAACAAATAAATTGACTGGAGAATTTCCTGTCAACATCACAAGTTGCTCTAACCTCAAGATCTTATCATTTGGAGAAAATAATCTCATTGGCAAAATACCAATGGAGATTGGCTCTCTCCATAAGCTTGAATTTTTGTCTCTAGTTCTTAATGGTTTCACCGGACAAATCCCAACTTCCTTGTGAAATCTTACTTCTCTCAGTACTCTTTCTTTGAATTATAATTACTTGGAGGGGAGCATACCTAAAGAAATAGGTCGTTTGAAAAATTTGACAGTGTTTGGAGTGTGTGAAAACAAGCTCTCAGGTGCAATTCCTTTGGTTCTTTATAATTTGTCATCTCTCACTCTCATCACACTAACATCAAATCAATTCAATTGCTCGCTCCCAACCAATATGTTCTCCAGCCTCCCTAATCTCAAAAGCTAGCACTTGGACTAAATCAACTCTCACGTCATATCCCAACAACCATTTCAAATGCAACTAAGCTTGAAATGATCTCTAAATGAAGAAATAACTTTGTAGGAAAAGTTCCCAATCTTGGAAAGTTGCTTAACCTCTCATTTCTAGAAATTAGTGAAACTAATATAGGAGGTAATTCTGCAATGTATTGGGAGTTTCTGAATTCTTTGAGTAACTGCAGTAAGTTGGAAAAGCTAGACTTGCACGAAAACAATTTTGGGGGCTATATACCAAATACCATAGGAAATTACTCCAGGCAACTCACAAAACTCAGGCTTGGACAAAATCAAATATGGGGTAGAATCCCTGTGACATTAGGGAACCTCGTTAACCTGATAGACCTGGAATTAGAGATGAATTTTTTCACTGAGGTCATCCCAATCACTTTTGGAAAATTTTGAAACATGAAATACTTGTCTTTGGCGGAAAACAAATTGTCAGGAGAAATAAAACATTTCATAGGCAATCTCTCTCAATTATTTCACCTAGATTTGTCACATAACATGTTTGAAGGAAAAGTCCCTCCCAGTATTGGGAATTGTAAGAATTTACAATACCTTGATCTATCAAGTAACAATTTTTCTGGATCCATACCTGTCCAGCTGATCACCCTTTCATCTCTGTCAATTTTATTGAACTTGTCACATAACTCTTTTGGAGGTGATATCCCTAATGAGGTTGGGAACTTAAAAAATATTGATAAATTGGATGTCTCTCATAATCATCTAACTAGAAGCATTCCTCAAACCATTTGGGCATTGCCAAAGCTTGGAGTATCTTTACTTGCAAGGGAACCTCTTTCAAGAAACCATCCCCTCTTGTCTTGCTTCATTGAAAGGTCTACGATTTCTAGACTTATCTCAAAATAACTTGTCTAGATCAATTCCAAAATATCTGTAGGATATTGCTCTTTTAGAGTACCTAAATATTTCCTTCAACTTGCTTGATGGGGAGGTACCAAGCAAAGGTGTCTTCAGCAATGCAAGTGCAATATCACTTAGGGGGAATAACAAACTCTGTGGAGGAATGTCAATGTCGGAGTTGTTACCGACAAAGAAAACCTCAAAACTTCAAGATAATCATACCAATATGTTGTGTGATTGCTTTTATTCTCTCAGCATCTATTGTTGGTATTTACCATGCAAGGAGGAGAATCAAGAAATCTTCTTCAAGTTCACCAACAATTGACATGATTTCCAAGGTATCATATCAAAGTTTGCATAATTCTACAAATGGATTCTCTATTCGCAACTTGATAGGATCAGGGAGTTTTAGCTCTGTGTATAAGGGAAGTTTTGAGTCTCAAGAAGTTTTTGCGATAAAGGTGGTTAACCTTACAAAAAGGGGAGCACACAAAAGTTTCCTTGCTGCAAAGCATCGAAATCCGGTAAAACTTATTACATGTTGCTCTAGCATAGATTACAAGGGACATGAATTTAAGGCTTTGATTTATGAGTATATGGTGAATGGAAGTTTGGAAAATTGGTTGCATCCAAATACAATGAATCCATGTCATCCAAGAAATTTGCTCCTTGATCAAATAATAAATATTCTCATCGATATTGTGTCTGCATTAAACTATCTTCACAATGAATATGGGTAACCTCTAATTCATTGTGATTTAAAGCCAAGCAATGTCCTTCTTGATGGAAAAATGGTTGCTCATTTGAGTGATTTTGGATTGGCAAGACTACTTTCAAGTGTTGAAGTCTTCTCCAATTAACAAAATAGCACAATTGGTGTGAAGGGAACTGTTGGCTATGTTCCTCAGTATCATTTGATATTTGTTTTAGGTATCATTTGATATTTGTTTTACTATGAGGTCCTTCAAATTCATTATGCTTTCAAACTCACTCTTTTCCTGTGACCATTTATAGAATTATCACAATTAATATTCTTAAAATATTTCAAAATATGGAATTGGCTCTCAAGCATCAAGACAACGTGACATATATAGTTTTGGCATTCTCGTCTTAGAGATGCTAACTAAAAGAAAACCTACTGAAGATATGTTCAAATATGGTCAAAATCTTCAAACATATGTGCAAATTGCATTTCCAGACAACCTTTTGGAAATTGTGAGCCCAACCATTCTTCTAGAAAAGTTAGAACATATTGTGGGAGCAGGAGACTTATCGAAGAACATTATACAAATCCATCCTAATATTGAGAAATGCTTGCGTTCTTTATTTAAGATTGGGCTTACATGTTCAGTGGAATCACCTCACGAAAGAATGATAGCAACTGATGTCCTCAAGGAGCTGAATTCTATCAAAAGCTTTTTCTTCCCATTATGGTGAGTTACAACATCACTAAATATAATATTTTTGGTTCGAGTTGATTTGCACATATATATTACGTCAACATGATATTTAGGAAAACAAACCATTTTGAAGTTTTATTATTATTCAATGCTTAGTTCATTCCATATTATTGGTTATGTCCTCTTAACAACTTTTAACTAGAATATGGTAGCTGCCAATTTTTTTTAACAAATAAATACAATTTCTACTGCTCAAATTTAGTTGCTGTTTTTCCTATTAAAAGATGTCATCGTTATCATTAAAAAGTTGGCTCTTGATTGTAATTTTACTTCTTATATTTTACCTTACACACACACATGAATTTAATGATGGCCGTATCTCATTCTTAGGTTTATTTGTTGCAGGTAATGGAACCCTTTTTTATCAATTTCTGTAACGCCTGGAATTTTACTACTATATTATAGCCTTTTAATTGAATTATAACCATTTTTTTAATGTCAGAAGCCCAAAAATACGCAAAAATTTAAAACTTTTTTCTTTTAAAACATTCGACCAACCTTCTGTTGGTTGGAATGGGCTTTTCGGACAAATTAGAACCATTTTAAATTCTTTATAAAATAAAGTGGTTAATAAAACAATTAAAAGTACGCTAACCCTCTCAGGGTAACTAATCTTAATTCATAATACTTGAGAAATTTAAATCTCTTAATAAATTTATACAATTCTAATTTCTATACTTTCTATTGATAATTTAATAATTTAATTTTACATCATATACAAATAATCTTACTTTTCAAATTATAAAGTTTAATTTCTTCATCTAAACTTCTTCTAGCACTTCTGCCTCATCTTAATCATCTCACTATCTCCCAGCTAGATTCTTCCAAACCTGCGTTACTGAAAAATGTTTGGGGATGGGGGTGAGATAGGTAATCCCAATAGCAGTTTCTTTCATATGAGTTCATGCATAATAAATCATAAATCTTCACAATATGAATAATCTTTATCCTTATAACCTCTACCAACCACTACTAATGATATATTCATTAAATAGTGGAGGTACCTCTACCTGTAACAGGATTTCATAACCTCTGGCAAAGGGGGAGTGACCCACCTAAGCCTTGGAGTACTCCCCTCATAACCTCTAAGGAATAAAATTACCATTGCTACAGATATTATGAAATTTATGCATGCAATGAGCTGTAATTAAATATTATATGAAATAAACTGCTACCTGAACTTCAAACTTAAACCTTTGCTGGCTCCTGTTGTTCCAGATGCCTTGACGTACTAATATCACTATCTTTACCTATATTTCCAAATAATATATAGGTAATAAATTAATACCTATGTTTACAAATTTTTATTCAGCGTCTCTCACATTCCTATAGTGCTACCTATATTTCTACCCTTCCCTGGGCTAATAAATATTTCATTACTAGCTTCTACTCAGTTGTTATTTGCGTAATCATCAAACAAACCTCTTAACAATCATCAAACATTACTCACATATTTTAAAAACATAATTAACCATTTAATCATCTTCATTATATCATCACATAAAGATTATCACAATCATTAAACAATACTCATATATATACATAATACAAGCCCAATTGTATATTTAGCACTCGTGGTCCTAGATTTCCATTTTCTTATGCTTAAATAACAATCACTACTATGTATCCCCAAAGATTTCAAACAATTCCTATCTTCACATCTATATAAACCAAATTCTAAGGTTTCATTCATTTATTAATTTAAATAGCAACCTTTCAAAATTAAGGATTGAACATAAGTTGAATTACCTAAACTTTTAACACCAAATTAACAAATTCTTATTTCAATTTCAAAGAACTATTTTGTAAATCTCAAGACGATCTTTAAGAACTTTTAAACATACTAAACATTACTTTAATAATTTAATTTTATTAAACTTTCTTATTAATCCATAAATTAGTACATAAATCTTGAAATTTCAATTAATTATTGTTAAATCCTTAACATTTATTTGATCACTTAAACTCATTGATTTAGAGTATATAAACCTCAAAACAGTAACTTCAACTTGCCTTTACTTTTAATAATTCATTGTACAACTTTTCCAAAGATCAAATAATTATTGTTAAACAACTATGTCATTATAGAATACCAAGAGACACCTACACCTTCAAGCACCAGAGTTCGCAAATAGAATTGAAATATTTATGTTACATCCAGTTGGATTTATGACATAGGTATAAAAATCATAACAAAATTTATATACCATAGGAACATCGTACAGAATCAATCATTCAGAAAATTCCAGTTTTAACACATTAACTAAGTTTTTATTCAATTTGTTATATCATATCTTAATAACGGTAATCAAGATCAGATTCTTGACTTTAAAAATAACATGTAGGATCCTAAGCCGATTGGCTACGATAAACCTTTAACCCGAATCAAATTTAACATTCAAACTTTCTCTATAAATGCAAGAACACATCTAGAACCTTTAATCATAATTTACTTTAACCAATTTAAGCCCTGAAACAATGCCCCCAAAAATCAATTTAACCGCATTCCTTAGCATATTTATTTATATCATTAAGCATCTCAAATCTTCCTCCTTACTAATTCCAAAAACTTATAATCCCCAACCTTTAGTCCTTAATTTACAACAAACCCAATCAAACAGAAACACTATATGATACAAGGTATATCCAATCATCTCACTTTATTAATTACATGTTTATTCAACCTAAATTGGCTTTAATCCCAGCTAACAACTTAGCCATATGAGGAAATCAAAATCTAAAATAAAGTACTAAACTTCCCCATTTTCTGAACTATCATTTATTCTTCCTTCCCTATCCTTGTACACAGCTAAACAGAGGGAGAAGACAGAAATTCCAAACAGAGCATTAAACCTTTATCAACAAATCACAAGAATGTCCTTCTGTAATGCACTAAAAATTAGCAACACAGGGAATACAAAATTCGAAGGAACCAGGAAAACAAGAACAAGAAATCTGACAGAACAGGGCAGAGAAAAGAGAAAGCACAATACACTTCATATATTCTATTAAGCATTCAATTCATCCCCTTATCCAGGCCTAGAAATGAAAATTACAGAGGAACACGTTCAAGGAACCAAAGCAAAAATTCGATCAGCCAAACAAGAACAGGAACTCAACGGACAGAGCAGGGCAAGGAAATAAGAACATGCTTCATCATTATTAGCAACAAAATCAAAAACACAATTCCATCTTTCCCTCACCATAAGCGATACATAACCATTACAGAGCAGAAACTCAGACAGCAAAGAAATTGAAGCCGAAGAGAAGGATAGAAGCATATATCACCCAATCGTCAGAAATTTCAACACATGCAATTCAATTCCTTGTTAAATCTTGTTCTTAATCAAGTTTAGTTAAGATTTTGAGACAATTTCCACCCAAAACACCATTAAAGGCGTCGGTAAACCATGTCAAGATTAGGGCTCTTTGGGCAGATCGACTAATCCCACTTCCCTTCCTCAAAATCACTTACCCAATCATCATAAGCAAAGTCTAAACATCATTTCTATAAATTTGGGAACCTTAAAAAAAAAAACCCCAAAATCAAATCAACTCCCCCCAACTCGCTCGGAATCAGACCAGAAGGGAGAGAAAACAAAGAAAAGGGCTTACCAAATGTTAGCCCCGAACTCCATGAGTATTTCTCTCCAACCTTCACCGTCGGTTGCCGCCGTTCTCGGGCCAGAGTTGCCGTTGCCACGCTCGAAGGAACGGAGGATGACGGGAGAAAGCAAAGAGAGTGAGGAAGAGAGGGAGAAATCGTGAGGAAGTGAGGAACAGAGTGAGGTGTATGTGTGTGGAGGCAGAGAGGGAGTATATACAATAAGCAAGCAGGGACACGTGTGTGGCCTATATTGAAAAGTAGAATTTTAATAGGTATTTTACTATCTTACCCTTTATTTTCTAATGGAAGATATTTTTAACTAGGGGCAAATATTGTCTTTTTCAATTTCTCTTTTCCTATTTTCTATTAAATGGTAATTTTATGTATCATTATCATTTACAATTAAATCTAAATTTGTCCCCAACATCATTTTTCTAGATATGCTTTAATTTCCAAATTTATTTATAAGACTTTTTAAATAATAACCAATACCCTAGGATTCTAAATATACCCTTATTTAAATTTATCCTTTAACTATTTTTCCTTAATTAATAAAGAAAATAAACCTTAAAAATTATTAAAATACATCTGGCCTCATAAATTTATTTATAAGGCTGTTTAATTTCTATATGTCATCCCAAGAATTTAAATAAATTCTAATTATCTCTTTTCTCTAAATTAAGTTTTATTTCCTAATTATTTCTCTTTATTCCATAAAGAAAATAAGCCTTAAAAATTATTAAAAATGCCTAAAACATCCTAAATTCATTTTGAATGCTTTTTAATATTTTAGTTATATTCCAAAACCTTAAATAATTTCTTATTTTCTATTTCCTAAAAATTGGGGTGTTACAATTTCCATGAAAGGATCGAAATGTTACGGGGATGAGCCAAACATTGTTAACTTGGGCATAATTATTTAGTCTCCATCTTGAAATGTGCGCATGTTTTGTATTACTTAGTGTCAATGTTTTTATGGTTGAGAGTTGGGTATAGGGCTTCCCTTTGATGTTTATCGTATGTTCAAATATGATCAAAATCACGTTTACATTTCTATGTGTAAAATTTTGTTCAATTCCCATTTACATTTATATCTTTGCTGCAATTTTGCCTTTAAATTTATGGTGCTGCGTGTTACTCAAAAAATACTGTAAAGTGCTGAATGGACAAAAATTACGGGAAAATAATTTAAATACTAAGTATTGTTGGGAAAATACTTTAAGTGCATGCCATATGAACCACAAATTAATTTTGGATACTTAATACTAATTGGAAAATACTCTAAGGGATGCATCTTGACTCTTAAAAATTAACTCTAAGTCGTGTAGATTAATATTGTATATTAATTGGAAAGTGGCGCATGGTTTAATTTAATTTGTTAAATTCAATTATGACATTTGAATTCATTGATAAAAAAATGTTAATAATTTTTTTATAGTTCGTGTTTTAGAACTCTATTTTAACTCTATGATTTAATGGTATGTAAAAGAAAAACAGACATAGAATACCAAAATAACAAACTAGAATCAAACTCCTCATCATGTGAGAAAGATTAGTCCGAACCCGTCCTCCTCTAATTTAAGTACTTCATCACTATTGATTACCTCTTTAAATAAAATTTTTTCCATATTGGTCCAAAAGAACAATCATAGGAAAGTGCAATGTTGTATCATTATTTGCATTTTATGACAACCAATTCGCAAGCTCGCTGAAAAAGGAGCTTACTTATCTTATTATTTATTGTGCACTTGTTTGTTTGCTGTGCTTTATTGGATTATTTGCAAAGGAGCCTTCATGAGACTATAGACTGTATTCCATATTCTTTGGCCCGGCCGCCCTTCACTTTCTTCATATCATTCTTATTAATTATGTATGTCTATATTATAGAGGGAGTGTGTAATATCTTCTACTGATATTATTTTTGACATTCACTAAAAAACTAGAATATTTGGACATAACCGGCAAGTATATGTATAGGCTTGATTGGATTTTTTTTTTGGTCAACTGGATAGTAATCAACTTACACTCCTACAGTAATTCCATCAAGCTGAGAAGCAACTCCAACTTTAGCATCGGCTATAGACTCATTCCACTGTTCACAACAGAAAAACGGCTCGCCTTGTACGAATACAAAATATCTTGGGCTAAGTGCAAGCCGATCCACGTGGACTGATATGTAGTGATTTTATATTTCTGTTCCATTTTTAACCAGCATTGTTATAGTTGGACTGAGATATTGGCATCATGGTTCAATGGGAACATTCCCGCCCAAATGTATTTGAAATTTCCCTCCATCTATAAAAGGTCAATGTTGTTATTGTTGGACCTTGTTTTCACCTTTGGGCCTACTCAGATGAGTCCAAGCCTAGTAAGCCCACGGCATGCCACTTTCAGTTTTGCCATGTCAGCCACGTAAGTTCAAATTCAAACTGATGGACTCAGCAAGACTCAACGACCCACGCGATGCGGAGATAGTTGCTAGCTGACCCGGATTGTCACCCTCAACATCCACAAATCCCACGATTGTCGCCTATATTTTCAGGGCGACCAAGTTCACTCATGGGCGACCCATTAAGGCTGACTCAGTCTAACAGTCAAGCTGACCCAGTCCAACAGTCCATCCCCTTATTACTCCAGTCAGCTACCTATCAGACCAGTCAAATCCCATGATCCACAATAATAGGAACCACTTCCTCCTCTCCCTACGAATGTGGAACCACCTCCTATAGCCACCCTATCAACCTATAAAAGGAGAAAGGTCAAGACAGAGAGGGGAGGGAGAGATTGCTCTAGCAGCGACTCAGTGCTCAGTACACTCAAGAGTCCTGGTCGGGCTACTTGCTACACATGACGGGGTACTTGCCACATCATTATTTGTTATTATCATAAAATTCTCCCTACTTCTCCCTCTCTACTGTACACGTTTCTTTGTATTTGTATCGAATACCTTGTAATCTTCATTACTATATGTACCATCTATTGGTCTTTGTAATCCACACCACGGTTGTTGGAGACCCACTTTCACACTATCAATAAAATCCCTATCTTTTTATTGCTTTACCGAATTTTAGCATCAATAGTTATGTCCTTTTATGTTCATTCAACGTTCATTCACAAATATATACATCTCGACTGCCTTGTTTTATAGCAGAATGGATCCATCTTTTCAGATTCCCATATCTCGGCTTGGTCCTGGGTTCTATGTTTCTCATATATCTGTTACAGTTGATCGAGTTATCATCAGAGAGGCAACTGAATCCATCGGTGACCCCCCTCGGTCCATGAAGTTTGTAGAATCTATTGACATACTGTGTTGGGATCGAGATGTGAGTGTTTTTTCGTTATTTCATGTGTCCTGAACAATTTCTATATGATGTAACAACTTCATTCGTTTGTCATTGTAGGGAACCCGTATCATTGGCTCTCTAAAGTCTGACGCGGCCATTGATACGCATGCCTCTTTGTTATCCGATGGTTGCTCTTACAAGATATCAAAGTATTTGGTCAAGGAACCAAGAAAGTCTGTTCATCAAAGATTCCACCTTTTGTTCGACGAGTTAACCTCGATTGAGGTGATTATTCAGCCATTAGTTGACCGTGTCTTCAATCTCAGGAGCCCATATGAGATTCCATCCGGTTCGTTCTGCAGGGATCAATATTTGGTAATGTTTGCAACATTGTTCATACTTTTATTTGGTTTTCTAACATTGTTTTCCTTGTCTTTCATGTTATTAATGACTTTTACAGACCTCTACGGCTTCGTAAAGCAAGTCTCTCAGGTATCTGTCACAAGAGAACGGGGTTATGTCAAACGTCATGCCGTTATCCACATGGATTCACACATGAAGGATTAGTACGGGGTTAGTTTTCATTTTTTGTTTTCGACATAGTTGTGTGTTGAGGTTTGTATTATACTGATTGTATCCGTTTTCCCTTACAAAGTCCAGAAATAAGAGATATGAGGTTCATGTTCATCTGAGATGTGATTTGGTTGAATATGTTTGCTACAAGCTCCGTGGGCTTATTCTTAACAATCCATATAGGCCATTCATCCTGGTCAAACACCTGATACTTGACAGGCCGACGATGGCAGGTGTAGACACTTCATCATATTCCATAACTTTCTAAACATTCTGAATATTCATCCTTGATAGAATTCAAATTGAGCTTGAAAAGATAAATATTAAATGCATACATATTAAGCAAGAAGTCAAAAATAGCTGCTGCACTTTCTGGACAAAATCAAGAATAATTAATAAAGAAATAGCAAGAAAAGATTGATGCAAACACGCATGTGGCTTCTACACAATATTCATTTAATAGTGGCAGTTTCTACAATACTTTGGCGGTGAAAATTTGCTCAAAAAAGGCAGCACAACTATCATCAAGAGGCTTCTATATGGCGGCATCAATTGGCTATATATATATGTGTGCAGCCATGTATGTTTGTGTGTAAGTGAGTTTAAGAGAAAGTGAGAAATGTAGAGAGCAAAGCTCTTGTGTTGTATAAGTGCTGTAACACTTATAAGAGAGGAATAAATAGAGAGCAAAACTCTTGTAAGTTGAGAAAGTGCTGTAACATTTAAGTGTGAGAGTGGTGCATTAGAAAGAAGAGGGAAGAGAGCAAAGCTCTTGTAAACTGAGAGAGTGCTGAAGCACTTATTTGAGAGAGAAAAATAGTGAGTTCCATTTTGTGAGTTGTATTTTGTGAGTTGTAATATTTTGCTCATTGTGTAATATAAAAATACTCTTATTGCCCACCACACTTCCATCAATCCCTCCCCCTCATGGCAACCTCACCTGCTAACTATTTACTTTTAAACGCAGGCACCCCGGTACTAAATTTTGTCGCTGATGCCACAAGGGTCGTGTTTACCCCCTAACAGCAAGCAGTTATTGAATTGCGTGCTAAACTTGTACTCGCATATGACTCGGGTCATGACAGCAGCAAATGAAGTTCATTGCTTGGCAGTTCGATGTATTGTGTCACAAATTTAAATCATTTGCTCTTCACATACAACGTTTGATATATTGGATTTATAATGATTGTTGCTAACGTAAGGAATATCAGTGCAATTGTAGCTGCTTGTGTGTATTTTTCGTTCAACTTAATGCAATCCAACTATCGAACTGTCAATGCGTTGTTGGTTTTTTGGGCTATTCTGTTATTAGTATTGTGGCCCGTTTCCACTTAATGGGCCCAGCAGTTGGCTCTCATGTTTTCAATTTTATCGGTACAATTGTAGGCACTGCATTCAAGGATAGTAAGAAAATATTAGTAGACGATAAACAGAGTTTACATATTAAACAACCACATAAGGACAACATAACTTCGATCTAATCTAGAAAGTCAAGACTACAATAACCAAACGATTAAAAGCTAACAAGTACTTTTCCCGACAGTCCCTACGACATTTAAGGTTCGTAATTAAGCAAAATACATAGCAGGTCATTTAATTTATGGATTCGATAAGTGAACAATGGACTTCGCTCATACACTGGTTGCTTCGCCGTTGACATGTACACCTAGTATTAGGTCTGACTAGAAGGCTTCCTGTGCATTCAATAAGCTATCAACCCAGGCCGTTGTGTTTCCAGTGGGATAAGTTGCTTCAGGTCTGATCGGCGGATGTATAGGAAAGATTTTCATGTACGACTTTCACCAGAGGTTCTCTATTATTAATGGGTCCTCTATATGCTTCGGAAATTTCACTCAGACATGTGGCTGGTACACCCTGATCATTTCTTCATACAATATCATATCAAAATATTGGTACTCATTTGGGAGTTCCCATTCCCAGTTCATTACCCCATGTAGACGCATAATACCATACAGGCATCGAAACAGGATGAACCGAGAATCATACCACCTGAACGACCCTGCTCGAACTTGCCCTACCTCAGTAGCTATAATACGAATGGTTGAGCTGTAGATGTCGAAATCTCCCACTACATTAAGCGGACCCATGACGATACTAACAGTACCAACACCGAATTACCTCCAAAGTCCGGTGAGATATGCAAAATCTTGATCGCTGAATGCCTTGTATTGGGCCATTGTCATTCAATGAGGTCAGGGAGAATTTTTATAGTATTACAGTCGTTGGAATCTTTGGAATTGTTTACAACAGTTGTCCCTTTATAATACTTCATCACGTGTACTATTGTTTGACCAGATTTTATCTTCATCATTATTCTGATTAAGCTTTTCATGTTGTCCCATCGCCGAAAGAGGTTCACGATGAATAAGGGTGATTTGTTTTTTATTGATCGTCGAATTTTCTCTTATTAGCAATATTTTGTCTTGGACTCTTCAAAACCTAATCTTGAGAGTAAAGTTCTTTCATATTTCTGGAAATACCCTATGTTGGTCATATGCTTTTGTGCACGCCTCTACACGCTGGTCATTTAAAATTTTTAAATTCAACATATTGGCTGATGGTCAGACATTGGTTGTAGTGTCTCAATCCTCGCACTTAGCTAAACCACCTAGAAATTTGTCCCATCTCAGATGTAGTTTCTTCTCAACAACAACCGCTCCAATTGAGTGAGGTGATATTCCTGTTACCTGTATACTTTACTATTTTCCATATTTTGCATCCTTCCAAATTGAACTTGATATTTTATCTCTGGGTTTTAGTTAGGATCCTTTAGTGCAATTTTCAATCAACTTTTTCATTACAGTCAACTCTGGCGTAAAGTTCATGCCATTGTACCTTTATGTTTTCAGCATGCAGTTGATAAACTGCCAATCCTATACCTATACTAAGGTAGGTTATGCCACACCAGTGTTTCACACTTTTAGTTAAACACTTAGGTTCATACTATGGCATCATTTGACTGCATACACATTTATACAACTGTGTCCTGCATGAAGGCAATCAAGGTATGACATGGTATCAACTAAATCGTTGCTCACTGATTAGTAAATTTCGATTTTTCATACTTTCCATTCATACACAGGCATGTTCCCAATGCATTTTCACTATTTCAGTTCACACAGTTGCTACATAGTTATGGTTTGTTTTGTCTACATTGTCAAATGTTTTTGTTCCATTTCATGAAAAGTCTTTTCACTGAGCACACATATAGGTACAGAACCTTTACAAACTTCTTTTCACAGGATAATCATTAGGTTCTACTGCAAAATGCTAAATCCCACCATTGACTTATGATAAATTAGTGAAGGACCATTTTACTTTAGTAGCTTTTTGGGTATAACATTACCGGTTGCATATGCTAAAGCCAAAACCAATTGACATAGCCTTACCTTATAGGCTCATGTAAGGTCTTTTCACCCCCAGTATATGTCCGTTCAAAACAGTATCATCTTTTTATTGACAGCCTATTTGTGTAATGCATGGAAGGCAAGCACGATTTCACATGTAGTTGTTTCAAACTATGTTCCATCTGTGTCTTGCATGGAAGGCAATCAAGATTTCACATGGTACTAACTTTATCGTTACTCAATTTTTTTAAATATCATTAGTTATGAATATACATTCATACACCAACGTTTTCCCTATGCATATTCCACATTACAATTCACATGCTACATAGTTATGGTTTTCCTTTTATACGTTGTAAATGTTTGTGTTCCATTGCATGAAAAGTCCTTTCACTAAGCACCCATGTAGTTATAGAACCTATACAAACATATGTTCACAGCAAAATCTTTAGATTCTCCCCCACCATTCTAAATGCCACTATTGACCTATGATATATTAGTGAAGGCCCAATCAAATTTGTCATCTCTAAGCATACAATATTGATTGCATCTGCTACAACTAGAAAAAATTGATGTAGCCTTACCGTATAGCCTCATGTAAGGTCCTTTCACCCCCAGTATAAGTCTGTTCAGAACACTATCATATATTTATTGACAACCTGTTTGTGGGGTTGTGATGAGCCTTAATCAAAAGCACCAATGAGTTATGATATATTATTCACAGCTATTTTACTGTGCCATTTATTTGCATCAGTTCCATATTCAATCTGATTTCCCTGCACCTACTTTATCAGCCATCATTGTTAGAAACAAATTTTTGAGTATTCTTTTCAAACTATGTTAAAGCTGTGTAATGCATGGAAGGCAAGCACGATTTCACATGCAATCATATTATATTGTTTATGTGCTACTATTCTTTGTTTAAGGATAGGCTTAGACCTACTTTCATTATTTGTTGGCATACTAAATATGATTTTTATGCAAACTGATTCCCTATACTATGATTGGTCTTTGTCTGGCAATATCTTTATATCGCAGGTACCAACTGCATTTCAACCATGTAGTCCATCCCCTTAGTATAGGCCTGTTCAGAACACTATCATATAGTTATTGACAACCTGTTTGTGGGGTTGTGATGAGCCTTGATCACAAGCACCAATGAGATATGATATATTATTCTCAGCTATTTTACTATGCCATTTGTTTGCATTAGTTCCATATTCAACCTGTTTTCCCTGCACCTACTTTATCAGCCATCATTGTTAGAAACACATTTTTGAGTATTCTTTTCAAACTATGTTAAAGCTGTGTAATGCATGGAATGCAAGCATGATTTCGCATGCCATCATATTATATTGTTTATGTGCTACTATTCTTTGTTTAAGGATAGGTTTAGACCTACTTTCATTATTTGTTGGCATACCAAAAAAGCTTTTTATGCAAACTGATTCCCTATACTATGATTGGTCTTTGTCTGCCAATGTCTTTATATCGCAGATACCAACTTCATTTCAACCATGTAGTCTATCCTAGCTGAGCAACTATTAAACTATGAAAGTGCTCATTCTTCAACCTCTTGCACGCCTACACTGTGATCAAGGTAAATCCTTTATTCAGGAATGACATTCATATTGGTCATTTTACCAATTACCAATTACCAATTACCAATTACCAATTTACCAATTATCAATTCGAGCATTTGTTGCTTAATAGAAGTCCACGGTCTGCTTACTGGCTAAACCTCATCACGATGATAAATCACATCACCCTGCCAAATTGGTTGCTACCACGAAAGTAGCAATCTGCAATTGTCAAACATGGAGCCTTCTGTCTTTGTAACGTCACTTCATGCACCTGAATGCCATTTTACTTTTCAGGCTATTTGTAGGAGGATAGGTTTAAACCTTCTGTCATTCTTAGTTGGCATACTTATATTATCTCCCTACACAATATTGGCAGGTTTGGCTCGCAACATTTTGAATCAAAATTTCTCCCGCCATTTTTTTCATGCAAGATCCGCTATATATTGGTGCATTCTATCTCTTAGATTCTACACACATCGATCCACATCATCTGATCTCCTTAAGTGCTCTTCTCTATCATCTATCATATATCTTTTTACAGTCACAATGGATGACAGATCTCTCCTCAAGGACCTACATGATGGCACCGACAGGTGGAAGATCTTGGTTAGGGTGTTCAGGAGATGGAATGTCTACCCAAATCATCTCCAACTAATTTATTGGCTATCTCTATGGTCCTCATTGATGAGCAGGTTCTTTGTTCGTCACTTGTGATGTTTTATTATCATTCTTTACTGAAATTCATGAAATTACTGAATGAATTATTAAATATTTATTAAATTATTAAATTTTAATTACTAATTCTATACTAAAATTACAGGGCACTAAAATACAAGCAAGTATATTGAACAAAGATTTGCATAAGAAATTTAGTGATACAGCTTCAGAGACCAAAGTCTACTTCATAGCCAACTTTGTGGTATCCAGAAATGTCTCCCAACATAGGGCCACAACTCATGATTTCAAGATTACCTTCACCCGTACCACTCATATCAGAGAGGAAACTAACGATATCCCTTTTTATTCATACTCCTTTATGAAGCTGTTGGACATATTGCAGATTAAGGAGAAAAAGGAAGCTGACCACCTAATTGGTAATTTTTTCACCCGATTTCTATTTGTTACTCATCTTTGTTGCTATCAAATTTACTAACCCAATATGTTCAAACAGATGTCATTGCATTTGTTAAGTCCATTGGCAACCTAGAAGAATATCAAAGGATGATGACAGGAAGAATAAGCTGCTGTTGCTTATATCTGATGATGAGTTATTCATTCTTCATTTTCTCACACCTATGTTGATTATATGCATTGACATTCACCTTACTTGGTTTTATTAGTTCTGATCACATGAATGCTAACTAACTCATTTTTGTCATTATGCCATCTGGGATTACGAAGTCGAATGTGTCCTTTGGGATGAGTGCTCATCGGACGCATATTCTGACTACATATTGAATGAAGATACACCTGTGGTCATTATATTAAACCTTGCTAGGATTGGTTTCTCTGAGGATGGTTAGCATTTTTTGACAAATTTTTGTGTTGCATGTTTTTTATTATTTTACCACATTACCTATTAGATATTACATATTAAGATAATTAAGATAATAACGTTTGTGTGTAGGTATTGCTCAAGTTCATAACTCATACAGTGTGACAAGGGTATCTTTCAATCTGGATATCAGAGAGGTTAAGGAGTACATTCAAAGGTCTGTAACATTTCAAGCAAATAATGTTGTTGTCCATATATGCTTTCGTTTAGTCATTTATTCAGTTACAAAAAGTCATTACTGATTTCTTTCCCTCATTTCTTTTAACCCGATTAATAGCCATTCCAATGGTATTTCACCCATTGTGACTCAATTAAGCTAGCCAATCCCCTCTCAATACAGCTAGTAACCATCAGCATCTATGTTTAGCAAGGAAATCAGAATTCCAATTTCTACTATTTCTGAACAGAAAATGGTCAGTGCATCATCTTTTTTTCCTGTAAATTTATTTATGCTTTTATATGGTCATAACTTGGTATTGATGTTTGCTTCATCTATGCAGGGTGAATTCTTTGTCATCAACTGTGAGATTCAGAAATTGGAGACCATACATGGGTGGCTTTATGATGGATGTGCAAAGTGTTTAGTGAAGGTGAAGGAGGAAAATGGCCTTTTCATATGTCCTCAATACAAGAAGAAGCCTAACTGTATTGAGCCCAAGTAACCATTGTTCATTATTCCGGGTTAATGTGTATAGATTAACATTCCAATCGTTTTTTATCCATTTAAGTATGATGCCATGAATTTGTAGACTGAAGCTGCATTACAACATAATTGATAGCAACGGAAGTGCTTCGGTTGTATTTTGGGATAAACTTGCAGTTCAGCTGGTCAAGAAGACTGCAGCTCAGCTAAAGTTCATACTTTCAGAGGTTGTATATTTGATATTGTTAATTAAATGCATTTCACAGCACCCGTCCACATCCACTGACAATTTCAACATATTATAGCTAGATATGGAATATGACATTCCGGACGCGTTGGACTCTGTTGTTGGCAAGAGATTGTTAATTAAGCTTAAAAGGAATGACTACAACATCAAATCCCCTACTCAAGCATAATTGTTAGTCACTTCATCATGTGTGAGGATTTGTTAGAGCAGTTCGATGACGCTTCTTCAGATGATGCTGATGGTGGTGGTGGTGGTGGTGGTGCAATTAAAGCATGAAAGGTTCTAAATACAGTGTTAACAACTTTTTTTGATGATTCCTCCAAATTAAATTTTCCATTTTGTTGCCTAACGTTTCTGTATTTCATTGATTACCAGAGCATTATGACAAGCAGCCCAGAAGATAACAACAAGGCACACAAAAAATTAGATGCATTTACTGAGTCTCAAGCCATTTCTCTCCTAGGCGATGATGAAGATGTCCCTATAGCAATACTGTCATGCAGTTCAAAGAATCAAAGCTCCAAGGGTAAGAAGAAAATCACTAAAAAAAGTCAATCACAAGCTGCAATGCATGGTAAAAGAGTGCATTCACCTGCAAAGCCAACAACTCATAAGAAGGTCATCAAGGTAATCAAGCAAGAAAAGAAGTGACTTTGGTGTTTAGATGGTCCCACATCATTTCCATCTGAAGATTAAATATGCTAAGACCATCGTCAGCCTGATGCATTTCCTTTTGTTATCTACTTCTAACTAGATCGTGCGTAGTGTTACTCTAAGGCTGGAACTAAGATTAGTTCCTCCCATCTATGTTACATGCTTTATTGTTTAGTGTGTTTTAGGAGTACTTAGTATTTCAAATTCTAAATGGATTCTATGTAATTCTTATCTAGTTTCATCTAATGAAGTTATATTTTCCCTTATCGTTTTAGTGTTACTTTACATTATGCCTTATATATAACTGATCCATTGCTACATTAAGTAAATGGATGATGGATGATGTGAATGAAAATCATTTATTCTTACAGGGATTTACTAATTTACTAATTACTAATTACTAATATGAATCACATTAGTTACATTTGTCATTTCCTTTTCATGTTAGGTATATCACAGCAAATTCATATGCTTTCATCATTTTTCCAGCATACTAATGTGGGATATATATATATGTCCACATTTGTTCCATACTAGATTATATATGACAGGTTTTAATATATCAGAGAAATAACCTGTTAAAGCTTTTTGGTTATATCATAAAGTATACTGTCTTTATCCGTGTACTGGTAACTGACATTAGCTATTTGCATGAAGGAAGGCAATGCCATTTTTATATGCGTAATATGATTTGCTAATGCTCTTTAAATGCTAATTGTTTTAGTTATTTTCCCTTTCATATATATGTATATATATAAACATGTTATGTTTCAGTCCAAAAGAGTCTACACAACTTATGCCAAATAGGTACTACAAGGTATGGTGTTGCAAACCAACTAAAAGATAAAGTTACTTATTGACAGCAGAGACGGAATAAATGCAGCTGGCCTTCCTTCAAGTGGCAATTCAGAGGGAATGGATGGGCCAACACAATAGTACTTCGACTCCATAATAACAGGTAGAGACCATTGTTATAGACACATTTATGCTGTTCATTCCAAAGTATTTTTCAGCATGTTCCAATGGTGACTGTGTTGTAGACACATTTAGTCATTCTTTCTGGTGCAGCATAACCCGTTAAGGTAATCTTAAGCCTTTCATCTTCCACTATTTCACTTCCCCCAGCTGAGTTGCTTCAAGTGTTGTATCAAGAAGCAAAAGCAAAGCCATGACGGATCATACACTGAATCACACTAGAACATTCGACTCCCATTCAAGTATGTGCAATGAAGTCACTCAGCCTAATGCCATTTTCACCTAGCGACGTTTAAACAGAAGAAGACACAAAAATCCAGCCACTGTATTGACTGACATCACCAATGGAGTAAATGCTAGCACTGTCAACAATGAGAAAAAGAGACTTAGAAGAGGTCAATCTACACAACTTTATTACGTAAGATTCATGTCCGAATACTTACATTTCCCAGGTCTTCGGTCTATGATAAATGTTCTAATCAGGTCAATACATTAAACAAGACATATTGATTAACAATATACACAAAAGTGTAGTTAGTGGATAAGCAAAACAACATTGCTTGATCCATGTATAATATAACTGTCTCCGGATGAGTTAATTAAGCCTTCTCTTACTTATAAGTTGATTTGTACAAATCTTATGTTCTAGGTTCTCAAACAGTAGACAAAGAGAACACATCTACACAGGACATGACTACAGACATTAATGTTAAAAATGTGTATAAGAGAAAGAGTGCAAGGTATAAAGGGCTTTTCAACAATACTGGTTGCATTGAAAATACTGCATTGTTTGGTAAGTACAGAAACATATAATTATCATATTCTCATATTTAGCATTAACAATGAAACCATTTAAATAATACACAAAACACATAGTTGCTCATTATATCTTTTAAGTGTTCTCTGTAGGAAGTATGAGGAAGACAAAAAGTATATTCAATCAATTGAATATACCAATGCATAACCAAGAGAACAATGCAGATTGCATTGAAAATACTGCATTATCTAGTAAGTACAGAAACATACAATAATCATATTCTCATATTTAGCATTAACCATGAAACCATTTAAATAATACACAAAACACACAGCTGCTCATTATATCTTTTAAGTGTTATGTGTAGGAAGTAGGAGGAAGACAAAAAGCATATTCAATCTACAGGAACATACAATTATCTTATTCTCATATTTAGCATTAACCATGAAACCATTTAAATAATACACAAAACACACAGCTGCTCATTACATCTTTTAAGTGTTCTTTGTAGGAAGTAGGAGGAAGGCAAAAAGTATATTCAATCAATTGAATATACCAACGCATAACCAAGAGAACAATGCAGATTGCATTGAAAATACTGTCTTACCTGGTAAGTACATCAACCTTCAATTGGAATATTCAGCCATAACAATAATACCATGTTCATATCTGAGATAGGACACTATTTTATGTAGGCACTGGAAGGAAGACAAAAGGTATCAGCAATCAATTGAATATACCAACACATAACCAAGGCGTTGGTGACACTTACATTCAATCAGAAACAGACGCCCTACCTGAAAATGTCATTGGTCAATTCAATGCGTTTCCATTCAACAATTGTTGTACTTTCACCACGGTTTCCTCTGTCCAAAATAATGCGTAGTTACACCATTTCAATTATGTGTAACAGTGCTATGCTTTAATTTTCTTAGGAATGGATGTTGATTACACCAACAAGTATTTTGATTTTGATGCGCACAATGAAGGGATCAATTATTCAGATGGCAGTGAGGATGACCACTGTATAGGTTTGCTAGGTCTTTTCTAACTCTTGGTCTGTTGTACTTGAAATTGCTTACTCAGATAAGCAAAGTATCTTTTCCCCGCATTAACAGATCATATTACATCCAATGACCATGAAAAGGGCCTAGCTAGGAAGCACATCAATGGGGAGTTACAAGTAAATTTAGGTGAGCTTTAAGTAGAAAGCCTAATGTAAAATATGAATTTCATGTTATTCTAATATTATGAGCCCATGATGTTTGTATAGATTATATCGATGAAGGCGAGCCTGAATTCATGTGCAAACATTGCGGAGCACTTTTTTGGTATGGGGAGCGTGTTAAGAAGGATAACAAGATGCGTAGACCATACTCATTTTCTATGTGTTTTCAGCATGGGAAGGTTTTGTTGCCTCTCATGAAACAACCCCCCTATGTTAAACAGATTATTCTTTGACAAGCTTCAAAGATTTCACGTAACTTCATCTCAAACATTAGGCAAAATAATAACATGTTTGCATTCACATCAATAGGGGGGAAATCAAGAATGTCAATAGTGGCGGAGGTGGTCCATACAGCTATGTTTTGTCTGGCATGAATTAGCACAATATTGGTAGCTTACTACCTCCTGAAGGGGCACAACCAGTATTCTCTCAACTTTATATTTTTGATACGGACAATGAAGTACCAATGCATATCTGCTGTGAGGTTAGTTTATTAAATATCCATGTGATCGTATGGTTCTTAAGATCGCTCATTGATTATGATGTTTTTCATGTCTTCATTGATGCAGCAAGCACAAGGATAGTTCTACTATGGACCCTGACATTGTGAAGTTGATAAAAAATTCATTGGATTGTTATAATCCCTTTATTAAGCAATATCGACATGCTTCATCAATGATGCGTACTGGGGAAATGCAATCACTCAAGATTTGTCTCATCAGCAATAGACAAGATGATGGATGGATGTTCAATCTTCCCACTGCATCAAAGGTTGCAGCATTGATAGTTGGGGATATAGACATGAGGTTCAATGTTCGGGACATTATTGTTGAGCATAAATCTGGCAGCCCACAACGCATCAATGAGTTGCATGCTTCATACTTGCCACTTCAATATCCTTTGCTATTCTCGTATGGAGAGGACGGCTGCAGAGATGATGTCCCTCACAATGAAGCAACCAGATATGCAAATGGACGGATTAAAAGAGTCAGCATGCGTGAATTCTTTGCTTATCGATTAATGTTCAGGAAATCTGAACAATCAGCAATATTACATGCTGATAGATTACTATTACAATTCATTGTTGATGCATATACAATGCTTGAATCTCAAAGGTTGCGGTGGGTCAAGACACATCAAAGAGAGCTCAGAGTTGACCTATATCAGGGATTATCTGATGCTGTTCTTAGTGGGGAAACGGACTCTATTGGCAAGTGTATCATTCTTCCTTCTTCGTTTACTGGTGGAGCACGCTACATGCTTCAAAATTATCAAGTTGCTATGGCAATTTGTCGTTGGGAGGGTTATTCCGATATTTTCTTGACTTTCACTTGCAACCCTTCCTGGCCAGAGATTACAAGATATGCTGTTAAAATGAAAGTGAAGCCATCATGTAAGGCAGAAATATTAGCTAGGGTTTTCAAGTTAAAGCTACGTACCTTGATGAAGACTATCAAAGAAGAAAAGATATTTGACACGGTCCGAGCAGGTTATATCTAAATCTTCAACAATTAGTTACACAATCCATGTCATATTTGAATGCAAACTGCATTTATTTTCGGATACATTGTAACCTACACTAACTCATGTTATTTAATATGCAGAGGTGTACACAATTGAATTTTAGAAGCAAGGGCTTCCCCATGCACATATACTTCTTTTCTTGGAGCCATATGACAAGATATTAACAAATGAATGGATTGATGAGTTAACCAACTCAATCAATATGTCTTGTCTTTATTGCCTGGTGAGGAATCCACATACTTGAGCTGTGATTCCATATGTAAGTCTACAGTAGATAGTGATGGATTTGACAACCTATACTCACCTGAGTTTCTAAATAGTATTAGTTGTTCCGGTATGCCTCCTCATAAGTTAACATTGAAGGTTGGATCACCGGTAATGCTGCTTAGAAATATTGACCAATCAGCAAGATTGTGTAATGGTACAAGGCTAAGAGTAACCAGACTTGGTCAGTCTATGATTGAAGCCATCACGTTGAACGGATCACACCCCAACGAGAAAATTTTGATCCATAGGATGGACATGTCCTTCGGAATCTCGATGGGCTTTCCGTATGAGAAGGAGGCAGTTCCCAGTAACACTGTCTTTCACGATGACCATTAACAAAAGTCAGGGTCAATCGTTAGGCACGTTGGTTTACATCTCTCGAAACCTGTTTTCACACATGGACAATTATATGTTGCCCTATCGCGTGTGAGGAGCTTGGAAGGTTTGAAAATTTTCATTCCTGGGAATTGCAAAGAGATGGATAAATCCACAACAAACGTCGTTTTCAAAGAGGTTTTCCATAATATTTATACAACAAGGGTTTGAGAGGTATAACGGATTGCCTGTTTATTTGGACCTTTTGTGTTTATTCTTAATGCACATATATATCATTTGGGGAAATTTATTGATAAGTAATTTGTGTTCCAGTAGTTATGGTCTGATGATGCCTCTTGCATCTACCCTCTAAATTATAGGAAAACTTGATAAAAAATTGATGCAATTTCGTATACGTAGATCAAATACTTAAGTGAGGCACATCCATTATGCTGATGATATAGTATGGGTTATCTTATCAGATGTTTACTGCATTATTTTATAATGGCAACTTGCGTATAGTAATTGTTTATGCTTGCGCCACATTGTCCATGTGTACAGAATGATTAATTTGTTATATATGAAATATTATGCCTTTTACAATGTTGCCTTCTCCATTTCAGTTTGAACCAATATGCTAACATGATAAATAAATTGATGTAGGTCTGTTCGACCAGAGGTGATCATTCCACCGTTGGCAGCCGCAAATTTCATATGGTTTCTTTGGCCATCTTTATATATAAAAACTCATTACTATATTCTGCATTTACAATTAAGAATGTACATCATGTTTGCGGACGATTTTTTTTTCCAAACATGTTCAACCCATGGACAAACTTATTAGTTGTTTTGTTTGAATGCGCTAGCTATTTTTAATTCCATGTAATTGTGTGCTTCTTCCCTGACCGTTTTGCATTTGCCAAGTACTTTTTGAATTTTGGTCTAAAAAATGAACAACAAGTGTAATTTTCGAGCTGAAGGTAATGATGGGAATGGAATGGCACTGGTATTTGATGATAAAACTTTCAGTTGTGTACGTTCTGGACTTCAAGCAGAGTTTGTTAACACAGTGGATGTTGCGGTTGTAATCCTTCTGGTGAGGCAGATGGGAGATGAAATGCTGGCCGCGCAATGCGCGGGGGAGCACCAGCTAGTTTCATTCAATGAAAGGAAAGCAAGCGTTCAAATACAAAGTCTGACAACCAACTAACAAGGAAATTAAAATCAGGAAGAGTAAAAAGGAAAAAAAAAAAAACGCCAACATGCAGCAAGAGGCCATCAGGCAACACAAATTCTATTCAGCTGTGCCGAAGTGGATGCATGCGAGTCTTGATTCCCTTGCATATTCGAAGCCAGAACTGGTAACAAAGATAGTGGTGGTTCCCTAACCCACCCAATGGGCAACACTCACTCACAAGCCTCTACTGCAAAAGGATCAGCAGCAGCATTACAAGTCCGAGGAATGACTGAAAGAGAAAACGCGGCATTCGAAACAAAGAGATCTATGATGTCCTGCACAACACTCCAACACTTCCAATCATGAAGGTCTGCTTTATTTTGAGTAACACCATTATGCAGAAATTGAGAATCTATTTCAAAAATCACTTTATTCAGTCTCAGATCATGAGCTAGCAACAGAGCTCTTTTAAGAGCTAGAGCTTCGGACATAAAAGCAGAGAGAGACTTGATCTTATCAACAAAGCCCCATTTAAACGCCCCGTATGTATCTCAACAGACCACACCCAACGCTGCTTGGTCAGGATAAACTTTAAAAGCCCCATCACAATTAATTGAGTAACCATTACGGGGAGGGATCCATTTGCAAACTAAACTAGGAGATTCAGAAAGATGGGAAGGTATTAAGCCACATGAACTCTAGAATTCCAGATCTGACTTTTCTGCCATCTCGATTACCATTTGAGGATTAGGCTTCACCTCGTTGAAGATCTTGTCATTTCGAAATTGCCAAAATGAACCACAGAAACCAGCAGATTAAAGATATATCCTTGTCATTCAATTTGGAAGAACTCGAAGTGACTGTTAACCACCATGCCATAAAGCTTGTCACACTAAAAGTATCCACATGTGCACCTAAACTACTGCCAAACCAGATACATCTGGTCCAGGAGCATAGGAGGAAAAGGTGCTCGATGGTCTCATTTTCTTTATTACAGACAGGATAGATTGGATTAGGGGCTCTCTTCTCTTCCTTTTAAATAATGCTGCATTAGTCGCCAGAGATTTGCACAATATCCTCCAAATGAATTGTTGAATTAATCCAAGGAATCGTATTAATTCCCCATATAAAATTCCAGTCTGATGCTGAAGGGTTGCAGGACGTGCTAGCAATGGAAGTATCATGGTGACAGCTTGCCTTCCCTCTTCTATAACCCAAGTTTAACAGTATAATTTCCATTAGCTGCTCCTTTCCAAACAATTTTATTTTGAATCCCATTCTGAAGGATTTGCAACTCTGCCATAGCATTTAAAATTTCATCTGAAATAAGCTCACAAATTGGATCAAGCTTCCATTCACCATTCACAATTAAATCACTTACTGTTCCATTCTGCACTATGTAGTCAGCATTATTCGCCCATATATCAGGAAAATCAATATTTGGTACCCACTTATGCCCCCATATCTTAACGTTTGAGCCAGAACCGATATCCCAAAAGAGATCCTTTTTGAGAAAATCCCGACCCGTAATGATACTACTCCAGTAGGCTTGATTGGATTGGAGTCAACAGAAAAGACTAGAAAATTACCCGATGAAAGAGATTCATTGTAGACATTGTAGCCATTAATTTATGTTTTTTTCTTTATATTCTCATGGCTATATCTAAACTCTCTTATAAAAGTTTCTCTTCAAATTTCTAGTATTGTATTAATTTAAGTTGTTAGTCACTTCTAAGCTAATTATATTCATCTGGTCCTAAATATAAAACATAACTAATTTTTTTGGAAAATCGTAAGAAAACTAAATAAATACTAATAAATTGATTTACATAAATATTTTCTCCAAACTAGTTTGTTTGGCTTATAAACTAATACATAATCTAATAATATATCATATATGTTATATTTATCCTACTTATTTTGCTTCCTTTATATCAGCAAAAAGTCAATTAGATCTTATACTAAGGACCAACTATGTTTTAAATATTTTTTAAACCACAATCCCCCCAAATTTTATGTTGTTGACATTATGTAATGATCTACATCTGAAAATCAAGCAATGCAGAAGATAATATATATATATATATATTAAAGGAAGCTCAGTCATATATCAACTTATATCATTGGTTATGGAAATACATCACGAAAAGATGAAATGACAGAAAGATAGATAAAATTACAAAAACAAGAATGGAAAATGTTGCTGGTGATAAGGAGAGACAATTCTATAGAGAGAGAAGACTCCAAAATCTATTCACACCCCTTGCATAACCAATTTTGTCCATATTATGCTTAGCTGTAGGCATCTTCATTGTGCTATGCACGTGACCTCAATCTAGGCCCTCACTTGAAGGCCCAAGGCATATGGGTTTGTTACATTACCCTCTCCATTGAAAAGGACTTTATCCTCATGGTCCAAGCAAGGAATTGTGCCATAGAAGGAAGAGCCGAGTCTGATGAATCTGATGAAAAAACCAATTGTAACTAATTTATCTACAAATCAGATAAATATGAGAAATAGTATTCAAGTAACAGCCTTTACAACATTGCCATATGAAAAAGGAATAGCAGAATGAAAGAAATCAAATGCTAAAGAAGGGAGGAAGAGGAAGAGGATCAAAGAAAGGACGAGAATATTTCAATGAGAGGAAGTTCATAACAACCAACCTTGTAAATAAATGAACTAGAGTGGTGATGTAATATCGGAATGATATTTTAAAATCTCCCTATAAAAGGAAGTCAAGTTATATTTCATATTTTATTTTTGTTTTTCCTTTCATTATCATGCATATGTTTTTATTGCTTTATCTTAAAAAGTGGCCTTAGATTATTAATAGGAAAGTAAAGAAAATTTCTTTATAGTTAGGAAACCTATGCCAATATATATATAAATATATATTATGTCCCTTATGTATTTTGAAGATAGACTTGATGAATTGAAATATTATGATTTTGTCATGCCGAGATTGCTCTCCCCCCTTGGTTCTGTTTCTCTCTATTTCCCCCTCAATTTCTGTTCTGTCTCCCCTATGTCTGTTCTCAATCTATCCATGATACTTGTAAAGTCAATATCTATCTTGAACCTTCCAATGGTGTCCAAGCAATCAGTAGGAGAAAGTAAATCGGGACATTTAATGATTTTGGGCATCACAGTGTGAATGAGATACCAAATTTGCGAAACCTCTGTTTCAGCATTTGGTAAAATCTCAAGAGATGTCGAGTCGCCCAAGGTATATGGGTGCGTTACACATTATAACATTGACATGTTTTTGGCTGAGTTTATTATACTGTGCCATATCGTTTACCAATCTTTTTAAGCTAGTTAAGGCTCTCGTTGATGAGTAAATGCCAAACGAAAGCTTAGAAGATTAGTCATAAACTTCCAAATTAAAAATTAAAAATTAAAATAAATCGTTAAGGATCAAATGAAAATAAACTAAGAATAAAAATTGTGAAAAATGGGGTTTTAAACTTGATCTTGACTAGAAGGCAGAGATGTTTTATTATAACATAAATGTGATGCAATTTTGCCCTTGAACTATTTTCAGATCTGACTTTATTATTACTTTTTTTTTTCCATATTTTCAGTACTCATCTTCAAAACTTTTAATAGTTATTTTTAAAAATTTTTCAGTAGTTATCTTAAATATTTTATAGAGTAGTCTTTTTTTTTTTGGTAAGTAGTCAAATTTATTAATAAAAAACGATAAAACTTTACATAGAAAGAACCTCCTATTATACTCTATCGAGTATATGATTAAGAGGTCCATAAGGAGTACTTATACACCTAAATAAAAGAAACATAACAACTAGAGAAAACTTAAAAAAATTACACACAAATGAAGAATGGATCACATTAGAAGGCCTACTAGAATGACAGCTAGAAAGAAGCAAGCCAAAGCTCACTTTGAAAACCATAGTCCTCTTCATTGCTCCAAACTCAATGAAATGATAATAAACCAGGTAGAGCTGCAACTGACATCTATACCAACATTTTGCAATCCATAAAAGCACGCCACCACGAATCACCAGAGACTTCCAGTAATTCATGACGTCTACATCTTGATTGATGTTTGAAGATATCCCAAGAGCTAGCATCAACAACTTCGAGTGAAAGCCAGATGCAACAACTTCATGGGATAAGTAAAAAAGCAATTTAAAGACAACAGGGGACCTGCAACCTATATAAAAGTACATAAACCACAGCGTAAAAACTACAATAAAATATAACATGAGTAGCCTCATTTGATATTCTCTCACTATGGCACTACCCATTCCATGATGAGAGGATGGAGAGACTGGCAAGCTCTGATCAAATAAAAGAAGTAAACGGTTAAGAAATGTTAGAAAACCCAGGTTAGGTCTCCTAACCAAAGTGAAAATCCACCCATATAAAATAATGATAGTAGTGTTGTAGACCAACATAGGTAACAAAGGTAAAAGAAAACAAAACGAAACCACTGGGGAATGATAGATTGGGAAAGGATGAAGTGTCAGATGAAAGAAAGAGGCGGTGGAATGAGGGAGGAAAAGTACAAAAAGACAAAATAAGAAAGGTAGTGGTGGAAGGAACAGGACAAGAACAAGAAGAAGAAGATGAATAGGGAAGGAAAAGAGGAAGAAGAAACAAAGAAATGCAAAGTGAAACCAAAGAAAGCGTCAATGAAGCAGACACCAGAAGCACTAACGAAGCCGCGCCCAAAGAGAGAAAATCTCTCCCAAATCTTTGCTCTTACTCCCTCAGTTCCGATCAGTTTATTTTTATTTTATAGACTAGTCTTCCATGTTTTCAATAATAATCACTACTACAAAAAACCCATTTCTTGTCCCTAATTCACGTCACTAATTTATAAAACTGACATTGAAAAAAGCTCGGTGGCATTTTTGTAATTAAATTTCAGGCTGAGGAAGAAACCACGTCACAATAATGAGAAAAATGTGACGTGGTTTAAATTTGTGAGAAACCACGTCACATATTTTTAATATGTGACGTGGTTTTCTTCAGCTTTAATCAGGTTTTTTTTTATTTTTTTATTTTATACGAAACCACGTCACATATTTCCTATATGTGACGTGGTTTTCTTCAAAATAATCTTTTTTTTATTTTTTTTAATAAACCACGTCACATATTAAAAATATGTGACATGGTTTCTTATAAAAAAAATTAAAAATTTAATTTGGAGCCAACCACGTCACATATTTTGAATATGTGACGTGGTTTGCTCCAAATTAAATTTTTTATTTTTTTATAAGAAACCACGTCACATATTTTTAATATGTGACGTGGTTTATTAAAAAAAAAGATTATTTTTTCAGAAAACCACGTCACATATAGGAAATATGTGACGTGGTTTGTTCTAAACGACGTCACATTTGTTAATATGTGACGTCGTTTAGAGGAAACCACGTCACATATTTCCTATATGTGACGTGGTTTCCTAAAAAAAATATATAAAAACCTTCAGCTTCAATTCCTACTTCATCACCTTCATCAGTTTTCCCAAATTTTCATCAGCGCGCGCAGAAACCCCCCCAGCTTGCCCAGAAAAATTTGAACTCACCCCTCAGCTCTCTCCCTCACCCCTCAGCTCTCTCCTCTCTCCCTCACCGTACCCCTCAGCTTCGTTTTCATCTTCATGCATTGAAGAAATTAAAAAAACCCCCTCAGCTCTCTCTTCTCTCCCTTACCCCTCAGCTTCATATCATCGTCTCGCTGCTCTCAGTTCTTAGCTCTCTCCCTCAGCTCGTGCTTCAGGTCTCTCACTCCCTCAACTTTCTCGCTCCCTCAGCTCTCTCTGTAACGTCTGGAATTTTCCTATTATACTATATCATTTTAATTGAATTATAACCACTTTCCAATGTCAGAAGCCCAAAAATTACGGAAAATTTAAAACTTTTTCTTTCAAAACATTCGACCAACCTTCTGTTGGTTGGAATGGGCTTTTCGGACAAATTGGAATAGTTCAAAACTTTTTATAAAATAAAGTGGTTAATAAAACAATTAAAAGTACGCTAACCCTTTTTAGGGTAACTAGTCTTAATTCATAATACTTGGGAAATTTAAATCTCTTAATAAATTTATACAATTCTATTTTCCATACTTTCTACTGACAATTTTAATTTTACATCATATACAATAATCTTACTTTCCAAATTATAAAATCTAATTTCTTCATCTAGTCTTCTTCTAGCATTCCTGCCTCATCTTAATCATCTCACTATCTCCCAGCTAGATTCTTTCAAACCTGCGTTACTGAAAAATGTTTGGGGATGGGGGTGAGTTTGATAATCCCAATAGCAGTTTCTTTCATATGAGTTCATGCATAATAAATCATAAATCTTCACAATATGAATAATCTTTATCCTTATAACCTCTACCAACCACTACTAACGATATATTCATTAAATAGTGGAGGTACCTCTACCTGCAACAGGATTTCATAACTTCTGGCAAAGGGGGAGCGACCCACCTAAGCCTTGGAGTACTCCCCTCATAACCTCTAAGGAATAAAATTACCATTGTTACAGATATTATGAAATTTATGCATGCAATGCGCTGTAATTAAATATTATATGAAATAAACTGCTACCTGATTCTTGAGTTTAACCTTCACTAAACTCCTTTATCTCTTCGTACTCTGGGGATTCAATCCCACTATCTTGTCCTATACATATTTATGATATAGAATAATACATTAATATCTAATCTTAAATATAATAATTTAACGTCTCTCACATTCCTATCATACTACCCATTTCTATTTCTAATACCATTAAATCTAAATTTGTAGTTAAATGATTAATCATATCATTACCAATCAACATTGCACAAACATAGATTAATATATGTTAGAAATCTTAAGTTTTGATGAAGACTGACCCATAGAAAACATAAGTTTAAGTTACCTCTGAATTTATCTTGTGATATCTAATAGGTAGCAAGTATGCTATCGCTAGAGTTAGAATCTATCGCTAAAGAAGAAAAATAGACTTAGTTCTTGATCTAATCAGCTAGCGATAACAGGTTAAGCTATCGATAACTAAAGTGCTTCAGATAATAAATCATTCAGATAGCTAGTGCCTGAGAGCAAGAGTCAAATGAGCTATCGTAGTTGCTAGCGATAATGGATTAAGTTATCAATAATAGGATACCCTGAATATTCTATTTAATCATCCCAGTATCTCTAAAGCTAATGAGCAAGCAATTGTTTAGCGATAAGGAAAAAGCTATCGATAGAGGAAGAATATTTAATAACATAGCTAGTATGCTGAACGTTGAATTAAACTAATATGCTAGCGATAATGCCTATGTCTATCGATAGAGAGTGCTCAATAAAATTCCTTAACTGAATCATATATTATCTATCTCATTGAGCTAATGAGCGTTGTTTGCGATAACAACTGCTATGCATTTATATGATTACTTGTTTAGCTAACAGCTCAAATGCAGAAATTATACTATGCAGTTAGCGATAGCAAAGAATGCTAGCGCTACTGAAAAGCTGCTATGAAAGTACAGGTGCTCAGATCACACAGGCTAACCTATTCTACGCATGAACAGTCAAAGACTAGATCAAAAGCTGAATGTCCAATGGCTAAAAATTCCCAACATCTATTTTCTAACGGCCATATGAAGACTATTAAAAAGGCAATCTATGGAGATATAAATACAACATGATTTGTTTCCAAAAAGTGACGAACGATCAACGAACGAAAACAAGAGATGAACAGAGCCTTATACAGAATCGCAAATTCCGTAGATTGAGAATGTTTGAAAAGAAGAGCTAGAGAAATACACTGCTCAGATTCTTAAGCTCTAGTTGTATTTCTTCTTACATTTCATCTGTACTTAAGTGTTTATCACAATCTGTTCATTGAGTGAACCCTATTATTAAAATCCTCTTCTGTTTGAGGTAGTTCCTTAGCTTGGTGCTTTGTGAACTGGGTGGTAACCTTACAGGTAGTAAGGGGGAGTGTTTAGAGAGATTCTAAAACTCTGTAAAGGTTGGCAGGTGAACCTGTGTTCGTAAAACCTGTGGTAGGCTTCTCTTTTGCCAAGATTAAACAAGAAGGTAGTGGAAATCTCAGGTGGAGCCTGAGGACTGGATGTAGGTCTGGGTTGACCGAACCAGGATAAATATTGTGTGCTTTATCTCTTCCCCTAACTCCTACAGTCTTTCATCATATCTACATATATATATCTCTTCGTGCATTTACCAAGTTTTGAATTACTCTGTAATAATCTGAGAAAGGTTTTGAAAAGATTTCCTTCACTGTGTTTAAAGAAAAGGAAAGAATTCAAAAAGTTTTAAATTTTATCCCATCACCCAATTCACCCCCCTCTTGGGTGACAGCCAGTACTCTCAATATATACACAAATAAAATTAATATACACACAAATACAAACATCAAAACCTTCTTACTATTTCAAATAAAACTTGCATATTAAATATATTCACACTTATTTATAATTCAACTTAGATCCTTGTCCTAATTCTTGTAAACCTTTAAGTAATGGATTCAGCTTTCAAACGAAACCTGCAACTTCTTAATTTAACTTTTTCAATTTAATCCAATCAAAATTCAAAACACCGGTCTAACTTTCATACTCCTTCCTTATTTTCTATTAAAGTTGATGATCAATTACCAGTCCAAGTTTATAATTTCCACCCCGAAACTCACAATCAACCTTCAATAACCATTACCTTCCTCCTTACCAACAACCAACAATATTAACTTCCCATTCCTCCTCCAATTAACCATCACAGTTAACAATCCAGAAATTCCATCTCAACAATAATCAAAATTCTAAAACCTAAGTTTATAGCAACACCTCAACCCTTTCCATGGTGCCAATAGCACAATTTCCTCTTTCTTTGTCACTAACCAGCAGCTAATAACATCAATAACATCAACCAGAATAACCAAGAATTATACCTTTAGAACCTAGAATTTTCAATCAAATTATCATAACAATCTCCTATTTTCTTATCCAATTAATCATAGTGCTATTCCTCTTCACTACCAATAAACCAACAGCCATTTGATTTAATTCAAACAACAATTAGGATTTACAATCTAAAGGCTTGCAACATATCACTAACCATTGTTTAATTATGGTTTAACTAATTACCAAAACATTCTTTCTTCTTTCCCTAATCAGTCCCAATCAACCAAAGCATCAAATAAGCAAGAATTGCACTTTTAAGAACCTAATATTAATCAACCATACTTAAACAAATTCAGTTCATCTTCCAGAAACAAAACAAGGAATCAATGGCCATATTTCCTCCTTTGGCCGAACAGAACCAAAAAGCAAGAAGAAGAAAATAATCCAACCATTACAAATTTCATCAATTCATCAGAGCAAGGCATTCACAAAGGTGAGATATTAAAACTATAGTTTTCAAAATTCCATTCCTCTCATTTTTCCTATTCTCGGCCAGACAGGGAAAACAGGGAAAATTGAACAAAATCCCAACTTCATCAAATCACACACCCAGACATCCATTCTAGCTTCCCATTCATGTGTATATCATTTCAGAAATTCTTCCCCTTCTTGACCAACGGAAATCACAGAAACAGGGGAGACCAAAATTAATCCAAAAATTCCCAAATCATCAATAATCCACAAACAATCTACACTACTACAGAAAATGCCTATAGCAGCACTTATTTTGGCCCTATAGCAGCGCTTATAAGCGCTACAATAGCCAGTGTTGCTATAGGCTATTAAGCCTAACGCAGCGTTTGTTAAGCGCTGCGATAGGTGACCTAAAACAGCACTTAAGCGCTGCGATAGGTGATTTATTTTTTAAAAAAACAATACCTATAGCAGCGCTTATCTGAATAAGCGCTGCTATAGGTATTATTTTTTTTTAGAAAAATTAAATTTTATCCCTGCATCAATTTAGAAATTACAGACATTTTCCCCTTCTCGGCCCAGAAAACTCGCAGGAACAGGGGAGACAAGAATTAAATCCCAAAAATTCCCTAACCTCAAGAACACACATTCAATCCATTCCATAGTCTTAGAATTGCTAGAAATCACAAGCAATTAAACTTCAAAACAACAAACATACGAAAATCCCAATTTTTGCTTCGGATGAACAGTGCCAGAGGAGGAATTTTGTCCAAAAATTGGTCCTATTCAACTTCCTTTCCCAAAATCGACACTCAAAACATCAAGACAAGCCTCAAGCACGATTTCTATAATTTCAGAAGCTTCAAAAAATCTCAGAAATTCGAATCATTTCTCCCCATCCACTCAAAAATCGCTGCGGAAAAGAGAAGAAACAAGAGAAGAAGGCTTACCTAAACTTGTTTCAAGCTTCTCCGAACGTTTTCCACCGTCAAACGCCGTCGATGGGGCCGATTCCGCCGCTGGAAGACGAAGAACAGAGAAGAGAGAATGAGAGTGTGTGTGCGTCGGTGAGAGAGGGAGCTTGTGTGTGTGTGTTGAGAGAAAGAGAAAGGGAAATAAAAGAAGAGTTTGTGTGTGTGTGTCATTGAGGAGGGAGGGTGGATGGAATTAGGGAGGGAAATAGGGGAAAATTGAGCGGGTGTATAAAAATTGGTATTTTTAAATTTGGTTTTAGATAATTTTTTTAACAAAAATTAAATCACATGGGCCTATAGCAGCGCTTAGCGCCCAAGCGCTGCTATAGGCCCCTGTGATTTAAATTTTATTTAAATAATATCAAAAACCAATTTTAAAAATACTAATTCATTTTAAAAAAATAAAGAAAATTTAAAAATACCTATTTAGGCCTATATAGGCCCGTGTCATTTAAATTTTATTTAAAAAATATCTAAAACCAATTTTTAAAATACTAATTCATTTTAAAAAAGAAAACAAAATTTAAAAATACATATTTAGGCCTATAGCAGCGCTTAAGCGCTGGTATAGGCCCTTGGGGTTTAATTTTTATTTTAAAAAAAGTGTAAAACAATTTTCCAATTATTTTTAAAGTGTTTTAAATATTTTTTAATATAAAAAATAAACCCCAGGGGCCTATACCAGCGCTTAAGCGCTGGTATAGGCCCCTGGGGTTTATTTTTTATATTAAAAAAATATGTAAAACAGTTTTCCAATTTTTTTTAAATTGTTTTAAATATTTTTTAATATAAAAAATAAATCCCAGGGGCCTATACCAGCGCGGGGTTTATTTTTTATTGAAAAAAAATATGTAAAACAGTTTTCCATTTTTTTAAATTATTTTAAATATTTTTTAATATAAAAAATAAACCCCAGGGGCCTATACTAGCGCTTAAGCGCTGGTATAGGCCCCTGGGGTTTATTTTTTGTTCAAAATAATATGTAAAACAATTTGCCAATTTTTTTTAAATTGTTTTAAACATTTTTTAATACAAAAATTAAATCCAAGGAGCCTATACCAGCGCTTAAGCGCTGGTATAGGCCATTGGGGTTTAATTTTTATTTAAAAAAAATTGTAAAACAATTTTCTAATTATTTTTAAATTGTTTTAAATATTTGTTTCAATAAAAAATAAACCCTAGGGGCCTATACCAGCGCTTAGGGGTTTATTTTTTTATTGAAAGATATATGTAAAACAGTTTTCTAATTTTTTTAAATTGTTTTAAATATTTTTAATATAAAAAATAAACCCTAGGGGTCTATAGCAGCGCTTAAGCGCTGCTATATGCTTATACCTATACCAACACTTTTATTTATAAGCGCTGGTATAGGTCATATTATACCTATCCCATCACTTACATTTTATAAGTGCTGCTGTTGTTGCGCTGCAATAGGGTATTTCTGTAGTAGTGCTATTTCATGAGCTTAAACTTGCTTCTAATTGCTATTAGTTAAGCTCAAAAATAACAAATACTCAGAATTCCCAAAATTTCATCTCGGGTGAACAGTAGCAGAGAAGAGAAATTTGGAAAATCTTAAGCTATTTCACTTTCTTTCCAAAATCAACACTTACCCAACCAACAACAAGCTTCAAGAGTCATTTCTATGAATCCAAAAGCTTCAGAAACATCAGAGAAATTCAAGCCCTTCTTCCCCATTTCACTCAAGATCGCGTCCAAGAATGAGAAGAAAACAAGAAGATGGAGCTTACCTGAGGTGACCCACGCCTTCTTGGACTTTTCCGCCGTGTGCCGCCGTCGATCGCCGCCGGTTTGGGCTGAGGGTGCAGCTGAATGCCGAAGAACAGAGGGAGAAGAGAGTGAGAGGTGAGAGTCGGTGAGGGAGAGGGAGAGTGTTTAGTGTGTATATATGTGTGTGTATTTCGGGCAGAGGGAGTATATAATTTTAATTTCCTTTTTTTTTATTGTGTGTGTGTACACGTGGAGAGAGGGAGGCAGAAAGGAAGAAAGAAATTGAATCAATTGGGACACGTGTGTGGTCCAGAATAAAAGAGTGTGATATTTATTTTTAACATGTATTTTACTATCCTGTCCTTCCCTGTTTAATTGAGGATATTTCCAACTAGGGGCAGATATTGTCTTTTTCATTTTCCAATTTATATTTTCTTCTAAATGGTAATTTCATTTACCATTTTCATTTACAAATAAATCTGAAATTTGTCCCAAAATACTTTCTCTAGGTATACTTTAATTTCCAGATTTATTTATAAGACTTTCTAAATGTCAAGTAATATTCCAAGGTTCTAAATATTCCCTTATTTAAATTTATCTTGAAACTTAAATTTTATCTTACTAATTATTTTTCTTTATTTTCTAATAAAAACAACCCTTAAAATTTATTAAAGATACCTAAATCATCATAAATTTATTTTTAATGCTTTTTAATATTTTAATAACATTTCCTAAATTTTAAATAATTCCTTATTTTCACTTTTCTAAATTTTGGGGTGTTACACTCTCCCTCAGCTCGTCCGCTCACATGTATGCTTATTTTGTAATTTTTTTGGCTCTTGCACTGAATTTGCATAATGGGGTTTATTCTTTGCTCTTGCCCAGAATGTGTGGTTATTGCTCTTTTTTTGTTTGGAATTCCTTTTTTTTTGCCAGCGTTTGGGATGCTCTCTACTCAATGGCTGTTATTACTTCAATTACTTTATCATAAATTTTATTACTTCAATGGCTGTTGTTTATATGCTCTCTGCTCAGTGGGTTATCAATTACTTTATCATATCCTTCATACTTTGTACAATTACTTATCAATTTTTCCATAGTGAGTATTTAATTTACTAATTGTAGAGCAATGTTTAATTTCCATCAAATGAGGGTGAAATTATAGGTTTTGTAATTACTGATTGGTGTTGAATTAGTAATGGTATGCTTTTATATTTACTGGACTGAAGTTGGATTGTAAATGTAATTTTTGGATGTCACATTTATAAGGGGAAACTCTGCCAAATTTTTTAAAAAATTTGCATGAAGTGAAGTTAAATGTGTGGCATGTCCATTTGATTGGTGTTGAATTAGTAATGGTATGCTTTTGTATTTACTGGACTGAAATTGGATTTTAAATGTAATTTTTGGATGTTACATTTACAAGGGGAAACTCTGCCAAATTTTTTAAAAAATTTGCATGAAGTGAAGTTAAGTGTATGGCTTGCCCATTTCTTCACAAGGTAGTGAACTAAACTTGACTAATTTGTTGGACATATGGCATAGGTTAATTAGAATGGATCGTAGTTGGATGCATGCATTGAGAACCACTAAAGAGTATCAAATGGGGGTGGAAGAATTTATTGAATTTGCCAAAAGAAACGTGCCTAGTAAGAATGGCATGTATCGATGCCCTTGTGTGAAGTGTGTAAATGCTTATTGTAAGAGCGTTGATGATATAAGGGATCACCTTCTTTGTGATGGGATCAATCTCTGTTATAAGAAGTGGTTTTGGCATGGGGAATTGGGAAGTACTGTACATGTGTGCACGTCACAAAATGTAGAAGCAGCGGTGGATGATGTTTGTGATGATGGAATGGACGAGATGATCAATGACATTGGGGCGGAGTCATTTTCTGTGGTTAATGAGTTTGAAAAGTTGCGGAGTGATGCAGAGACACCGTTGTTCCCGGGATGTACTAAGTATACTCGGTTGACCGGCGTCCTGAAATTGTTGAAAATAAAGATAGAAAATGGGTGGGCGGACACGGGTTTCTCGCAGTTGCTTGAAGCTTTGAGTGATATGTTCCCTGCCGACAATGTGCTTCCGAAGCATATGTATGAGGCTAAAAAAGTTCTAAGCAAGATGGCGGTGGAGTATAAGAAGATACACGCTTGTCCTAATGATTGCGTGTTGTACAGGAATGAGTATGAAGGCCTGAAAGAGTGTCCTAAATGTGATACTCCGAGGTACAAGCCGAGAAAGGATGCCGTTGGTGATGATGATGGATCAAAGAAAGGGGTACCTTTGAAGGTAATGTGGTACCTTCCAATTGTACCACGGTTTAAACACTTGTTTGCAAATGAGGCAGAAGCAAAGAAACTGAGATGGCATTGTGATGAGAGAATCTCCGATGGAAGATATCTCCGGCACCCTGCTGACTCTCCTCAATGGAAGAAAATTGATTCAATGTTTCCTGAATTTGGTGGTGAGCCGAGGAATCTTCGTCTTAGACTGTGTATAGATGGATGCAGGTTGAGGCACAGGTCCGAGCATCTACCGTACAGCTCGGACTCTCGTCGAATTCTTCTGGACAAAATAATCAGGTTTGATCATCTACTAAATATGTTGATTTCCATATTCCGGGTTCATCAATCATAGTCTTACTCTGTATATTTTCATCCCTTGCAGGAGTCTCTCAGTACCGCCGGTCCAAGCGGCAAAGACAGCTGCAATCAGCCTGGACAGTTAGGATCAATTCATGAGGATGACTCAGATCCCACACCAGAAAATAACCCTGACTATGGAGAGGAGTGTTATCTCCATCTTGATTTCCCTCGCCTGCGCGCGGTAGCCAAAGCTCTCCAATTCCCGAACACCTCCCTCATACATAATTTTCCTATTGATGAGGACCAAGTGAAGGTGTCCGTTAAAGCTATCCAGAGCAATGAGGCGGGGGTGGAAGAGGCAATCGCACAAGAGGGGGGTGAATTGTGCTCTCAAAAGAAAAATTAAAATGATAACAAATAAAATCAACTCTAAAACTTTATACTGGTTCGGCCAACACTGCCTACGTCCAGTTTTCCAACACTTCGTTGGGTTCCACTAATCACAGGTTTTACGAGCACAGGTTCACCTGTCAACCTTTACAGAGTTTTAGAATCCTCTAAACACTCCCCCTTACTACCTGTAAGGCAATATCCCTGTTCTAAAGCACCAAGCTTTCAGAACAACCTCAAACAGTAGAGGATTTCAATAAATACGTTCACTTAATGAACTGATTTTGATAATCACTTAAGTACAGATAAAATCTCTAAAATAAATACAAGAAAACAGAGAGCAATGAATGAGCTTGTGTATATTCTCGTTTTTCGTCGTCTTTCAATAAATGCTTGAGTTCTGTCTTTATATCTCTTCTCAGATTCAGCCCTAGCGTTCAATATTCAAGAAGCCGTTTGAATTTAGTCGTTGAGAGCTTCTAGCCGTTGGCATTAAATACAGTTTCTCCATCGGGTTTAACTTTCTGCTCTAGCTCCAACTACTTCTTGCGTAGGGTGAGCTAGGAGAGAGATAGACTTAGCGTTCTGTGCATCTGTACGAACTGTACTTTTATAGCAGCTTTTTCACTAGTGCTAGCTTGATCTGCTATCGCTAACTACATAGTGTGAGTTCTGCACTTTAAGCTGTTAGCTAAACAAGTAAACATATAATGCACAGCAGATGCTATCGCAAGCTTAGTCTGTTAGCATAATGAGATAGAGACAATATATAGTGTGTTAAAAACATTCTCTATCGATAGACACGAGTTCCATCGCTAACATTTTCTTTTCATTCAATGCTTAGTGTTCTAGCAATATCATACCAATAGTCATTTCTCTATTGATAGCTAATCCAATTAACGCTAGTTACTTGATTGCTCATTAGCTTTAAGGATACAGTTTAAATTTTTTCAAAGGTATTTCAAGGTATCTTATTATCGATAGCTGAAAGTGTTATCGCTAGTAGCTATGTTATCGCTATTTAACTCATTCGCTCTCAGGCACTAGCTATCTGAATGTCTATAACTTGAAGCACTTCTGTTATCGATAGCTTAACATGTTATCGCTAGCTGGTTTCCTTTGTTCAAAGACTTGATTTACTTTTCTGCTAGATATTAATGAACTTCTAGCGATAGGATATTTCTTAGCGATAGTAAATGACTTAGCGATAGATATTAACCTTGTTATTTCTAAGTCTTCACTTGCTATGGTTCTGTCTATTAGCTATAGAGATACACTTAGCGATAAAGATATTTATACTTAGATTTCTGCTAAGTTTCCATCTGTTATAGTTGATCCTTTTAATCTGTTACCTATCAAATTTTACTTGTTTTATTTCAAAGGTAACTTATGTTTTCTATGGGTCAGTCTTCATCAAAACTTAAGATTCTAACAGGGGGTAGATGTACCCTTTCCCGATCATGAAGTCACCAAACTAGGCGAGGCGATCGGGGCATTCATCTTGTGGCCTAGATATCTTGTACACAAGAGCCCGCAAACGGGGCCGGACCCGCCGATTGATGTGGTATGTACACTTAAGTTTTGAGACTGCTTGTTTGATATTTTTCTGGTTTAGGCATAACATAACAATGATTTTTTCCATCTCCTTGCAGACCTTTTCAGACGAATATCCTTCTCTCCAGCTCCTACGGGAGATGCAGCCAAATTTGGCGTCTGTGCCCTTTACGATGCCTCCAGGAGTAGTCAGTCCTGACCGTACATACAAATATTTGCTTCAGAGTTCCGAAGATATCAGGGAGTTTTTGCTGCTGCAGGAAATTGACCTTAGATGGCTTGAGTTAGCGACTATGTAATAAATGACCGTTACTTTTTATGTCTCAGCAATATTTCTTATTAAATCCCTTTTTGATTTCAACTTGTCTATGATATATAGGTACTTCCACAGCTTGTGTAACGGATTAGGCAGGGGACAATACAGATTCTTCAGTCCAATGGCATTGGTGATGAGGGATAATTTCAATACCCCGGCGGAGAAGAGGAATTATGATGACAACATGTAGGCATATGTCAACCATCAAATGTCAGTGAACCGGGGAATTATCTATTTTGCACCTATTCTTGAAGAGTAAGTTTGATTGGTTCCTTTTGCCAACTTTTCATCATTATACACATATGTAAATGTTATGATTATTTTTAATGTCTTTCAGTAAGCACTGGGCACTAGCTGTCGTTTGCCCTAGGGATCATTGTTTAATTTGGTTTGACTCGTTGAGGCGTAATATAACCCCCTATCATAGAACTCTCCTATCGATGTGAGTAGTGTTAATATCTTTATTATATACTAGTGTCCCAAATAAATTAGTCCCATATATATGTACTCATTTTGGTTCCATTTTAGGGGTATATCTCAGTAGCATTCAATGGACAAAACTGGTCAAGAACATCAAGACGTCGTGCTACAAAGACCTAGCTAGAGTAAGTACTTTTGATTTAAATTCTTTCAATGTTAGTCAATTGAGATTTATTAAATTGATTGCTATTAATTTATACCGTTTCTTGTGATTGAAGTGCCCTAGGCAACCGACCAATAAGGAGTGCGGATATTACGTCATGAAATATATTTATGACATTATTATTAGTGAACGAACCGGATCATTCTCACAGGTATAAGTTAAATTTTTGTATGATTGATACAGTTAATACATAAATATATAATGTTTTATATAATTTCTTTGCATTGATCATCACATCTTTATTGTTGCAATTTTATGATACCAACACATTTACAGATGAAGATCTTGATTCAATTCGTGAGAATGTTGCTGAATTTTTGCTTTCGGAATTGGTTAGTAGAGATGATTGATCATTGTACAAAATACTAAATTGTGTAACACTAATGGTTAATTTGTGAAGTAGTAGTATACACAAGTTATATATGGTTAGTATGATTGATTACTTATATGTTAGCTTGGTTGATTGCTATTTATGGTGAATTTGTTTTCTGAGACAGCAAAAACAAAAAAAAGAAAATGGGATCAAACGAAAATTAATAAATTTAATTTTTTAAAAAAATAATCCACGTCACATGTTTAGAAACATGTGACGTGAAATATGCTGGCAAGAAACCACGTCACTTATTATCCAAATAATTGACGTGGTTTCTCCAAAACCACGTCACATATATTCAAAAATGTGACGTGGTTTATAAGAAATCACGTCACTTATTTGGCTAATAAGTGACGTGGTTTCTCCACGCCACATTCCACGTCACATGTTTTCTAAACATGTGACGTGAAATCTCAGCCATTTAATAAAAAAAAATTATTCAGGGACTTATCTACGTCGCTTGTTTCATAAGTTGTGACGTGGAAAATATGACTTTCCACGTCCCCTATTTTAAGTGACGTAAAATCTCCATTTTTTCTAAGTCACTACTTTTTATGTCACATAAAAAAGTGACATGAAAAACCTGAAATAACAGACATAGAATTCCCTTTCTGCAGTAGTGAATCTTCAATTATTTTTAGTATTGAAAATGTAGAAAATAAGTACTTTCTCGTGGTGGCCTTAACTTTTAATTTTCCTAATCGTAGTTCTTTCCCTTTTTCCGAATAAACGCGTCTGTACAGTTTCTCTCTGCCCCGTTGTCCGTGTCCTTTCACCATTCTTCCCAAATCTCCATTACCGGTGACAATTTCTCACGTCTGTACATTTTTTGTTTGCTTCCCCACCGTTTTTCATCCCCACTGTTTTCTGATCTCTGTTTTTCTTCAACATAGAATTTCTTTGAACATTCGAAAAAAAAACTTCATACTAATCTGGATTTGCCACACTCTAATCTGCATTATCAGTCGAACAGCGATCTGCATTCTCTCCCACTACTGTGGTTTCCTCTTTTCAATCCTTAGTCCTCCATTATCGGCGGTGGTTTCCTCATTTGTAAAAATCTTTAGTATGTGATTTCTCTAAAATTGTTAATCTCCGTGTCTGGTTTACCTTCTTTTTCCCTCTCTCTTCCATGAATCCATTAATAGCTGCAATTTCTATGCGCTTGTTTTCTTCCCCAGCGCCGAGTACTACAACCCACATAATTTTGTTTTCCTTTTCATTTTATTTTTGAGTAAATTGCTCTTACCGCCACTGTTTAGAAATCTTGTGGGTGTAATTTTTGGGATCGTAATTTTCCCATCTTGGAAGTAAAAGCCTCTAACTATTTCTCTGCTACATTCCTTCATCTCCGATCCTGTTGTGATTTTTGAGTTCTGAATACTGCATCAAAGGGTAAAATTTTGTTTTTCAATTTCTGGGATATGTTTTTCACATCTGGACAAAATTTTGTTTTCAAAATTTGGGCATTGTTTTTATCAATTCCTATTTTGCATTAAACTTTTTCTATTGCCACCTAGTATTTCTTCAATCAAAATCTCTTAAACACCTCTCCCAAAGATTTTGCATTAAATTTTCTCCCGAGGTTTTTCTATGGTTAATTGTTCTGTCACTTTCCTGTATCGCTGTACCACTTCTGTTTTGTTTGATTCCAACGGTTTTTGGTGCCAAAAAGTTTAATTCCTTTTGATATTCTGTGAGGAATACTCCGCCTATATTTATAGCCAGTTCCAAGATAAAGGAGAAGGGTTGTGTTAAGCCCTAACAGCCAATGTAAAACCATGTCAAATCTTGTGAACATGGATCAACGAGGCAATTGTGCTAACATGAAGTCATCGCTTGATAGCAACACGCTATATAGCTCGAGTACAGTGAGAAGTGAGCGAGGGCCGCTACATCGTCGCATGAGTGTAGTGTTAAATGAGAAAGGGCTACCGCACTCTTCTGGATTGAGGCGGCTAAAGAAGCAAGAGTTCATGAGTGTAAGATTATATTTGGTACTTCAAATATTGGAACCTTGAAAGACAAATCTTGGGAGGTGGTGGGAGTGATGAGGGATAGAAGGTTGAGCATCTTATGCATTCAGGAAACAAAATGGGTTGGAGCAATGGTTAAAGACATTAATGGATATAAACTTTGCTACACGGGTAAAGTGAGTTCTAGGAATGGTGCTGGTATAATTGTGGATGAAGAATGGACGAAGAATGTGGTTGAAATTAATAGGATTAGAGATAGAATCATATACTTGAGAATGATAGATGGGGAGGCGACAATCAATGTTATTAGTGCATATGCTCCTTTGGTTGGGCTAGAAACTCATTTAAAGGAACAGTTTTGGGAGGATATGAAGGGGCTGATTCAAAGAATACCTATTCTTGAAAATGTATTTATTGGTGGTGATCTAAATGGACATGTTGGTAAGGATGCAGGACACTATGCAGGGGCCCATGGTGGTTTTGGTTTTGGTGAGCTTAATAACGAAGGATAATCTATTATTGAATTTTGTATGGCTTACGACCTCCAAAATTGTTGACTCTTGTTTTAAGAAACGAGAAGAGCATCTGATAGCATATAAGAGTGGAACTAATAGATTACAAATTGATTTCTTTTTGATAAAGAATTAGGACAGAGGAATTTGTACAAACTGTAAAGTTATCACAGGGGATGGTGTGACAACACAGCGTAGGGCTCTAGTTTTAGATATACATATGAAGTTTACAAAACAGAAGCAGAAAGAAATGTTCAAGCCATGAGTTAGATGGTGGCAATTAAAAGGGGAGAAAATATAGAATTTCAATAGACTGGTAAAGGAAAGAGTTTGGGAGGTACAAGGGAGTGCTAATATCATGTGGAAAGAAATGGCTATGATGGTTCAAAAGGTTGCTAAAGAAATTTTGGGTGAATTGAAGGGTATTATTAGGTGAGATAAGGAGACTTGGTGGTGGAATGAGAATGTCCAAGAGGAAATTAAGATCAAGAGAGAGTGTTTCAAGGCTATACACATGTGTGATAGTGATGAAAATTGCGAGAAGTATCGCTTAGCGAAAAAGGAAGCGAAAAAGCTGTAAGTGAAACCCGTTCTAAAGCGTTCGAGGAGTTTTACAAGGAGTTAGGGAAAAAGTCTGGGGAACAAAAAATTTATCAAATTGCAAAGATTAAGGAGAGAAAACCGAGGGATTTAGATCAAGTGAGGTGCGTAAAGGATGAAGAAGGTAAAGTCTTGATGACGGATGCTGATATTAAGGATAGATGGATGACATACTTTTATAGGTTGTTCAATGAAAGATATGGAACTTCGAATTATGAGTTAAATGATCTCGCAATTAGTCAAAGAGATCTCAATTTTACATTCTATCTTAGGATTAGAGTTAGAGAGGTTAAGGAAGCTCTTATGAAAATTGCAAGTGGCAAAGCTGTTTGACCTGATGGCATTCCTATTGAAGTTTGGAAATGCTTGGGAGAAAAAGGTGTATTGTGGCTTACAAAGCTATTTAATGAGATTCTAAGGTCTAAGAAAATGCCGGATGATTGGAGGAAAAGTACTTTAGTCCCTATTTATAAGAATAAGGGAGACATTCAAAATTGCACAAACTACAGAGGAATTAAGCTTATGAGTTATACAGTGAAATTGTGGGAAAAAGTGATCGAACACATGCTAAGATGTGAGACTTATATATTAGAGAATCAATTTGGTTTTATACCAAGTAGGTCAGTTATAGAAGCAATTTATCTACTAAGGGGTTTAATGGAAAGGTATCAAAGCAGAAAAAGATCTGCATATAATGTTTATCGATCTGGAAAAAGCTTATGACTGTGAAACTACTTTTAGAGTGACACACTTAATTATGTGCCATCAATAAGGATAAATTAATAGAAAAATAAAGTTATAAATTTTGGGATAAAATAGAGTTGATTGATTTCTTACTTTTAGTTTTATCACAAAATCTAAACTCTTTTGTTTTCATATGTGTGCATGGTTGTATTATATATATATATAAAATATATATAAAACAAATCCTTGGATTTGTATAAGTTTTGTATACTAAAATGAGGCAATTAACATGACTAATATGCAATATTGGTCCAATAAGCACTTTATAATATCATAGATCCTCAAGTGGAATTAGCATGAAAATAGGATTAATTTGCCATAATTGGATATTAATTAGTATTAATTGATTTCTAGAGCTTTTTTATTCTTGTTTGTTGCGTTTTCACTTGTAGAGTCGCCCAAGGACCAAAAAAGAGGGTTTAAAGTAAAAAGAAGCAAATTTGGAGCTGCTGATTAGAGGCCTTCGCCTTCACCTTCGTTGTGGCTAGCTACGGCAAGCAGACATTCAAAGGCAAAACAGGGCATTTTCGGCGTGGCCTTACCACGGCGAAGCCATAATGACCGTACACACAAAAATTTCACTTCCCTTTCGATGTCGCCTCGCCCCTACAGCGAACCTCTTCACTATCTCACTCCCACAGTGAAAATCATCTTAGTCGTGGCATCACCATGGCGAAGTCACGATTTCTGACAAAAATTTGCAGGCCTTTTGGGCTTTACCCGGATCCGAATCCTATTCTTCTAACCCAACTCCACATTACTCAGCATGGGTTTCTAGGTTAAACTTAGCAGATTTGGAACTCTAAATACCTCTCATCTCCATTTTCTCTCATCTTCATCTTCTTCCATTCTCCATATTCCCTTCCAAATCTCCATGGCCTTCACTTTTGATAACTCCTCATAATTATGAGATTTTCAAATATATTTTATTGTATTTGGGAGTCATCGATTCAAAAAATTTAAAGGATTTTACTGTGATTTAGAAAGATACCGATTTGAGCATTATTTGGGGATTTTCTTTTAATATCTTATTTTAAATTAAAAATAGGACATTTAAATCTAATAAAAAATAAAGAAAAAAGGCATCACATTTGAATCCATTTTGATTGATTGCATTGTTTTAGTTTTATATTTCTTTTTTATTTATTTGGCAGCCACTCATAATCAATCAAGAATTATCATCTCTAGAATTAAAAAGGAAACTTAAGAGCAAGAAAAAAACGCATAGTTTTGGGCTTTGGCAAAAAAGGGACCTAATCGATTCATTCAACCACGCTCGCAAAGAATAAGGGCCCGTTTGGTTCACAGAAAATATTCGGACGGAATAGAAAGGAAAAGAAATGGATGGAAAGGAATGGAAATAAAAGGAAGGTCGACACGTTTGGTACGCACAGGAAAGGAAAGGAATGGAGTTGAAAATTTTATATTTGGTTGGTTGAAAATGGGGGTAAGGAAACTTAGAATTCTATGCAAATGACCATTTTGCCCTTAATGAGTACTTATTAATTAAAATTACTAATATTAAATTTTAAAATATTTTAAAATTATATTATCATAAAAATAAATGAATAAATTATTTTTACTAATTATAATTTTAATAAATATTAAATTTTAATAAAAAAATTTAATTGACATAAATAATATATTTTGGTAAATACAAGAATCACCTATAGGTAATTGACGAAGGAGGAAACGTGGCAGATGCTGCAGAATAGAGATAATGATTTGATGTAGCTTTTGTTTTGTTAATTTCCTTTATTATAAAAAAATCACTTATAGATTTTAATTTAAAAAATATTGATATCATATGATTAAAAAATAACTACATTATATTTAAAAAATACCACCAAAATAACTCTAGTTTAAATATAGAAGATACTTACTACCATATCTAATAAATTAGTTAATAATTAAATGAAACGAATAATAAATTAAACATTAAAATATGCCTAAAATATAATTAGATTATGAGAATTTTGTGGCTTCTATTATTGAGTGTATCCCAAAAATTTCTCACACATTCAACGACTTCAATTTTAAACAAAAAAAAATTATCTCCCATTTTCTTGTGCATACTCTCTCATTCAAATATTTAAACTCACATCTCAAATCTCATACTTTTCATATATTTTGGATAGTTACAATAAATATAAATATTAAATATGAACATAAAATTTTTTTTTTTAAAAAAACAATCATATTTAGGTTAGATTATATATTCAGGCAGCTAAATTCGATTTTGAGCTCTCAAATTTGAATTTGGTTGGTTGCCCCAAATTCGATTTTAAGCTCCCAAAATCTAATTTGATTGCCTCGAATTCGAATTTGATATCAAAATCGAATTTGGGGCAATCAAATTCGAATGTGATGAGCTTAAATTTGAATTTGACTACCCAAATTCGAATTTGTTTGTGTTAAAATTTCTAGGAAATCTCTGTTAGAATCCATACCTAGATTTCACAAACAATATTTACAACCAGATATTTGCACATAGCGTAAATAAATGAATAAAGAAAAGAAAAGGCGGAATGGCCAGAGATCTGTACACATACATAAATAGATGAATTTAAGTGCCCAAGTTCGAACTTAGTTGCTTCAGAATTTCTGCAAAAATTTAAACAGGACAATGTTGATATGATAAAATACAAAAGAGTGCTATTAAAATGCATCAATAAGTAAAATGAGATTCACACAAATATCTTCTCTAATAATATTTACAAAGTAGCCCAGTAAAAACATAACGTAGGATAAATAAAAATTTATTTAGCAATAAATATTAGGGCTTTAATAAATCATATCCTCAAGGTCAAAAAAACATATCTGTGCACATCGTCTTCTCCGCCTCTCATCTTCTTCGATGTTTCTGTGCTTTCTCTTTGGGTGACCTCAAAACTGAAGAGGAGATAGGAGATGGAGACCACCATCTCTTCTATGTGATGAAGGATAGAGGAAGAGAACATCGATGAGATACGCACTTTCTTCTTCCTTGTATTGGACTGTGGTTGAGTGAAGAGAACGTGAGATTGAGGGAGGGAGACGAAGATAAGAAGTTGAAGAAGGAGGAGAAGAAGAAGAATATGGGTGAGGGTAAAATGGTCTCTTGCTGTCTCCTGCATATGATGGAAAATAGGATTCCACCAAAATAGGTGGGAAGCTATTTTCTCATCTTTATTGGAAACTGGCCTCCCTCTGGACCAAACGGGCCCTAAGAAAGGAATGCTGCCACAGTGAAAGAATCATTCACACACTATTCGTCACAGACAAACACGCTGAGAGGAAGAAAGTGGCGCACTGTGAGCATCAATTCATCATCTACGCATGAGGGGGAAGCCGCAACTATTCACTCGCTTCATCTTCATCTTGGTATCAATTTTCTGAGAGGAGAAGAGGGAGAGAGGGAGATTCATTGTGGGTCTTCCTATATTATTTTTGTAACACCCCAAAATTTCAAAAAAAGTTAATAAAAAATAATTAGAATCTTGGGGTATCATTTTATTATTAAAAAGCCTTTGTGAATAAATTTGGAAATTAAAGCATATAAAGGGAAATTATTTTTGGAGTAAATTCAGATTAATTTGTTAAGAAAATGGTAAATAAAATTACTAAGGAAAGGCAAAATGGGAAAGAGGAAATGAAAATGACAATATATGCCCTTAGTTGAAAATATTTTCAGTTATAGAAGGAGGGGCAAAATGGTAAACTACCTATTTAAAATATCTCCTTCCACCCTTATCTCCTTATACCCCATGTTCCTTCATTTCTCATCACCACTCCCTCTCTCAGTCCCGATTCCTCACTCTCTCTCAGGCTCTCTCCTTCATCCAGCGAGCACTAGCGGGTTTGATGGCGATTCACGGAGGCGCAGGACTCTGACAGCGCATGTAAGACTAGATTCAAGCTCAAGTGATTCTTCTCTTCCCATTGCTACTAATTTCTGACTGATTTGAGTGATATTTTAGAGGGAGCAATTTCGGGTTTGGGGTCTTAAAAAATGTTAAGCTGATAAGCTTTGATTAACCGCTCTTGTGAAGGATCTTGAGCAATGGAGTGGTATTAGTCAAGTTCTTCCTAAATTTCTTCTCTAGCCACTGTTCACCCATTGCCGTTTATGGTGATTTTTGGGTGAGAATCAATTGAAATCCTAATTAAATGAGACTAGGAGTAGGTTAGGTGATGACTCCCCATAGCGCCAAAAACTTGATAGGCACAAAATTGAACCTACGTTTCCACAAGTGCACGGACCGTCAAGTAATAAAGAGTAAATCGAATATCGTTCCCACGAGAACTTGATACCACGAATTTAGTTGAGAATTAATTTCACACGTTTGTTTAATTCAAGCAAACCACATTGATTTTAAATGAGTGAAAAGAAACAAAATCAAAACAAAACAAACAAACTAATGCAAATAGCAAAATATGCAACCTAGAGTGGCTAATCCCCTTTTCAATTCATAGAGCATGTAATTACCAAATTAATTGTCTTTAAAATTAGCTTGTTAATCTATAGAATTAATAGGTATAAAGATCTCCCAATTAAATATACCCCTCTCCCAAGTTACACTTGTTATTCCTAACAAGATACTCAAGAGGCTATAAAAATCAAATTCACTATAATATGATTATATGGGTCCAATAGGTATATTCCTATCCTATTGGCAAATTAGAATAAATTCTAATCCCACATTACTCAATCCTAGGTCCAATTAAGATCCCTCTTCCAAGGCTAATCTAAATTCCCCTAATTCATACTAAGCGGTGATCAAGCACTAAGTAGATAAATGCTACAAGATCAAGTAAACAAAACTAAAATTAAACACAAATAAAAGGTTCAAACATGCTCTAATCCAAGAATTAGTTCATAAATACTCTAGGTGCAAAACAAATTAGCTACATATGCTCCAAATACAATCCATCACAGCCACAGAAAATTCAAAAATAAAATCCACAAATAAATCAAAGCAGAGAGCCACCACAACGTGAAGATGTGAAACAAAGAAGAAGCTCCCTCTGACCCTTTGAACTCAACTTTCGTTATTGAACAAAGAAGTCCGGAACTCGCCTCCTATTCGACGAAGAAGATGAAAATGGATGAACGAGGACGGAAAACGGAGTTCCTCCCGTCCTCACTCTGTTTGCCGTTGATGGAGAAGAGGGTGGCTCCTCTGCTGTGATGAAGAAGAAGGGTGATGGCGGTGGCTGCGTCCTCTCGTGATGAATGAATTATTATATAAAGAGTGGCCTCATATGCTCTCCCTCATGTGATGATGATTGATTATAATTTAGGTCTTTTTTATTTCCAATTCCTTCATGCACATGTGTGTAGTGGCTGCCAAGAAAAGAAACCAAAAAAAAAAAGGAAACTTAAATCAAATCAAATAACAATAATTATAATAAACTAAAACTATTTTGTTTTTGTTTTTGACATATGCTTATTTTTTTATTTTTGGTAACTTTCCTCTTTTAATTCAAAACAAGATAATTCAAAAGAAATCCCCAAATAATGTATCAATTTGGTATCTTTTCAAATCACAACAAAATCTCACAATTTTTGAATTGATGACTCCCCAAATACAATAAAATATTTCTAAAAATCTATTAAATATGGGGAGTCATCACACCCCCACACTTGCATCAAATCTTGTCCTCAAGATTTTAAAATATTAAACTGAAAGCCATGGATCCAAGATTTACAAGTGAACATCACAAAATTGGAAGCAATTCAAACTTTCAAAAATTAAATCTTCTTAGAATCTTTTCCACCTTCCACAAATACAAGTAATCAGGCAATTAATTTGGCAAAGATAAATCACAATAGTATGTCTCTCACTGGTCAAGTGTTTACTCTCTACTCTCAAGATAATTAGGGCTTGTGTTTCACTCAATTTCACCTATTGCAATTCATCTACCATAAGCTTGTTTATCATCTCAATCTCCACTATATTATCTCTTTGCACACACAAATCAAAAGGACTTTCAAGGATTGTAATGAATAAGGTAGGATAATGAAATGAATGTGATGTATGGTGAATGCTTTAATTAGTGCTAAGCAACATAGTGATAAACATGAGAATGAAGGAATCACATATTTGAATAAAAGCACACTTATTTTAAATATGGATCTTATTCCTTTGAACTCCAAACTCTCTCTCTTTTTTTTCTTTTTCTAACCTTCTTTTCTTGTCTTTTTTTTCAAACCTTTGTTTCTCATATTTTTTTTCTTCTTCTTTTTCTTTCTTTTCTTTTTTTTTTCCTTTTTCTTTTTCTCTATCTTTTTTTCTTTCTTTTCATGCTTTTTATTTTCTAATCCCTTAAGTACCACTTAGCACTTACTAAAGTAATAACTGATATGGAAGGAAAAATTGCATCAAATCAAACAAAGGGCTAATATATATGCAATTTTTTTTCTTTTTTTTTTCTAAAAAAATTAAGGACAAAGGGGTGAAACAATGGAATGATATGAAATTGATGGTCATTTGGCTAAACTGGCTATGAAAACGAATGCCTAAATCATTTTTGTGCATGCAATAGAATTTAAGCCTCAAATGAGATTCAAGACAAATTCTAGAGATAAAATTGCAATAAATGTACTCCCTCTTGAAAGAATAAATATTAAGGCTCAAATCCTTACTGGTCTTTTGACATCCTAAAGTCATTTACCTAAACCAAATTTATTGCCTATTTACAAACATTCTAAGAATATGAAATCAAGTTCCAATCAAATTCAATTGTTTTAAGCCCAAATCAATCCAAAAATGCAAGCATTCACCAGTAAAATCAAGAATTCCTGTTTTTTTTCCACAAAAGTTTCACAAAAAGAAAGCTTAAGGACATATCATTCACATCAATGGTACTCCCACATCCCCACACTTAAATGTCACATTATCCCCGCTGTGAACATGTAACAAGAAAAGTAGTAGGAAATAAGAGAGCATCCAAATACAAGTGTAGAGATGACAAAAATTTCTCATGTTCAATAGTTTCACCAACAAATTAACACAAATAAGTGCCATGACAGTCAATTCTAAAGATCAATCACATGCAAGTATCAATCAAAATCAGCACTTATTCCCAACAACAACATTCAGTTAAATAAAATCAAGTAAAAGTAGAATAATACTCTCCTTTCTCTTCTTGATCTGCACTCTCAACTCATATGCTACCAAGTTGAGACATCATCCCGGGCTACAAAAGTCCTACAAAATAAAACAAAACATCAAATCCAAAAACCTTGGGTTGCCTCTGACAAATCTCTGATTTGTATGGTTTTTATATGACTAATTTGAGGCAATTAACATGATTGAGATGCGATATTGGTCTGATAATGCCTAATGTAGAAATTAGACTCTTAGATGAAATTAGTGTTAGATTAGGGTTAATTAGCCATAATTGTAGATTAATTTGTATGAATTGGTTTATAGGGCTATTTGATCCTTGTTTAGTCTTGTTTCCACTTGCAGGGTCGCTCAGGACCAAAAGATTGGACCCGGGACGAAGAAAAAGGCCAAACAAAGAGGCAGAACTGAAGGCAAGCCGCGGCGAGACAGACGGCGAGGAAGGACTAATTTTGGCAGAGAAGACATGAGCTCGCCGTGGCTTCTTCGCGGCGAGCCCACAGCGAGAGGAACCCTGAAGAGGCAGAGAGCAATGCACCTCACCGAGGCTTCGCCGCGGTGAGGAGACGGTGAGCGGACGTTCTGCAGAATTTTTCAGTTCGCGATTTTGGGCCTAAATTGGATCCAACGTGAATACCCACTCTTAGACCCGACTTGGAGGACCTATAAATACTTAAATCTAAACCCTAGAAGGCATATTTGGTTCACCACACATCCTCCTAAACCCTAATTCTCTCAACTCTCTCATCTCATCTTCATCTTCCACCCTCTTCTCCACCGAACATCCATGGCTTCCACCCTTCCTTCCACCTTGGTTGTTGTTTCTCCCATGAAGAGCAGCAACTAAGCTCTTCTATTCTTGGTGATGGAGCTCTAGGGATGAGCTTGAAGCTTCAAAGGGGAGTGTTGTTCTCCATTCTCTCTTCCTTATATGTATTTCAATTTTTCTAGGGTTCTAGGAATTGTTATATGTATTTGGATGTGATTCTCATTTATATCTTTGTATGAGAATGGTAGAAACAATTTATCTTGTTTATTTTCTTTGTATGGATGCTTGACATTGAGCTTATTGACTTGAGCATATTTTATTTGTATGGGTTCATCATTTAATATATGTTTTCTTGTTAAAATCTTGTGCTAAATGAGGGTTCTTGTTTAGTGGATCATGGTGTCAAGTATTTATGTTTAGAAATTGGCAAGTAAATCTATTAATTTCTTGAGTGACATTGGACTTCAACCTATTGGGTTCAAGTTATTGGATGGGGTTCCACCAATAAATTGGAATTAATAGGCTAATTTGGTTGCAATTCGGGGTCCCGGTTGTAGGATTAATAGTCCCTTGCGATTAATAGATTTAATTGGGTCAAGTGCTTAATCAACTTAGGTTAAGTTAATTAACGTGCGGGGTTCCGGCGTTTGTTAAATTAACCTAAGCCTAGCCTAGAGGGGTTCCTTTAGGGTTCTTTAGAAATTGACCACTTTTTACTCCCAATTAATTTTTGAAGTAATGATTCCCAAAAGTTCCATTTACCAAGAATAATTATCCCTTTTAATCCAAATCTCCCGCTTAAATCCAATTTCAATTCTTTCTTGAACATACAACACTTTTCACACAACTTTTACACCCAAATCAACCAAAAAAAATGTTTTACCTGTTTTGCCAAGTTTGCATCTAGCTATTAGGTTATCACTTGCATTTTAGGCTCCTCAAGAGAACGACACTCGGGGGTAGCTCCCACTATCCCCTTAGTCCCTAAGTTTCTTGAAGAGAGGGCCCAAGGCGGCACTGCTCCGACTTTATCCCATTCGGTGAGCTCTTCAGCCTCCCAAGAAGCGCTAAGTTTAAAGTCTTCAGCCAGACTTTTCAAACAAACCTCTAGTCATAAGTATCAAACACCATAATTACCTTGTCTTCATTCCTTTTCAAACAAATTAACTAATGATTCAAGTTAATTACTTGTGCTTTCTCAAGCATAGATAATCGCAAAGAATAAGCAATCACTAAATTCAAAGAAAATATAACATGCTCATTCAAACAATTAGATGTATGACCTTTCAAGAACAATGAGCATCCAACAAAATCAACTTGACTCTCATCAGTAAGAGTTACAACACTAATAGGAGAATCATTCAAGGTAGTTCTTGGAATACTCACATCAACATGCACATCAAAATCACAAGCGTTCGATTTCACAGCTAGAACATCAACTAGACACCCATCATTCTCTCCCAAATCAATTTCTAGACCATCAATTTCAAGTCCATTATCATATTCCATGTTATGTATAATCTCACACAACTCCACCTCTCCAACTTCCTCACAATGATCATCATTAACACTAGAAATGGTCATCATGCCTAAAGAATTATCTTGCATCATAGCCTCAATGGATGAAACAATTTGATTTGTATAAACTCCAATTTTTTGAACCATATACTCAACCCTAGTAGCGAATTCTTGCTGCTCATTGCTAAACTTCTCTGATGATTCCACTAGTTCTGCAAATAATCCTTCTAAATGAGACTTTTTCCTTGACTCTGGGGGAGTTCTTTCAACAAATTGATAGGAGGAAAAATGAGGGGTCATTTCATTTGAATAACACTCAAAATGTGAATTCCAAGGCTCATGTTGCTCTAAATTTCAACTAGGACTATGAGAATTGTCAAAACAAGTTTGCTTCCTAGTAAAATCATCTCCTATGTAATTAGTAGCTGAATTAATTGGACAATTCACACTCAAATGATCATCTCCACAATAAACACAAGAAAACCAATGATATTGAGGGATGTCAACATTTTTAGTCCAACCAGCACTATCATTCACTTGTTTCATATTATCCACATGCATATCGAATAAAGAACAAAGATTTGGCAATCTATCAAGACAATGCTCTAAATGATACATTTTTTTGAATTTTTTTAAGACAAACACAAACAAAGAAAGCAAAACAAATCACACAAGAAAACAATAAAAATATGCACAAAGCTCAAGCTTAAACTACTAATGTTTAATCAATTTCAACAAAATAGTGTGGGCACACAAGTCCCCGGCAACGGCGTCAAAAACTTGATAGGCAAAAAATTGAACCTACGTTTCCGCAAGTGCACGGGCCGTCAAGTAATAAAGAGTAAATCGAATATCGTTTCCACGAGGACTTGATACCACGAATTTAGTTGAGAATTAATTTCACACGTTTGTTTAATTCAAGCAAACCACATTGATTTTAAATGAGTGAAAAGAAACAAAATCAAAACAAAACAAACAAACTAATGCAAATAGCAAAAGATGCAACCTAGAGTGGCTAATCCCCTTTTCAATTCATAGAGCATGTAATTACCAAATTAATTGTCTTTAAAATTAGCTTGTTAATCTATAGTATTAATAGGTATAAAGATCTCCCAATCAAATATACCCCTCTCCCAAGTTACACTTGTTATTCCTAACAAGATACTCAAGAGGCTATAAAAATCAAATTCACTATAATATGATTATATGGGTCCAATAGGTATATTCCTATCCTATTGGCAAATTAGAATAAATTCCAATCCCACATTACTCAATCCTAGGTCCAATTAAGATCCCTCTTCCAAGGCTAATCTAAATTCCCCTAATTCATACTAAGCGGTGATCAAGCACTAAGTAGATAAATGCAGCAAGATCAAGTAAACAAAACTAAAATTAAACACAAATAAAAGGTTCAAACATGCTCTAATCCAAGAATTAGTTCATAACTACTCTAGGTGCAAAACAAATTAGCTACATATGCTCCAAATACCATCCATCACAGCCACAGAAAATTCAAAAATAAAATCCACAAATAAATCAAAGCAGAGAGACACCACAACGTGAAGATGTGAAACGAAGAAGAAGCTCCCTCTGACCCTTCGAAGTCAACTTCCGTTACTGAACAAAGAATCCAGAACTCGCCTCCTATTCGACGAAGAAGATGAAAATGGATGAACAAAGACGGAAAACGGAGTTCCTCCCGTCCTCACTCTGTTTGCTGTTGATGGAGAAGAGGGTGGCTCCTCTGCTGTGATGAAGAAGAAGGGTGATGGCGGTGGCTGCGTCCTCTCATGATGAATGAATCTATATATTTCTTTAAATCTCCTAGCAACAATCCTATTGGTCCACATGTCCAATGATATCATCTTTACTTAACTCACTTATTGGTCCACATGTTCACATAATCAAAGTCATAATGGAAGTTTTATTCTTAATTTTAAATTTCATTGCCAATAATTAATCATTACTCATCATATATTTCTATTTATGGGAAGATACTTTTTTAATTTTGAAAGTAATTTAAAGCAATAATAATTAAATACATAAATGTATGGAAGTTATTTAATAGTATTGAGCAATGATTAAAAACATATATATCTACTTTTAAGAAGGTATTCTATATTAATTCTTTTTTTATCACATACATACCTCTTAATGTAATATTGTTTATAGAAAAATCTTTCTATATGTATTAATTATTAATCTGCAATATTTGACTTTTCAGATATACAAATTAATTATTATCTTCAGATAAGCACTATTTTAGGCAACAATTAAAACATATATATATGATTTAAAATCAACACTATTAATTTTTCTTATGAAATTTACAAAATAATTAATGTGTTTAAATATGTCAATAAATTAGACAACATGGTATAAAATAGCTACTCAAAAAAATTATGTTCTTTAGTTTATTTCATTTTTAATTTTAACTTCCGTGCATATCACGGGGGAGAAAAATCTAGTTATTATATAAAGAGTGGCCTCATATGCTCTCCCTCATGTGATGATGATTGATTATAATTTAGGTCTCTTTTATTTCCAATTCCATCATGCACATGTGTGTAGTGGCTGCCAAGAAAAGAAACAAAAAAAAGGAAACTTAAATCAAATCAAATAACAATAATTATAATAAACTAAAACTATTTTTTTTTGTTTTTGACATATGCTTATTTTTTTTTATTTTTGGTAACTTTCCTCTTTTAATTCAAAACAAGATAATTCAAAAGAAATCCCCAAATAATGTATCAATTTGGTATCTTTTCAAATCACAACAAAATCTCACAATTTTTGAATTGATGACTCCCCAAATACAATAAAATGTTTCTAAAAATCTATTAAATATGGGGAGTCATCATTAGGGTTATCAAGTGTTAAAGCATGTTTGATTTCTGAGGTTTTTGGAATTTTTTATTTTTATTTTTATTCTTCTTCCCTGTTCATTCGATTTCTGTTCTTCCCCATTCTGTTCAATTTCTGTTCTTCCATGTGATGTACTAATGTTCTGAGCATGAGAAAAGGATGATGGAACTGCTGAACTTGCTTGAATGTAGAATTTTCGTTTCCCCTTTTGTTTTCTCTACTTCGTCTGTTTTCAAGCCCGGGGTTTAGCTAGTCTAGGATGAAGGAATACTAGAGTATATATACTTGTTGTTGCATGTTCTATTTATGTTGTGGATATGGAATTGGATTTTGATTTTCTTCTTACTTTGTTGAGGATTCGGTGATGAAGAAAGAAGGAAGGATAGGATTTTGAAACTATAATTCTTGATGCTTCATCTTTGTGAAGTTTTATTTGATTGAGTTAGTTTTATGATTTGGAGATTTCGGTGTTGATTATTGTATTTTCAGGTATAAGGTTAGGTCCTCTAGAGAAATTACAAATTAAACTTATTCTTATAATGTTTGGGGTTGTTGATGTATGGAAGTCATTTGTTCTTTAAGATTTCAGTTGAGTTTTGATGGTGATTGCTCATTTGGAGCTTCACATGATTCTGTACTAGTTATTAATGTTTAGTTAAAATAAGGATCAGTTAAAGAATGTTGTAAATTCGATGATGTTAAGTTTTGTTTAAAGTTTGAAATACAATTAAGGTTAATATTTAGCTATCTGATTATTATTAAAGTCTTCAAATCAAATGTAAGCATTGTATGTGTTAAGGGTATATAAGATCAAAGTCTCTATTTGTTTTGAAGTCATTCTTTGAGGTACTAAAACAATGTCCATTATGTGCCAATGTTTACAGAGAATTGAAATTTAAAAGTTTCATGATTTGCCTGTGTTTTGACTAGCTTCTATTTCTATAGGAAATACATAAATTTTGTTAAAGTTAAGTGCCCCACATGGTTGGATGAAGATCTTGTTTGAATGTTGATATGATATATGGAGTATTTAAATGTTGTTGGTTTATGATGTTCAAAGTCTTGGAATTCAAATTGTAAGTTTATTGTTGAAGGTTCATAGTGTCAATGTTGGTCAAAGTGTCAAATAAATGGCATGACTTTTATAACGGTACGATGTTCCAAGCATTTAATGATATGGGTTATATGACAGAGAAGTATATATATAGTTTAAATGATGAGTGAATAAAGGTTATAAGAATATAATTAATGTTTGTCCTGATATAGGAATGCTGATCATGAGAATGATACTATGGGTTCTGCTGGTATTAGACAAGAGATATAAAAGTACATATGTGTGTGTTTAATAGATTTTGAATGTTGATTAAGTATTGTGAGTTCAAATTGATGTGATTATAATAAGGTTTGAGTTTGAAAAACTTTGCTCTGTTTGTATTCTCAAGATTCTTTAGGATTAAATTAAAGAAGTAAAAATGGTTGTTTAAACCACTTCAAGCATACATGTTTAAGTTTTGAATGTTTGTGACATATTTGATTTTAAGGATTGTTTAAGCTTGAGAACGAATTGCTATTGGGTGTTAACTTTTTATTAGATGAAGTTAGTTTATGGAATTTTGTTGAACAGAAAAGGATAAATCATAGTTTTATATTGTGTTAAATAAGTTGTTTGGATATATTGTTGAATAAAGGTTCAAAGTCTAAGAGAAAAGGATGGAAGAGGTCTAAATTTAAGAGTGAGAATTTTATTGGTTGGAAATAAATGTGAGATTGTTGGAGATGTTAAAGATGAGATGAATGGGTATGAGTTTGATTTAAAGTAACAAGTATATAACTAGGCTTGTGTTTTGTATATATGTGTATTATTTAATTATTGTAAATGTCTGTTGTAACACCTAAATTTTTACTACTATATTATAGCATCTTAATTGATTTATAACCACTTTTGCAAATGTCAGAAGCCCAAAAATATGAAAAATTCAAAACTTTTTCTTTTCAAACGATATTCCAACTTTCTTTCTGTTGGAATGGGCTTTTCTGACAAATTGGACAATTTAAAACTTTTTATAAAACAAAGTGTTTCATAAAACAATTATAAATACTTTAATCATCTTAAGATAACTACCCCTTAATTATAATGTTTGGGGAGCCAAAACCCCTTATACTAAAGATATTATCTTGATTATGTATTAGTTATCCACCTACATCTCTTCCATTATAATAACGGAAGAGTGGGGTCATTTCAGTCGATAACCCCTTTACCTGTATAGGCTGCTACATTGTTTGTTAAGGATATATATACACATACTGTTAAATATCTTACCTACTATACAAGCATTTAGTTTGCTTACTTACTTAACATTATAGTATACACGGGTCCCTAAGTCTCAAAATAACTATCTACATAAACACAAAATATAGCAAGTATTCCTGCTTCTTCATACTTTACCTTAATCCCAAAAGCTCAACTCCTTTTCCAGCTTCTATGAAACAGCAATTTAACTCAGTTCATTTCATTCATTACCATGCAAAATAATTAATAAATATGTATGACTGTTACAAGTAAACATTAACCCTGTATGCTAGTACGCTTAAGGCACTGTCACACAATTATTGTAAATTTATTTTCCTGTAATTGTGTGGCCTGTGAGGCTCAACCTCATAAATATAACTTTTCAGTTATATCTAATATGTACTAGGGGTAGCTAGCCCTCTAGTCTTGGAATATTCCCATACACTGTATATTTCTGACAAGGTTAGAGCGTCCTTTCGACCCTGAAGTTCACTATAAATTTATAAAAGATGTTATGCATGTAATACGCTTTAATGAAATCTTTTATGAAATAAACTGCTACCTGATTGTAGATCTTACTCCTATATCGGTTCTTTCCCATCTCTGTGCCTCGAGGATCCAATCTCACTATCGTTTCCTATAATTACATATGATATATCATTAATACATTAATACCTATACTTATTTATAACTATTCGACGTCTCACACACTCCTATTTTATTTTATATAACTACCCCATTTCTTACCTTTTTTCTTTCTGATTACTTATATTATCTTTAATATTAAATAAATAAAATAGGTTTCCCATGGATATTCTATTCAAAACAATTACTTTAATCTACAGTCCAGATTTACATTTAGAATCTAGCAATGTCTTCATAGTTTACCACTCCGATACACTTACAATTCATCCAATTATGTTTTACTCATGGAATCTTTACCTCAAGTTTAACTTTTACTTAAGACAAAGACTTCAACTCTCTTACTATAACTTTAATCTTTAAGTAACCCTTATCAAGTCGAAATTTCAGATGTAGCTATATCCACCAAACTCAAATACTTGCTAACTGTCTAAAACTCCTTTTGACTAATGCAATTAAACTGTTATGATTCAAAAGAGAAACTTCACCTCTTTAAAACTTTGAAACAATTGTTTCCAGTATTCCCTATTCAAATCTTTCATCGATTCTCTACTTTTATTTAAACCACAACTTTAACTTCCAAGAACAATTAAATTCCAACACAACCAGATTTTTATTAAAGCCAAACATAATTCTCAAGCACTTAAGTACCGAACACCAACTTCCACAAATATACTTTTTAATCCAAATTTAATCACTAATGACAATGTCTTAAGAATAAATTTCAAAGTAAAAGAAAAATTCAACAAAAATTCCAAACTTCACAAATCAGCATACAAGACACATTTATAGCATTAATCTTACTCCTAAGCAAGACCAATTAATCATTCAAGCTATGGTTGCACAAAAATTGACAAGAATGGCATCGGTGAACAGTGCTCCCCAAGAAGAAATTTGGAAGAATTCCATCTACACCACTCCATCGCTCAAATTCTTTCTCAAGAGTGATTAAAAGCTTCGATTTCACTAAGTTATAGCTCCTAAAGCTTCCAAATATTCGAATTAATCTCCCCCCAAATCCTCTCAAATCGCGAAGAAAAGAGCAGCAATAGGAAGAGGGAAGTTACCTTAAGCTCGATCCTTACCTTATATGCGTCACCAAGCCTGCCTCCGCTGTGAAACCGCTACCTTCCTCGCCGAAGCTCACTGGACAACGAAGAACGAGAGAGAGAACAGAGTGAGTGAGAGCAGAGAGGGAATGAGATGGGGATGAGAGTGAGAGAGAGTATATGAAACATGTGGGAAAATAAAGAGAATAAGCAATGAAAGATTTTTAGTGGATATTTACTCTTTTGCCCCTGATTCATCCTTAATATTACAGTCTGCCTCTCCCTTTTTCCTATTTTACCCTTCAATTCAAAATTAAATTACAACAACCAAAATATCAGTCCAAGTTTAATCCCTAAATAAATTATCCAGATATATTTTGGCATCCAAATTTATATATAACACTTTTTAAATATTAAATAAACCCCAAGAATCTAAATATTCCCTTATTAATTCTTTTTGAAAATTAAATTTTATCTTCTAATTATTTCGCTTTATTTCCTAAAGAAAATAAGCCTTAAAAATTATTAAAAATGCCTAAAACATCATAAATTTATTTTTATTTCTTTTTAATATTTTAATATCATTCTCAAAACCTTAAATAACTCATTATATCCATTTTTTAAATTTTGGGGTGTTACATTTGTTTAATGATTGTGTAAATAACAACTGAGTAGAGGCTAGTATTGAAACATATATTAGCAAAAGGAATGGTAGAAATATAGGTAGCGTTATTGGAACGTGAGAGACACAAATTGATTCGAAGTGAGCATAGTTATTAATGTATTATATATGTTACACATAAATATAAGGAAAGATAGTGGAGTTGGATCTTCAGAACATCACAAAGGAAAAGAACTAGTTTACGAGTAATTCCTGAATTACAGGTAGCATTTTCATTCAATATCATCTATCATGTATTAATAATTGCATAACATCTTTTATAAATTTACAATAAACTTCAGGGTCGAAAGACCACTCTAACCTTGTCAGAAATATTCAATGTATCGAAGTACTCCAAGACTAGAGGGCTAGCTACCCCTAGTACATATTAGATATAACTGGAAAGTTATATTCATGAGGTTGATCCTCAAAGGCCACACAATTATAGAAAAATAAATTTACATTAATTGTGTGGCAGGGCCTTGAGCACACTAGCATATAGGGTTTATGTTTACTAGTAACGTTCATACATATTTATGAATCATTATGCATGGTAATGAATGAAATGAGCTACGTTAAATTGCTGTTTCAAAAAGGAGTAAGCTTTTGATAATAAGGTAGCATGAAGAAGCAGGAATGCCTGATATGTTCTGTACCACTGTAGATAACTATTTTGGAACCTAGTTACCTATGTAGGTTATAAGTTAAAGTAAGTAGAACAAGTTGGAATTAGTTAATATATCACTGTATATATATGTATATATTGTTGGATATGATTAGTTTTGACGATGTCAAATATAGATTTAATTATAATATGCAAAAATTTTGTATGAAGTGTGTAATTCCTACTATGGATTCTTTGGTTATGTAGAATGATTACTAATGAGATTGAAGAAGATTTGAATGACTAAATCAAGAATCAAGTTATTATATTTGATATTAGAAGTTTTTATGATCAATTGGGAGCTAAAAGAAACTCAAATGAAGTCCAAATCATCAAACCATGAGTTCCCATGCATATATCATTACATAGCATGCTCATAGATGAATTTTATGTTTTGCAATCAGTAGTGATCGATCAAAGCATGATAATTGATCATAAAAGAGTGTTTGCGGTCGATCATGAACATTACCAATCGATCATAGGTTGTTGATCGATCAGAATATGCAAGTGATCGATCAAAACATGTTCATCAGCTACTCTGTCTTTCATTCAGTCTGACCCATGTCCAATATTTTGATCATATCTCATCACTACTACAGAAATGCCCTATTGCAGCACACCAATAGCAGCGCACAATAAAAGTAAGCGCTGGGATAGGTATATAAGACCTATCCCAGCGCTTTATAAATATTTATAAGCGCTGGGATAGGTCATTGTGAATTATAGCTAATTCCCTGAATATTAATTTAAAATAATGTCTTTTATTTAATAATGTCTAAATTACCTCCTAGGTTTGTCTTTATATAGGTGATTTCCTTTGAACTTAATTCTCTGAACCTTATCTGAACCATATTTAACCCCCAGAATATATTATACGTGTCCTTATTATTTAATAATTAATAAAATTCCCCCAGTTTTATTTTTATTTTTAATGACCTATACCAGCGCTTTTTACGTAAAAAGCGCTGGGATAGGTCATTTATGATTTATATTTTATTCTCTGAATATGTAAACTTATATCTTTTATTTAATAATTAATAAAATTCCCCCAGTTTTTTTTTTAAATTTTTAATGACCTATACCAGCGCTTTTTATGTAAAAAGCGCTGGGATAGGCCTCATCAAACAATTTTTTAATTTAAATTTTTATTTGTTTTCTTTTTACTTATCAGATTTTTTTAGAATATATTTTTCAATTTTTTTTAATTTTTCATGGCCTATCCCAGCGCTTTTTACGTATAAAGCGCTGGGATAGGCCTCATTAAACAATTTTTTAATTTAAATTTTTATTTGTTCTCTTTTTACATATCAAATTATTTTAGAATATGTTTTTCAATTTTTTTTAATTTTTCATGGCCTATCCTAGCGCTTTTTACGTATAAAGCGCTGGGATAGGCCTCATTAAACAATTTTTTATTTAAATTTTTATTTGTTCTCTTTTTACATATCAGATTATTTTAAAATATGTTTTTCAATTTTTTTTATTTTTCATGGCCTATCCTAGCAATTTAGGCCTCATTAAAAAAAATTTAATTTTAATTTTTATTTGTTCTCTTTTTACTTATAAGATTATTTAAGAATATGTTTTTCATTTTTTTTATTTTTCATGGCCTATCCCAGCGCTTTTTACATATAAAGCGCTGGGATAGGCCTCATTAAACAATTTTTTAATTAAATTTTTATTTGTTCTCTTTTTACTTATCAGATTTTTTTAGAATATTTTTTTAATTTTTCAAGGCCTATCCCAGCGCTTTTTACGTATAAAGCGCTGGGATAGGCCTCATTAAACAATTTTTTAATTTAAATTTTTATTTGTTCTCTTTTTACTTATCAGATTATTTTAGAATATGTTTTTTAATTTTTTTTATTTTTCATGGCCTATCCCAGCGCTTTATAGGTAAAAAGCGCTGGGATATGTGATTAGCTTTATATTTAATTAATTATCTGAATATTTAACCTTATCTTTCTTATTTAATTTTTTATAAATTCCTTTTTTTTAATTTTTATGACCCTATCCCAGCCCTTTTTACTTAAAAAGCGCTGGGATAGGTGCGCGGGAAATTTCCCTCCAAAAATCTAAAATTTTCCTTTTCCCTCTCATTTCCCCACATTTCCCTATACCCAGCACCGTACTTTTACTCTTCTACATCACCACCCATTTAATTAATCACTCTTATTCATCTCCTCCTTGCTTATTCATCTCTTCCTTCTTCATCTCCTCCTTACTTCTTCATCTCTTCCTTCTCTCCGATCATCATCATCGAGGTCTCTCAGATCTGTATGGATCAAGTCCATATCTACATGCTGATGGTGGTTTCTTAAGGGTAAGGGTCCTCTCTCATATTACCTTTTTCTCTTTTCTTCTTCCCCTTCCAAATTTTTTTTATCTTTAGTCACGGATCAGATTTTGTGCTCTGTTTTTTCTTCTTCTTCACTACTCTTGACTTCGCTTATGGACTTTGCTTCTTATTAATGTGTTAATTTTTATTTTATTTGAAGCTCGTTATGTTTGGTAGCTATGGTTACAATTCTGATGCTTTCTTGCTCTTTAGTTTCTGGATATGGCAAGTTAATAGTTTAATTAGAAGAGATATTTTGGTTGTTGCTCTTCTTAGTTTATGTTCATTCCATCATATTGATATGAATGTATCATTGTCTGATTCTTCTTATTCTATCATATTGATTGTTAATATGCATTGGTTGATGTTTTCCGAGGCTTGAATTTATGAAGTATTCATTAGGAATTTTGCACTGATGCAGGAGGGTGTAAAACAAAAATAAATGAATATTTTTTTTTAAAAAAAATAATGCCTATAGCAGCGCTCATTACGTAATAAGCGCTTAGCAGCGCTTATTACGTAATGAGCGCTGCTATAGGCATTATTTTTTATTTTTTTTTAAAAATAATTCATTTAAGTATGACCTAAAGCTGCGCTTTTGAGATTATAAGCGCCGCTATAGGTTACCTATAGCGGCGCTTATAACACAAAATAAGCGCTGCAATAGGTCATATGACCTATTGCAGCACTGGCTATAGCAGCGCTTAAAAGCGCTGCTATAGGGTCAAAAAAAGCGCTGCTATAGAATATTTCTGTAGTAGTGCATAGAATATAACTCCGATTTAGATGAAACTTATTTTATATGAAACTAGACTCCCAACCCAGTATATGGACACAATATCCACCCTCAAATGATTTATATCCAAGGAGCTATGAATTATTCAATCTGCCCAATATTTCCACGTCATGCATCAGACAGGCAGTCATGTTTTAGATCATATCTTTCAAAGTACAAATCCGATTAGGATGAAACTTGTTTCATATAAAACTAGACTTAATACCTGTTTTATGAACACAATTTGCACTTTAAAAGCTTTTAAAATGAGGGAGATATGAGTTTTCAAAATTTGCTCAGTGAATTGTCATTGTGCATGAGTCTGACAGTCATGATTTTAATTATAAATTTTGAATGCAAAGAGTTTGGCAATGATTCTTTCTTCATTGAAAACTATATTAAACTATCTTTCCATAGATATATTATATGCTAAATGTGGAGTTAAATTGAGAGAGTTATGATTTTTCAAAATTTATCCTTAAACTGAACAATGCCCAATCGATCAGTCATAAGTAATATAGTTGACTACTCGATCATAGTCGTATAATCGATCAGGGAGTATGTAAGTGATGCCCTGTGATCGATCATGAAAGCTTAGGATAAATTGAACCAGTGTTACATATAACCTAAGTCCAATCGATCAACATTGCCTAATTGATCAGGATGTCTTGTGATGGATCAGGCGAGGCAAATTGTAACTGAACACTAACTCTATGATCGAGTGATGCATGTTCTAATCTAAGTAATCTAAGCATGATCAATTAAGGAGCAAAGGCATTGATCGATCAGAGCTAGTTGATCGATCTGGTGATAGAATTACATTATTCTGCTACATTTGCTTTTTATATCAATATGTGGCTGGCCTACTTCTAGGAAGTTACCGTTAGACACATAAACGTGATAAGAGCCGTTGAAGCAAATATTTTCTTCCCGCATTTAATGAAGATAGAGAAGATGAAGCTAACCAAGTATAAGGAGTAAATGCATCAACAGAACATCTACATCTCAACACTCCATCAGATTAATCATCTCTCACCAAAGATCAAGTAACGGCTATAAACGGTCTCCAATGGGCAGAAATCCAAGAGAAGACTATAAAAGCATTTGGTGCCAAGTTCAAAGGTATAGACAGAGATTGCTACAATTGAATGTATTCATTCTTAGCATTCTAAGCTTTACCTTCTCTCAGATTAATCAGATCTTTTATACTTCAGTGTGTAACATTATCAGTTCATTGAGTGAACAAGAAATACTTCGTATTCTATATAAAGTAAGATTTCTCTTAAGATAGTGGGATCTTAAGAGAGGGTGTAATCTTACGAGCTGTAAGGGGGAGTGGTTCTCAAGTGCCCAAATTAAGCTTGAAGGAGTAAAGGCTTCACAAGTGCCCGGCTAAACTTGTGGGATTGTAAAGGCTTCTCTTGTGCCCAATTTAAACAAGAGGTAGTGGATTGGAAATCTCAGGTGAAGCCTGAGGATTGGATGTAGGTCAAAGGAATAGACCGAACCAGGATAAATCTCTGTTTGCATCTCCTCTTCCCTTAACTCTCATATTTCCAGCATAACTAATTTACACATTTGATTAAGCATTTCATGTTTCATGATGTTTTCATTGAATCGTGAAAAAGATCTTAAAGAGCTTTACTCATTACTTCAGCTGTGATTTTGATAGACTACCACAAAAATTTCCTATAGCGGTTTTTTTGGCCCTATATCAACGCTTATAAGATTTAAAAAGGGAAAAATTAAAAATGTTAAATAGCCTATCCCGACGCTTTTCTCAAAATAAGCGCCGGGATAGGCACAACTGGTTAACAAAAAAATATTTAATAAATACGTAAAACAAGTTAAAAAAACATGGAAGCATTTAAAAAAAGGGAAAAGGATTTAAAAATGTTAAATAGCCTATCCCGAACCTTTTCTAGAAATAAACAATGTGATACAAAGTAAGGGGAGCGAGTCCCGGGAGAGCATGGAGGATCACGAGTATAAAAATAAGAAGGAAGTAGAGGAGAAGTAACACTTCTTAAAACATAAATAACTATGCAGAAGAGGGTGTTCTGTAAGAATCAAAGGGCATATGAACTAAGGAAGTAGAACCTGCCAATTTAGTTCATTGTAACAACCTCCTTGATTCCCAAAAGAGGTAAGGATATGATGCAGGAAGTAATAAAATAACTGGAAAATATAAAACTTTATTCAAAAGAACATTAAACTTACAAGAAAATAAACAAAGGAAGCAGAAAGAAAGAGAAGGGAAGAGACTCTCAGAATACTTAGAGCTTTTCTCTCTAGGTCTCTCTCTCTCTACAATGGCTATTTCAGATCTAAAATGAGTTCTGCCCCATCAGTTGCTGGGCTTTCCTTATATAGACCCTTGAACAATGTTTATAACCTGGAAACTGGTACAGTTTAAATAGTTCCGGTTAGTTTAAGTGCACAGTATTTTGCCGAAGCTATAGTATTCAGCACATGTCAAAAGTACAAGTTTACAAGAGTTTTAGTCTTCGCCTAAATCAATTTCATAATTGTCTTCTTCTTCTTAGATTTCTGATGTAGACGGAGGAATGATTTGGCTAAAAGAAGGCTGGTTTTCTTGTTTCTGGAGAGTTTGGAGCAGTGCTATTAATTGGTTTACAAGGCTTGTTTTATCTACTGTTGATGATATAATAGAAGTAATCGTTGATTTTTGATGGAGGAATTTTCTTTCTTCTGTCATACAAAGGAATTGAAGATTCTTTTGAAACCATGCTTCTACTGTATAAGTGTCAATTCTTGAAATATCGAATTTTGCCCACCACCTTGAATAAGGAACTTGCAGCAGTACAGGCATAAGTTTTGCTGTTTCATTGATCCTCATATATTCATATTGTTAGAATCTTAAGTTTTGATGAAGACTGACCCATAGAAAACATAAGTGAAAGTTACCTCTGTATTAATCAAGTAAAAATCTGATAGGTAACAGATCTCTATCGCTAGAGCAAGAATATATCTCTAAGATAAAGGCTCAATAATAGCATATGGGAACTTATTAGAACTCTAAGTTAAATATCTTTATCGCTAAGTTAAATCCCTATCGCTAGTAGATAGAAAAGAATAGCAAATGAAGACTTAGAAATTAACAATGTTAAGATCTATCGCTAAGTCATTCTATCGCTAGAAAGTATTCCATCGCTAGAAGCTCACAGATAACATGGGCAAATGAAAGAAAGGACAAATATCAAAAATACAGATCAAAGTCCTTAAGCCAATGTAATCAGCTAGTGATAACAGGTTAAGCTATCGATAACAAAAGTGCTTCAGATAATAATCATTCAGATGGCTAGTGCCTGAGATCAATTGAAGATAACATGGCTGCTAGCGCTAACAAGTTTTGCTATCGATAGAAAATGCTTGATGACAATTCTTAACTGAATCATATATTATCTATCTCATTAAGCTAATGAACTTTGCTTGCGATAACAACTGCTGTGCATTTATATGATTACTTGTTTAGCTAACAGCTCAAGTGCAGAAATTATACTATGCAGTTAGCGATAGCAAAGAATGCTAGCGCTACTGAAAAAGCTGCTATGCAAGTACAGTTGTTGCAGATGTTCAGAACGCGCAGTCTAGCCTACTCTACGCATGAACAGTGAATCTAGATCTGAAGAATGATTCCAACGGCTAGTTCTCCAAGTCTCCAACGGATAGAAAGATGAAATACCATATATAAAGACTTGAAGATATCAGAAAGAATGACACGAAAAAACGACGCATTTAAATGACAAGATAACATGAGATGAAAAACAAAGGCTCTACACAGAGTATGAGTGAGATTCATGTGAGCCCAGAAATGTTGAGATGAGCATACTTGTATAAAATTTGTATCTCTTCATATTCGAATCTGTACTTAAGTGTTTATCAAAATCTGTTCATTAAGTGAACACATTTATTGAAATCCTCTATTGTTTGAGGTTGTTCTAAGAGCTTGGTGCTTTAGAACAGGGATATTGCCTTACAAGTAGTAAGGGGGAGTGTTTAGAGAGATTCTAAAGCTCTGTAAAGGTTGGCTGGTGATCCCGTGTTGTAAAACCAGTTAAAAAGGTTGACAGGTGAACCTGTGCTCGTAAAACCTGTGGTAGGCTTCTCTTGTGCCTGTTTTAAACAAGAGGATAGTGGAAATCTCAGGTGGAGCCTGAGGACTGGATGTAGGTCTGGGTTGACCGAACCAGGATAAATTCTGTGTGTATCATCTCTTCTCTTAACTCCTTCAGTTTCCAGCATATTTACTTTATATATCTATTGTGCATCTAACAGCTTTAAAATACTTTGTGATAAACAGAAAAGGATTTTAAAGATCACCTTCACTGTGTTTTTAGAGAAAAGAAGTTTTAAATTTATAGCCTATCACCCAACTCACCCCCCCTCTTGGGTGACAGCCAGTACTAACACATATTTCCAGAAGAAAATCCATGAAATAGATAGTTTAGAACAATATTGAAGATCCAGAGGAAAGGGATCATCACAATTGAATTTTTGTTTAAATAACTCAAAGACTTAAACAACTTGTGGTGGAAATATTTCACGTAAAGGACTGAAGAATTCCCACCAATAGAAAAACCAATGAGGAAATTGATACTTGGTTTCTGTTTTAAAATAAATTAACCAAGTATGAGAGAAACCTTCGTTTTGGTACCAAAAAACATTAGACTAAGCTTCAACATAATCCCAATAATTATATCCATCGGGAAAATAATTGACTCCAAAGTTTTTTGGTTTTTGTAAATCTTGCCCCCATTGGGATGGAGTAAGAATGTTTAAAATATGGAGTCTTGTAAAAGCTACTTCATTGTCATTCCTTTTGTTTGAGGTATGTTTAATCTCTACAAATCCTGAATGAACAAGAATTAGCTCATAATACTCCCTTGTTTTTGAAATAGCTGAAGGTTTAAAATGCATTCCAGGAGGAAAGATATTAGCAGTTATTTGGATTGGGTTTAGATGGTACCATTCGGGTTCTATTTGAATAATGTTTCTTTTATTTTTAGCTTTTTTGATGAAAGGGGTGCTACCTTTGGCCATGGGTTTATGTAGGACAATGGCCTTTGATGAAGATGTAAAGGTTATCTGGTTAGGCTGAGGGTTGGATAGATCATATTGTTGTTTAGTTATGATCTCTTTAGGTATGAGGGGTTGTTTATCTTTGGTGACTACCTGGCCCCATGTGGTTTATGGAATCTGTTTTTAGTTATAAGCTAAAGCATATGCTTCTAGTGTTTGTTTAGGAGAGGTCTGTTTTTGAGTCTTCTCGGTTGATGACCCTGAAGGAGTGGATGACTCCTGTTTAAGGTTTTGGGTTGATAACCCTGATGGAGTAGATGACTCCTGTTTAGATTGTTGTTGCAACTGTGGAGATCCTTGAGTTTGGGATCTTTGTTGTTGCAGGACGTGTTTAAGGATTTCTTCCAGTTCTTGGTTGGAATAATCTTGGCTTTGAGCATCTTGGAAGATGCTTAATTGTTTAGCCTCTGATGGCACCTTAGCCTTATCATCTGGGGCTTTTTTCTTTTTGGGCATTTCTGGTGGGTGGTAGTTGATTACTCTTACCTACCCTGTAAAAACTCACGAGTAAGAAAATCTGGAAGAGAATTAGAAATGCCTTTAATAAATTCAATGTCAAAATCAAAGATACTTAAGATTGCTTTCCAGCGAGCAAAAACTTGTTTTGATGCAAGATTTTTAACATCTTTTTGTAAAACATCTTTTGCTAATTTACAATAAATGCAGACAAGGAATTTTTGGTTTAGAAGATTGGGTTGGAATTTGGAAATGCATAAAACAATTGCCAAGATTTCCTTTTTAATTGGTGGAATAGTTTTGTTGGGTACTATTCCAATGTTTAGAAGTGAAAAAGACGATCTTTTTTTGATTGTCAACTCTCTATTTAAGAATGCCACCATATCCTATATCAGAGGCATTAGTTTCAACAATTTTGAAAGAAGAAGGATCTGGAAGGCTAAGACATGGAAGTTGCTTAACCTGGAGTTTAATCTGCTTGACAATATTGGAATGGACGTCTGTCCAAGGAGGAGGGTTTTGTTTAAGACATTGATGGAGTGGTTTCAGAAAGTTTCTTAAATGAGGAATAAAATCAACAACATAATTTAAGCATCCTAAAAATCTTTATAGTTGTGTTTTCTCAAGGATTTGATTAGGAAATTTATCAGTAAATTGAATGGCCTTATCTATGGGTGTGATAGACCCTTGGTATATCCAATGTTCAAGAAATCTGATCTTAGTTTGGAAAATACAAATTTTGGTTTAGAAACAATTAAACTGTTTGTTTCTGCAACCTTTATAAAATAATTTATATATTTAAAATGTTGATCGATTGAATGAGAATAGATTAATACATCATCGATATAAACAATGATGAACTGGATATACTCATCAAAGATTTCAATCATGATCCTCTGGAATTTGAAAGGTGCATTTTTCAAACCAAAAGGCATAACATTCCACTGATATTGTCCAAATGGAACAGTGAAATCAGTTTTATACCTATCCTTTTTAGAGATTTGGATCTAACAAAATCCAGATTTCATGTGAAATTTTGAAAAGATTTTTGCAGAATACAATCATTTTAAGATATTAGATTTATTAGGAATTGGGTATCTAATCCATCTTAAGGCGTCATTCAATGGTTTATAATTTATGACAAGCCTCGGGCTCCACGTTCTATTTCAGCATTTTTATTAACATAAAAAGCAGCACAAGACCATGGGCTTCTAGATTTACTGATTAATTTTTTATTTAGAAGTTCTTGAATTTCTTTTTTACAAGTTTCAAGAAGCTCACAAGTCATTTGGATGGGCCTTAATTTTGTTGGAATTTGTGTTTCTAAGAAATTTGTTTCATAAGGCAAGTCAACAACATGTTTTTTACGATTCCAGAATGCATTAGGTAAATCTGAGCAAATAGTTTGGTGGATTTTGTCTAGAAAATTTTGAATTCGTTGTTTAACTTGTGATTGACCCAACTGTGATTCAATTTGTTTGAAAGAGATATCTTCTTTTAAAAAGCTTATTTGCTGTTGTTTTGAAGAAAGAAGATTTAATTCTTTAATTCAGGGTTTTTGTGTAAAAGGGAATGTAATTGTTTTCCCTAAGTGTTCAAAAGAAATTCCATCTTGACTAGTTAGATATGGGAATATGGAACTGGCAAAGGGTTGCCCTAAGATAATTTGATTTCCCATATTTTTAATTAATATAAATGGCTGATGGACACAAAAAACCTGCATTTTCAATAACAACATTTGTAATTTTATATTTGACATCTAGGGGTGTCTGGGCTACACCACTTAATTTCTCAGTTGTTTTTTCATAGTATTTTGTAGGAACAATACCTTCATTAAAACAATTAGAAGTAGCCCCTGCATCAAACAAAATAGGTTGTTCTAGAATGAACTCATCATTGATAGTGATTTTAGCAAGGATGTGAAATTTTGGAATTAATACCTTAGAGATTAAGTTAATAAATGTTTCATCATGCTCATCAGTATCATGGTCTGAAAGAGCTTGTTATTCTTTTGATTTATGGGATTCAAGCTGGATAGATATTGCAGCTGCATGTGTTTCTTGTTGAAGTTTAATGTAAGAGATTTCAGCCTTAAGATTATGTACTTCATGCTGAAGATCTTGTAGGGTTGCGGGTTTAACAGAATGTTTGAACCGGTTTATTGTTTCTGTTAAATCATATTTATTTGAGATTAAAGATGGTTTGTTTTTTGAAGAACTTGGGTTTTCATTGAGAAGTTCTTTAAATTTAAACAAGTATTCACCCTTTTCATTATCAAGAAGTTTAGTGATAATATCAAGAAGTAAATCTTGTTCCCTAGTGATAACATTAATAGAAGAGGATGATTCTTCAATATCATCATTTTGGATATTATTTAGGTCCTCTGAAGAGATTTGAGTATCTTCTGTCTCAGATTAAGAAGTATTTATTAAAAGGTTATTAATCTGATCGAGAATTGGTTGGTCAATATTCCAAATCTTTTTAAGCTTTCTAGTTAGGCGGCAATATTTTGAAATGTGCCCTTGTTTTCCACATTTAAAACATGTTATTTTAGTTTGAGAAAGATTATCCCTGGGTTTGGATCTAGATTCTTTGTGTGACAATCGAGCGGGTGTTTTTTGTTTATTCCTATGGTAAGTTGGTTTGTCTTTCCTAAACTATCTAGGTTTAGATGGCTTCATTTTTTTTACAAGCAGAAAAACCGAATTGTTCATAGAATGTGCCCAGCTCTCTACTTCTTGTAGCTTTTTCTTTAGCAAGTGAAGAGCAGGGAACTCTCTCTCGAGTGTGTGTGCGTGTAGCGCGCCCTTGGGTCCGCCCTTCAAGAAAATAAGAACCAAGGGGATAGTGGAAGCTAACCCCCGGGTGTCATTCACTTGAGGAGCCTAAACTCAAAAACTAAGATGCAAACTAACAAAAGCGGGTAAAAATATTGTATTTGGTTTTTGATTTAGAAAAGATGCAAAAGGTATGATATGTTCAAATGTAAAATAAAGATAAGATAAAAGTGAGATTTGGAGGGGAAGTGAAATGAAATCATTCTTGATAAATGGAAACCTTGGGATTCATTGCTTCTAAAGGTTTTTAGGGAGTTTTTGTTGATTTTCAAAAGACCCCTAGAGGAACCCCTCTAGGCTAGGCTTAGGTTAACTTAATTAATCCCGGAACCCCGCACATTACTTAATTTAACCTAAGTTGATTAAGTTCAAAATCAATATGAATTTGCTAATCGTAAGGGGCTCCTAATCCAACAACTGGGACCCCGAATTGCCACTTAATTAATCCTAGAGTTTAATCGATTACTGGAACCCCAAATAATAAATCAAGACTCTAGGATTGAAGTCCAATGCCACTAATGCAATTTGACAAATTCAAGGACTAACCAATCATGCAAGACTTTAAATCCACAACTTGGGCCACCCCACAATTGCACTTGATTTCTCAATTAACCCTAACTCATTGATGGCCACCCAAACAAAGATTAAGGTTGAAAAGAGTAATTACCCAATGTCTAAACACAATTAATTAATTCTTATGCCATCTCCCTCAAGCAAACAACTTAACACTCTTAATCCACTAACCAAGCCACCTTGCATTAGCACATGATTTTCACAAAGAGAATAACAAAACTATGAACCCATAAATTTCATTAAACTCAAAGTTAATAAATAGCAATGTCAAGCATTTGAACAAGAAGGAAACAACATAAACATAGTTTCTAACCCCATTACAATATACAAAGTTCAAGCACACAACCAAATGTCATAAATATACTCCTAGAACCCTAGAAAAGCATAAATATAACAAGAGGAAGAAGGATTAGAACTAAAACTCCCCTATTCAAGCTTCAAGCTCATCCCTTGGCTCCCACCACCAAGAATGGTGGAGCCTAGCTGCTGTCCTCCAAGAAGAAAACACCAACAAGGAGTGGAGGTTGAAAAACCATGGAGGATTTGAAGGAAGAAGGTGGAAGATGGAAGATGGAGATGAGAGGAAAATGAGAGGCTAGGGTTTGGGACTCCAAAATCTACCCTAATGGGGTGTATCTTTTGTGTTTTAAGTCCCCCAAGTCGGGTCAAGTGAGTGGGGTTCAAGTTGGATCCGAATCAGGCCCCAAAAACGCGACTGATATCTGCAGAATTCGCGCAGTTCGCCGTGGACTTCGCCGCGACGAAGTCACGGTGAACTCATGTGGCCTCTGTTTCTTCTGGCTTTTTCGTCATGGGTTTGCCGCGGTGAAGTCCACAGCGAACTCACTTCTCTTCTATCTCTTGTGGGTGCTTTCGCCGTCAGTTCGCTGCGGCGAAGCCGCGGCGAGGTCACTTTGTTTCTGCTCCTTTGTTTGGCCTTCTTCTTCATCCCGGGTCCGATCTTTTGGTCCTAAGCAACCCTACAAGTGGAAACAAGACTAAACAAGGATCAAATAACCCTATAAACCAATTCATACAAATTAATCTACAATTATGGCTAATTAACCCAAATCTAACACTAGTTCCACCTGAGAGTCTAAGCTCTATGTTAAGCATTATTGGACTAATATCGCATCTTGATCATGTTAGTTGCCTCAATTTATGCATATAAAAACATACAAATCTAAGGATTTGTCAGCAAGTTGTTTTTGAATTTTGTCATCTTGACAAATTTTAAGAGAAGTTTTTTGGACATAAGAAATCAATTGTCCATAACTTAAGTATTCATAAGGGATGTTGCCATCATTATGATTTCTAGGTTTTTCTCTAACTTTATCACCTAAGGATTTAGGTAATCCAGCTAGGAATTTTTCTTTCCAAAATGGTTGATTGGCATCATCTCTTGTAAGTACTCTTTGCAAAAAGTTATCTCTATACCACGAAAATCGGATGGAGTCCTGCACTTAAGATTTGAGAGGAGTTCGGCTGACCTATCTTTCCAAATAGATGGATCTCCAATAAAATGTTTAATAATTGTAAAAATCAAAGTGTTTACAGAATTAGGAATGGGACAGCCATCAGATGTGATGGGTGTTCCATCTACTTCAGTTTTTACAAAGGTAAATATGGCAAGTTTGTCCTCAGGGGAGAGATAATTATCCCACCATCCTTTTAGTTGTCCAGAAAATCTGACTACTAATAGGTTGGTAATGGATTCATCTGAGGCATTGTTTTGGGTTTGGTATGCCGTACTTACCATTGTCATCTGTTGAAGAATTTGTAAAATTTTAGTTTCACTTTGACCATCTATGTTCCATTCATAAATGTGATCAGCACTGAATAATTTAAAATTCTGATTTAATCTTTCTTCTAGTAAAATATCAGGAGGCGAAGATCTTGAATAATATCAGGAGTCTGAAAGTTTAGATTCTGTTTCAGAGTTCATTTTAATATTCATTACATTCTTTGATGATGAGGACGTTTGAGTCTGAGGTATGTCAGGGACAAAGGCAGACTGTAATTGGCTGATCTTATGCTCAACTTGTTTTAAAAGATCAGTTCTGTTGTTTAAGAATTCTAACTTAACCCTTGGGTTGAGTTGGAATGGTTTAAAGAGTCGGGTTTCTAATTTAGAAACTGGTGATTTATTAGTGTCCAGTAGAGGTGTTGTTTTCTGGATAGCATAATCCCCTAAAGTTTGTAAGTATTGATTAGTATAATTGTTTTGCAGCAAGTAGAGGATTATTTTGATCATCTTTTAACTTAGGAATTTGCACTGTTTTAGGAGAAGGTAATTTAGATGAAATTGTTGAGCCGTCTAGGGATCTCCATTCTCTTTTGGTCATGTTTATTTTGTTTATAAAAGGATATTTAATGTTTTGGGTTTGTGCGTAAGCACTAAACCAGTCAAAAAATGGAATATATTCTTGGATGTTTTTAAGGAATCTGTAAAATTTATTTTGAACATTTTCTCTGTCAGATCCTTTGAAATCCATTTTCTCTGGAGTTTGTGTTCTTCATAATAGAATTGTTCTCTAAGGGTTTGTTTATCGATATAGAACTATTTTTCTAAAATAATAATGGGATGGAATGTTTCTCCCTCGTTTAGAGACGAAGTTTCGTAAGGTTCTCCTACTTTCATGGATGAATAAGTTGGAGATTGTGGTGGTAATGAATCTTCAACCTTTTCATAACTAGTTTGAGGAATGATTGATATATTATCGACTCCCTGAATTAAGACATTTGTTTGAGGAGGAATGTTTTTGGGAGGTGGTGCTGACATATAAATGACAGAAGGGGGTTTAGAAAATGAAAAAGAATGCCTTGTTGGCTCTATATTAGATCTGCAGTCTTCATATAAGGAAGCAGATCTAACACTGGAAGAGCAAGATCTTCTTGGTCTTTCAAATGATAATTTAACAGTCCCATCAGTTGTTTGGATGACTTTGCTTACTTGATTTATTGGACAAGGAGCAGGTTTAGAAGCTTTTTCTAAAGTCCAATCATCAGGTAACTCAACGTCATTCCACATAATAGATTTGGGGGTTGTTAAATTAAAATGAGTTTGATATGTCAAGAAAATAATAGTTTGGCCATTATCTGGTGGTATTTGAGCTAAAGAGTTAGATGAGTTTAAGACCTTATAATGTACCCTATATGTTATGGTAGCAGGTATAGATCCTTGTTTCATGTTTAAACCGTGTAGTTTAAGTTTTAGTTTTAACACTTCATGGACTTGTTCATCTTTTAACTCTACCATCCTATCTGGATAGTAGTTAAATAGAATGGACCATTGTGAAAGGTAAATTCAGCTGCGGCTAACAGTGAATCTGAAAAGTCATTATGCCTATTATCTAATAGACATACTAAGGCTGATATGTTCAAGCCTTTTCTAATTAGAGGTTTAATGGCTACTTGGACACTTCCTACATGTAAAAGGTTCCATTTTTTCTTATGTCTTTCAATGGATTTTTGAGAGAGAAGATAGAAATCATGTGTTGATTGGTTTGGTTTTACTTATATGCTATTAGAGCCAGAGGAAGTAGATAAGCTTCGGGATAGGCACCCCTGGTAAACAAAAAAATAATTTATAAATACGTAAAACAAATTAAAAAATAAGGAAGCATTTAAAAAACTGGAAAAGGATTTAAAAATGTTAAATAGCCTATCCCAGCGCTTTTCTGAAAATAAGCGCTGGAATAGGCACCCCTGGTAACAAAATAATATTTAATAAACACGTAAAACAAATTAAAAAAACATGGAAGCATTAAAAAAAAGAGAAAAGGATTTAAAAATGTTAAATAGCCTATCCCGACGCTTTTCTCAAAATAAGCGCCGGAATCACTACAAGAAAATAGGACATTAGTCATGGTTCAAATAGGACGTTTGTCACGGTTTTTAAAACCGTGACAAAATCATCCGTGACAAGCAGATTTGTCACGGTTTTAAAAAACATTGACAACGAAAACAAAAACCGTGACAAGAAGAGCTATTTGTCACGGTTCAAGTCTAAAAACTGTCACAAAATCCGGTCAAAATATAGACAAAACGAGGCAATTTTATCACGGTTCTAAAATCAGAACCGTGACAAAGTGTCACGGTTTGTCATAGCACGGTTTGTCACGGTTGTCCCGTGAGAACCGTGAAAAACCGTGACACTTTGTCACGGTTCTAAAACTAGAACCGTGACATAGTGTGATTTTAAAAAAACAATATTTTTTTATTTTGACCGATTTAATTTTAAAAATTTTATATAATAATTCATCTATTATTGTTTATTCTTTATTTTAATGTCTATAATTATAAGTTATGAAATATAAGTATATAACTATTAAATATTTTTACAAGAATAATTATAATCTTCACCAAAATTTGAAAGACACCTGCAATAAAATAATTTAAACAATCATTAGATATTGCAAGAGATAATATTTGAATTAAATGCTCACAAAACAAAACAAAACTAAATGATATACATAAAACACTAAAACACCAAAGGAAGAGAAAAAAGAGCACCAGAATATACCTAAGAGAGGAGAGAAAGAATGAGGAGGGATGATATGAGTGTCAATGAATAAGTAGGGGGAGGTTTATATACTAAAATCGCCCCGCCTTTTGTCACGGTTTTTGGGTTTTTTTTCAAAAAACCGTGACAAACCTTGTACGGATTACAAATTCCATACACAAATTGTCACGGTTTGTAGATAGAACCGTGACAAAACGTGAACTTTGTCATGGTTCTTTTGTAGGAACCGTGACAAAAATCACGTTTTGTCACAGTTCTTTCGTAGGAACCGTGACAAATAATTTTAAATTTTTTTTTAAAAAAATAAATTCTTTTGTTTTTTAAAAAAATTAAAAAAAAAAAAAACTTTGTCACGGTTTTATAAAAGAACGAGGAACCGTGACAAAACGTGATTTTTGTCCTGGTTCCTACAAAAGAACCGTGACAAAGTTCAAATTTTTTTTAATCCATTTTTGTCACAAGTTTGTCACGGTTTTAAATCAAAACCGTGACAAATTGCATACATTTGTCACGGTTTTATAAACCGTGACAAACATACATTTCTTTGTAGTGAATAGGCACCACTGGTAACAAAATAATATTTAATAAATACGTAAAACAAATTAAAAAAACATGGAAGCATTTAAAAAAAAGGGAAAAGAATTTAAAAATGTTAAATAGCATATCCTAGCGCTTTTCTCAAAATAAGCGCCGGGATAGGCACCCCTAGTAACAAAATAATATGTAATAAATAAATAAAACAAATTAGAAAAACATGGAAGCATTTTAAAAAAGGAAAAGAATTTAAAAATGTTAAATAGCATATCCTAGCGCTTTTCTCAAAATAAGTGCCGGGATAGGCACCCCTAGTAACAAAATAATATTTTATAAATACGTAAAACAAATTAAAAAAATATAGACGCCTTTAAAATATTAATAAAAATATCTAGAGAGCCTATCCCAGCACTTATAATTTCTATGCTTATCTTTATAAAGCACCGGTATAGGTCATTCAAAACCTACCCCAGCGCTTGCATTTGCTAAGCGCCGCTATTGTTGCGTCGCAATAGAGTATTTCTGTAGTAGTGATAAGAAAAGATCTCTCAGTTTTTATTCTATCACCCAATTCACCCCTTGGGTGACAACCAATAGTTACATATATATATATATCCCTAGTGAACAATACAGCTGCATACACAGGTAAGAGGGTTGTCATTCGAGATAATCCTCTATTATATTATTATAGTAGGAAAAATATAGTGTAAGAGGTTTTAACACCATAAACACTATTAGAAAAGGGTAGGTACATTAAGTAGATGCGAGTTCTTTTAATTGTGTTAATAACCACTCTATTTTATAGAAAGTTTTAAGTTGTTCCAATTTGTCAGAAAAGCCCATTCCAACATAAATGAAGTTGGAATAATGTTTGAAAAGAAAAAGTGTTAAATTTTTCGTACTTTCGGCCTTCTGGCATTTGTAAAAGTGGTTATAATCAATTAAAATTCTATAGTATAGTAGTGAAAATTTAGGTGTTACAATTTTCCTTATGATTTTTGGTATTCTGAACTCTTATTGGATGAGATGATTTTTGTTCAATCTAAATTTAGGTGTTACAATTTTCCTTATGATTTTTAATTATTATTGTTTAGTGATTGACCACCATTGAACATGTTTTGTGAAATTAAAATTGAACTTAACGAAGGGAATTTTAAATAGATCATGAAATTAAATAATGTGGAATTAGATTTTAATCTAATTTGAGTCTAGGATAGACATATTCCTAGAAGCTCCGCATAATTAAATTAGAGTGTTTCCAATATAAACTAAATCCAATTAACTTGATTGCACCATATTTTTATACACTTTTCATAGCTAAAATCATTAGATTATTGCATGATCTTGGGGTAATTGCACCTAATTAGGTTAATTTATGACTTTTGCACACTTTGTTGCAATTTGATCTAGTCGAAGGCAATTTGGGCATAATTAGCATGATTTGTTGTTCAACCCATTTTCAAGAACATTTTGGTGCTACCTTAGGTCCATTTTATATGCAGGTCATAGAAGAAACATACCCAAATTAAGGAGCAAGTTGCAGCGAAGAATTCTGGGCAGAGCAGAGGAAGAAAGTGAAGAAAGAAGCAGAACCAATGTGAGTTCGCCGTGGGTTTCACCACGGCGCCCAGCAAGTTCCAGAATGGATGCTAGCTCACCGTGGCGACAGCCACGGCGAGCCCACGACGAAAAAGACGAAATCTGCAAAAATTCTGACGCGATTTTAGGGTTTCTGGGGGAGTATAAATAGATCCAAACACCCCCACCTTCAATCTCCAAGCCTCCTATGCACGAAATTGAAGAGCTCTCCTAGGGTTTTACTCTTTTCCTTCATTCCCCACTCAAATCTTCACCATCCTCACTCATTTTCACCTCCATTGTTGCTGATTTTCTTGTTCTTTCCCTTTTCATCTTCCATTTCCACCTCACCTTCCCTTCTATCTTCCTCACTCATGGAGGCTATCATCATGGGTCCATTTGGGCACGAATTTGAGGATATGAGAGGCTATAATCTTGGTGCTTTGGTGGTGTGAAGGTGGCTTGAGCTTCAATGGGCGAAATAGGGGAGTTTTTTGTTTTCTCATGCTCTTCTCTTTTATGTATTGAGTATTGTGGTTTCATTTCTCTTGTACATTTGGATTGGATGCATGATTTTCCTTCTTCATTGTCTATGATTTGGAATATTTGTGTTGGACATTGAGTTATGTTAATTGAATGATATGTATGTTCAAATTTCCTATTGGATTTGTGATGCTATATGGTTTTTAGTGGTTGCTAGATTGTGTAGCTTAATTTATCCAATTGAATGTTTTGGTTGCACATTCTTGAGGGGAATCGGTTTTCAAAACTTAATTTTCAACACACACCAAGTGGAGCTTAACACTAACCCTAAGTAATGGCTAAGAAAGTGGTTGCTTGATTAGTCATTAATTAGGGCTAGTGGACCCCTAGTGGTTGCTTGGGGATTTTTCAATTATACTTGGTGCATCTTTTGACTCCCAATATCAATTTTTATGAAGCGTGAGAGCCACCAAAACACTATCAAAGCCCATTTTATAAAATCACCCTTAATCCAAACTCTTTTCACTCATTAACCTAAAATACCAAAAACAAGTAATTGCATTTGTCTATAGTTTTAGTGAATGAATTTTCAAACCAAAACCCCCCATACCTTTTATTGTTTTAATTGCATTTAGCTAGTTTAGGTAGGTTAAAAGACTCCTCAAGTGAAACGACCCGGGGTTGCAACCTATATTGCAATCCTTGGATTAAATCTTGATTTTAACCCCCAAGGCGCATTAGGCAAAGGTAAAATCAATGGCGCCGTTGCCGGGGAGTCATTTTTTACTCCCTAGGTTAGCTAAGTGTCAATTGAAACTATTGACTAGGGGTAGGAGTCATTAGGATTAGATTTAGGTCATTGGCATCCTTAGGTTAGTTAAAAATTACTTGTTTTGCATTGCATCAAGTTTGACAAGAAAATACCAAAAATATCGCTTGCCCTGTGTTTTTGCTTGAGTGAGATACCTGTTTAGCTGTATTGCTGGACTTTCTTGCACCTACTTGTGAATACTTGACTTGCCATACTTCAACACTCATATACATCGCATACACATCTCATATCATACTTTGCCATACACACTTCACACATACATTACAACACACATACTTTACATCATACTTTCACACCATACTCACTTGCATCATCATTCATCCATTTTTCCTTGAAATTGTGCAATTGCATCTTTGTTGAGCCTTAGTCTACACTTGTTGTCTGCACCTTGTGTATGATTCGAGGGAACCCTAGAGACCAAGAGCTTTACCCTGAATACCCAGAAATCGAGAGACACCTTACTAGGTTGAGAAAGACACAAAGAGAGGGATCCTCTGTTACATCCTTGATAGTTGAACACCCATCCTCTTGTGAGTCAAGCATTGAGAGTGACCCAGAAACTGAGAGTGATACTAGAGACATGGAGGGAGATCACCATATTCTTGAAGTCCAAGTAGAGCCGAATCTAGGTGGTAATGGGGGAGGACAAGTGTTTAATGATGGTGAGCAACGTAGAAGAAGAACCATTAGGGAAGCCACCACAACCAACATTAACCACAACCCATTCATGAATGCATTCCCCACTATGAACACTGATTATGAAATTAAAGGCTTATTGATATAATCCTTACCTAAGTTTTATGGTTTGCAGGAAGATGAGCCACACGATCACTTGGATGAGATCTTCATACATTGCAACACCATGAAACCAGTGAGAGCACAAGTGGAGGATGTCATGTGGAGAGTGTTCCACCTTACTCTAAAAGGCAAAGCTAAGCAATGGTACATGAGTTTGCCTACTTTCAATCCAGATGCCCTCGCTTCTTGGGGAAACTTGAAGCAAGCCTTTCTAGAAAAGTTCTACCCAGCCACTAGAACATCTGCAAGAAGAAAAGAGATCAATTCCATCACTCAAGAGCCCGATGAATCTCTTTTTGATTATTGGTCGAGATTTCAAGACCTTTTAAAGAAATGCCCTCATCACCGAATTCCCAATGAGCAATTAGCCCATACCTTCTATGATGGGTTACGAGAAAGAGACCAAGATAAATTGGATGCGGCCGCCAGAGGCTCATTCATTGACTACACACCTGAAGAGGCATGGCCTCTAGTTCGTAAGCTCGCTTTGGCCAAAGAAAAACATGGTTCCAGAAGATCAACCCGCAGTCTTCAAAGGGTTTATTCTACTTCTCTTCACATTCCTTAATTGGATAGGTTTAAGGCTGAATTCAAAGCAATCCACTCTAGATTGGACAAGATCTCCGGTCCATCTTCCCCACAAGGTCCAATTGGTAATGAGTTGGTGGGTCCATCTTGTGATTATTGTGCATCACCTATGCACCTCTCAAGCGATTGCCCTTCTAAGCCGGAAGAATGTAATGCAATGTTCCAACCAAGGCAAGGCAACAATCCGAGATGGGACCCCTATTCCAATACATACAATGAGGGGTGAAGACAAAATCCTAAGTTCAGTTGGCGCCAAGATGGCAATCCTCCAAGACAATTCCAAGGAGAGTCTTCCCAAGCACTAGCTCCCATGAGAAGAGAAAGACCCACTAATGACTTTGAAGAGTTGAACAAGTCCATCACTCTAGGATTCTGTCATGTGGAAGGTCTCATTGACTCTAGGGCGAATGAAACGAAGCAATGTATGGAGTCAAGGTTTGAGAAGGTAGATAACCGTATGAGCCAATGGGAGACCAAGAGTGCTAACTTGGAGGATTATGTCATGAAGCTTTCAAACTCTTTCAATGAGTTTCAAGCCAAGGAAAGTGGCCCAGCTCTGTCCAATACGGTCATCAACCCCAAGTCTTTGAATGCTGTTACTTTGAGAAGTGGGAAATCGCTAAATCCCATGCCACTCAAGAAGAGGGTTCACTTTCCAATTAGTGAAGAGGAGGATGATGACGAGCCAGTGGATGAGGAGATTGAAGTGGAAAGCCCTACTTGGAGCCCACCATTGAGCCCAATGAAGTTTGCGCAATCTGAGAGTGCTAAGGAAAAGGAACTCCAAGAAAGGAGGGCATTTGCTTGTAAAGTCTGGAGAGAGTGCTAGCTAGGTGTGTCAAAAAGAATTTAGTCCTTAATTATGAAAAATGTCATTTCATGGTCACACATGGCATAGTTCTAGGCCACCTAGTCTCTAGCCGAGGCATTGAGGTCGATAAAGCAAAGACCGAGGTGATTGCATCCTTGCCTTATCCCACTTGTATTAAAGAGCTCCGCTCTTTCTTGGGACATGTAGGCTTTTACAGACGCTTCATCAAGGGTTTTTCCCAAATTGCATTGCCTCTTTCTCATTTGTTGCAAAAAGATGTTGAATTTGTTTTTGATAATGAGTGCAAAATGGCTTTTGAAACATTAAAGAAAACTCTTTTGGAGCCTCCTATTCTTCTTGCTCCCGATTGGTCATTGCCCTTTGAACTAGCATGTGATACTTCCAACTATGCGGTTGGCGCCATGCTAGGTCAAAGGAGCAACAAGGCACCACATGTAATAGCATATGCATCTAAGACTTTGGATTGTGCACAAAGGAATTATACCACCACTGAAAAAGAACTTTTTGCCATTGTCTTTGCATTGGATAAATTTAGACAATATTTGCTACATTCTGTGGTTGTCATTTATACTGACCATGCAGCTATAAAGTTTCTGTTCACAAAGCCATACTCCAAGCCGAGACTTCTTCGGTGGACACTTTTGCTACAAGAGTTCAACTTACATATCAAGGATCGCGCTGGAAATGCCAACTTGGTAGCCGACTACTTGAGCAGACTCCCAGAGAACACTAGGGAAGTAGATCTTTTTAACCTTGTTTGTGATAATTTTCTGGATTCCTCTTTGTGTGCGATTAATGTTGAGGTGCCTTTGTATGCTTCTTTAGTTAATTATCTTGTTTGTGCCCTCATCCCGGATGACATGTCTCCTTTCTAGGTGCAAAAATTAAAGAGCGAGGCCCAATACTATGTTTGAGATGAACCACACCTATGGAGACTGTGCAATGATCAAGTAATCCAGAGATGCATACCGGAATCCGAGTCCCTAGACATCCTTTCTGCTTGCCACTCGATGGTTTGTGCTGGCCACTATAGTTCTAGGAAAACTGCTAGGAGGGTCTTAGATGCTGGTTTCTATTGGCCTACACTTTTCAAAGATGCCTATTCATTTTGTAAATCCTGTGATAAGTGCCCAAAATTTGGGGGGAGTGCGAAGAAAAGACATGAGATGCCCCAAAGACCCATTCTAGTCTGTGAGATTTTTTATATTTGGGGGATAGACTTTGTGGGACCTTTCCCACCTTCCTCTGGTTTCACTTATATCCTACTTACCGTAGACTATGTCTCTAGGTGGGTAGAAGCTATCCCAACCCGAAAGGATGATGCACCCACGGTCTCCAAGTTTCTCAAGTCTAACATCTTTAATAGATTTGGAGTACCAAGAGGTCTCATAAGTGATCGAGGAACCCACTTTTGCAACAAGCTTCTTGATAACTTGCTTGCTAAGTATGGGTGTCCCACAGAGTGTCTAGCCCATACCATCCCCAAACCAATGGCCAAGCGGAGGTGTCAAACAGGGATATAAAGCATATTCTTGAGAAAATTGTTAAGCCATCAAGAAATGATTGGAGTGATCGACTTGAAGATGCATTATGGGCATACCAGACCGCATTCAAGACACCCTTAGGCATGTCTCCATACTGGTTGGTTTTTGGTAAAGCTTGTCATTTGCTGGTTGAGTTGGAGCACAAGTCTTATTGGGCCGTGAAATTATGCAATATGGAGTTAGATGCCGCTGGAAATGAAAGATGCCTTCAATTGCAAGAACTTGATGAATTGCGCCTTCAGGCATATGAGAGCTCAAGACTCTACAAGGAAAAGACCAAGTTGATCCATGATGGCAAGATCTTCAATCGCAGCTTCAAAATTGGTGACCAAGTTCTTATGTACCAAGCCCACTTCCACCATGGTCATGGAAAGCTCACATCAAATTGGTTCGGTCCGTACGAAGTAACAAAGGTCAACAAGTTTGGGATGGTTGAGCTCATTGAAGAGGAGACCGGGAAGGAATTTGTGTCAAATGGGCATCTCCTCAAGCTCTACCATGAACCAGTTACAAAACCTCCTTGAGGCCAGGTTGCTTCTTCTCCTTATCTTGTTTACTTTCATGCATTCTTGAACAAGTGTGGAGAGGGAGCATCTTAGTAGAAAATAGGAATTAGGACTTTTACATTCAATAAAATACCCTATGCCATTACAAACTTTCTGTCATTTTCACTTATGATATGCATTTGTCCTGTGATTTGCGTTTTTCCATCATGCCTACTATTGATTGCACTTGTCTCTTCTTCTCTCCCCTTATGTGTAGTGACGTGTTGTGCCCCAATCTTACGATTGGACTTCGCAACTTTCCTCTTCACCAGGGATAAGTCAATTGATAGTTTGGTGAGTTTTTACATTGAGGACAATGTAAATTTCAAGTGTGGGGGAGGGGACTAGGTAGTCTTACTGCTTGATCTATTGATTTTATCATATTATGATGTTATGCCACATTAGAGGAAATTTTTGTCAAATTTTTCAAAACCAAGGTAAATTTTGCTCCTTAGTCTTTTATTGCGACGGAGGGTCGCATTCATTGCAATAGAGGACCTAGTTGCATTTTCTATCCATTTTTAAAACTTGTTTTGTGAAAACCTAGTGTGGCAACAATTTTTGAAAAACCATGGAGCAAGACTGGACCTTACCCTTTGATTAATGAGCTTCATGAGCAATGGGAAGAATTCAAAGAATTATGCATTTTAGCCTTTCAATTTTTAAGAGCTAGTGATGAGTTATTTTCAAGCATATGCATTGTGTTAATTGGCCTTGCAATTGGATATTAAATTGGCAATTGAGGTTAACCTTGTTGTGAGATTTTTGGGCCTAATTTTCATTTCAAGAGTGTATACTTGCTTGATCATTCAATTTCTAGAACTTGTCTCTACTCTTTGTCAAAGCTAGAATTGCATTCATGCATGAAGATGATTTAGGCATTCATTTCATCACCCTACTTCCCCAAACACAAAACCCACAACATGACATTTTCCATTGTTCACCCACTTTGAGCCATTCCTTGGTTGTAATGCATTAATGTGAATTTTGTGATGAAGCATTGAGTTTGAGCCGCTTTTGTTTGTCACTAATACCATGTATATATTAGAAAGAAAAGCAAATAGAAAGGTGTGTATAAAAATAGATAAAAAAAGAGAGAAAAGAAGAAAAGAAAAAAAAGAGAGAAAGAAGGTTTGAAGAATAAGGCATTTTTTGATGTGGCATCATTATTGTTAAAATTATGCTTTCATATGCTATGTGCCCTAATAGTAACATTAAATTTCATTTCAACTTTTCCTTTCCATAACATGCAATCCACCTTGGCTTTTCCATCATTTCAACCCTACAAGTCCTTTTGATTCATACATGATTGTATGCTTGAGTGGAGATATTAGAGTAGTTACAAACTTATGGTAAATTGTAGTTTGAGAAAGTTGAGTGTGAAAAATCCCACATAAGGTAAGGAGAGTGAAACACTATTATCTTGAGAGTCCTCTTTGCCATGGCTTCATCCAATTACTTTGCCAATTCTCCCTTTGCATATTCTTGATCATGATTCATGCTAGCTTAAGATTATTGATTTGTTAAAACCATTATTCTTTGCATTGTACCCTTTGTCCAGGATTACAAAGGTCTAAGTGTGTGTGGGGGAAATGATTGCACCATATTTTTATACACTTTTCATAGCTAAAATCATTAGATTATTGCATGATCTTGGGGTAATTGCACCTAGTTAGGTTAATTTCTGACTTTTGCACACTTTGTTGGAATTTGATCTAGTCGAAGGCAATTTGGGCATAATTAGCATGATTTATTGTTCAACCCATTTTCAAGAACATTTTGGTGCTACCTTAGGTCCATTTTATATGCAGGTCATAGAAGAAACATACCCAAATTAAGGAGCCAAGTTGCAGCGAAGAATTCTGGGCAGAGCAGAGGAAGAAAGTGAAGAAAGAAGCAGAACCAATGTGAGTTCGCTGTGGGTTTCGCCACGGCGAACTCACGGCGCCTAGCAAGTTCCAGAATGGATGCTAGCTCGCCGTGGTGACACGAAATCTGCAAAAATTCTGACGCGATTTTAGGGTTTCTGGGGGAGTATAAATAGATCCAAACACCCCCACCTTCACTCTCCAAGCCTCCTATGCACGAAATTGAAGAGCTCTCCTAGGGTTTTACTCTTTTCCTTCATTCCCCACTCAAATCTTCACCATCCTCACTCATTTTCACCTCCATTGTTGCTGATTTTCTTGTTCTTTCCATTTTCATCTTCCATTTCCACGTCACCTTCCCTTCTATCTGCCTCACTCATGGAGGCTATCATCATGGGTCCATTTGGGCACGAATTTGAGGACATGAGAGGCTAGAATCTTGGTGCTTTGGTGGTGTGATGGTGGCTTAAGCTTCAATGGGCGAAATAGGGGAGTTTTTTGTTTTCTCATGCTCTTCTCTTTATGTATTGAGTATTGTGGTTGCATTTCTCTTGTACATTTGGATTGGATGCATGATTTTCCTTCTTCATTGTCTATGATTTGGAATATTTGTGTTGGACATTGAGTTATGTTAATTGAATGATATGTATGTTCAAATTTCCTATTGGATTTGTGATGCTATATGGTTTTTAGTGGTTGCTAGATTGTGTAGCTTAATTTATCTAATTGAATGTTGTGGTTGCACATTCTTGAGGGGAATCGGTTTTCAAAACTTAATTTTCAACACACACCAAGTGGAGCTTAACACTAACCCTAAGTAATGGCTAAGAAAGTGGTTGCTTGATTAGTCATTAATTAGGGCTAGTGGACCCTTAGTGGTTGCTTGGGGATTTTCCAATTATACTTGGTGCCATCTTTTGACTCCCAATGTCAATTTTTATGAAGCGTGAGAGCCACCGAAACACTACCAAAGCCCATTTTATAAAATCACCCTTAATCCAAACTCTTTTCACTCATTAACCTAAAATACCAAAAACAAGTAATTGCATTTGTCTATAGTTTTAGTGAATGAATTTTCAAACCAAAACCCCCATACCTTTTATTGTTTTAATTGCATTTAGCTAGTTTAGGTAGGTTAGAAGACTCCTCAAGTGAAACAACCCGGGGTTGCAACCTATATTGCAATCCTTGGATTAAATCTTGATTTTAACCCCCAAGGCGCATTAGGCAAAGGTAAAATCATAACTCATGTGAGACATGACATAATTAATATAGGTGAGGGTATAAATGGACCAACAGGTATTTATAGACACTAGTACTCTAAATTAACTGCTTATGTTAAAGTATAATCAATTTAGTGGAAATAAAATCTAAGAAGCAAACAAGGGATTAGCGACTCTAGGTTGTTCATTTAACTCTTGAATTTAATCCGTATGAATGTTCATGTTTTCTTTGAATCTTAGTTAATTTTTATTCATTCCTTTGAAATCAATTTTATTTAGCTCAACCTAAACAAAAATAGGAGATTTAATGCCTAATTATTAATTATCTTGAGTAGTCTCTGTGGGATCGACCTTTATTTGCCAAAGTACTATTTCTACGGCCTGTAAATTTGAGGAGCTTATTTAAAATTTTGGTAACATCAACTTCCTTCTACCTTGTTTGTGATCGAGTTCTCTATGGGGAGTAGCAATTAAAGTCCCATGTTCTTGGTGATGGGTTCCAAATGATGAGTTTGGAGCTTCTAATTAGGGAAGTTTTGTTCTCCACCATCTCTTCCTTATGTATATTTCATTTTTCTAGGGTTCTAGGAATTGTTCTATGCATTTGTATGTATTCTTCATTTTTATCTTTGTATGAGAGAGGTAGAAATAATTTTCTTGTTGATTTTCTTTGTATGGATGCTTGACATTGCACCTATTGATTTGAACATCTTTTATTTGTATGGGTTCATCTTATAAATGTATATTTTTAGTTAATATCATGTACTAAATGAGGGTTCTTACTTAGTGAACTATAGTGTCAAGTTTTTATGTTTAGAAATTAACAAATAAGCTTGTTATTACTTGAGAAACATTGGGCTTCAATTTGTTAGTTCTAAATTATTGATTAGGGTTCCATCAAGAAATTAGAATTAACAAATTAATCTTGATGCAATTTGGGGTTCCGGTTCTAGGATCAAGAGTTCCTTGCAATTAATATATTTATTTTTGTCGAAAAACTTAATCAACTTGGATTAGAAAGATTAGTGTTCGGGGTTTCGGTATTAATCATTTTAATCCATGTTTAGAGGGGCTCCTTTAGGGTTCACTAGAAATTGACTAATTTACTCCTTAAATTAATCTTTTGAAGCAATGATTACTAAGGTTTCCATTTGCCAAGAATTATCATCCCATTTAATCTAAATCCCGTTTTGGTTCAATCTCCAATTGTTTTTGAACATAATCTCTCTTTTCAACCAATTTTTATACAAAACCCAAATACAATACTTTTACCCACCTTTACAAGTTTTAATCAGTTAATTGGGATCATTTGTATTTAGGCTCCTTGAAAACGACATCCAGAAATAGCTTCCACTTCTCTGAGGTCTAATTTTCTTGAAGAGTAGATTCAAGGCGTGCCACACCGAGCTTTAGAGCTCCTATATAATATATATATATATATATATAAGTCTCAAACAAACAAAAAAAATTCTTACAATTTTGTCATCTTTTTTATTTTTCAATTTGCAAAAAGTCATTAACGTGACGTGACAGTGATATTGATACGAACAACACTACACAACATATAGAGACGAGTTAAAATATAAAACTATGATCAGAGTTTGAATTCTACTCAATTTAATACGTGCCTCTGTACGCGCTCCTTGCGTCACTATTAATCACACACACACAGAAGAAACAAAAAAAGGTTCAACAAATATATATATATATTGATTAGTAGTGCAATGGATTCAAAGAAATATGACCTTTTATTAGGAACGAATTATGATTAAGAAGTATATTTATAAATTTTTTATGGACTACCATATGTAATATATGGATGGGATATGCTTGCACTTTAATTGATAAATTTTTGTACGTCTATCCAAAAAAAAAAGTAATATATTTTTTTTTATTTGTGAGTGTGGGATTTGAGCACATTCTTAATAATTAATTTGTCAATTTGGCCTTTTAGGATAATTCTTTATTTTATAATAAAAAGTTTACTTTTGATTCAGAAAATTACTTATAAGTACCAAGCGAAAAAATTAATTACAAAGAGACCTAAAAAATTCAACGTTTTTTTTTTTTTTTTACAACCTTTAACAAAAGCTACTGTAACTCAACTCTTAAATATGAAAGTTGGACTTGAAACGTAAATTATTAAATTTTATATGAAAATATGTGGATTATTCAACCTATAATGCAATTAAGCTTCAATTGTTTTTTTTTTATTTCACAAATCTTTGTAGATAAAAAATGGGAAAAGGTCATCCACTAAAAATTTAATCAGTAAGAAGTTATTGAGTAAGAATAATGGTACTTTGTATATACAACATTTGCAGGATACTGGTGTGTAAAGAAATTTATTATGTCCGATGTAATAATAAAATTTTTAATGATCGAAGATACTTTTGAAAAAATGGGGGAAATCAATTGAAAATTTTATACAAAAAAAAAATACTAATATTATGAACATGTCTACATATAGAGTATTATTACTCTCATTTAGGTTATTTTTACTAATAAAATTTTGAATCGGCCACCAAAGAAAGTCTAACATTCAAAATTTAATCATTAAGAAGGACCTAATAAATTTTTACATTGTGCAATCTACAAATGTTATATGCAGATGGTACCAATACCCTATACATTAGACTTCACAAATGATATATGTACATAATACCCTATACATTATACTTCACAAATGATGTATGTACATAGCATCGGTATTCTGATTCATGTACTTATCAATAATAAAATTTTGAACGAGGATTTTTTCCCAATTTTCTAACTACAACGATTTGTGAAATAAAAAAAAAAAAAGCAATTGATTAAATTGCATTATAAAGTAAAAAACAGCCTCATTTAATGGGTGAGCATTATGTGCTCATAGATCCTATGAGCACATAATGTGGATTCCTTTCGGTTGGCATATTATATATATAAGGAAAATGGAGCAATACGTTGTCGTAAAATTTTTAATCTAAGCAATAGAATAATTTATATTTAACGATTTCTTCAACTAGAAAAGCTAATTTTATCGAGTACTTTCCAGTACATCTCCACCTTAAGCATTTTCCATACCTGATGATGAAGGAAGGAGGTTTTTTTTTTTTTAGTTAAAAAGAGGAAGAAAGGCCTGCAAATGGTAGATAGAGTTAGTCAAGATGCGCAATAGCAAAATAACAATTGTTTATATGTAAAATTTATAATTCCTAATTTACATTATACACATTTAATTTGAACATCTTACAAAGATCAAAATACAGGCCAGGTGTAGTTAGAGAAATTGACTTAATGGATAAAATCATTCATGACCTATATGTTTGTCGTTCGCAAATTTGATTAGATACTAGCTTGTAATGGATAGATACAAATGGATATAAGGTTTATCCTTTAATTAATAAACTTTTTTACCTACATTATAGAGCAAGGGCCGGCACTTTGGATGAAAAAAAAAATTATGATTTCAATATTTTCTAGAGCACCTTATATTATAGAATCAATCGACCAAATAATCTTGAGTGACCCTGACAGGAAGGAAAGAAGGCAGTAATATTCAAAGTTATTCGTCTCTATCATACAACAAATAACTAATTAGATCATGCAAATCCAAATCTAATTTTAATAATAAAGTAGTGAATTTGACTATCTGTATCTCCCGGAGCTAGTATTTGGCTATCAAGTAAAGCTAATCCACACATAATAATAGAAGGATAAAATTTAGGCAGAGTTGCTTATATTTATCAGATAAAATTTATAGGTGAATTTAAAAGTGGCACATAATCATTTTAACAACTAATAATGGTAAAATAACAAGTTTCCATATTTCATAATTAAATTTATGAGTGTACATACACATTTCAATAACTAATAACAAAATATATACCCATATGAAAATCTACAAATCCTAACTTACATTGCAAGATACAAAAATTTACAAATGTTCACAGATGAATTTACAAATGCATATCCGCTATTTAACAGCTAACAGTAATAAAATAATAAGTGTGATTGGATAATTTAACTTAATAAACATAAGTAGCTTGCTTCACATAAGTTTTGTTCATAGTAAAATTACGTACTATGCATAAAAATTTATTCCGGATTCATGTGATATACTCCTCGTGCCGCCTTACCATTTGTTTTGGCTATATACAAAATGCTATTGGCTACGTTGATCCAGATAAAATTTGATATAAAATACAAAATATTGAGGATGATAATTTTTAATTTGTATACTCACGAACATATCTCAGAATATGCGCCCTCCTCTACTTATAATAGACCACATGTGGGCTTCTCCATACAAAGAACACAAGTCTATATCCTTCTCCTCTCCATACAAAAAGCTCTGGATAATACTTTGTAATTTGTATCCACACGATCTACCTGCTTCCGCACAATGTCCCCTCACTTGTTTTCTTTATTCTCATATTTCAATCTTGTGACTCTGCTTCATCACTAAGCAACGAAACAGATCGTCTATCTTTAATCAAATTCAAGAAATCAATATCCACTGATCCATATCGCATCTTGGATTCTTGGAATTCATCCACACACTTCTGCAATTGGCATGGAGTCTCTTGCGGCCACAAGCATCAAAGAGTTACACGGTTGGTTTTACAAGGATATCAATTATCAGGTACTATATCTCCTTTCATTGGCAATCTCTCCTTTCTAAAACTCATCGTACTTGACAAAAATAACTTCCATGGAAAAATTCCACAAGAGTTGGGTCTTTTGTCCCGACTACAGCAGCTTGTTATCCAAAATAATACATTGACAGGAGAATTTCCGATCAATATCACAAGTTGTTCTAACCTCATGATCATAGCATTGTCAGGGAATCATCTTATTGGAAAAATACCAATGAAGATTGGCTTTCTCCATAAGCTTGAAGGTTTGTATCTACTTGTTAACAATTTCACTGGAGAAATCCCAACTTCCTTGTGGAATCTTACTTCTCTCAGTCATCTTTCTTTGAGTGCTAATAGCTTGGAGGGGAGTATACCTGAAGAGATAGGCCATTTGAAAAATTTGACTGGATTTGATGCAGGAGTCAATAAGCTTTCAGGTGTATTACCTTCGGCTCTTTACAATTTGTCATCTCTCACGTTCGTAGATCTTGCATTCAACCGATTCATTGGCTCTCTCCCTGCTAACATGTTCTTCAACCTCCCCAATCTACAAGTCTTGGCACTTGCGCTAAATCAATTCTCAGGTCAAATCCCAACATCCATTGAAAACGCAACTATGCTTGTTGGGATCTCCATAGGAGCAAATAACTTTGTAGGGAAAATTCCAGAGTTAGGAAAGTTGCATAGCCTCTCACCTCTAGAGTTTGGTAATAATAGTCTGGGAAGTACTTCTTCAAAAGATTGGGAGTTTCTAAGTTCATTGAGCAATTGTAGTAAGTTGGAACGACTATACATGGACCAAAATAATTTTGGGGGCCATTTACCAAATACCATAGGAAATTTGTCTACCCAACTTGCTATACTCATGCTTTAACAAAATCAAATAAGTGGTAGAATCCCTGCTTCCTTGGGAAACCTCATTTACCTGACGTCGCTAGAAATGGAGATGAATTATCTCACTGACATGATCCCTGTTACTTTTGGAAAGTTCCAAAACATGCAATACTTGTCCTTGTCGCAAAATAAACTTTATGGAGAAATAACAAAGTTCATTGGCAATCTCACCCTGTTATTTCACCTAGATTTGTCACATAACATGTTTGAAGGAAACCTTCCTCCTAGCATTCGGAATTGTAAGAGTTTACAATATCTTGATCTGTCACAAAACAATTTCAACGGAGTCATCTCAATTCAACTAATTAGTCTTTCATCTCTATCAATTTTGTTGAACTTGTCACACAATTCTTTTGGCGGAGATATCCCTAATGAGGTTGGAAACTTAAAAAATATTGAAAAATTGGATGTCTCTCAAAATCACCTAACAGGAAATATTCCTCAAACCCTTGGAGATTGCCAAAACTTAGAGTATCTCTTTTTACAAGGGAACTTCTTTCAAGACACCATCCCCTCATCATTGGCCTCACTGAAAGGTCTGAGGTATCTGGACTTGTCACAAAATAACTTGTCTGGATCAATTCCAATAGACCTGCAGGATATTCCATTATTGGAGTTTCTAAATATTTCCTTCAACATGCTTGATGGAGAGGTACCAAGCAAAGGCGTCTTTAGAAATGCAAGTGCGATATCACTTGTGGGAAATAACAAGCTTTGTGGAGGCATATCAAAGTTGGGGCTGCCACCATGCCCAATTAAATCCAATGGACCAAAGAAACATCAAAACTTCAAGATAATCGTATCTATATGTTGTGTGATTGCTTTTCTTCTTCTGTCATCTGTTGTTATATATCATGTGATGAAAAGAAGAAATAAATCTTCTTCAAGTTCACCAACAATTGACATGATTTCCCGAGTATCATATCAAAGGTTGCACAATGCTACAGATGGATTTTCTATTATTAACTTGATTGGATCAGGGAGTTTTGGCTCTGTGTATAAGGGAAGTTTCGAATCTCAAGAAATTGTAGCGATAAAGGTCATTAACCTTGAAATAAGGGGAGCTCACAAGAGTTTTGTTGCCGAATGTAATGCACTTAGAAATGCAAAGCATCGAAATCTGGTAAAAATTATAATATGTTGTTCTAGCATAGATTACCATGGGCATGAATTTAAGGCTCTAGTTTATGAGTATATGGTGAATGGAAACTTGGAAAAAGTGGTTGCATCCTAGAGCAGAAAATCAAAATCTGGACCATCCAAGAATTTTGCTCCTCGATCAAATAATAAATATTCTTATTGACATTGTGTCTGCATTAAACTATCTTCACTATGAACATGGGCAACCTCTAATTCATTGTGATTTGAAGCCAAGCAATGTCCTTCTTGATAGCAACATGGTTGCTCATTTGAGTGATTTTGGATTGGCAAGACTGCTCTCAAGTGTTGTAGTCATCTCTAATGAACAAAGCAGCTCAATTGGTATAAAGGGTACCGTTGGCTATGTTCCTCCAGGTATCATTTGAAGTTCTTTTACTACATGGTAATTCAAATTCATTGTGCTTTCAAACTCACTTTTTTGCAATGATCATATATAATTAAGAGAATTAACATTTTTACAAAATATTTCAGAATATGGAATGGGTTCTCAAACATCAACACAGGGTGACATGTATAGTTTTGGCATTCTCATCTTAGAGATGTTAACGAAAAGAAGACCCACTGAAGATATGTTTAAAGATGGTAATAATCTTCAAACATATGTAGAAGCTGCATTTCCAGACAAGATTTTTGAAGTTTTGAGCCCAACCATTCTTCCATAAGAAGTGGGAGCATCAGGAGAATTATCGGACAACGTTAGGCAAATCCATACTAATGTTGAGAAATGCTTGCTTTCTTTATTTAAGATTGGACTTGCATGTTCAATAGAATCACCTCAAGAAAGAATGAATGCAGCTGATGTCCTCAGGGAGCTAAATTATGTCAAAAGGTTGTCCCCTTTGTGGTGATGAGTATACAACATCGCCTAAATAAATGCAATGTTTGTAAACTTGTAATGCCATTTTTTAGTAGCGCACTGTGATTGAATGCATAATGCAATACTTCTCTTCAATTTATTTATATAATCCTTGTTTTAGGTTAGGTCATCTTCTAAAACTACATCACCTTAGTGTACTTGTTTAGTCTTATTAATGTCTTTTAATTAATTTACTCCACCAAAACATTAAAAAAAACATTAAATCTCAATAAATTTATCGTAAAATTAATAACTTCACAATTTTAATCCTATATAATATACACCCTACCATAAGTGTGCAAAGCCTTTACAATAACGAAATAAATGGTGAAATTGTACATCAAATAAAAAATTAATAACATCGCTTGAATATATATAAAAAAAACTTCTCTATTTTATAAATAGGACATGAGGAGTATGTGTTCTTGGAATAAAGCAAAATTGATCTTAATTAGGAGGCGGAAAGTGATGAAGGAGATTAGAAGAACAAAAAAAAAAGGAAGAAACAAAGTAAAATTGACTCGCGTGAGTCAATTTTCCCCTAAAAAAGAACCCAACTGTTTTCTTCGAATTGCTGATGGTACTTAGGATTCTCGTGTTTAGACCCATTCAAGGGTTCAGTGCCCACTTTTAACGTGATTATAACGCACTTTATGGACCATGGGCACTTCTTATCAATGATAGTTACTATTGAATAATACTCCCTCCATTCCTATATATAAGAGCCAAAAATTTAAATGGTTTTGTCCTTTTTTATAAAAGCCTGTCCAAATTTGTCAAAGCATTTAATGAGTTTTTTTTTCCACTTTACCCATCATTATTCTCTCTATTTACATTTTCTTTCATACTCATTTATTAAACTATTATCACATTTCTCTCTCTTATATACTCAATCATAACTGAGGGCAAATACTACTGTAGAAACAGGTTTTCACGTCCGTTATTTTAGAGTTTTCACGTCACTTTTTTTTGGGACGTTAATTAGAGTGAGATGGAAAACTCGACTTTTAATGTCATAAAAAGACGGACGTGGAAAGTCAGAGTTTCCATGTCCCAAATTATAAAAAAGGAGACGTTGTTTGTATCTTTTAACGTCTCATTTTGTTTGTCTGTGACGTGGATATATAACGGAAGATGAATTTTGGTAAAATATTTCAACATGAGAAACAACGTCACACATTATTAATTTGTGACTTGGTTTCCTATAAAATGTGTGAAGTGGTTTGTTTTTTAAAAAAAAATCATCCTTTATTTTCTTTTGCTTTCCCCATCTGTATACATTGCAAATGTCACATAAACTCTACAATTGCAGATCAACAAATATATATATACACATTATACACAAAATTCCAGCAATGTACAGAGCATAATAGTAAAATGCTCACAAATAAAATCACTAACACAGGCCAAGAAAATAAGGAAAATTAAACAAGTCTAAGAGTTAGTAATGCAACACTGCACAGAATCAGAATCAACACTGTAGGCAATAAAAAATCAGCACATAATTGCCAATTCAGATTTTTAATTAACTAACAATGAAAGGAAAAATTGAGCACAACGTTCACGAAGCGAATCAACGTCTTCGATTGTAAATGAGTCGGTTGCATCATAAAACTGCAACAATAATGGATGTTATGATCAATGTAAAGTTAAATAAAACATCATATATTTATGTATTAATTGTATGAATCATATAATAAGCTATAGATAAGAATTTATACCTGTGTGAAGGATCCGATACGGCCACTCTCAATAATGTCACATATATACTTCATGACATAATACCCACACCCCTTATTTATCGGTTGCATGGGGCACTTTATAAATCACAAGAAATAGTATAAATTAATAACAAAGTAAATAATATCTCAATTGACTAACATTGAAGGAATTTAAATCAAAAGTACTTACTTTAGGTCTTTGTGTCACGATGGCCTCATTCATTCCATTGGTATCTTCCACAAAATGCCATTGCTGAGTGCCCCTGAAATGGAACCAAAATTAGCACATATATATGAAAATAATTTATTTAGCCTAAAGTAAAAAGACATTAGAACTACTTACTTCAATAAGAAAGTTTTATAATAGGAGCTTATATTACTCCTCAAGGAGTCAAACCAAAGCAGACGATATTGTCTGGGGCAAACGATAGCTAATGACCAGTGTTCACTGAAAGACATTAAAAATATTATGTCCACACAAAAACATAACATTTGTACATGTGCATAATGATGAAAAGTTGGCAAAAGGTAATAATCACACTTACTCTTCAAGAATAGGCATAAAATAGATAAATCCCCGATTAGCTAACATTTGATGTATTGTCCCTTGCCTAATTGGTTGCTCAACTGATGGAAGTACCTATCTAGAATAATTGAAATTATAAAAGGATAGAAGTACAAATATTGCAGAGATATAAAAAGTAACAGTCATTTACATAGTCGCTAATTTGAGCCAGCAGAGGTCAATTTCATCCATCGTAAAAAACTCCATGATATCTCTGTCACCATCAAGTGCAAATTCGTATGTACGATCAGGACTGACTACTCCTAGAGGCATCCTAAGGGATGTGGAGTGCAAAGTTGGCTGCATCTCCCGCGGGAGTTGGAGAGACAGATATTTATCTGAAAAGACCTGTAGGCGATGAAAAAAATAAATGTTATATATTCTTACAAACTGTAATATATGAAACAAGCAATCTCAAAAATTAAGTGTACATACCATATCAACCGACGTCTTTTGTGGAGTCTTGTGTACAAGCCGTCTAGGCCACAAGATGAATGCCCCAATCGCCTCGTCTAGTTTGGTGACTTCGTTATCGGGAAAGGGTACAACTGTCCCCTCTCATTCTTTAGGATATTTGAGATTGAGATAGCACTCCTCTCCAACTTCAGCATCTGGTGTGGGATTTGATAAGTCCTCACGAATTGATCCTAACGGCACAGTTTGATTGCAGCTGTCTTTGCCGCTTAGACCGCCGGTAGCGGGGGACTCCTACAGGAGATGAGAATATACATAGTGAGTCTAATTGATAAACCCGGAATTCAGTAATTAACATATATAGTAAATGCTCAAACATGCTGTCTTTGTTGAGAAGAATTTGATGAGAGTCCAAGCTGCATGGTAGACGCTCTGACATGTGCCTCAACCTACGCTCGAATATGCTCCGCCATATAACCCGAAAGAGCTTCTTGGACCTTCGCCGCCACCTACTCATCGAACTTTGCCGTCATCTGTTACTGGGATAAAGCAACCTACTCCTCCAACTAGGCCTTCATATCTGCCCGAGCCTTAGCCACAATCTCTTCAGTAGATTCTCTACCGGTAAATTGAGGTTTGTGGCCAAAATACTTTGCTACCCCTACAATCCTGGGCTCCCCGATAACTCGGCTGGGGTGATCAAGCTTCCCAATTGTCGTGGCCAGGATGTCCATTCTCCCAGAAGTTGTGAAGGACCCTTGGGTGGCCTGCTGCTCAAGTTCGTCCTGCATTGACCAAAAAAATCATAAGTTGCAATGTGCTATAAAACCACAAGTTACATGAATAAACAACCAAGTAAAATACTTACAATCCTCTTTGCAACTACTTCCACCTCCGGATTGACAAATATTCCTTGTTTATTCTTCCTTCCATCAGCCCATTTCCTATGACGTGAGAAAGACGGCAGTGGCTCTACAACAACGGAAGGATCAGACCGTGCTGCTTCCTCCATTTCTGCAATATGTTTCTAGGTCAACTTTTTCTCGAGCCACTTGTAACCCCCTGAGACATCATATGCTTATAGATATTCTTTGCTTGTCGCTCCTTTTGTTTTTCACTCTCCTCTTGTGAAACTAAGACTAAGTTAGTTAACTAATATAATGTGTTAAAAGTTCAGTTTTGAAGCAAAGTTAAAGAGCTATTTATGACCTATACACACCTGGAACTTTTTGTCTAGCCGTTTCTTAACAAACTTCTTCCAAGTCTCTGAGTGAACATATGGGTAGGTCTGACAAGGATCTTGACCCATCCTGTCCCTTGGATGTATTCTCTGGTCAGGATAGTCTTGAAGTTCTTCCACATTTTGCGCGCTTTGTTCAACCAAAAATCCTTGAACAATTGGGTGTTTAAAACATCGAAGTTTTGCTGCAAAGAAAAAAAAAGAATAAAAACTGACGTTGATCCTTAACAATAATATTAGGAACAAACAAATAGATATTGATACAACATACCAAGATATCCGACCAGCATTAATCCTTAACGTCTTTATTGACTTCCATCCAATTGTCATCCAAGATGCTTATCCGGTTCCTTACCACCAAGCCGACGTAGCTCACGAAATTCGCGCCAACTTCCCTGATAGGATTCATGTCGTCGTCAAATTCCATGCGGATAGACTGTACATTTGTCCCTTGATAGACAACAATGTCATTGAGCTTCGTCGGTGACAAATCCTTGGATTTGTATGGTTTTTATATGCTAGAAATGAGGTTTTAAACATAATAGAGATTCAATTTTGGTCCAATTGTGCTTAATTAAGATCTTAGGCCCATAAATAAAATTAGGATAAAATTAAGATTAATTTGCCATAATTGGTAATTCATTAGAAAAAAATTAATTTATAGGGCATTTGATCCTTTTTCTATTATGTTTTTACTTGTAGGACTATTGAAGAACCATGGGTGGAACATTTAATTTGCAATGGGAAAAGAAAACTCTGTAACACCCCAAATTTTAGAAAATAGAAAATAAGAATTTATTTAAGGTCTTGGGGTGTCATTTAGAGATGAAAAAGCCTTATAAATAATTTATGAGGCCAGGCGTATTTTTAATAATTTCAAGGCTTATTTTCTTCATTAATTGAGGAAAAATAATTAGAAGATAAAATTAAATTTTCAAAAGAAGAAATAAGGAGACGAATTTTAATATAAGAATTTTAGGTAAATTATTTTGAGACTTAAAGTAAATTATGGTGGAAGAAAATATCTAATTAGATACAAGGATTCAATTCTAGAAATTATTTTCAAGAAGAGACTAAACTGAAAATAGCAAAAAGTGGAGTTTAGGGATTAAATCGAAAAGTCGAAAGTTTTCGGAGTCAGAACTTGAATTTGCCCCTCATCTCTTATATAATACTCCCTCCTTCCTTCTCCATTTCCGTCTTCCCTCTCTCTCTCTCTTCCTTCTTCATTTTCTCTCATCTCTCTCGGGCTCTCTCTCGTGTTCCAGCGTGGCCGTCGATCTCGACGGCGGGATTCCGGCGATCAGAGGCTCCAATGACACATGCAAGGGTGGATTCGAGTTCTGGTGAGCCTCCTCTTCCTACCCCTACCCTTTGTTTCTTCATTTGCTGCCGTTTGGAGAGAGGATTCGAATTGGATTTGGGAGATTTTTGGGGTTTTTGAGTGATTAACTTAAAGCTAGTGTTTAGATATTGTTTTCCCCTAAAGTAATTTGAGCTTGTATGATGTTCTTGGCTGAATTCGAATTCTTATGCTCGGTTGTTACTGTTCACCCGACGCCATTCATGGTGATTTCTGGGTGTACAATGATTGAGAGCTTAATAAATGGTGATTAGGAGTAAGCTTAAGTGCGTAGAGTGTATTGCATGTGTCATTTCTGAGATTTGTGGAAATTTTCGTTTTCTCCTTCTTCTTCCCCTGTTTAGTTGACCGACGGCAAAGAAAAGAAAATATTGATGAGTAAATGAAGTAATGTTAGGATAGGACTAATGTATGAAATTTCATGTTAAATTTCTGGAATTTTGAAGCTTGTATTGATTTTGATATTTCTGTTCTATTTGACCCAATTTCTTCTCCTTCAATTTGAATTTATGTTCTTTCCTCTGTTGAATTAATGTTCTGCGCATATGGAAAGGTTGATGGAATGGGTGTTTAATCCTGTATAGTTGATTCTTGATTGAATGTGAAATTGTTCTTCTCCCTTTTGCCTGCTCTGTTTCGGTCAGGGAGTTCAAATGGTGTGGTGAAAATATGATGGAGCATATACTTGATGTTTGCATGTTGAGTTTTGGGGAGATTTCTGAAACTCCCGATTCCTTCCTTGTTCAGGTCGATTCTTCTGATTTGTGCGTGGCTGTGGTCGTATGAAAATGATGATAGGATTAAGATAGAGTTTGTGTGTGAAGGTTTGAATTGAAAGAAAGCTTCCCAGACTTAATATTCCGTTAATAGTGATTCATGATGATTTGGAACTTAAGCCTTGATGCTCTCTTTTTGTTATTGTTATTCTTTGGTTGGGCCTTTATTTTTTATATGATATGGAAGCCTATAAAGGTGCTTAAGAGTCACATGAAGTTTATTGTTATGATTAATTGCATGGAAGTTTGCTGCCCTGTTTTGGATTGGTTGTGGTAGGGGTACTTTTGATGTTGATGTCATGGGATCAGATATTGGAATTTGGAAGTGATAAATGAAACTTTACAAGTTTTCCTTTTGGATGTTATTGATAATTAAAAATGATAGGAAGAGAATGTAACTAATATACGATCTTGTACGATGAATATAATGAAAGAAGGCCAGGGGAAAAGTAGTTGATTCGGCCCACTCATTGCAGAAGTTTTCTTTGTTTGATGTTTAAGTCTTTGATTTAAAACTCTAAAATTAAGTCAAAGAGTGTTTAATCTGAAATATGAACCAGACAAGTTGTAAATTATGGAGTTTGGAATGAAGGAATCTGTATGGATTTAGTTTGATAAATGATGTTGGTATTTTAGTGTATAAATTGTTCTTGAAGAATATTTGGGTGATGGGTTTAAATGGTACTATGTATAGATTGGTATGAGGTTTAAAATATGATTTTGAAGTTCTAAGGTTAATTTAACTAAGTGGATTAAGTTAAAAATAAGTGATATTCATGGCTGTGTTATTCATTAAGAATTGGGAAGAAGCCTAAATCGGTAAGATACATGATTTAGAGAGGGAAAATATAATGGTAAGAGAAGCTTTGTGTTTCCGTGATTAGTTGAATGGATGACTATTATGAATACACATGAGTAATGTAAGCATGAGAAGGGTAAGGTTCACTTGGTTGAGGTGGAAGTTATGGCTTATGTGATTAAAGTTATGTGATGTGGTGAATTAGTGTTTTCTTTGCTGCCTCGGTGAGGGAAGATTGAGAAGATGAATGGGATTGAGGAAAATTGAAATTAGAAATTGTTTGAGTTCTATTAAAAGAGCTTAGTGAAGATATAAGTTAATATTAATATTTGGTTGGGTTATTGATTTGTATTGTGATTGATTATTACAAGGTTCTTTAATTAAATTTAATTGCTTGGACTTAAAAGAAATGATGATTTATATTGTTGATTGATTTACCCTTAAGATTTTGTAATAAATAGGAAGGAAGAATGTGTGTAAATATATACGTGTGTGATTGTGAATGTAATGTTAAAGTTAGAAATACTGGTTTTAGAAATATATTAAAAAGGGAAGGGTAGAAATAAATAATACTATAGGAACGAGAGAGAGAGACGCTTAGTATAAATATAGAAGTATATATATTAACTTACTCTTATTATAATATGATGTGTAGATAGGCTTTGATATTGTATGAGTTCACCAAGACAGAGGGAAGTAAAGGATCTGGTTCAGGAAATAGCTCTGGTATCCAGGTAGTAGTTTAATTCATATATAAATTTCTATATATATAATTTTGTAATATCTGTGGCATTTAAATGAGCATTATTCCTGTTATGATATTGATGATATGATATTGATGAGATTTATGGAGTACTCCAAGGCCTAGGTGGGTCGCTCCCCCTTTGCCAGTTAAATTCCTATAACCGTGAGGGTTATTGAGTAGCTGTGAGGGCTACAGTTAAATTCCTATAACCGTGAGGGTTATTGAGTAGCTGTGAGGGCTACAGTTAAATTCCTATAACCGTAAGGGTTATTGAGTAGCCGCGAGGGCTATAATTGGAAATCCTGCAGGTATTGGTTTAAAAGCGACATATGCTTTCATTATATGCACAGGTTTATGAAATTGATGTATATGTATATATATAAGTGTACACATGATATGAAATAAACTGCTATTGAGATTTCCAATCTCACTGTTTTCCAAAACGTTTTCAGTATAGCAGAATGGGAGTAGCTAGCTGGGAAAGAAGTAAGGTAATATGAAGAGGCAGGAATGCCTGCTTTGTCTTGTACCCTGTAGATAGATACTTTAAGAGCCTACTTACCTGTGTATGGTGTATGTTTAAATAATTAAGACAAGTGGGAAGCTTGTCTTGTAGTTAATGTATAATTGTATATGTATATATACCCTTAAGAAATAATAGAGCTACATACACATATAAGAGGGTTATCAATCGAGATAACCCGTCAATATATTATTATAGTAAGAGAGGTGGAAATAGATAAATAGAACGTAATCTAAAGAATAGGTAAATATAATGTAAGAGGTTTGACTCCCCAAGCGTTATAATTCGAGTTATTTTAATTGTTTTAATAACCACTCTATTTTATTGAAAGTTTAAAGATGATCCAACTTATCAGAAAATTTCATTTTGAAAGAAAGGAAATTTGATTTAATACTTTGGAAAGAAAAAGTTTTAAATTTTTCGTATTTTTGGGCTTCTGGAATTAAAAAGTGGTTATAAATCAATTAAAATGCTACAATATAGTAGTAAAAATTTAGGTGTTACAAACTCAATTTTCCAAAAGAGATTTGGGGCGCAGCTCAAATTTCTAGGCCGCAGCTCAGTCGCGTTCTGCATAATTTTTTCTGGTTTTTGGGCCCAATTCAAGTCCATACCCGAGACCCACTTCTAGGACCCGACTCAGAAGCATATTAGGTCGAATTTTGAACCTATTTGACAGATTTTGGAGCCCCCAAACCCTAGCCTCCATACTCTCTCTCAACTCTTTCATCTTCATCTTCATCTTCATCTTCTTCCATTTTCCCTTCCTCCACACTATGTCCATCACTTCTTCCTTCCTTGTTGGTGTTCCTCCCATGAAGAGCAGTAGCTAGGCTCCCTCATTCTTAATGGTGGGAGCCAATGGATGAGCTTGAAGCTTCAAAGGGGAGTTCTTGTTCTCCCACTCTCTCTTCCTTATGTTTAAGCATGTTTCTAGGATTCTAGGGCTTGTTTCTTCATTTGGTTGTAATTTTATCCGATATCTTTGTATGAGAGTGGTGGAAACAACTTGTCTTGTTTATTTTCTTTGTATGGATGCTTGACATTGCACCTATTGACTTGAGCATATGTTATTTGTATGGATTCATCATTTAATCTATGTTTTCTTGTTAAAATCTTGTGCCAAGTGAGGATTCTTGTTTGGTGGATCATATGTCAAGCATTTGTGTTTAGAAAGTAGCAAGTAAATCTACTAATTGCTTGAGTAACATTGGGCTTCCATCTATTAGTTCCAATTTATTGATTGGGATTCCATCAAGGAGTTGGGATTAATGGATTAATCTTGTTGCAATTCGGGATTCCGGTTGTAGGATCAAGAGTTCCTTGCTATTAGTAGGTTTAATTGGTTTTGGATTTGTCAAATTGCATGAGTGGCATTGGACTTCAATCTTAGAGTCTTGGTTTATTATGTGGGATTCCAATAATGAATTGAAACCCTATGATTAATTAAGTGGCAATTCGGGATTCCGGTTGTTGGATAAGGAGCCCCTTACAATTAGAAAATTCACCTTGATTTTGAGCTTAATCAACTTAGGTTAAATTAAGTAATGTGCGGGATTCCGGCATTAATTAAGTTAATCTAAGCCTAGCCTAGAGGGATTCCTCTAGGGGTCTTTCAAAAATCAACATGAAACTCCCTAAAAATCTTTCGAAGCAATAAATCCCAAGGTTTTCATTTATCAAGAATGATTCCATTTTCATCCCCCTTCAAATCTCATTTTTATTTTACTTTTGAACACATCACACATTTTGCATCTATTCTATTCAAAAACCAAATACAATATTTTTACCCACTTTTGTTAGTTTGCATCTTAGCTACTAGGTCATCTTTTGCGTTAGGCTCCTCAAGCGAACGACACCTGGGGGTTAGCTTCCACTATCCCCTTGGTTCTTATTTTCTTGAAGGGCGGACCTAAGGGCGCGCTACACGTACACATACTCGAAAGTAGTGCTCTTCAAGTGGTGCCGTTGCTGGGGAGCCAAGTAATTGGTTCCCTAGTAGCTAGTTGTCAAACTTGTTTTGGCCGGGTCCATTTTCTTAGGTTCCATTTAGTTTAGTTACATTTTAGGATTTCTTTTTGTTTGTACATACCATGATCTTTGCATTTTTTTCTTTCATTTTATGTTTAGGCATACTTGTATAGCATTTCATCTTGTATTTTGGGATTTATTTGATTGCAATTTTTATGTCGTGGTTTAACAATAACCATGATTTTTTGTTCAACACTAATCCTCTTATGCATTCTTTTTCAAGGAATGATGAGACACCAAGCCTTCCACATACTTGGAGAAATGAGGCACCTTCGACTCTAACTCACTCCCAAGTTGATTTCATTCTAAAAGAGTTGGATTCCATGAGAGAGGATATGCAAAGACACAACAAAGCCTTTGGATCTCAAGCACCCAACCATTTCCAAATGGATTTGGAACCATCTTATCCACCAATTCACCCCACCATCCCCCCTACTACGCATATAAATTTATATAACCCACCATCTCTTCCTTACCATAAACCCCCACCTCCACCCTCCATACCCCCAATCCATGGACTTGATGCCTTCCTCACCTTTCCAAATATGGACGACCAAACCATTTCTTTGAGAAGGATGTATGGTAAGCTTAAAGTTCAACAATATGAGTTGTTCATGTTAAAGGATGTTAATCAACTTCCAAAGGAGATGGAAGAGCGGCTTGAGGCAATAGAAGAATTCATTAGGACTTTTGTGCAACATGTTTTATGGAAGAAGACTAATGGAGAAGAAGGAGCACCATGGCCTTATGACTTCAACCATGATGAGGAGTTTGAAGAACAAGGGCCAAATTCCATATCTCAAGTGGATGATCTCCAAACCCCAATGCCTATTCCCACACAAGATATAAAGAAGGAGAAAGCATCTTTTCGACCACCGGAGGAGTCACCTTTAAACTTTGGTAATATTCTTCCTCTTCTTGAAGAGCTTAACTCTCCTCATACTACTGTGATTGTTGATGTGAGTGATGATGAGGTGGATGAAGAAATTATTGTTGAATCTCCTCAAATATTTGGTATTGAAAATGCTTACTATGAAGTCTCACATGGTAGTAGTATAGTTGATGATGTTGCTTGTACTACTCATGAATGTGGTGATTATGATATCCCTCTGAGTGCTAGTTGTGATGATGATTTTGATTTGAATGAGCCTCTACTTGTTCTTGTGGTGATGACAACATGTGCATGGATTGCATTGATTTTAAATATGACAAATTTGTTGCATTGCATAAAAAGAACTTTGGTGAAGTGCATGATGAATCTACTAGTACTAGAGATGATATTATGGAAAATAATTCATTAAGCTTGGATGTTAAAAATGTGGAGAAGCGTGAACAAGCATCTTCTTCTTCTTCAAGTGTTGATAAGCATGATTTGAGCTTCTTTGAATCTATTGAACATGATGAAGAATTCATTTCCCCCTCTTCCCCCCATTCTTCCTTTATTTTCACATGTGAATGTGATGGGTCATGTGCCACTTGTATAGAAATTGATGATTGGCTTTCCACTTCGCATGATGTTGCTTCTTCATCTAGTTTAATTGATAACACTAATGTACATGCTACACTTGATAATAGCCATGAAAATTGTTCATCTCTTGATCCCAATTCTCTTCTTGCTTTTGGTAGTTTAATAAGGAAAGATTCAAGTGCTTAAATTGATAAAATTGTAAACAAGAATGAATCATTCCATCTACTTTTATCTTATGACTTGCCACCCGACATTGGTGAATATGAAATTGATTGTTTTGAAACACCCAATGTCAAAGGTGATAACAATGTGGCTGCATGCTTGGTTCCTACTGATGGGAACCTCATTGACTTACTTGGTTGTGATGTTTACTTGGAGAATCTTGCTTCGGAAATGCATATGTTATGTTCTAGATCTCTCTATGTATTCTCTACTGCTGCTGGTTTGGTGTTTCTTTTTCAGGAACCCCCACTACCAAGGAAGTCTAATATAGGAGAAGGAGTCACATTGAAGAAATTCATGTTTCTCATATTGGATGAGAACTTCTCCTTCAAGCGCTTAAAGAGGCCATAACAAAGGTTGTCTCTTTCCTTACTTATCTTCTTATTAATCTTCATGAATACTTTGGCTTAATTGTTGTATGAAGAAGATAAGTGTGGGGGGGAGACACATGCCAGTAGTAAAAAAAAGTAGTTATTCTTCTTTCAATTCCTAGGATTAATAATAAATGCTTCTTGCTCACACACCAAGACCACACTTAGTTTCAACATGCTTTGAAAATTCCTTTGGTATACTTTGCTACATTGAGGACAATGTAGGAATTAAGTGTCGGTGAGGGATGTTCTTTTGTAGTGGGTGAAGTGTGTTAAAGTTCAATACATCTTGGTTATGTTTCTAGCTTCAAAAAGTTGGAAAATTTTGAAAAAATTTTAACTATTCCTCACTTTTACTTTTGTTGATCCTTGGACTTGACATGATGATTTTAAAATTGTGTTGGCAATTATGGGAATTCCTTTTGGATATGTTGTTGATGCTTTTGATTAATCTTCTTGATTGGCACTTTCCTTATCGGAATTGATGTTTTATGGTTAATCTTGGTTGTAGTTGATCTATGTTTATGAGTTTTGGAGAATTAGCCATGTTGTGAGGTATATTTGAGCCTAAATGTTTATTCTTGTGTGATATCCACTTGGTTGCTATTCTCTAGAACTTGTTTGCAATTCTTGATCAAAACTTGTTGCATTTAGTGTAATGAATCATGATAAAGGCATTCATTCATACCCCTAAATTCCAAACACAAGCCATAAACACTTCTTCCATTTATTACCCCATTTGAGCCCTTCACTTGATGTTTTGCATTTGACATGCCAATATATTAAAAGTTACATCATTGCTTGTGTTGTTTGAAAAATGCCACTACTTGGTTGTACATAAGCATGCCAGGTATAGAGAAAAATAAAAAATACAAAAAGAAAAAAAATAGTAGTAAAAAAAAGAAAAAGAAAATAAGAAAAGTTTGAAAAAAAAAGTGCAAAATAAGGCATGTGTGGTTCTTAGCAAGTTACAATTGATGTTTTGGATTAAATTGAGCATTCAAGCATGCATAACATCATCTTCCTTTCATTTCATCATACCATGTAGCCTATTTCATCATTACAACCCCAAAAGTCCTTTTGATGCATTGATTTTCTTGTGTTTAAATGGCAATCTTAGAGTTCTTACAAGCATATGGTAGAGTGTACTCCAACGTGGATCTTGAGAGTAGAAAATTAAACCCAATATGGTGAGAAGAGTGAAACACTTATCCTTGAGTGACTTTCTCCTTTACTCATCCACATTGCATCAATTGCATTCATGGTTAGCCCTTTAGCATCATTCCATTCCTCGTTGCTTGTTGGTTGGGAGGTTGTCAATTTGCATTGGCTTATGTTCAACTAGCATGTTAAAGTTCTCATTTATGCCTTAATCACCATTATGATTAAACTTTTAAATTTGTCTTTGTCTAGGAGTACAGTCGGACCTCTTCCCTTTTTTCGAGAGGGATCCTTCTGTGGCTGATTGTTAGAATCATCCGCCATGTACCTGTTAACAAATGAAAGACGTGATGAGTAAGTACAATGCCATAACTTTCACAAAACCAAAGCAAAAACAATAACAAGAATTAATACATGGTAATTCAAAAGGGTTCTCACTTTTTGTGTTATCCCATATCCCCTTACAATGATCATTTCTTGAGGCAAATTGGTTGTCATCATCTATCAATTCTTATTCACTTGGTTCAGGTGGAATTGCGCACAAAGGTGGTATCTCATCTAGATCTAAAGTGGGAGCATAGTCCTTTTGCTTTTTACTTTGCAAGACTATAGACAATTGCTTATTTGCGGGATCCGTTACATAGAACACTTGTTTCGCGTGACTTGCTAAAATAAAGGGCTCATCTCTGTACCCAACCCTGTGAAGATTAATTGAGATCATACCAGTGTGGGGTTCAATCACAACTGCACTATTGTTAACCCATTGCATTTGAAGATTGGAACTTTGAACTTGGTGTAACTAACTTCCCAAATTTCTTCAATGACCCCATAATATGCCATGGAAGTCAATCTTGGGTTTTATCTTTCAAACTGGAGAAGTGCATCGCTTTTGCTACCACCTTTACACCACTATTTTGCATGGTGTTGTTGTTGTCTTTGGCCTTAGTATAGAAGGAATAACCATTTATGTCAAAAGAAACCCAAGTAATAACCTCAAAACAAGGCCCTCCGGCTAACTATCTAATTGTATCTGGCGCACCGGTCTCCTTTTAACCATACTCCTTGAACCACCCAATGAATATCATGTTATGCTTGTTAGAAATTTGCATGTCACTCTTTTTCGGGTTCTTTTCTTTCAGGATCCTCTTATGCTCGTCCAAATAAAGCTGCACTTCTTCTATATTATTCAAGATGTATAGGTGTGCTTGTAACACTTCTTCACAGCACAGAGTCTTCACTTTGAGCCTTGTACCGCCTTACCAATCCCATCTTTATGTCGGGGGTTTTCCTCAACCCCTTTTAGATACCATTTGCAAAATTCCATTGCCTCCTCAACAAAGTATCTTTCAACAATTCATGCCTCAGGTTGATGGGGTTCTTGGAATATCTTTTCAAGACTTTCATTAATTGCTGGAAAGGGTACATCCACCTTAGATAAACCAGGCCACAGAACCTTATCTCCCATAACAAATAAACAATCAAGTGCACCATAATATCGAAAAAGGCTGGAGCAAAGTACATCCTAGTTGGCACAATATAATGTAACCCTCATTTTCCAACTGGTCGAGCTTTTCAGTGTCAATGACTTTGCTGCATATTGCATTGAAAAACATACACAGTCTTGTTATAGTCATCCTCACATCATCTTGCATAATGCCTCTTATAGCAACTGGTAAGATTTGTTGCATCAATACATGGTAATCATGCGACTTCATTCCCACCAACTTCAAATCATCCATAGACACAAGTCTGCTAACATTAGAAGAATAACCCTGCGGCACTTTGATCCCACTCAAACACTCACACAGACTTTTTTTTCTCCTGTTTGGAAAGTGTATGAGCAGCGGGTTCCATATAAGCCCTCTTGCCATTTTTAATGACTATAGGATGCAATCGTTGTCTTATGCCCATTTCAACTAAGTTTAATCACACATTGAGTCCGTCCTTTGTCTTTCCTTGTATGTGCAACAGTGTCCCAACAAGACTATCACCAACATTTTTCTCTACATGCATCACATCAACATTGTGCCTCATATCGAGATATCGCCAATGAGGTAGATCAAAGAAGATTGACCTCTTCTTCTAAATAATCTTCTCAGAACTAATCTTCGTCTTCTGTTTCTTACCGAATGCCACATGATATTCTCAACACAGCGGTAAACTTCCCCCCTGGTTAAAGGGGTTGGAGCAGATCGGTATTCAGATGAGCCATTGAAACACTTCTTTAGTATGCGGTAAGGATGGAACCGATCAAGAAACCTCCTGTGACCGAGGTAGATGGTCTTTCTTCCGTGTTTAAGCTAGTGGCACTGTGTGTCAAACTCACATATAGGACATGCCATATAGCCCTTCACACTATAACCAGAAAGATTGCCGTATGCAGGGAAGTTATTTATTATGGTAAACAGCATAACTCACAACTTGAATGTCTTATGCCTATACGCATTAAACACACATCGACGCTTTCCTCCCACAACATCTTCAAGTCCTCAATCAAAGGTGCCAGGTAAACATCGATATCGTTACCAGGCTGTTTCGGCCCTGAAATCATCATTGACATAATCATATACTTGTGCTACTGAGACTCCCAAAAGGGTTGAAACCATCCGTACACAGTTCGAGACAAAGGTTCCTCAACCCACCATCAAATTCAGGAAACATGGAACATATCTTCTTTCATTGAGGAGAATCAGCAGGGTGCCAGAGATATCTTCCATCGAAGATTTTCTCATCACAATGCCACCTCAGCTTCTTTGATTCTGCCTCATTTGAAAACAAGCGTTTAAACCGTGAAACAATTGGAAGGTGCCACATTACCTTTAAAGGTGGCCTTTTCTTTGATCCATCATCATCACCACTGGCATCCTTCCTCAGAGTATTACATTTTGGACACTATTTTAGGCCTTCATACTCATTTCTATACAACACGCAATCATTAGGGTAAGCATGTATCTTCTTATACTCCATGCCCATCTTTCTCAGAACCTTTTTAGCCTCATACATATGCTTTGGAAGCACATTACCAGCTGGAAACATATCGCTCAAAGCTTCAAGCATCTGTGAGAAACCAGTGTCTACCCACCCATTTTCTGTCTTTATCTTTAACAATTTCAAGACGCCGGTCAACCAAGTATACTTAGTACATCCCGGCAACAACGGTGTCTCTGCATCACTCTGTAAGTTATCAAACTCATGTACCACAGAAAATGACTCCGCCCCAATGTCGTTGATCATCTCGTCCATTCCATGATCACAAACATCATCCACCGTTGCTTCTACATTTTGTGACGTGCCTGCATGTATGGTACTTCCCAATTCCCCATGCCAAAGCCACTTCTTATAACGGAGATTGATCCCATCACAAATAAGGTGATCCCTTATATCAGCAACACTCTTATGATAAGAATTTGCACACTTCACACAAGGGCAAAGATACATGCCATTCTTACTAAGCACGTTTCTTTTGGAAAATTCAATAAATTCTTCCATACCCATCTGATACTCTTTAGTGGTTCGCAATGCATGCATCCAACTACGATCCATTCTATTAAACATATGCCATTTCCAACAAATTAGTCAAGTTTATCTCACTACATTGTGAAGAAATGGGCATGCTATGCACTTAACTTCACTTCATGCAAATTTTTTAAAAAAATTTGGCAGAGTTTCCCCTTTTAAATGTGACATCCAAAAATTACATTTACAATCCAATTTTAGTACAGTAAATACAAAATCATACCATTACTAATTCAACACCAATCAGTAATTACAAAACCTATAATTTCACCCTAATTTGATGGAAATTAAACATTACTCTACAATCAATAAATTAAATACTCACTGAAGGTGGTAAGGGATGAGTGTAAACCTATGTAGATGAAGAGATGGCCACTTGTTCAGCTTCGCTTCCTTCTACTTGCAGTGGTGAGAGAGGGCTTCACTTCCTTCTACGACGAACAAAGAGAGACGAAATAACCACACAATCAAGGCATCAAGATACCCATTCAATTGTCTAACATAAAACAACACTCACAAGTTCAAGGATCAAAGAAAACCACAATTCCTCTTCAATATTAACTACAATTTAGAAAACATCAATTCTCAATTTAGAAAACCACAATTCATACCAATATAACTACAACAAGTAGCTCTAACGCCTTTTCAATCACTACTCTTGTTCATTTAATATTCATAACCCTAAAATTAAAGCTTCTTATAGCCCTAACAAAACTAAATCAGTGCAAAATGTCCAAAAGAAATTCATAACACAAATTAATAAGCAACATGCATCCATAGCATCAGCTTGCTTCTACTTAATCCCATTCTAATTAGTGATTCCAGAGAAGCAAAAGTGCCAAATTTCATAATAGACCAAGCAGAATCTCAAAGAAAGAATCATATACAAGGTTATAAACAATTCCTTCTATTCCTACTACTCAAAAATGGAAATCAAAACAATGATCAAATAAAATTGCAACAATCAAAAGAAAAATACAATCAACAACGAATAAATGCAGATACAGAGGAATAAAATTGTGCAGATACAGAGAAATCAACAACGATCAAATGCAAATTAAAAAACACTACTCGCAAAACCAACAATAGGAGAAACAAGGCAATAGAAAATCAACTACACAATGAAAAATAGAAAGAAAGAAAGAAAGAACATACATCAGAAGCATTGCTGATGAGCTCACAAAGGAAAATCTCCTTGTTGGGACGACGATGGGGGTTTGGGGGTAGAGAAGGAGAGGAGGAATGATGGAGGATGATCTGAAACACGGCAGAGGACTTGACCTCGTTCTACAAATGGGGGTTTTGGGGGTGAGTACATCAGAGGAAGAGACGAAATGGGGAGGATGGGAGGTTTTCGGAGAGAGCTGGGGGTGAGGGAGGGAGCTAAGGGCACGGGCTCTGAAACTTTTTTGGGGGGGTTTATTTGGAGGTAAACGATGTCACATATATCAAATATATGTGATGTCGTTTCTCCCTCTGAGTCTGAGTTAATTACAAAAATGCCACCGCTTTTTTTTTCAACGTCAGTTTTTTAATTATCAGACATAAATTGGTGACATGAAAAGGGTTTTTTGTAGTAGTGAAACTTGAGAAAACAAAATTATTTCAGACACAGTTATCTCTCTCAACCACTTCCTTAATATATGTGATTTCACCTCTTTGGCTCTTATAATAAGGGACGAAGGGAGTAAGTTTTTGAAAAATACAAACAAGTAGGAATAAAAAAAAAGTCTTGTTCAAACCTTATTAGTGTGCTCAATTTCCACCATATGCACTTCTTTGTTTTTAATTTGATTTGATTTGAGATAACTAGCTAGGTTCGAGTCAGCATTTGAAATTCTAAATCAAAATCCATGAGTTTTAAAGCACACAAATTGACGGATTTGGCCCAAATCCAAATTAAGCGGTGGAATATTGTGTCAGAAACGTCGTGCTTTATTAAGAGTTTTATTTAATCTAAACCTTATTTAGAGTTGGCTCCAATTCAAATTTTAACTTAAGAGAACAAAACGCACACAAACATGTATATAAACATATATATACATATATAGAGAGAGAGAGAGAGATTTGACAAAAAAAAACAGAGAGAGAGAGAGAGATTTATTTGGGCAGCGAATACCTAAAGGAAATAATATTTAGACGTAAGATAATAAAAATTATAAATATTAAAAAATATCAAATGTCAAATATAAATTTTGATAATTAAATTGTCTCCAATTAAATCTCCTACATCCGTTTGGCCGCATCATTTATTAATATTAAATCAAGTTTCATTTTATCGGTTGCTTCCATGCTTATCGCATTTACGTTCATTACATATTGCTTCATTTTCTACGTACTGAAATTTCTCATTTTTTAATTAATGTAAACTAATTTTTTTTGTTAAATAACTTATACTAGCAAGAATGTAATAACATGCTTGAATTTTTATAGGGAAAGAAAGAAAGAAATTTTCCTCTCATGCTTTTCGTACACCTCCTTGTGTATTTTAAAATAAGAATTACAATATGATTTTTAGGCTTTTAACTGTTTCCTCAAGTATTGATTTAGTCTTTCAATTTAGGGTTAATACAACTTTTGGTCCCTAAACTTTAAGTCAATTTTGGTTTTGGTCCCTGAACTTTGAAATCGATGGTTTTTGTCCTCGAACTTTTGATCAATTTTATTTTTGGTCCCTGAACTTTGAAATTTGTGGTTTTGGTCCCTGAACTTTCGGATAATTTTGGTCTTGATCCCTGAATTTTCATAATTTCGGTATTGGTCCCTCAGTTTAAAAAAAAACTTCAAAAAAAAAAACAAAGTTGAGGGACCAATACCAAAATTATTGAAAATTCAGGGACCAAAATCACAAATTTCAAAGTTCAGCGACCCAAAGCAAAATTGATTAAAAGTTCGAGGACCAAAACCACCGATTTCAAAGTTCAGGGACCAAAACCAAAATTGACTGAAAGTTCAAGGACCAAAAGTTGTATTAACCCTCCAATTTATTTCAAAGCTATATAATTGCTATCGTTTTTTTACTCAAAACCAGTGAGTCCTTGTATTTTTTTTTATAATTTAAAACGACTTAATTCATAGAATTCATTAACTCAAAATTAAAAATATTAAGTTGTTACGTTGTGAATAAAACTTGAATAACTGAGTTGATAATGAAAAAAAAAGAGAGAAAAAGGAATGGCTAATAAGAGCACATTATAGCAAATTAAAAATATAATAATAATTCGGAAAAAATTTTAGTAGAGATGCATATTTGATTCAATATTCACAGCAAAAGGTCATAAAAAACATTTATGAGTAAAAACACATTTAAGTAACTATTGTAAAAAATATTATAGTAAGATAATTACTACAGAATTTCCAATGAAACAAGACTCTGCGTACTTTGGCTTCTTCATAGCATGACAACAAACTAATCACTTGATTGTCAAAAGGAAAGAAGATTTTCAAAGGAAGACACTAATTAAGACCCCACCACCCACTAATTGTTTCGGTTAATTTATGTGGCTTCACCAAACTTTCCACGACGACCTTGAGGGCTCAAAATATTTGTCTGCTTGAGCAAGACTTGCCTTGCTATGCCTTTTCCATAAATAAATAATAATAATAATAATAATAATAATAATAATAATAATAAACCACTACTACATGAAGCACTCTTCACGTCCATTATTATGGATTTTTCACGTCCATTTTAAGGGGACCTAGATATGAGAGATGTAAAAAAATTTATTTTTTAACGTCCATTAAAAAATGGACTTTCCAAAGAATTGAGACTTTCCACATCCATTATCAAATAATGAACTTTGAAAGTTCTTTTTTTTTTTAGAAAAAAAAAAGAGGGGCATTATTTTTTGAGTTAGGGTGATTAACCCCAATATAAAAAAAAAGCCTCAATATTATATTTTATTGTAATATAAGAAATACAACCAATAAAATGAAAAAGGATGATGAATCAATTTTATTATTCATAACTAAATTAATATTAAATACAAATATTTGCACCAATATCACATACAACAATTATCAAGTACATGCAAACACTACTACACAAAAGGCCTATCGGGCTCTTGTTTTGGCTTGAAAGCGCCGCGATAGGCCTTTGGCAAAATCGCTGCACTTAATAAGAGCCGGGATTGGTAGGCCTATTGCGACGCTTTTCACATAAAAAGCCACGTTAGGCCTACCAAATGCGGCTCTTATTTAAAAAAGCACTGTGATAGGGTTTTTTTAAAAAAAAATTTACCTATCGCGGCATTTTCTTAGCAAAACTCCGCGATAGGTTATGTTTTTTAAAAAAATATTTTTAATTTTTAATATTATCTATGCCTGCATTAGTTCAAAATTAGATACATTTCTAATACATATATACACCAAAAAATCGTATATCCAGATATCAAATACATTTAAAGCATATATGATATCTAGCCTACTTAACAAAGAAATTAATTAGATAGCATTTACAAAGGCTAAAGAATATTTTTTATCTTTTATCTTTGCATCAAGTCTCTTTTTAGTCCCTTAACTTTGAAAAGTGCACTTTCGGTCCTTTTTCATTAACAATGTTGGTTTTATTTGACAGAAAATGCTGACTCAACAAATATAAAAAGTAATTTTATAATTAAATATTAGTAAAAATGGTCAAATTTTAAAATATAAGAATTATTATACTAGATAATAAAATTTAAACATATTTTGTTAGCATACTTACAAGGCTTTTCAATATTAAAACAGTAACTCAATATTTTAAATATCTCCTTATTAACTCTTTTCAACTTTTGAGGTGTTACAATTTTCCCCAATATGTCTTGTTTATTCCATTGAGTATGGTTTATTTTGCGTTTAGGTGGGATTCGAGCAGCACTGTTGGGGATTTTGATGGTCATTCACGGTGAGCTTTAAGTTGTTTATTCAAACTAACTAGGCGCTGTTGGAGTAATGTTTAACAACATGCAATGACTCAATTGCACCAATATTCAGACTAGTACCAGGGCATGGTAAATTTAAATTGAAAAACATATTCATATGTGACAAATCAAACATATGTACCTATTCAACCAATCTTTTACTCTAGTCCACTGGTTTAGTTCATTTAAGGTTCTTCTCCAAGAAATTCAAAGTTTACATTAGAGAAAAATAAAGACCCAACAAAGCATGGCACCTTCAAATTCAAAATCATTATCGTAGTCCTTCAATCGGTCTTCTCATTTAGAGTCAAATTCCAACATTTTACTACTACAACCAGTAGCATCAATCAAGCATTGCAGAAGATAATATATATGTTAATGGAAGCTCAGTCATATATCATTGATTCTAGAAATACAACAGGAAAAGATGAAATGATAGAAAAAATCATAAAAAGAATGGAAGAATATATCAGGAAATAAGGAGAGAGAATTCAACAGAGAGAGAGAGAGAGAAGATTCCAAAAATATATTCACACCCCATCCATAACCAATGTTGTCCTTATTATCAAGGTTATCAAACTCAGATCAGGCACTGACTCAGTCGAGGCAATAGGTTAATGATCAATGGGTCAGCCCGCAACCGACTCAGAGGGTCAGCCCGGTGAAAAATAAAAAATAAAAAATACTTAAAAATCTTATCATACCTTCCAAAATTCTGAACAATAAATTCAATTTCATCACCTTGAATCACTATCAAAAAATCATTATAGTATCATGCATTCTTTACAATTAATTTTATAAATTGACATCATATCATATTGACATTAAATAATTTCTACCTTAAATATTAATTCAATACCTTGAATCAATAACAAAATAATCATATATTTATTAAAAATTCTTTACAATTTTTTCTTTGACATATCGATATTCTAGTAACAATCAACCATCCAATGACATCAATAAAAATAATCATAAATATTCTTCCTAGTAAAATATCAAAGTAGATAAATGATAACAAAATATTCATGTCTACCATCATTTAGTCATTAAACTAATAGTTATTAACACCAAAATTATCATTAACTTTAATTAATATTGCTTCCTACAATTCATATTCATAAAAAAAGTAAAATTGTTTTTTAAAAAAAATTAAAACTAAAACGGGTCAACCCAGTAACCTGCCGGTTACCTGGGTCACCCCGGGTCACTGGATCCCTGGGTCAATATCCAACTCGAACCGATTCTATGGCCAAGTTGGCTCAATGAATTGAAGGAGCAAAAATTACGCATAAGGGGTTATTAATGTGTTTGGTCGGAAAAATAAAGAGGGTTAGAGCTGTATTGTCTTAATTTTTCAATTTCTCTCAACCCCTTCTTTACGCATTCACTTGTCTTTTACTAAAAATTTATTGGCAGTAATGAAAAACTCACTCCTGTCTTTAATAAAACTTAGCTAAAGAAGTAAAATAATTTATTTAACCATAACATATGTGGTATATTATATTATTGTTAGATTATATATTAACTCATAAGTCAAATAAACAAATTTGGTGAAAATAATTCATGCAAATCAATTTATAAAAGGGTAGTTAATTATAGGTTATGTGTAAGGAACTTAATTAAAATGAGGTCTCACGAAATCACGAAATTAATCTCAAGTCCCATGAAGTTATTATCGCATGCTTATTAAGTTGTTATCGGCAGCTCAAAAGCTATTACTGAACAATGGTTTAAAAGTTGTGATCGTCAGGCCCTAAATTGTTATCATCTGGCCAAAAGTTGTTACTAACGGCGATAACAAATGTTTGGTCTGACGATAACAACTATTTGCCTTGTCAATAACAACTTAATGAATATGCGATAACAACTTCTTGGCAGGGACCTCAGATTAATTTTGTGATTTCGTGGGACTTCATCTTAATTGAGTTCTTTACATGGGACCTAAAATTAATTACCCCATTTATAAATGACTTATTTATCTTTTAAAAGATTTCCCAAAAAAAAAAAAAGTGGATTAGGTGTTATATTAAGTTTTGGAGGGAGTATAAATTTGTGTGAGAAGATTTTCAACCCCACCACCCATTGAATATATATTTGGCTTCTTCCTAGTTTAATTTCTACGGCTACAATCCATACACTTCGTTTCAAGTTTGCCACTTTGTCTGCTTTAGCAACACTTTTCTTGCCATACTCACTTCTTACCCCTGTTTTTTTTTCACTTCTGCACCAAGAAGATTCGATTCGGCCACACAGGCCCAAGAGGTGCATACGATGGCTGGCCCTATTCAAAGGGCATCTCGCAAATACACCCCCGGCCCAGTAGACATGAGCAAACGTCATGGTTCAAGAGATACGCCCACTCGAGAAGCCCTTATACTAGAAGACACATCTCCAATGGCAAAGCCTAAACCGAGGAAATATATCTGTTAGGGCCAGCACCATTTGTCACCAACGAACAACAGTTCAAATCAACCTCCTGGGATCACGGAACTGAGATGCCTTCCTCGTGGAATTAGTCCCTTAAGATCCCTAACGGGAAGAATAATGGAGAGGAAAGAGGAACCAGCACATCCATGATGGAAGGAACGGTTTACACGAGTAGGCCAAGAAATAAATTAAAAGAAGGGACATCAGACGAAAAGAGGACCCAGAACACGTAACTAGAACACAAAAACATACTCCGAGAATTCTCATAATACTGAGTGTGATCAAACCCTCGTTTTCATTGTGTTTTCTTTGCAATTTATTGCTCTTGTTCATCATTATTATTTCCCTGTAATTATCGTTATTTATTGATTCTTGTAAATCATTGTATCATCTCTGCAATTCATTCTTGGATTGCTGGTGTCCCGTTCATTTTAGTTCTTGTAAACCATAAAAAGTAAAAGACTATATAAAAATCCTTTTAATTTCATTTGATCCAATTTTTAACCACCACACTTACTATATCTATTTGATTTCCAATTCCGTTTCTTTCTGATCGCTGTCAACAAAGGTAGCCATTATAAATTATTTTGTTGAATTATTTCCGTACACCGAGTGCGACCAGTATTTGGCTATGATGTATAATGTGTTGCAGGTAAGAAAATTGTGTCTAATCGAACTGTGATTGGGATGAACCTAACTTTGTTAGCTTGACATCATAATACTCATTTGGTCTTATTTATAAGACACTTCCAGTATGTTTCACACATACCAAAAAAAAACTTTATATCTCATTAACTCTCCCTTAAACTCTTACAACTTTTCAATTTTACCCCTATTTAATATTCATAACACTATATGAAAACAAAGTTAACACATAATGAATGAAGGTTAAAATTGTACATTCATAAGAAAAATTTAATGAAGTGACTTATAAAAAGTACTAAATAAAACATTCATTTTTAACCCTGTATATAAGACCAGAGGAATACACTATTCCGAGAGAGAAACCCTGTATATAAACCCTGTATATAGGATAATTTGTCGTGTTTGTTGTTTGCTTAGAGTATGGGTGGAAATAGGCTATGTTTTTTGTAGGCTTCAATTAAATAGGCCTGAGCCTGATTAAAAATGTAAAACTTAAGTCTGGGTTTAGCCTATATGTAAGCTTATTTTTAGGCTTGAGCCTGAGCCTGAGCCTTCAAAAGATCTGACAAGGCCTGCAAGCCTATTTAAAAGCCTTCTTAAAATGTAGACTCTTAAATAGGCTGAAAAATTTATACTTATAATTCCATATATTACCTTTTAAACCCATTAAAACGCATATAAATGTCTAAAAAAGATTTTATGGTTATAAAACTAGATAAGTTGTTAATGTTATAATTAATTTATATAATTTATTTTATATTATATATCATAATAGAACTTAAAAAAAATTAAATAGGCCAGGCCTGTAGGCTTGTAGGCTAGGCTTTACAAAAAAAGGCCTGACCTGTTTACCTAAATAGGCCTAACAATAGGCCTGATTATGAGCCTGACTTATTTACTAAATAGGTTATGTCAGGCTTATTGTAGGTTAGACCGTAGGCCCTTGATAAGAGTTTGGTCTATTCCCATCCCTAACTTTGAGACAATAGGTTAGTTTTATAATTTTCCAAGTTTTGCTCGGCTTTACAGTAAAAAAAATACTCGGCCTGGCCATGTTTATTTTGTGGCCATGTGTGATATAATGTGTGCACGTTTTGTATTACTTTGTTTCAATATGTTAATGTTGTTAATCATACGTTCAAATATGATTAAAATCAAGTAATTACATTTATATTTGGAAAATATAATTTTCAAAATTATGATAACAGAAATTCATGAAAATTAACGAGTGTATACGATTGAATTTACTACATTCAATTGTGACAGTTAAGTTCACTAAAACAGTATACTTTAGAATTATGATTTGATTAATCAAATTAAAATAATGCAAAGCCAATCAGATTAAAGTTGTATAATCATAGACATGAAAATTAAATATTCATAAATCAAAGAAAATGTTTACATATTTAAGTTTTTAGCAATTAAATTAAAATAAAACATTATTAAAATATGTGAAAACATAGTAATATTTTAGATAGATACGCCCAAAAACAAAAAATCCCTCTTACATCAAAAGACGTTAGAACTCACAACCACCCATTTCTGTGGGGTGTTGATACCTTTCAATAGATAAACGCACATCTGTTATTAAGCAAAAAAACAAAAAACAAAAAAAACAAAAAACAAAAAACAAAAAACAAAAAACAAAAAACAAAAACAAAACACGCATATACAGAATAACAACAGACCTATTATAATAAAAGATTAACAACGGACCGTTTAATCTATTTTTATGTACTCCAATTTCTCAAAATTTTTAATCAATGTAAAATAAAACTTATTGTTAAACACAATAACCAAAAATGAGAAATATGATTTTATTAATTTAAAGTAACAATAATGTAACGAAAAAAGAAATTTCCTCTCTTCTCCATTACATACAATCTCTACTGGCATTTTTAAATAAGGAAAAATATTTCTTAGCTTTTTAATTATCAATTTAATCCTTAAAATTTAATTCAAAAATATCCATATATATATGATTCATTTTTATATTCTAAAATTTCTCTATTTTAGTATTTTTAATTCATGATAAATATTATGGTTAAATAGTAATAGTAAATGCTTCTATAATTTTATTGATTGATAAAAATAAATGTAATAACATGCTTGAATTTCATAGAGAAAAAAGGAAAATTTTCTCATTCTATTTTTCATACAACACACATTGTGGTATTTTAAAATAAGGTAAAAATTATAGTTTAAAGTTTTGAACTGTTCGTTTATTTATCGATTCAGCCTTCAGACTTTAATTCAAAACTATCTAAGTTCCATAATCTTTTGACTAAAATCAAGTGAGTCTTTATAGTTCTTTCATTTGAAACAATTTATTTCATATAGAATTTATTAACTCAATAAATTACAATTATTAACTTGTTGTCAATCAAACTTGAAAAATTGAGTTGATAATTGAAATAAGTTATAAAGGATGGCTAAGGGTTATATTGTATCGTTGGAGGAAAAACAGAGATATAATAATTAGGTAAAACTTTTAGTAAGGGGGCATATATGATTCAACATTTCCGGTAAAAAAGTCCATAGAAATCATGATTTGAGTAGAAAAACAATTAAGTAATTATTATATTATCAAAAGAATATATAACAAATATTAAGAGAATGCATAGGATTTCTAGCCAAATAAGACTTTAATATGGCTTCTTCATTACATAGACGCGTAACAGACAAACTAGAGTATCGTAAGGAAAGGCCTCAATACAAATTTGAATAAGAGTCTACGCATAATAGGTCACAAATTTTTATGTTATGGGACAGCAAAAGGTAGGGGATGCATGGTGGGGACCTATTATATTAGTCCTTGCTTTTGAAAAACTTGTCACACAAAGTTCATGTTGGGGCCTTCCCTTAGAACAATGGAGTTTGTGATCCATGCTATGGACGAAGCCTACGTGCAATATGGTTCTGAGACTTGCTTATTCCAAATCTGAGTTTTTTTTTTTTTTTTTTTTTGGGAAGGAGGGGAGATATCAATTTTTGTCCTATTGTTCGCCTCTCCTCTTCAAAACTGGGATTTTTTCGTAAGGGAGAGAAATAATCAGCCATATTTGGACAAGGTTACCATATCATTTTTTAATATTCCAATTTTGCCCGGCCCCTTCTTTTACGTGGTGGATTTCCTCTAACTAAAAACTTGATTGTAATAATAAGGAAATGTATATTTTTGTGTGAGAAGATTTTCAAAAAGACGTGCCGTGACTAATTAATTAAGACCCTACCACCCACTAAATGCATATTTGGCTTCTTTGATGTTTCCACAAAGACTCTTGTTCTCCAGTTTGTCACTTTAATTTGCTGTTTGAGCAACACTTTTCCTGCCATGCTGATTTATTATTTAATTTCTATGTTCGTTTCATTCAAATCGCTGTCAACATGGAAGCCATTATTATTTTTTCGATTTATTTCGACCCATTGAATAAAAACCTGGATTTGGCTGCTTCTATGAATTTTTCAACCTATAAAATATATAAAACACCATCATTCATGTAAACGTGTGACTTGTACATCATTATGGTCCATATATATGACAACTTTCCGTGGCATATGGTTCTTAGACTCACTTTATCATTAAAATGATCCTTTGGGATACTTTGAATTTTCTAAAAGGCAAAGAGTGGAACGTACGTTTGCTTATTATACAAGTGCAATTACTCCCTATCCAAGCATGCGTTCTTGACCAATACTTCTAGTTCTGTTATATATATATATATATATATATATATATTAACCGGCAATCAGTACATAATCTGGATCATATTACCAGGAATCCTACTAACTAATTACACCAATATTTCTAATTTTTCCCATGCATGTAATAATCATTTAGCAATTAATAATTTACAATACAATTATAACAATTACCAAATCATATTTATAGCGTCTGTATGAATAGTATCAAATGTTATTCCATAGTTACATGCATACACAGAAGTCGATGGAGGATATGTAAGCATAGAATATTACTCATCTCATTCCTAAATATAAGATATAGTTGACTCTTTTGAAAAATCCTAAGAAAGCTACATAAATTGCTTATAAATTAATTTATCTGAATTTTTTATTTGACGTATAAATTAACATATAATCTAATAATACATAAAATAAGTTATTATTTAGTAGCTTATTTAGCTTCTTTAATCTTTCCCAAAAAAGTCAATTAGGTCTTATATTTAGTAATGGAGAAAGTAATATTGATTCATTGTTTTAGGGGGAACTTTTGATGATTGTTTTTTTAATTAGACCACGCTGACTTCTGTTGAATATGCTTGACTTATTTGAGCATATTATGATAATTAATTAATTGTTATTGCAGATAATTTTGATATTTTATATTAAATTAGAAGGGTTGGAATCACAAACAATGTCAGTGATATACTAATTAAGGACTGGAGAGACTATTATTTAGTCTCCATGCCAGCTCCACATATATTTATATAGGAAGATCATCGTAATGTGTGTTTTATGTTTATGTTCGTAGTTGTACAGGGTTGAGAGTGGAGAACACGCTTTTTTTTGTTTTGTTAATCATTGTTCAAACATGATTAATATCAAGTTTACATTTATATATTTTTGTGTTTTGTTGACAAGATTAATGTGTATAAAATGACATGATTAATTAAATTTATTAAATTCAATTATGACATTTGAATTCACTAATGAAAAATGTTATAAAAATAGCAATGAAGGAATTTCCAAAGAGACTATGCACACAGGTGGCTTCGTATAAGTTAATTTGTTCAATGTATGTTGGTATATATGTTTTCGATACAATGGCGTTTTGGCCCTTAGTAAATTTCTGCAACAGTACTATGTGCATTTTTCGATTCAATGACATTTTGGCCCTTAATAAATCCATTCACCAAGAACAAGGCATACTTTCATATATAGTGAGAGAGTATTTATGGAAGTAGAGTATATACAGATTGCTTACCAACTAAGTCTCCGTTGTCCAATGTGGACTGTCTTTTACCAAACTAGATCGTGTTTTGTCCAATAATCGATGGATTGACTCTATCCCAAGCATGGTAATTCAACACCTGCCAAGAGTTAAATCAGACCACAGCCCCCCTGAAAATTGACTTTGGTGCAGGCCGAGTCAACCACCCTTAGGGATCACAATTCAAGTTCTTAGCTACATGGCTTTCGGATCCATCATTCTCCAGCCTAGTCAAAGACACCTGGAGTAATGACCTCCCTATTCACGAGAATTTACAAAACTCTAAGGCAGCGGAAATATGGAACAGGGACACCTTTGGGATAATTGGGAGGAAAAAGAAACAACTATTATCCAGGATTACAGGCACCCAGAAAGCACTGGAAGAAGGGCCTCTCTATGCTTCTCTTCAGGAGCTAAATGAGAAACTATGCTGTGAATTCGAGACTGCATGCTTACAGGAGGAATTACTATGGATTCAGAAATCACGATCAGACTGGATTAATCTAGTAGATCACAATACATCTTATTACCACACCAAAGCGAAAATTTCAGAGAACCCGGAACTGAATCACCTCACTCAAGAACGAGGATGGCATATGGATATCTTATGAGAAATCTCTAGAAGAAATGATGCATAATTTTTTCACCTTATTATACTCTACTCCCTCCGCTGTTCCTAGCCAGTAACACTATAAAGGCATGTTTCCCTCAGTCCCTAAGTCTTCAAGGGATATGTTACAAGCTGATGTCACACTAAAGGAAATGCATAGGGCTCTCTTCGATATGAAGCCCCTTAAAGCACCTGGGGCCGATGGATTGCAGCCCTTTTCTTCCAAAGTCAATGGGAAACAGTGGGTAGGTCAATCTTCCAAATGGTAACATCTATTTTCAATAGTACTCCTCTTGATCAAAACCTTAACAAGACTCTTATTGCCCTTGTTCCCAAAGTTGGAAATCCCACCACAGTCCAAGAATTCACACCCATTACTGTTCAGTCCTCCATAAGCTAGTCACAACTCGCCTAAAATCTACAATGCCTCAACTTGTTAGCCCCTAGCAATCTAGCTTCATTAAGGGTCGTAGCATCACAGATAACATCATCATTACCCAAGAAGTGATCCACTCCATGAGGAAGCAGGGGAAGATAGCATGGCTTACCATAAAAGTGGATTTAGAAAAAGCTATTGACAAGATAAATTGGTCCTTCATCAAGGACACTCTAGATGATGCGGGTTTCCCTACAAGAATATCCTCAACCATCATGCAATGTGTGGCAACAAGCTCCATGCAAATAATTTGGAATGGTAAACCAACAGCCTTATTCACTCCATCTAGAGGCATACGTTAAGGTGGTCCACTCTCACCATACCTCTTTGTCCATTGTAATGCCTCTGTCAAGCAATTTCAAATGAGATCCGTAAGAAAACATGGACGCCATCAAACTAGGAAGAAGTGGCCCCCCTCTTTCTGTCATGCCCTGAAAACTCAAGGGTGACTGGCCAAGAATGTGAGAGGACTCACATTCCAAAAGTCTCGAAACGCAACTAACTCACTCAATAATTACAACAACATTAAATATAAGCACATTATTTCTAGTCCATATATAACATAGTTCTTGCAATCCAATCAAGTATTAAGTAATTTGTAGAGATTTTGGTAGAATCTTTTATGCAAGTCAAGCCTTTCGAAATTCCTACTATAACCAACAAGGTATCATTTAATTCTAAAATAATTAGTTATTATAAGATATTATTAGTTCGAGTATTAATAGGTCAACAAAAAATATTTCAAATTTTTAAAGTACAAATAATCAAAATAAAATGTTATTAATTAGAATATTAATATATTTTTTAAGAGAAAATTCTAGTTTAGTTTTAAAAAGAGATTGTATACCGTATCCGCGTAATTTTAAGAAAGTTTGAAACTACCGTGAGATATGCTTAAAAAACTACCATGAGAAATTTAGGCCATCTTTTTAAGCCTTTTTATTATACCGCAAAAGTTAAAATTAAATGATATATTGAATTTGAAATAATTTCTTCAAAGTTCAAACTTTGGAATTAATTGCTTTCATTTTATTGCAAAAAGCATTATTTAACGCGAAAATCAAGGATACAATACATAATATAATTCGCTTTTGATTGATATATTTGCAGTGATATATCTTTAGGGGAAATTGATGTTTCAACCCTAAAAGTTAAATAAAATAGCAGCGTTGATATTAATAGCAAGTAAATCTAGTATTTGGGAAAATTAGGGAGAGGGATCAAGGAAATAAGTTAATTACTCTTCCTTTTTAAAAATAATTATTTAGAAGAACTAAAAAATAAAATAAATATATTAAATTTCCAAACTAACCCTCCTATATCATATATCCATATCTCAACCGTTTCTTCTTTTAAAAAATGAACTGTATCTTAATATTATTTTAATATTAATGAGATAGAAAACACATAAAATTAAAATTACTAAGAGATGATAAAATCTTTAAAAAAATGTTGCTAAGACAAATGGAAGTCATTCAATATGGTTTAAAGTTTTGTATTAAACCTCTGTTATTTGTTTATATGCCCATTCATATGATTGAACAAATATAAATGCAATGATAAAAAAATTATTTTATAAACAAATATTTAAAAAGAAAAAAAGTAATGAGTGTGTAGCTGTAAATAAATAATTTTCATCAATTTTGTAATTTCAATTAAAGATATTAATAAAAACATCCTTATTATAGATATAATGAAATGAATTAATTTTTTAATTTATTAAATAAATTTCAGTTTGTAGAGAGAAGGAGAGAAGGAGGAGAGAGATGGTGGCTAGAGGAAGAAACACTCTTTATTGGCTTTCAAGCAATGGAAGGGGCTAGTCCCATATGGGGAGAAGATACTGGAATTGTTAATTTGGTAATTTAATATATTTATTTTACTTTTTTTCCTTCTAAATAATTAGTTTTTAAAAGATCCTTAGGAATAATTAATTTTTTTTTTTGGTCGCTCTCCTCAATTTTCTCTATATATATAGAAATGAAAATCTCATAAAAATAATAACAAGATATTGCTTCTTATCCCTAGTTTAGTTTCAGCTAGAAGTTGGAAGGGATATTATTGTGTACGAAGCAAGAAATTGGAAGGGATATGCGTATTGTTAATCACAATCCTAAGGCCTCTATAAACCCATGTGTTCTAGCGCCCTATCCCCATCCCTAACCCCATCCCGTGACCCTTCAAGTTTTAATTGGCCCCCAAGGCCCCAACTAGGCAGAAGCCATGATCCCTCCCAAGACATCTGAGCTCAGGGCCTTAAATAGCCATGCCCCACTATTCCTCAACCAATTGTTAGAGAAATTTTGCTCAGACTAGATGCACAAAAATCAAGTATCATCATGATTACTTCTTTATCACTCACCTTCAATTATCGTTTTGAATAAAAGTTTCATGAATGAATACCATCAGTATCATCTGATATTATATATTAATGAAGTAAATTTTGCTGGCACTGCCACAGAAATGTGCTATTGCAGCGCTTACAGCTCTAAGCGTCGCAATTGTTGTGGTGGTTACCTATAGCGACGCTTTTACAAATAAGTGCTGCTATAGGTCTATACCTATAGCGGCGCTTACTAACATAAGCGCCGTTATAGGGTAATATTTTTTATATTTTTATTTTTTTTGTATTTATGAAACCTATAGTGGAACTTATTTTAGTAAGCGCCGCTATAGGTTGAGACAGGAATTTTATGTTTTTAAATATATTTTAGACCTATAGCGGTGCTTATGCCATAAAAAAGAAATAATTGACTTGTAAATAGGCTTACGAAGTGAGATTATTATACACTTCGTGCCGGTCACACTATAGAATTTTAGGGTGTGACATACTACATATTTATAATTTACAACAGTTGTGAGTGATTCTCATTAACTTGTTACACAGAACCAAAATCTTGTTACAGTCAGGTAAAAAGTTGTTGTTGCCCAAAATTTTTACACCTTGTCAGTATGCTCAAAAGTTGTTATGCATGACCTATCCCGGTGCTTACTAGTTAGTAAGCACCGGGATAGGCATCTTAGATAAAAGAAAATAATATTTAAAAAAAAATGGAAATAAATTAAAAAATTAAGCCTATCATGGCGCTTACTATTTATCAAGCGCCGGGATAGGCACCACATCTTTAAAAAAATCATATTTAAAATGTTGGAATAAAATTAAAAAATACTAGGCCTATCCCGGCGCTTACTTCTTTGTAAGCGTCGGGATAGGCATCCCAGATATAAGAAAATAATATTTAAAAAAATTGGTAAAAATTAGGCATATCCCGGCGCTTACTAGTTAGTAAGCGTCGGGATAGGCATCCTAGATATAAAACCTTCTCTCTCTGCCCTCTAAATAGGACCAGAGGAGTAGATACACAAAGAAAATAAAACATAAAAAAAATTATATGACATTGTGGTTACAAGTATACAATGGAATTTCATGGATGTTGAATGATGAGTGTATGATCTGAATGTGGGAAAAATTCTAGATTAGAATACAACGTTGTAAAAGATTTAAAATGAAGATAAAGTGCCCAAATAAGATAGAGTGTTGTTGTATAAGTTCTAGTGGTCAAAAAATGAGAAAGATGAAATTGTAGGTATTTTCTTTATAGATTCTAAAGAATTTCAAGAGCAGAAGTAATATGGGTTACCAGCAACCTAAAGCAAATGTCCCGACAGTACAATGGATTACAAAAGTTAAAATAACAAGATCAAAACAAGGAAATTTAATGCAAAATGAGATCAAAAACAGGAATGTAGACAGTGAAAGTTTCAAGGAATAGGATCCTTTGGGGGCTCTTGAATGTCAAGATTTTTCTCTAAGATGCTCAGATGATCTTCTTCATTGGTCCCTCTACTTTTATCCTCCATGAACTCCAAAATCCATTGCTGAAGACATGGGAAACGGTCCCAAATTCTCCTACGTGGTTTTTCTGTTACTCCTCCTTTCTTGCTTGGCTTTAATAGCCATTTATTCTTCAGGTTGCGAGATCCTCTTATCTGAGTGTTACTTCCTCCTCCAGCTACCACGTGGTCCTTATTTAAAATGGTTCCATTGAATTCGTTGCCTAGTCTTGTATGTATTCATTGATGTAGCAGTCTTCTTGTAACATTGTATTGTTGGATCCAGTAGGGCGTTTAGCAATTGGGCTTGGAGCAGTCATGTTGCTTCTTGTGATGGGCGTAAATGGACTCGTCTCCTAGGTCAGGACCCGACTCTTGGAAGTAGAAGAGGAATTCCAGGGCTTGCTGTAACACCCTAAAATTTAGAAAATAGAAAATAAGGATTTATTTAAGGTCTTGGGGTGTCATTTAGAAACTAAAAAGTCTTATAAATAAATTTATGAGGCCAGATGTATTTGTAATAATTTTTAAGGCTTATTTTCTTTATTAATTGAGGAAAAATAGTTAGAAGATGAATTTAAATAAGGGAATATTTAGAACCTTGGGGGTATTATTTGATATTTAAAAAGTCTTATAAATAAATTTGGAAATTAAAGTATATCTAGAAAATTATTTTTAGAATAGATTTAGATTAGTTTGTAAGGGAAATAGTAATTGAAATTAGCAAAGAAGGGCATAAAGGGAAAGAGGAAAAATAAAAGAAAAGGGAAATGACAATATCTACCCCTAGTTGAAAAATATTTCCAGTTATAAAAGAAGGGCAAAATGGTAAATCATCCAATTAAAATATCTAATATCCTTTATTTCCTTCTCCCTTTCATTTTTCTCTCTCTCCCCGACAACTCCCTTCGTCCTCCTACCCTCTCTATTCCCTCTATTCCCTTCGAGCTCGACTGCGGCAACTGACGGCGGAGATCGGCGGCGATGAGTGGCGAAATTGTGTGAGTAATATGGGTAGACCTTGGGTAAGCTCTCTTCTTCCCTTTCTTCCCCTCTCTTGTCCGATTTCAAGCTTGAATGGGAGAGAGAGATTCAAAATTTTGGGGGGTTTTGAAGCTTCAAAATACACGAAAATGAAGCTTAGGATTTGAATAAGGATATTCTTGAAGTGGTTTAGTGAGGGAAAGTTGATTTGGCCGATTGTTCAAAATTACTCTTCGGGTTACTGTTCACCCAACGAGATTTTGAGAATTTCTGGGGGTTTCAACAAATTAAATCTTTGATTAAACATTAATAGGTGTAAATTTAAGCATATTTGTTGCTTTGTATGTTAATTATTGAAGCTTGGGATTTTCTTTGAATTTTCTGTTCTTTCTCCCCTGTTCAGTGGCGCTACCAGTAAAGAAAAAAAATATAATAATTAATGAATGATGATGCTTGATGATTATGGTTGCTTGATGATTGCTTAATTCTCTTTTTACCCTTGCCCTGCTCTGTCCGTCGGGTTTCCTTTTCTTTTCCCCTGTTCTATTCGGTTATTGGCAGAGAAGAGAGCAATGGATGATTTAATGAAATTGAGAGTAGGATAGAACTCATATAAGGTTGCATGTTGAATTCTGAGCCTTGAATGTTCATACTTGATGGCTCTCTTGTCTGTTCTGTTCAGGTGATGTATAGAGACAAGGAATTTGTTATGATTTTGTTTGTATTGTAGTTGTTCAAAGTTCTGTTCTGATGAGTTTAAGATAAAGAAATAATGGAACATATATTTGTTATTGTACGTTAAAATTTCTGGAGCTGTAGGGAATTTCAAAATTCTGCTCCTCTTTCTCGCTGGTTCGTTTTTTTTCCTAATTAGGTGTTTGTGATCAATTAATGAATGGTAATAATAGGTTTAAGAGGAAGAAATGGTGGTGGTAAGATTAAATTGGAATCACATCTTGTATGTTGAAAGTTTATAATTTCTGCAAATTCTAGATTCATCGTGATAGTGGTTCTCTATTAATTTCTCTGCTTTTGGTTGACTATGAGATTTTGGAACTTTTGAAATAATTAATTCTTAATGGAAGATAGTAATTTGAAATGGAGGGTGATCTTGAGATATATAGAAAATTAAGTTGGGAATGTGTGGGATAAAAGGAAGAGTAGTAAATGGTGTTTGAGGATGGGATTAATATGGTGTTTTAGTTAGGTTTTGATGATGAAGAAGACTTTAGGATGATGATTTCAGGTTGGTGGAGGTAAGAATCATTCCAAGTCATAGAGTGAGGGAGAAATTTTGATGCTATTAAACTTGAATTAGAATTGATTTAAGCTACTGTTTGTTGTTGGTTAAGGAAATTTTAAAATAAACTTCCAATGCTTTGTTCTTGTTTGTTTTATTGTGTTTCGAATCATTTTTGTAATTGGGGAAATTTTGAGGTAAATAGATTATCAGGATCATGGTTGTTTGAAAGGTGTAGGAAAGGTTTCTTCAAAGTTATTATCACTTTATTAAAAGAAATTCCAGTTCTGTTTTGTTCTGGATTGAATGATATTGTGGTTATAATTTTGATAAGACAAAGTTTCAAACCATTGAGGAAGGAAGTAGGTTAAGTTGAAGTTAACGGATGTAGGATATGACGTTCAAGACTTAAGCAATGAAGGGTTGAAATTCTTGTGGTATTCTTGTATACGTGTTAGCTTAATTATAAGAATTATTTTACTGCCACTTGTTGGAGGATTTAGTTAGCAATTGAGTATATTAAGGATTTGAGGTTCAAAGGAGGACATCATTGATAGAAATAATAGGTTTTGAGGAAGAAGTTAGGAAATTTAATTACCAATGGAGGAAACATATTTGTTAAGGTTAAATTAGAATGTGGTTAACTTTGAGATTGAAATGAAACATATTGGAAGTATTTGTCGACGATTTTTGGGACAAGGATAAGATGAAGGATTAATTGTTGTTTGATTGTATACATTATTTAAGCTTAAGGATGAATTATGCGCTGGGTGTTAACTTTGGATTAAATACAGTTAGTTTTTTTATATACTCAAGTTGAACTGAAGAGGATGAACTGTAATTTGATATTTTGTATGTGTTTTTAAAGATAATCAAGTTGAAAGATAGAAAATGGGTCGCTTAAATGGTTGTGAACTTGATGATTAAATTAGGATTTGAATGAAAAGGTTGATTGTATAATAAGCAAAATTAACAAAGAGGTATAATGAATTATGGTAATTTCTGGATCTTCTAAGTGTGACCAAGATTAGTAGATTACTGAATTGGGGTTAAAGTATTTATATGGTATTGGAGAAGTTAGGAAAAGGATGTGAAGTAGTTGTTTGAGTATAACCAAGGAGGTTAGAGACTTACATTGTGAGTGTTTAGTTTAACATAAGAATGGTGCAAATCTGATTTGTTGAATTTGGATTGATCAATAAGGTTGTTATACTGAGTTATGGAGTTGATGATATATATGGCTTGTCCTAGGAATTAAATTTATTCTGAAATATTTGAAGTTGGGGTTTTAGAAAATTAATTATTAGTAAAGTTTGATTGATGATCCTTGGATGGCAGAATGTGAAGTAATTGTTGAGGTATTTTAGGAAAAGGTTAAAATGGATGATTTTTAGGAACTTTGTATTAAAAGAATATAATTTTGTCTGAATATGCCTATAACTTTGAATGTGACACTTGTTTGTTTAATAATTGTGTGAATGGTGATTTAATTAGAAACCAAATCAAGAAACGTGAAGCAATTGTTAGAAGATTATGAAAATGACTATCGGTTTGGTTGTGATTGTTAATTTGTAAAATTCTGTAATAAATTGAACTATTTTGATTGATTTACAATGCTGATTGATTATTCTTAATAAAAGATAAATATATACATAGATGTGTGAATGACTAGGGTCTTTACAGAAATGTTTTATATAAACTATTGGTCAAACATTGAGAATAAGAAGATTAATAAAAGTAAATCATTAAGATATATTGGTTGGTTAAAATTCTAAATAAATATGGAAAAACATAATTTTCCTAGAAGATAAGTTTTGGGTAGTATTAAGTAAGTTAGGCTTCGAGAGAGACGTGTAGAATAATTACGAATGGGATTTTAATAAGCTTATGTATGTATATAGGATCTGAATAGTGATTGAAGTTCATCGAAATAGTATAAAGGAAAGGAGCTGGTACATGACTAAGGTCTAAAGAAGCCAGGTATCATTTCATTCAATATCATTTATCATGTATGTATAATTGCATAACATTTTTATAAATTTACAGTAAACTTTAAGGTCGAAAGGCCGCTCTAACCTTGTCAAAAATATTCAGTGTATCCGAGTACTCGAAGACTAGAGGGTTAGCTACCCCTAGTACAGATTAGATATAACTGAAAAGTTATATTCAGGAAGTTGAGCCTTAGAGGCCACACAATTACAGGAAAATAAATTTACAATAATTGTGTGGCAGTGCCTTAAGCGCACTAGCATACAAGGTTAATGTTTACTAGTAATAGAAATATCGAGTACGGGTTGAGTGTGGGGGCCCATAGAAGGGCAGCAACCCTACCCAGAAAGATGCGTTTATGTTTCTTAGTAACAGAAATACATATTTATGAGTTTCATATATATTTATGAATTATTATGTATGGTAATGAATGAAATAAACTGCGTTAAATTGCTGTTTCAGAGAAACTGGGAGATAGTGAGATGGTTGAGATAAGGCAGGAGTGCTGGAAGAAGATGAGATGAAGAGAATTGGATGGAATTATGAAAAGCAAGGGTCTATGGTAGTATTATTTGTATTTGATATAATATTAAATTATTAATGGAAAGTATAGAATTGGATGGAATTATGAACCACTCTACTTTTCACAAAGTTTTGAATTGTTTAATTTGTCCGAAAAGCCCATTTCAATAGAAAGAAGATTGGTTTAATGTTTGAAAAGAAAAGTTTTAAATTTTTCGTACTTTTGGGCTTCTAACACTGAAGAGTGGTTGTAATTCGATTAAAAGTGTTATAATATAGTAGAAAATTTTAGGTGTTACACATACATTTACTCCCCTAGCTCCACGTGGCAAACGAAGAATGGCAAGGGGAGGTATGTCCACTTGCAACTGTTGATTAGAACTGATGCAACCGTTGATCATGCCCTTCTCTGTTATCAATAGTGTCTGCACCGGTGTTGCCTTTAAATTTCCCTCTATGAAACAATTTTTAAGAATTTTGCCCTTTGAACTCTACTTCTTCTATATTCTTCTGCATCAATCGTTTCAACTCCTTCATGTATTTTGAAGTTTCTTCCACTTATAGTTTGGAATTTACCCTGCTTCCTGGTAATTTATTATCCTCTTTAAATCCTGCATTTTAGCTTTCAAGTTAGATTTCTGAGAAGACATTGTCTAAATTTTTGATAATCAGCGTTTGAGTTTTTGCATTTCGGGGTTTTTGCGTTCATGGTGTGCAACTTAAATTTTGGGTTTGTTTTCAGTACTTATGGCAACTTCTTCTTCGTCTTGTTCCCAAATTTCTGCTTCTCCAATAGACAAGTCAAACCTACTTACCAAGGGTTTTGCTCCCGTTCCCCCTAAATTGCTGGAGTCAATAAAGAGTATTAGGATCATGGATCTTAAGAAGCATGACGAACCCCCTATCATTTCCGAAAGGACTCTGGCATCTTTTCCTGGGAAGTATAGGATGGATGAGAAACTCTTGATTAGGGTTTCCAGGCCAGAAGAAAGGATAGACTAGGGTAGTGAGAACTAGACGACCCTGTGTTTTGACTACTTCAAACTCTGCCCGTGTCTTCCATTATTGTTCCTCATCCTGAAAATCTTCCATCATTATGACCTGGCCCCTTCGCAACTCATGCCAGTAGTCTGGTGTATCTGCTTGTGCCTGGAAGCTATGTCTAAAGAACTGGGGATTTCCTTTTTGCTGGCCGCTTGAAGTGCTACAGTTTGGGTAGGAAGGCTCCTGGTTTCTTCACATTTACTCCTACCAACACGGACAACCCTCTCATCATCATCTGGAAGGATTCTGAGAAGGGGTGGAAGAAAATGTATGTTTTTGTTCACAAATCAACATTAGTGGCATCTGGGATGACTATTGATTTGAGCATTTCCTATATGCCTTGGAGTTCAAATGCAAAATATTTCTAACCAAGGATTGCACTATAGTGGTGCAAACCCGGATCGTCTCTCAAGGAGCATAATGAACTAAGCTAGGAAAGCTAAATGCAATTAAAGCTATAAAAATCGAGGGTTAAGAGAAGGAATTTTTGGTACTTTTCATAAAACAAATAGAAAGACTTGTTTTTTTTTGTTAATTTTAGGATAAAAGTGGATAGTTAATGGAATGCAAATGATGGGATGCTCTCTTGGCTAGGGATGACATGTGGCAAGCATATATTTGACACTCTTGGGGAATTGAGAGGATAATTAGGCCAAGTTCATGCAAGTACAAATTAGTCTTGATTGAAGGAATAGGTTGGTGACAACCCACTTAACCTCAATAGACCAACAAGGCTAATTATAATCTAACATCAACTAGAAATAGGTTCCAATAGATAGAATAACTTGGGTCCCATCCAATTTACTAAATATCCTTCGAATCCAATAACTAATCAATATTAGCTTATAATCAAGCCTTCATACTTGTAGATCTTTACCTAATTACACTCATGTGAGTATATTGAATCAATAGTATGGTTTCTTATGTGAGATTAATTGATGGAATTACTTAAGTTCTTAAAGAAGAAACTTAACATCAACATACTCAAGCCAAATAAATCATTCAAATGATATAATAAATATAAGATAAATGGACTAAATTACCACACACAAAGATAGGCAATAAAATCAACAATTACTCCTAAAGATAATGTCAATTAAAAAGAGAGATGAAACCAAACTAGATCCAATACAAACACAAATATGAAATTCAACAATTACATAGCCTATAGTGTTAAACATAAATGAAATCCGAACATAAGGAGAACAAATATTCAAGGAAACATATGAAAATCCATGGCTACATAATTGGAACTAGAAAAGCTTCCCTAATGTGGAAGAATAGCTTGCTTCACATCATCCCATCATCCAAGAGAGAATTTGAGCAAATTTAGTTCATCACAGAGGAAGAGGAAACGCCCAAGGAGGTCTGCAACTCAAGCTCCATGAAGAACCAATGAAGAATTGTGGAATGGAAGAGAGAATGGGGGTTTGTGGTGTGAATTTCGGATTCTACCCTGTTAAATTCATTGGTCTCCTATATATAGCATAAGAGGCACCTTAAACCTTCCAAGTTGGCATAAGATTGCCTATTTTGACCGGCCATAACAATTAGGAAATGATTGGAGAAGACCCAATCACTCAATCTTCAAGAAAGCTAGCTAAAATAGGAAATAATGAGTCGGATAACAATTAGGAAACTTTTTAATCTCGATTAGGCCTAACATTGCTTGTTCATGTTGAAAATATGCATTAGGAAATATTTAAACCGGACCCAATCATCCAAAATTGCAAATCGGATCAAAATAGGAAACTTCCAAAATCTGCACAGAATCACACCCTCACCATGGCGAGCCCACGACGAGTAATTTTGCTTCTATCTTCCTCACTGTCGGGGAGGCAACTTCAATTCTGTTTCAAGTTAGGACATATGTGAGGTATTTCAAGTCCATAATCATGAGATACATGGGTTAATGCCCTATAACGCTCGAATTCCAAAGAAAATGCAATTAACTCCCTAACCTTGGACCATACATGTAAATGTACCTAATTCCCATATAATTCTCCTAAATCAAATGCTAATTTCCCATTATTAGTAGTTAAAAACACATAATAATAAAGCACAATCAATCAGGGTATGTCATTTCCTTTCCTTTTCCATTTCTACTATGCCTGTGAGGGTACATTATGATTCGCTCCTTTTCATTTTGTTGAATGCAGATCATATTGAAGTTATTAAGGCTCTAAATCTGAGACCAGAATCTGATAAATATGTGGCAATTGTCAGGTCTTAGCCGAATGAAAAGAGAACCACACCGAGGTCCTTAAGTCTCGTAAGTTGTTTTTCCCAATCTTGTTTCCTAATTATGAATCTCTCGTTCTTAACATCTGAATATTGTTTTGCTTTATTGCAGAGTTAGACGAAGAATAAGATCAAGATCCTGTCTCATCCGACTTTTCTCAACATAGATTCTGGGAAAATGAAGCTACCTCTTAAAAACATCAATCCAAACATGAGAGGTGCTTCTGTAGCATCAAGGACTTGTAGGGGAAGAAGTTTTGTACCATTGCTTCATCTGGAAAGGTTGTCTAGCCTCCTGTGATTGAAAATGTTGATTCTAAGAAGACTACCACTGAGGTCCCTACTAAACCTGTGTCCACCGTCCTTACATCTCGTTCTACTTCCCATACCTCCCGTACTCCAAAGCCAATCAATGTTGATCCTTCTCCTCAATCCAAGCCTGAGAAAACACCCAACATAAACATGGTGCTGGCTATAGGGGTAAAGTGTAAGCTGAATGATTAGAAGGAAAGTCCTTAAGATGTATTGCTGAGGTTTCCATAAGGGGCTTCGTCTCATGAAGATTTCAACAGTATCAAGAATGAGGCTACCAAGCTCTTGTTCCATAAAGAAGATGTAGCCTTCACAGCTATGGGTTATCATGGAGCACGAGGAGTAATCATGCAGAAATCTTTCAAGGTAATCTTACTTTGGTTAGAATTGAACATCCGAATTACAAATTATATGTGCCTAATGTTTACTTCTTCTTTAGCTCTATCAACTGAATGTGTTCCTTGAGAAATAGGCTGAAGAGCAGGGCAACGAGTATAGGGGGATGAGGCTACAGTTGGAGGACAAAGACATGGAGATTCATTGTCTGAAGAAAATCGACGAATATCAACATGTGATCATGCAGGAAATGAAAAAGCAAGCTTCGGAAGCGAAGACTCTTAGTGAGCAATATCATAACTTGATGATGGGTGCTGTGGTGAAGGAGCCATATTACAAGGACAAGATCATGGACCTCAAGGAAGAGTTAAAACTAAGAGAAAGAGATATTAATCAATTGAAATCCGAGAATAAGATCCTAGAATTTGATAAGGTAGCTCTAGAAAGTGAAGTATCCGATCTGAAGAATGTCCGGGATGCATTGTAGGCTCGAGAGGAAAATACTGCCAGGAGGTTTGCACTTCGCACCAGGATTGACATGGCTAAATAGTTCAAGGGAGGAAATCATGGATCCTATGACTTGAAGAAATGTGAGGAAGAATTCTAAGCCCAATTTACTCCTTCGGAGATGTCTGAGAGCAGTGAAGACGAAGACGACGTTACCTCCACTAAGATGGTTACTCCCCCATAGGTTGGTGCAGTGCAAGAAGGGGCCGATGAGAACAGGAATGCTTCGGAGCCTGGGGTTGGAAAGGATACCCCTCCTCAGTAGGTTCAAGCCAGGCTTCTATCTTGCAGGATTTATGCTTTTGTTTTTCAGATAATGTGTTATGGCTTTTGGGGCTAAGCCTTATTTTGGAGATTCTATCTATCAGGGACTATGTTCCTATAACTTGAACTGGCTATGTAATAACACTGAGTAATTTTTTTATAATGTATAAGTAATGAATTTCAAGTATTCTAACTTTCATATTTAAAAATGAATTAACAACTTGAAAATTCTGAGAAACATGTCCATACCTTCTATATGGTTTGAGCATCTATGAATAAGTGATTTGTGCGTAACTAAAGATTTAATAAGGTTCCCATTTGCTCTGTACATGTTTTGAGTGGATTTATTTTGATTTTTTGAGATCATCATTTCTTGATTAGTCATACTTGTATGAAATTTCTTTCAGTAATTCCAAGAATGTTCTTGTTGTGTTAACAAATACGAAACAATGCAAAACATATAATCTTGATGGGTTTATTAATATCAGCAGCCCTTGCCACGTCAGAATTATATAGCATAAAGAGTAAGTTCCTTGTGAGTTGGTGGCTTTGAGCCTTTCGGCGTAACGCATCATGTACTACCCCCTATGGTTAGCCTCTTGTTTTTAAATCAGGATAAGGGAAATTTGAAAAACAAGATTTGAGAATGAGATAACCACCTTTCGTACTTGAGTGATCAACGTTTTCTGTGTGTTTTGGGACCGGAGAAACTATGTCATTCTGATATCTGTGAATGGTTTGAAAAGCTTCTTATACAAGAGCTATGCTTCCGAATATGATATGGGATGCCTTTTGTATGAGGGCTTTGATTCTGGGAATAATTTGAGAAGTCTCGTTTCTCGAGAATCTGGGTTCCTGTGCTATGATAGTGGTACAAAGGATATTAAGTTAGAAAAATTGGATTGAATCAGTCACGGATAATACCTTTTTAGATGTATGGCATTCCAACTTCTGGGAAGAGTTTTGCCCTTTAAATCTTGCAATTGGTAAGCTCTAGGTCCCGTGATCTTTGTTATAAGATAGGGCCCTTCTAAGGTTGGGCTGAGCTTCCCGTCTCTGGACTCCTTAGTGTCTGGAAATACCTTCCTGAGAACCAACTCCCGAACTTCAAACTGTCTCTCCTTGACATGCTTATTGTATTACTTGGATAACCGTTGTTGGTAGGTAGCGATCCGAATTAATGCCTACTCACGTTGTTCATCCAAGAAGTCTAATTTATATTGCAATTTGAGAGAGTTTGTTTCTTCTCCGGCCCATTGATATGTAAGATTGAGGACTCCGTATTCCACTGGGATCATTGCTTTAGCCCCATAAATGAGAGAATAAGGAGTTTCTCACATAGAGGTGCAAGAGGTAGTCCTATACGCCCACAAGACTACTGGGAGTTCTTCTACCCATCTGCCTTTAGCCCTGTCGAGTTACTTTTTCAGTGAATTGATAATTATCTTGTTACTAGATTCTGCTTGTCCGTTAGACTGTCAATTTCTAGGAGTTGAGAACTTCAGTTGAATTTCCCACTTCTTACAAAATATCCGAAACTTGGACCATATGAATTGAGAAACATTATCACTGATGATCTCCTTAGGGAGCCCGAACCAACAAACAACATGCTTCTAGACGAAATCTATAACTTCTGATTATTGGACTCGGGCATAAGCTCCTGCTTCCTGCCACTTTATAAAGTAATGGGGGCAATGGTGTGCAACAATTATGGGTGCTAATGAATGGTTACCGAGAACCTCTGACACTTATCACATTTCATAAAGAGGGCAGCTGCATCCTTCTTGAGGGTTGGCCAATAATATCCTGCCCTTAAAGTCTTCCTTACTAGGCTTCTCGCTTCATAATGATCTCTGCATTCTCCCTCATGGATCTCTTTAAGTGCAAACATAGCATCCTATGGTTTGGGACATTTTAAGAGAGGTCCCATATATGACTTTTTATATAGGTCATCTCCCATGATGCAAAATCATGCTACACACATCTTAACTCTTCAGGCTTCATTCTTGTCTCTAAGTAAAGATCCCGATTCCAAGTAACTATGGATCAGGCTTTGCCATTCCCATACGAGTCTGTGCGACAGTATCAATCCCATAGGCTTGGAGATTGATGAATCTGAAAGATGAATAATAGGTACTGCTCTAGTTCTCGAAGAGGGGATGGATGATCCAAGATTAGTTAGGGCATCTGCTCTTTGATTATCTTCTCAGCCAACTTGGATGATCTTGAATTCTGAGAAAGTTCTACTAAGTTTAGTAATGAGATCATGGTACCGCTGCATACGAATGTCTCGTATCTAGTATGTCCCATCTACTTGTCTTGCAACCAACTGAGAATCACTTCTTACTTCAAGCCTTTGTGTGCCTAACTTTTGTGCTACTTGTAATTCTGTGATCAATGCTTCATACTATGCTTTGTTGTTGGTGGCCTTGAAACCATAGTGAAAGGATTGTTCAATAACGTATCCCGTAAGCAATTCTAGGACTATTCCTAGTCCTGTGCCTCTCAATGGGTAGAACCGTCAACATACAAGATCTAAAGGCCAAGCCGAGCCCACTTTATTAATCTCCCTGAGAGGTATGGATTATGTACAACTCCCTCTTGCATTTTAGGACTGAAATCTGATAAAGCTTGAGATTTGATTGCTGTACGGGGAGCATATGTCTGAACTCTACAACCCACTTTATTAATCTCCCTAAGAGGTATGGATTATGTAGAACATTCTTCAAAGGATGTGAAGTAATCATTGTTATTGGATGACATTGTAAATACAGTCTCAGCAGGATGCTGACACTAATGATAAAGCTAACTTCTCGATAGGAGAATATCTCGTCTCTGCATTCAAAAGGGTCTTGCTGATGTAGTAAACAGGAAGCTGCTTCCCTGACTCTTTTCGGACTAAGACGGTGCTTACTACCTGATTAGTGACTGAGAGGTAGATGAAGAGGATTTCTCTATCTCTAGGATTCGGTAAGAGAATGTACTCCTTGAGGTCTTGTAGAGCCTTCTAGCTTATCTTGTCCTATACGAAATTCTTTTTCTTTCTTAATGCTTCAAAAAAGAGATGACATTTATCTGAAGATCAGGAGATGAATCTGTAAAGGCCAGCTATGCGTCCCATGAGATTCTGAACATCTTTACTACATGTTAGGGAAGGGATTTGCAAGATTTCCTTCACTTGTGTAGGGTATGCTTCAATCACTTGACAGGACACTAGATAACCAGGGAACTTCCCAGAGGTGACTCCAAAGGAGCATTTTTCTGGGTTCAACTTCATTTATACTTCCTAAGGAGGTTGAAAGTCTACTACAAGTATTCTACGTGATGCTAGCATCTAGCAACTTGACTAACATATCAACAATATACACCTCCATAGTTTTTTGAGTTGGGCCGCAAACATCTTGTTCACGAGTCTCTGGTAAGTGGCTCCTGCGTTCTTAAGTCCAATGGGCATGACTTTTTGATAATAAGTTCCTCGCTTCGTGATGAAAGAAGTTTTCTCTTGATATTTCGGATGCATTAGGATTTGATTGTATCCTAAAAAGGCATTCATAAAACTAAGCAACTCATGTCCCAAAGTGAGGTCCATCATCGAATCTATATGTGGCAACAGGAAGGAATCTTTTGGGCAAGCTTTATTGAAATCTGTGAAATCAATGCAGACGCGATGTTGTTCTTCTTAGGCACTACTACTACATTAGCCAGCCAATCTGGGTATTGGACCTCTTGGACTGAACCAATGTCTAAAAGTTTCTGAACTTCTTTATTAATGATCCTGTTTCACTCTGAGGCAAACTTCTTGTACTTCTATTGGACAGGTTTGAATGTTGGATCTACATTAAGTTGATGAGTAATAATGATAGGGTCTATTCCTATCATGTCTGTGTGCAACCAAGCAAAACAATCTTAGTGCTTGGACGGGAACTAAATTAACTGACTTCTAATTTCAGGGGACAGGTCTGCTCTGAGATACACTTTTTATTCTGAGACTTAAGGATTGAGGGGAGTTGGCACCAACTCCTCAACATCTTCGCCCCCAGTATAAGACTCCAGGGACAATTACTGTGATTGCTATGCAGGGGCCTTCTTAGCAACCTTCATGGTCACCTGATAACATTCTCTTGCTACACATTGTCACCCTTTATATGTTTCATTCCTCAAGGGGTGTTGAATTTAGTCCTCTGATGTAAAGTTGACGAGACTTCATTCATCTAGTGGATCCATGGTCATCCAAGGATGGCATTGTAAGATGACGGGAAATCCATCACGTGATTGGTAAACATGTTGTTCATCCTAATAACATAAGATTAATAACACCCAACGCCTTCTCTGGCACTCCATTTCTGAAAACTAAAGTTGTTGGATAATGCAACATATAGGACTCAAGGCCCATTTCTTTGATTATGGAAAGGTACAAGATGTTAACAAAGATTCCCAGATTGATCAAAATCCTTTTGACCTCAAAATTAGCCATATGGTAAGAGATATGACCAAGGCATCATCATGAGGATAATCTGGGGCAGTGGCAATTTTGCCCTCGGTGAAAGAGCTAGTACCTTCTTGTGGAGCTTCTTCAAATTCTCTAACTGAATTAGTTTCAGGCAAGACAGGAAAAGCACGGGTGTGCCTCTTGGCAGTAGAATAAGTAGTTCCACTGATCTAGAATCCTCCAGTAATGAAATTAATGGTCTTGGTTTGTACTGGAGGAAGAGCTAGCAATAGTCTGGTGGGATTGGAAGAACTTTTAGGGGGAGTGTTCTTGTTCTGCTTGCCTAATAAATGAGCCAAATGGCCTCGATTTAGAAGTTCAGTGACTTGTAAACACAATGATATACAATCATCGGTTTTATGCCCATGGTCTCCATGAAAGTCACACCACTTGCTCGTGTCTCGACTATTAGGAGGGGACTTGATCTTGGGAGGCCACCTTATAGTGTCACCCATCTTGTGCAAAGTCTCGACCAGCTCCTTAAGTGAAATGTTAAAATTATGCTCCTCAATTTTAGGGGAGAGAGGCTTCTTGGGAAAAGAAGACTTCTCTGACCACTCGTCCTGCTCTCATTAAACAATTGGATATGGTTCTACCCTCTAAGAGCGATTTCCTTTGTCTTAATTGTCACTCTTCCTCTCGGAAGCGTGAGATGGGGTCTGCACATGTCGTCCATAATAGCTGGCATCGTCTTCCTCCCACCGAATCTGAATCCAGGCTCTTTGCATTACCTCTAAGTAAGTTTGACAAGAATATTTGGTGAGCTCCTTATAAAGATCAGAACTTAGGAAGAGTGCCTTACAAAAGATGTTGATGGATGTCCCCTCATCGGGATTAGTGATGCAGAACCTTTCTTTATTGAACCTGGCCACAAAACTTCTCATTGATTCGTCTGGCCTCATGTATAAACAGTAAAGGTCATCTGACATCTTTTCTATTTTCCTGGTACTGGAGAACTGGTGAACAAACTAATCATGAAGCTGGGCGAAGGTTGAAATGGACTTAACTGGGAGATTTGTGAACCACTTCAATGCAGGTCCCAAGAGACTCATCCCAAAACCTTTACACATGCAAGCTTCTCGAACATTTAATGGAATTGACAACACGATCAACTTCTGCTTATAGTGGGCCATATACTCGTCTGGATCTGTGCTCCCATCATACAGGTTCATCACTGGGTAATTGAATCTCTTAGGAAGCTTTGCTGTAGCAATCCTATCCAAAAACGGAGAGTCAGCATGACTGGTTAGCACATTTCTCTTCATAAGTGGAGCAACTCCTAGCAAATGTAACATGAATGACTTCAACTCTTGCAGCTCCTGTTACAAATGGGTCACAGTTGGGTTTTCCTCTTGGAGATGAGGGATCTTGGCCTGTTGCTTAGAGTCAGAAGAATTGTCACTACTGTCGTCTTCAGGTTCATCAGAAACTAGTTGGTAGTCCTCATCTTAGCTATCATTATCTATGTCAACATCAGAAACAACCACATGGTTAGCATTAGAAATTTTGTTACCTGTGGGTGGTCTTCATGAAACTCCTCTTGTTGCTACTCCTGGAGCATGCAGGGAAGTATGTTCTGGCATGCCAAGTGGTGTCACCACAAGTACAATATGTGATGGATGCTATTTAGGAACTGATGATTTAGCCATTGTGAGTTCGATAACCTGCAACTGCATCCTTTTGTTTTTGTTTAACAGTGATTCAAGCATTTTGTATTGTTGAAGTTGTTGTTCTTGCAATTGTTCCAACATTTTTAGGATGGGATAGAGTGGTTCTAGTGGAGTTTCATGTGCATTAGTAGATTCTCGCATGTCAGCCATTGCACCAGTTGTAATGGACTTGAAGCTAAATCTAATTGCTGATTCCCCACGGTCGGTGGCAAAATATAGTAGTCAAAAAATGAGAAAGATGAAATTGTAGGTATTTTCTTTATAGATTCTAAAGAATTTTAAGAACAGAAGTAAAACGGATCACTAGCAACCTAAAGCAAATATCCCGACAGTACAATGGATTACAAAAGTTAAAATAACAAGATCAATACAAGGAAATTTAATGCAGAACGAGATCAAAACAGGAATGTAGACAGTGAAAGTTTTAGGGAACGGGATCCTTTAGCGGCCCTTGAATGTAAGGATTTTTCTCTGAGATGTTCAAATGATCTTCTTCATTGGTCCCTCTATCTTTTAACCTCCATGAACTCCAAAATCTGTTGCTGAAGACATGGGAAAATGGTACCAAATTCTCCTCCGTTGTTTTTCTATTACTCCTCCTTTCTTGCTTAGCATTAATAGCCATTTGTTCTTCAGGTTGCGAGATCCTCTTATCCGAGCATTACTTCCTCCTCCAGCCGCCATGTGGTCCTTATTTAAAATGGTTCTGTTGAATCCGTTGCCTAGTCTTGTATGTATTCACAGATGTAGCGGTCTTCTTGTAACGTTATATTGCTGAATCCGGTAGGGCTTTTAGCAATTGGGCTTGGAGCAATCATGTTGCATCTTGAGATGAGCTTTTGTAAACGGACTCATCTCCTGGGTCAAGGACCCGACTCTTGGAAGTAGAAGAGGAATTTTGGGGCTTAAATAAGTATTACCTTAATGTATGAAAATGATTAGTTGGTTGGTTGTAGTTTCGGATGTGGAAATGGAAGAACAGATATAGTTCATTGTTTTGATATTTCCAACATGTTAAGTAATTATTTCAGGTTTGAAAGAATAGTCCTTCTTAAATCAATTATTACTTGAAGTTGGTTTGCTATTATGGGTTTTCAAAGAATGTTGGAATTAAATTATAAAATTTGGGCAATTCTAGATTGGACAAGAGTTGCTGTCCAATTTTGAAAGCATAGAGAAGAGCTCAGGTCTCAAAGAAATTAGTGGTGGGAATGCTGAATTAGTTGTTTAAAAGTTTAAGTTTGAAAGGAAATGAATTTTTTTAGTTTAGCTCTTATATGAAGCTTAAAATAGAGATGATGTTGTGACAACTAAATTGGTCGAAGAAGGGGAGTGATTCTATGCTAGCTATATGACATAATTGGAGCTGTTTGGACAATGGGAAATGTATGCCCCAAAAAATTTCGCTTCAAATCCAAGAGGTGAGACCAGGTAAAGCAAGCACCTCCAATCAAATCCCTACCACGTGGCACCAGAGAGAGACAATCAAGCCATATCCCATGAATCTTGGATGTGGTGTACCTCTTCCTACTAAGGCCAACGACCACACTCCAACGGGCAAAAGAAGAGATGAAATTGTAGCCAATAAATTCCCATGACCTTTTCCATATGCATCAATGGTCCAGATTCTTCAACAGTTACTCCATCAATTATCATGAATTATCATCAATTATTATAAAAGCCATTAGTCCCTCCATTACTTCTCCAATCCATGAAACAAGGAAATAAATGACATACACGATAGACCACTCTGAACAATTTTGCAACCCATAAAAGGGGATGATCAAGACACTTTGAGGGAAAGAATTCATCTAGAAACCATACATAGCAACTTTAGAGTTCTTTGGTTTCCTTATCTAGCTCCCACAAAGTCATTCCACAGGATATATAGCCCTTGTAAAAAAGCCTCCCGCCTCTTGTTTCATCTCTAACTCCTCTCATTCCAGCATCCTAACTCCTGTATTATCACCACTAGATGCTCTTTTCATTTCTACATCTCGCTCTTTCTCCCGGCTCCCAGGTTATGGCTTCTGTATTTTCTCTGTTCCTATCACACATTTAAATTTCCCTTCTCATTCTCTCTGTATTTCTCGGTTTTACATTTTTCTCTGTATTACCTCTAATTTCCCTGTATTTACACTTATTTTCCTGTAATTCTCATCATCCCAAGACCATCTCTCGGTCCTTGTATTTAATTTGTGGTTGTTGGTGACCCTTTTTTTAACTCTTGTAAGGTCAAAGAATCAAAACTATATAAAAACATCTTAAATTTTATCTTTACCATTCTTTGACCAGCACAAGAAAGTTGTTATTTAAAATTTGGGGGGATATAAACTGATTTAAAGTAGTTTGAAATTGAAAATGCTAAGGTATCCAAATGTCAAGAGATGTTTCTTGATAAATGGCTCTTGATGATTAAGTGGTTTTGAAGAGGAACATATGATGCTTGAAGAAACTTATCAATTGATCCCTTGAAGAATATATAGTGAATTTTCATGTATAAAGTAGTTATAATTTTCTGTTTTGATGAGTAAAGTGACTAAAAATAAATATCTTAAAATGGTTAGGCTACTCAAGATCTTTAAGGGATTTACCAATGGGGATTCTAAGTTTTTTAAGGTATATCTCCAAATATGGAAATTTCAAATTGAAGAATGACATTGTTTAGAATGGTCTAGAGTTTAGAGTATTCATATGTCAAGGAAATTGTAGGATATAAGCTTTATCTGTTGCTTTGTTGTTGTGTGTCGGTGAATTGGAAAATTTAGAGGTTTTAAAGCTGAAGTGAAAAGGTCAAATTCTATTAAGACCAACGTGATGGTATGAGAGTATTTCAAAACTGGAAGTACAAACCAATCATAAGTCACCATCTTAAAAAGTCCTTCTACAAGCATTGAATTACTTAAATAGGGATAGAACACTGAAAAATCTTCTTCAAGTGAACTTTGGTAAGATCCGGGTTACTGCTTGTACGGCCAAAAAGTCGTGCTCCCAATTTCAAGAGGCATGTCAACCCGATTGGGCCGAATAAGGAGGCCCACAAAGCAGTACCTTCAAGACAAGACAACATGCCTGCATTGGGCCAAGCCAGAAGGCTTGCGTTTTGGATCATGGCCGCGCTGGATCAAAATGAGCCCACAAGTGCAACCTGAACCTGGAAACGGTTCCACGTGAAAACGAAGGACCATGTGGCCGTAAATAGGGGTGATCAAGCCCGTATCTCGCATCCGACACGCACAATCTGGAGGAAACAGCCACAGAAGACAAATAACGGTCAGATCCATGAGCAGAATTCGGGATCCATGAACCCACTATCTGAGGAACAGATTTCTGGGGGCTAAAATAGATAAAAGAGGAAAAAAGACTCCAAGAGAGACACAAAAACATCGCAAAGCACACTGAACATTTTTTGAAGCCCTGAAGCAGTCTTGTCATTCTATTTTCTCATTATCAGTGATTTCGTATTACCAACTATTTCCTTGTATTCATCTTGTAATCTCATTTATTTGTAATTCACTACACCATCTAGTTACTCACCTTTTGATTGTTGGTGTCCTGTTAATTTTTTATCTTGTAACCATCAGAAAACTTTATAAAATACATTTAATTTCACTTTAACCATTTCTTGACCACTACATTTTGGCACTGACAGTGGGAACCAACAATCAAGAACAATTCTGAGTCCATTACAACTGGTGCAATGGCTGACATTCTGGAATCATCTAACGCTAACGAGAACTCGCTTAAGATGCAAAATGTTAGAATCTTAAGTTTTGATGAAGACTGAACCCAATGGATAACATAAGTAAATAGAGTGTAAGTTACCTTTGAATTAAACAAGTAAAATCTGATAGGTAACAGATCACTATCGCTAGAGCTAAAGACTATCGCAAATGGAAAGCCCAACTATAGCAGATGGAAACTTAGCAGAACACTAAGATAAATATCTCTATTGCTAAATGTATTCCTATCGCTATTGAATAAGAAGGAATAGCGAATGAAGACTTAAAAATGAGAAGTTAATATATATCACTAAGTCATTCATTATCGCTAGGAAATATCCTATCGCTAGAAGTTCATTGATAACATGGATAAATGAAAGGAAGAACATCTAGCAGAAACAATGAACCAAGTCTTTGAGCTAATAAAATCAGCTAGCGATAACAGGCTAAGCTATCGATAATAGAGTACTTTAGATAATAGACATTTAGATAGCTAGTGCCTGAGAGCAAATGAGTTAACTAGCGATAACATAGTTGCTAGCGCTAACACATTTAGCTATCGATAACAGGATACCTGAAAATTACTTTGAATATTCAGCTAGCTTAGTATCCTTAAGCTAATGAGCAAACAAGTAACTAGCGATAATGAGATTAGCTATCGATAGAAGAATGCTTATTAAGATGACATAGCTAATACGCTGAACATTGAACTAAAAGAATATGCTAGCAATAATACTCATGTCTATCGATAGAGAATGCTTTGAAACTCCTTAGATATTGTCTCTATCTCATTGAGCTAATGGACTTAGCTTGCGATAACATCTTCTATGCATTACATGATTACTTGCTTAGCTAACAGCTCAAGTGCAGGAATTATTCTATGCAGTTAGCGATAGCAAAGCATGCTAGCGCTACTGAAAAAGCTGCTATGCAAGTACAGTTGTTGAAAACGTTCAGAACGCGCAGTCTATCTCTCTCCTAGCCCAGCCTATGCATGAACAGTAAAATCTAGATCAGAAGTTTGAATTCGATGAAGGAATAGCATTAATTGGCTATGGCTATAAGCTTCCAACGACTATATTCAAACGGCCACATGAAGCTGAAAGAAAAAGGCAAGCTGTGAAGATATAAATAGATCAAGACTTGCTTTCTCAAGAACTAACAAAAACAATGATGAACAGGGCTTTATGCAGAATTATGGATTACACTAATTAAGAGCAAAACCTAGTGAGCCCAGAAATGATGAATGAATGTTGAGTCAAGTAAATTAGAAAAAGAGAGCTAGAGTATTCATTGTTCTATTGGTTAAGCTCCAGAGTTGTAAATTCATCATATATTCTTCTGTACTTAAGAATCCGTTCATTAAGTGAATATATTATCTGAAATCCTCTATTGTTTGAGGTTGTTCTAAAGCTTGGTGCTTTAAGAACAGGGTTGTAAACTTACAGGTAGTAAGGGGGAGTGTTTAGAGAGAATTCTAAAACTCTGTGAAAAGGTTGGCAGGTGATCCCGTATTGTAAAACCTGTGGTAAAGGCTTCTCTTGTGCCCGGTTTAAATAAGAGGGTAGTGGAAATCTCAGGTGAAGTCTGAGGACTGGATGTAGGTCTGGGTTGACCGAACCAAGATAAACTCTGCTTGCATTGTCTCTTCTGTTAACTCTCTTAATTTCCAGCATACCTAACTTGTATACTCTTTAGAGTATATCATGTTTTGAAATATTCTCAGTGATAAACCAAAAAGGAATTTAAAGATTGCCTTCATTGTGTTTCTAGAAAAGAGAAGAATCAAAAAGAGTTTATGTTTTATCCCATCACCCAATTCACCCCCCTCTTGGGTGACAGCCAGCACTATCACAAAATCCACTAGAAGCACCAGATCAACCAGAAGTGCCAAACCAATCAAAAGCGCAGAATCCTGTTTTGGAGATGCTGGAGTTACTACGACAGCAACACTGGAGCAATCTCGAATGTTGTAGTTTGGTCAATGAGAATAAAGGAATGCATATCCAAATCACAGAGCTAGCCACGGCTAGAGACTCGGCTCCCAGACAATGCCCCTCGCGAGCGGTATCTGTGATGCTGTCGTTCGATGTGCTAGAAGATCCACCCATGCATGTTCTGTCATTCAAACCAGTAAAACAGAAATGCAGAAAGTTTGCCCCGAAGCGAAACAGGATCATAATCTAAGAGGTGCAAAAGTTGCTAGATATCGGTTTAGTCCGAGAAGTCCAGTACCCGGATTGGTTGGCTAACGTCGTCGTAGTACCAAAGAAGAATGGGAAGCATCATGAATGTATCGACTTCATAGATTTGAACAAGGCATGTCCGAAAGATTCATTCCCGCTGCCACATATTTATTCGATGGTGGATGCCACATCGGGACACTAGTTGCTGAGCTTTATGGATGCCTTTTCAGGATACAACCAAATCCTAATGCATCCGAAGAATCAAGAGAAGACCTCCTTCATCACAAAGCGAGGAACCCATTGTTACAAAGTTATGTTGTTCAGACTGAAGAACATAGGAGCAATCTACCAGAGGGTTGTAAATAGGATGTTCGCAGCCCAGATCGGGAAGACCATGGAAGTCTACATTGATGACATGTTGGTCAACTCCTTGGACGCCAATCAGCATGTAGAGCACCTGCAGTAGACATTCAACCTCTTGAAGAAGTATAATATGAAGCTGAACCCAGAGAAGTGTTCCTTCGAAATCACATCCGGGGAGTTCCTCGGCTACCTAGTGTCCCATCGAGGCATCGAGGTGCACCCTACACAAGTCAAAGCGATTTTGCAGATCCCGTCTCTGAATTGTATCAAGGATGTTCAGAAGCTCACGGGACGCATTGCTGCACTAAACCGGTTTATCTCCAGATCTTCAACAAGTGCCATTCTTTCTTCGAAGCCTTAAGAAAAAACAGGAACTTTGAATGGGATGAGAAGAGTGAAAAGGCCTTACAAGATCTCAAAGAATACATGACTAGCCCTCCGCTCCTGTCAAAACCAAAAGAACGAGAGACTCTCTTCGTTTATCTCTTAGTAACTGATCGGGTAGTGAGTGTTGTCTTAGTACGAGAAGAGTCAGGGAAGCAGATCCCAGTATATTACATCAGCAAAACCTTACTAGACATAGAAACAAGGTACTCCCCTATCGAGAAGCTAGCCCTGTCATTGGTGTTCGAGTCTCGGAAGTTGAGGCCTTATTTCCAGTGCCATCCAATCTCGGTCGTCACATCCCATCCTTTGAAGAACGTTTTACACAAGCCAGACCTTTCGGAAAGGTTGGTGAAATGGGTTGTGGAGCTTAGCCAATTTGGCATCTCGTATATCCCTAGAACAGCAATCAAGTCACAAGCCTTGGCCGATTTTGTAGCAAATTTTAGCCCTGAAATGCAAGATGGTGTTATGCAAAAACTCCTTTGCGTGAGTAGCTCCACACGCCCGGGAGTCTGAATCTTGGATTTTGATGGCTCCACTCATTACTGAGGAACGGGACTCAGAATAGTTCTGGAATCTCCCACAAGGGATATCGTCAAGCAATCCTTTCATTATGGTTTCAAGGCTACTAACAACGGGGCCAAATATGAAGCCCTGATCACAGGATTGTGAGCCGCACGAGAGATGGGTGTCCAACGTCTCGAAGTAAGAAGTGATTCTCAGCTGGTTGCAAGACAGGTAGACGGGGCATATTAGATACGAGATACTCGCATGCAACAGTACCACGATCACATCTCCGAGATCAGCACAGCCTTCTCAGAATTCAAGATTACCCAGATTGCTAGAGAAGAAAACCAAAGGGTAGACGCCCTCGCTAATCTCATATCTTCCATCTCGTCTTCGAGGACTAGAGCAGTACCTATTATTCACCTCCCAGCTCCCTCTATCTCAAAAACTACGGGATTGGTTCTAAGGCACAGACTCGTATGGGATTGGCGAAGCCCGAACCGTAATTACTTAGAATCTGGTTCCCTACCTGAAGACAAGAATGAGGCCCGGAGGATAAAGATGTGAGCCGCGAGGTTCTGTATCATGGGAGATGATCTATACAAGAAGTCGTACGCAGGACCACTTTTGAAATGTCTCGGACCCCAAGATGCTTCCTATGCATTGAAAGAGATTCATGAAGGGGAGTGCGGAGACCATTCCGGAGCGAGAAGCTTGGCAAGAAAAGCTCTAAGTGCTAGGTACTACTAGCCGACTGATTTAACCTTTTCCTTACGCCTTAGGGTTAAAATCACAATAATTACCAAGGATTGTGTAAAGTGGCACAATCCCGGATCGTTTCACTTAAGGAGTCCTTCTAAACTACCTGAGCTAACTAAATGCAATTGAAACAATAAAAGGTATGGGGGTTTGATTTTGAAAATTCATTTAATAAAACTATTGACAATTGCTATTACTTGTTTTTTTGTAATTTTCTTTTGATTAAAAGGGAGAAAAAGGTTTGGATTAAGGGGAATTTGTAAAATGGGATCTGATAGTGTTTCGGTGGCTCTCACGCTTCATTAAAATTGATATTGGGAGTTAAAAGATGCACCAAGTATAATTGAAAAATCCCCAAGCAACCACTAGGGGTCCACTAGCCCTAATTAATAACTAATCAAGCAACCACTTTCTTAGCCATTACTTAGGGTTAGTGTTAAGCTCCACTTGGTGTGTGTTGGAACATGAGTTTTGAAAACCGATTCCTCTCGAGAATGTGCAACCACAACATTCAATTGGATAAATTAAGCTACACAATCTAGCAACCACTAAAAATCATATAGCATCACAAACCCAATAGGAAATTCAAACATAGACATCATTCAATTAACATAACTCAATATCCAACACAAATATTCCAATTTAAAGACAATGAAAGAGGAAAAACATGTCTCCAATCCAAATATACAAGAGAAATGCAACCACAAAACTTAATACATAAGGAAAAGAGCATGAGAAAACAAATAACTCCCCTATTTCACCCATTGAAGCTCAAGCCACCTTCACACCACCAAAGCACCAAGATTCTAGCCTCTCATGTCTTCAAACTCGAGCCCAAGAGGACCCATGATGACAGCCTCCATGAGTGAGGAAGATAGAAGGAAAAGTATGGTGGAAATGGAAGGTAGGAAGATGAAGAATAAGAAAATCAACAAGAATGGAGGTGAGATTGAGTGGGAGGATGAAGATTTGAGTGAGGAATGAAGGAAATGAGTGAAACCCTAGGAGAGCTCTTCAATTTCGTGCTTGGGAGGCTTAGATTCTGAAGGTGGGGGTGTTTGGATCTATTTAAACTGCCCTAGAAACCCTAAAAACGCTTCAGATTTTTGCAGATTCTGGGGACTTCGCCGTAGGCTCGCCGCGGCGAGAGCCACGGCGAGCTCATGTTCGTTCTGGAACTTGCTGGGAGTTCACCGTGGCGAAACCCACGGCGAACTAACATTGGTTCTGCCTTGATTTGTCTTTCTCGGCGTCAGTTCGTCGCGGCGAAGAGACATTGATTATGTTTCTCTCTTCACTTTCTTCTTCGGCTCCGTCTAGAATTTTTCACTGCAACTTGGCTTCTTAGTTTGGGCATGCTTCTTCTATGACCTGCATATAAAATGGACCTAAGGTAGCATCAAAATGTTCTTGGAAATGGGTTAAACAATAATTCATACTAATCATTCTCAAATTGCCCTTGTCTAGAACAAATTCCAACAAAGAGTGCACAAGTTAGAAATTACCCTAATTAGGCGCAATTACCCCAAGAACATGCAATAATCTAATGATTTTATCAATGAAAAGTGTATAAAAATATGGTGCAATCATTTCCCCCACACTTAGACCTTTGTACTCCTGGACAAAGGGTACAATGCAAAGAAGAATGGTTATAACCAATCAATAATCTCAAGCTAGCATGAATCATGTTCAAGAATATGCAAAGGGAGAATTGGCAAAGCAATTGGATAAGCAACGGCAAAGAGGACTCTCAAGATAATAGTGTTTCACTCTCCTTACCTTATGTGGGATTTTTCACACTTAACTTGCTCAAACTACAATTTACCATAAGCTTGTAACTACTCTAATATCTCCACCCATGCATACAATCATGTATGAATCAAAAGGACTTGTAAGGTTGAAATGATGGAAAAGGCAAGATGGATTGCATGTTATGGAAAAGGAAAAGTTGCAATGCAATTCAGTGTCACTATTGGAGTACATAGCACATAAGAGCATAATTTCAACAATAATGATGCCACACCAAGAAATGCCTTATTCTTCAAACCTTCTTTTTCTTCTTCTTTTTTTTCATTTTTCTTTATTTTTATGCACACTTTTCTATTTGCTTTTTTTTTTCAACACATACATGGCATTAACAACAAATAAAAGTGGCTCAAACTTAATTCTTCTTCACAAAATTCACATTAATGCATTACAACCAAGGAATGGGTCAAAGTGGGTGAACAATGGAAAATGTCATGTTATGGGCTTGTGTTTGGGAAAATGGGGTGATGAAATGAATGCCTAAATCATCTTCATGCATGAATGCAATTTTAGCTTTGACAAAGAGTAGAGACAAGTTCTAGAAATTGAATGATCAAGCAAGTATACACTCTTGAAATGAAAAATAGGCCCAAAAATCTCACAACAAGGTTAATCTCAATTGCCAATTGAACATCCAATTGCAAGGCCAATTAACACAATGCATATGCTTGAAAATAACTCATCACTAGCTCTTGAAAATTGAAAGGTAAAATGCATAATTCTTTGAATTCTTCCCGTTGCTCATGAAGCTCATTAATCAAAGGGTAAGGTCCAGTCTTGCTCCATGGTTTTTCAAAAATTGTTGCCACACTAAGTTTTCACAAAATAAGTTTTAAAAATGGATAGAAAATGCAACTAGGTCCTCCATTGCAATGAATGCGACCCTCCATCACAATGAAAGACTAAGAAGCAAAATTTACCTTGGTTTTGAAAAAAATTTTGACAAAAATTTCCTCTAATGTGGCATAACATCATAATATGATAAAATCAATAGATCAAGCAGTAAGACTACCTAGCCCCCTCCCCCACACTTGAAATTTACATTGTCCTCAATGTTAAAAATCACCAAACTATCAATTGACTTATCCCTGGTGAAGAGGAAAGTTGCGAAGTCCAATCGTAAGATTGGGGCACAACACATCCCTACACATAAGGGGAGAGAAGAAGAGACAAGTGCAATCAATAGTAGGCATGTTGGAAAAAACACAAATCACAGGACAAATGCATATCACAAGTGAAAATGACATAAAGTTTCAATGGCATAGGGTATTTTATTGAATGAAAAAGTCCTAATTCCTACTTTCTACTAGGATGCTCCCTCCCCCACACTTGTTCAATGCAATGACAGTAAAATATCAACCAGCCAGTCCAGAATGCATGAAAGTAAACAAGATAAGGAGAAGAAGCAACCTGGCCTTAAGGAGGCTTTGCAACGGGTCCATGGTAGAGCTTGAGGAGATGCCCATTTGACACAAATTCTTTCCCGGTCTCCTCTTCAATGAGCTCCACCATCCCATACTTGTTGACCTTTGTTACTTTGTACGGCCCGAACCAATTTGATGTGAGCTTCCCATGACCATGGCAGAAGCGGGCTTGGTACATAAGAACTTGGTCTCCAACTTTGAAGCTGCGGTTGAAGATCTTGCCATCATGGATCAACTTGGTCTTTTCCTTTAGAGCCTTGAGCTCTCATATGCCTGAAGGCGTAGTTCATCATGTAACACCCCAAATTTTAGAAAATAGGAAATAGGGAATTTATGATATTTAGGCATTTTTAATAATTTTAAGGCTTATTTTATTTAAGAAATAAAGAGAAATAAAGAGAAGATAAAAAATTAAATTGAAGAAAAGAGATAATAAAGGCTTATTTAAAGTCTTAACAGGGCATATAACAATCAAACAGCCTTATAAATAAATTTATGAGGTCAAATGTATTTTTAATAATTTTTAAGGTTTATTTTCTTTATTAGTTAAGGAAAATAGTTAGGAGATAAATTTTAAATAAGGGAAGATTTAGAATCGTGAGGTGTTGATTATTAATTGAAAAGTCTTATAAATAAATTTAGAAATTAAAACATATCTGGAGAAATTATTTTGGGAACAGATTTAGATCTATTTCTAAATGATAATGGTAAATAAAATTATGATTTAAGAGGAAAATAGAAAATAAGAAATGAAAAAGACAATATCTGCCCCTAGTTAAAAATATCCTCAATTATAAAAGGAAGGATAAGATAGTAAAATACCTGTTAAGAAAAAAATATTAGTCTTACCTTTTAATATACACCACACACGTGTACTCTCCTATATTTTCTAATCATGCACACTTCCTCCCTCTCTAACCCGATATACATACATACTCCCTCTCTCTGATCTCCCTTTGAACCCAATTCGTCCCTCACTCTCTCCATATTCTCTCTGGTTCTTCGAGCTCGCCAGCGACTGCGAAGCACGGCGGAGAAAACGGTGGACATGCACGGGAAGCTTGAGTCAGTCTTCGGTGAGCTTCTTTTCCTTCGTTTTCTTCTTCTTTTGTTCCGATTTGAGCGAGGTGGAAGGGGTAAATTGATTCGGGTTTTAGGGATTTCGAAGCTCTTAAACTCGTAGAAACGAAGCTTAGGCCTTACTATTGATTATTTGAGTGTTGATTTTGGGATAGAAGTTGAGCTTGGTCCGATTTCTCCAAATTTCTTCCTTCGGGTACTGTTCATGGGCGATGATTTAAGCAGAATTTCAAGTAAGAACTGAACTGAATCTTAATTAATTGTGACTAAGAGTTAGTTTAAGTCCATAGGGTGTCATGTATGCTGAGATTTTTGAGGTTGGGTGAATTTGGTATTCCTGTTCTTATTCCTCTGTGATTGTGTTCTGAGCAAGATGAAGGAAGAATGAGTTGATATTTAATTGTGTAAGGTTGAAATTTTGGATGGTGAGTGGTGTTGAGGATTCCCGTTCTTTCTATTCTTCTCCTGTTTGGCCGAAATCTCTGTTCCTCCCTGTCTGTTCTTCGTTGTTCTCTGTTCCCTTGATTTTCTTGTCTATTTAGGCTATGTCCCTCTACTATTTTGATTGCTTTGCACTACTACAGAAATGCCCTATTGCAGCACACCTATAGCAGCGCACAATAAAAGTAAGCGTTGGGATAGGTATATAAGACCTATCCCAGCGCTTTATAAATATTTATAAGCGCTGGGATAGGTCATTGTGAATTATAGCTAATTCCCTGAATATTAATTTAAAATAATGTCTTTTATTTAATAATGTCTAAATTACCTCATAGGTTTGTCTTTATATAGGTGATTTCCTTTGAACTTAATTCTCTGAACCTTATCTGAACCATATTTAACCCCCAGAATATATTATACGTGTCCTTATTATTTAATAATTAATAAAATTCCCCCAGTTTTTTTTTAATTTTTAATGACCTATACCAGCGCTTTTTACGTAAAAAGCGCTGGGATAGGTCATTTATGATTTATATTTTATTCCCTGAATATGTAAACTTATATCTTTTATTTAATAATTAATAAAATTCCCCCAGTTTTTTTTTAAATTTTTAATGACCTATACCAGCTCTTTTTACATAAAAAGCGCTGGGATATGCCTCATTAAACAATTTTTTAATTTAAATTTTTATTTGTTTTCTTTTTACTTATCAGATTTTTTTAGAATATATTTTTCAATTTTTTTTAATTTTTCATGGCCTATCCCAGCGCTTTTTACGTATAAAGCGCTGGGATAGGCCTCATTAAACAATTTTTTAATTTAAATATTTATTTGTTCTCTTTTTACATATCAAATTATTTTAGAATATTTTTTTTTTAATTTTTCATGGCCTATCCCAGCGCTTTTTACGTATAAAGCGCTGGGATAGGCCTCATTAAACAATTTTTTTATTTAAATTTTTATTTGTTCTCTTTTTACATATCAGATTATTTTAAAATATGTTTTTCAATTTTTTTTATTTTTCATGGCCTATCCCAGCAATTTAGGCCTCATTAAACAATTTTTTAATTTAAATTTTTATTTGTTCTCTTTTTACTTATCAGATTTTTTTAGAATATTTTTTTTAATTTTTCAAGGCCTATCTCAGCGCTTTTTACGTATAAAGCGCTGGGATAGGCCTCATTAAACAATTTTTTAATTTAAATTTTTATTTGTTCTCTTTTTACTTATCAGATTATTTTAGAATATGTTTTTTAATTTTTTTTATTTTTCATGGCCTATCCCAGCGCTTTATAGGTAAAAAGCGCTGGGATAGGTGATTAGCTTTATATTTAATTAATTATCTGAATATTTAACCTTATCTTTTTTATTTAATTTTTTATAAATTCCTTTTTTAAAATTTTTATGACCCTATCCCAGCGCTTTTTACTTAAAAAGCGCTGGGATAGGTGCGCGGGAAATTTCCCTCCAAAAATCTAAAATTTTCCTTTTCCCTCTCATTTCCCCACATTTCCCTATACTCAGCACCGTACTTTTACTCTTCTACATCACCACCCATTTAATTAATCACTCTTATTCATCTCCTCCTTGCTTATTCATCTCCTCCTTACTTCTTCATCTCTTCCTTCTCTCCGATCATCATCATTGAGGTCTCTCAGATCTGTATGGATCAAGTCCAGATCTACATGCTGATGGTGGTTTCTTAAGGGTAAGGGTCCTCTCTCATATTACCTTTTTCTCTTTTCTTCTTCCCCTTCCAAATTTTTTTTATCTTTAGTCACGGATCAGATTTTGTGCTCTGTTTTTTCTTCTTCTTCACTACTCTTGACTTCGCTTATGGACTTTGCTTCTTATTCATGTGTTAATTTTTATTTTATTTGAAGCTCGTTATTTTTGGTAGCTATGTTTACAATTCTGATGCTTTTTTGCTCTTTAGTTTCTGGATATGGCAAGTTAATAGTTTAATTAGAAGAGATATTTTGGTTGTTGCTCTTCTTAGTTTATGTTCATTCCATCATATTGATATGAATGTATCATTGTCTGATTCTTCTTATTCCATCATATTGATTGTTAATATGCATTGGTTGATGTTTTCCGAGGCTTGAATTTATGAAGTATTCATTAGGAATTTTGCACTGATGCAGGAGGGTGTAAAACAAAAATAAATGAATTTTTTTTTAAAAAAAATAATGCCTATAGCAGCGCTCATTACGTAATGAGCGCTGCTATAGGCATTATTTTTTATTTTTTAAGAAAAATAATTCATTTAAGTATGACCTAAAGCTGCGCTTTTGAGATTATTAGCGCCGCTATAGGTTACCTATAGCGGCGCTTATAACACAAAATAAGCGCTGCAATAGGTCATATGACCTATTGCAGCACTGGCTATAGCAGCGCTTAAAAGCGCTGCTATAGGGTCAAAAAAAGCGCTGCTATAGAATATTTCTGTAGTAGTGTTGGCTGAATTCTGTTTGCTGTGTCCCTGTTCTGTTTTTGGCCGCGTGATCTTGAATGATAAAGTAAGGAGAGATAGGAAAATTTAGTTCCAAACACTAGAGGATTATTCTTACATTATGTCTTGAAGGAATAATGATTTTAGAATCAAAGCTCTATCTCTTATGCCCTGTTTTGTATTGGTTGTAATAGGGGTACTTTTGATGTTTGATGTTATGGGATAAGATATTGGAATTTGGAAGTGATAAATGAAACTTCTCAAGTTTTTCTTTTGAATGTTCAGTCAGCCATTATTCTGAATGAGGAATATATCTTTTAAAGTTAAACACTTCATACGATTGGAAGAGGGTTTTATAGTAAGGGAGAATGGTTTCGAAAGATTAAAGACTTTAGGTAATGTGTTATCAAAATTTTTTAGGAAATGTTGTAACCAAGTCCTATAAAAATTATATTGAACTGAAAGATAAACTGTTGTTGGTGTGATTCTAAAGAATGGACTTGAATGTTGCCAAACTTGCAATTAGGTCCTTAGTTTTAAATCTGGAAAAAAATATTTCAGAATAAAACTGAAGGTGTCTAATTTATGTAAAGGCATTTAAATTATCAATACTAGGATATTAGCTTGTTAACGTATGATCAGAGAAATGATTTCAAGATTGGGGTTCACTATTTAGTAAGAAAAGGGTCAACATCTTTTGACTTTGTAAAAGTTAGGTTCTGTTCAGTCTGAGCCCTCTAGAGGAAGTAATAACAATTAAAGGGATGGTTGGGAGAATTAATGTTTGTGGATTGTTTGGTTTGAGAGTTGATTTCATGATTTCATTAAGTAACTAGATGATGGGTGATGATTTTAGAAGCCATAAATCCCTGTCTCTACGTATGTATATATGTGTGTGTGTGTGTATGTGACTGGCTGTGAATCAGGTTAAGGGAAAGTCTTGAGTTGATTGGATATTAGTTGTTTGAGGTTGATTTTAATCACAAATGAAGTGATTTGTTTGTTTCTTCTCTGATTGTTCTGGTGCTGTTCGGCTGAGTCATAGTAACAAGAGGGAGATTTATTTAAGGATTAAACTTGAAATAGAGATTATAGGAATAGAAAAGGAATTTAGTTATAATGATGATTTTGTTTGGGATTTAATGCTTTAAGGTTCTTTTTGTTAGGTTGGCTGAATGGTCAAATTAGAGGAATTATGAATGGAATGGATTTGAAGGAAATAGTTCAGTTTTAGAAATCAAACTATGAAGTCTAGAGATTTGACTTTAAAATATGTTTGAGATTCCTAAGTGTTAAATGAGTAATTTCAAATGGTTCAAGTACACTTTAGAATGCTCAAAGTGTGCTTAAAAATCTGGAAATTTGATAAGGCTTGTTGTTATGGAGTTTGATAATTGATTATTGCTGAAATCTATGTTCAGATTTATGATTTTAGTTGTTTTAACTATTTTAGGCATGTGTAAGATTTCAAAGGTTTAGATGGATTAAAAGTAATGAATTTATTGAAAAAGAGAATCAAAGATTTAAGCTTATAGAGGTTGATGGTATGGAATATTGATTTAATGTGGTTGACTTATGACCATCAAATTGGAAGATGTGAAGTAGATATTGAAATATCTTAGGGAGAGGTAAAGGGATATCTAATTGAGGATGAAAAGGTTGGGATATGTGACCTTGAGAATTTTGTATTGAATCAGAAATAAGAATATAATTACATGTGTACGTTTTGTGCCCGTGGGTGTGTGATGCTTGCTTATATATATGTATAACTATAACTGTGTTAATAGTTGATTAAATGACTGTGAATATGGCAATTAAGTTAAATAGTAGGAAGTAACGATAGAGTTAGAAATTAAATTTAACCATGATTTAATTGTTGGATGGGATTTAATAAATTAAAACCTCTATTCTATTTCCGTTTTCTTAAGCAAAATTTTCAGTGACAACAGTGAATTAGTTGTAAGCTGTGATTCTCATAAGATTAGAGTTATACTATACAAGAATAAAGAATTAAAATGGTAGAAGATGGTAATGTTTAATAGATTCATTAGGATTAAGTCATTGTGATTTTTATATTTAATTTTGGAAAAGATGATAATGAGAAGTAGAATGATTAATTGAAATAAATTATTTTAAGTGACATTTTCATTTTAAAAAGGGTAAAAAATAGTCAAAGTAAAACCTACTTATATGAGACATAAGGAATGGGGTAGTATTAAGTAGATTAGGACTCGAGAGAGACGCTGAATAATTATATATAAGTTTAGGTATTAATTTACTGTTTATATTAAATGTTAATAAGTCTTGATAGTGGCATAAGTTGAGAAGGTCAGTGGAAAAGAAAGGAGCAGTCTTAGGACTAAGTCCTGGTATCCAGGTAGCAGTTTCATTCAATATCATTTATCATGTATGATAATTGCATAGCATGTTTTATAAATTTATAGTAGCTTTAACCTTGTCAGATATATTCATGGGATCCGAGTACTCGATGACTAGAGGGCTAGCTACCCCTAGTACAGATTAGATATGACCGAAAGGTTATATTCAGGAGGTTGAGCCTCACAGTAGTGCCTTAAGTGCACTAGCAACAAGGTTAATGTTTACTTGTATGGGATGAGTGCGGGGGCTCACAGAGGGGCAACATCCCTACCCATACAGACATGTTTTTAGTTATACATATTCTATTAATTATTATGCATGGTAAGGAATGAAATGAACTGCATTAAATTGCTGTTTCAGATAAGCTGATAGATGGTAAGAGGATTGAGATAAGGCAGGAGTGCTGGAGGAAGATTATATGAAGAATTTAGAATTATGTTATAAAAAGTAAGGTTAATTGTATATGATGTAAAATTAAATTAGTAAATTAATAATAGATAGTATAGAAAATAGAATTGTATAAATTTATTAAGGGATTTAAATTTCCTAAGTATTATGAATTAAGAATAGATACCCTAATAGGGTTAGTGAACTTTTAATTGTTTTATTAACCACTTTATTACATAAAGAATTGTAAGTTATTTCAATTTTTCTGAAAAGCCCATTCCAACGACGAAGGGTTGGTCTAATATTTTAAAAAAGAAAAGTTTTAAATTTTCCGTATTTTTGGGCTTCTGACATTGGAAAGTGGTTATAATTCAGTTAAAAGTTACTATAATATAGTAGTAAAAATTCAGGTGTTACACATCAAGCTCTTGCAGTTGAAGGCATCTTTCATTTCCGGCGGCATCCAACTCCATATTGCATAATTTGATGGCCCAATTGGATTTGTACTCCAACTCAACCGGCAAATGACAAGCTTTACCAAAAACCAACCGGTATGGAGACATGCCTAAGGGTGTCTTGAATGCTGTCCGATATGCCCAAAATGCATCTTCAAGTCGATCACTCCAATCTTTTCTTGATGGCTTCACAATTTTCTCAAGAATGTGTTTTATATCCCTGTTGGACACCTCTGCTTGGCCATTTGTTTGAGGATGGTATGGGCTAGACATTCTGTGGGACACCCCGTACTTAGCAAGCAAGTTATCAAGAAGCTTGTTGCAAAAGTGGGTTCCTCGATCACTTATGAGACCTCTTGGTACTCCAAATCGGCTAAAGATGTTAGACTTGAGAAACTTGGAGACCGCGGGTGCATCATCTTTTCGGGTCGGGATAGCTTCTACCCACTAGAGACATAGTCTACGGCAAGTAGGATATAAGTAAAACCAGAAGAAGGTGGGAAAGGTCCCATAAAGTCTATCCCCCAAATGTCAAAAATCTCACAAACTAGGATGGGTCGTTGGGGCATCTCATGTCATTTTGTCACACTCCCCCCAAACTTTTGGCACTTATCACAGGATTTACAAAAGGAATAGGCATCTTTGAAAAGTGTAGGCCAATAAAAACCTGCTTCTAAGACCCTCCTAGCGGTTTTCCTAGAACTATAGTGACCAGCACAAACCATCGAGTGGCAAGCAGAAAGGATGTCTAGGGACTCGGATTCCGGTATGCATCTCTGGATTACTTGATCATTGCACAGTCTCCATAGGTGTGGTTCATCCCAAACGTAGTGTTGGGCCTCTCTCTTTAATTTTTGCACCTGAAAAGGAGACATGTCATCCGGGGTGAGGGTACAAACAAGATAATTAACTAAACAAGCATACCAAGGCACCTCAACATCAATTGCACAAAAAGAGGAATCCGGAAAATTATCACAAGTTAAGTCAGAAAGATCTACTCCCCTGGTGTTTTCTGGGAGTCTGCTCAAGTGGTCGGCTACCAAATTGGCATTGCCGGCGCGATCCTTTATGTGCAAATCAAACTCTTGTAGCAAAAGTGTCCACCGAAGAAGTCTCGGCTTGGAGTGTGGCTTTGTGAATAAAAACTTTATAGCTGCATGGTCAGTATAAATGACAACCACAGAATGGAGCAAGTATTGTCTAAATTTGTCTAATGCAAAGGCTATGGCAAAAAGTTCCTTTTCGGTGGTGGTATAATTCCTTTGTGCACAGTCCAAAGTCTTAGATGCATATGCTATAACATGTGGTGTCTTGTTGCTCCTTTGACCTAGCATGGCGCCAACCGCATAGTTGGAAGCATCACATGCTAGTTCAAAGGGCAATGACCAATCGGGAGCAAGAAGAATAGGAGGCTTCGAAAGAGTTTTCTTTAATGTTTCAAAAGCCATTTTGCACTCATCATCAAAAACAAATTCAACATCTTTTTGCAGTAAATGAGAAAGAGGCAATGCAATTTGGGAAAAACCCTTGATGAAGCGTCGGTAAAAGCCTACATGTCCTAAGAAAGAGCGGAGCTCTTTGATACAAGTGGGATAAGGCAAGGACGCAATTACCTCGGTCTTAGCTTTATCGACCTCAATGCCTCGGCTAGAGACTAGGTGGCCTAGAACTATGCCATGTGTGACCATAAAATGACATTTTTTCATAATTAAGTACCAAATCCTTCTCGACACACCTAGCTAGCACTCTCTCCAAACTATGCAAGCAAACATCAAAAGAATCACCAAAAGCAGTGAAGTCATCCATGAAAACTTCCAAGAAATCATCAAGCATATCAGAAAAGATGCTCATCATGCAACGTTGGAAGGTTCCCGGTGCATTACATAAACCAAAGGGCATGCGCCTATAGGCAAAAGTACCGAATGGACAAGTGAAAGTGGTCTTTTCTTGGTCCTCGGGTGCTATAGGAATTTGAAAGTACCCCGAATAACCATCTAGAAAACAGTAATGGCTTCTTCCCGCAAGCCGTTCCAACATTTGATCAATAAATGGAAGCGGGAAGTGGTCTTTTCGGGTGGCATCATTCAACTTCCTATAGTCAATACACACACGCCAACTATTTTGCACCCTTGTTGGAATAAGTCCATTGTTTTCATTTTTCAAAACAGTGATTCCGGATTTCTTAGGTACCACTTGGACCGGCGAAAGCCACTCACTATCCGAGATCGGATATATGATGCCGGCGCTTAGGAGTTTTGTAACCTCCTTTTTTACCACATCCAAAATGAGGGGGTTAAGCCGCCTTTGAGGTTGCCTAAGAGGCCTAGAATCCTCTTTAAGTAAGATCCGATGGGTGCAAATAGCGGGGTTCATACCCGGAATATCAGCCAATGTCCAACCCAAAGCCTTGCTGTATTTTTTCAAAACATCAAGCAATTTGACCTCCTCAATTGCACTCAAGGTATTAGAAATAATAACCGGCAATTTGTCATTGGGGGCAAGAAAAGCATATTTAAGATTGCTTGGTAAAGGCTTTAATTCCAAAATGGGTGGTTCCAAAACAGAGGGAACAAGAGTAGGAAGAGTTAAAGTGTAAGAAGAACTCCCCTTTGTAGACCCAATTGGAAAAGGTGAACTAGGTTCACTAGACTCTATCACTTATGCATTAGTCTTCCCAAGAGCCGAATCAACATTTGGTTGATCTATCGCAGCGACTTGCCTTGGGGAAATGTCATCCACAACACGTACATCACAACTTGTAACAAGATCATTCAAATATCTAAGTGTGTGGGAAGAAATCCTAGGTCTAGGATTAGAATCAATGGAAGAGGGTTTAGAAGGTGGCCATTTTACCACATGGTGATCCGGTCCAAAGAAGGTCAAGTGTGAAGTGGCTTTGGTTGGGGTGAGGGCTATACCCTTTGAGCTCAAATCGGCCAACTCTTGGCTTTCAACTTCAAATTCACATTCTTCAACCAACTTATGACCTGAAACATTAAGAAAACTACCATCCTCTAAAGAAATATCGTCACTCATCAGAGAAATGTTAGTGGAGCTCATATCCAAATTAGCATTATCATTATCAATCAAAGAAAAATCCAAAGGGACAAAAAGTAGACAATCAACTACAAGTGAGTCAAGGTCATACACGTCATCACCTAAGGAAGAAAAAGAATGAACAGAGGGTAGGGAATAAAAATAAGAGTCATAAGCCTCAAGATCAGATGTGTAATCATATGAATGCAAGCTTAATTCATGCTCCTCAATTGCATCTTCCACAGCAATGTCAATCACACTCACATCTAGAAGAGAATAGTCCTCATGGGGATGTCGCATTACTTCATACATGTTAAAGCTAATCTTATGTTCTCCCACCTCCATTGTTATGAAACCATTTTTTATATCGATTACCGATCCAGCGGTCCGCATGAAAGGTCTACCAAGAATGATAGTCGATTCACATGGCTCGCTAGCGGTGTCAAGAACATAGAAATCAGCGGGAAAAAATAAGTCTTTAACCTTAACAAGTATATCCTCAATAATGCCTTGTGGATATCGGAGTGTGCGATCGGCCAATTGTAAAATCACACTTGTCTTTTTCAAACCGGTAATGCCTAAAGAAGTGAAAATCGCACTAGGCATCACATTAATGGCCGCTCTTAAATCCAACAATGCATTAGTCACTGTCAAGTTCCCTATCGTGCAAGGGATCATAAATGATCCAAGGTCTTTGCACTTAACTGGCAACTGAGGCTTGAACAAAGCTGACACACTAGGGTTCAATTGAATCCTCTCATTTGGTTTAAACTTCCTTTTATTGGTGCACAACTCTTTCAAGAATTTACAATAACTAGGCATAGATTTCACAAGTTGAAAGAAAGGCACATTCACATGCAATTTGCTAAAAAGTTCAAGCATTTCATTTTCAACAACCTCATCATGTTTCTTTTTGCTTCTAAAGTAAGCTTATGGAAAAGGGAGTTGAGAGATAGTTACCTCCTTGGCCGGAGGTTTGACCAAGGTATCTTATGTGCTACACTCTCCTTTCTCATTAATGCTCAACTGCTTTGTGCGCTTTTTCTTCTCTTGAGGTTGTGCCTCAGGATCTTCCACCACTTTCTCTTTTTAAGTAAATGCCCTCCTTTCTTGAAGTTCTCTCTCCTTAGCACTCTCGGATTGCACAAACTTCATTGGGCTCAATGGTGGGCTCCATGTAGGGCTTTCTACTTCGATTTCCTCATGCACCGATTCATCATCTTCCTCATCACTACTTGCAAAGTGAACCCTCTTCTTGAGTGGGATGGGATTGAGTGTCTTCCCACTTCTCAAATTAATGGCATTCAAGGACTTAGGGTTGATGACCGTGTTGGATGGAGTTGGGCCACTTGTCTTGGCTTGAAGCTCATTGAAAGAGTTGGAGAGCTTCATAACATAGTCCTCCAAATTGGCGCTCTTGGTCTCCCATTGGCTCATACGGTTGTCCACCTTCTCAAATCTTGACTCCATACATTGCTTCGTTTCATTTGCCTTAGAGTCAATGAGACCTTCCACATGGCGGTATCCCATAGTGATAGACTTGTTCAACTCTTCAAAGTCATTAGTGGGTCTCTCTCTTCTCACGAGAGCTAGTGCTTGGGAAGACTCCCCTTGGAATTGTCTTGGGGGGTTACCATCTTGGCGCCAACTAAACTTAGGATTTTGTCTCCACCCCTCATTGTAAGTATTAGAATAGGGGTCTCATCTTGGATTGTTCCCTTGCCTTGGTTGGAACATTGCATTACATTCTTCCGGCTTTGAGGGGCAATTGCTTGAGAGGTGCATAGGAGATGCACAATGATCACAAGAGGGAGCCACCAACTCATTTCCTACTGGACTTTGTGGGGAAGGTGGACCAGAGATCTTGTCCAATCTAGAATGGGTCGCTTTGAATTCGGCCTCAAACCTCTCCAATTGAGGAATGTGAAGAGAGGTAGATTCAACCCTTTGAAGATTGCGGATTGAACTTCGTGAACCATGTTTCTCCTTGGCCGATGCAAGCTTTCGAACTAAAGGCCATGCTTCTTCTGGTGTATAGTCAATGAAGGATCCATCGGCAGCTGCATCCAACTTGTCTTGGTCTCTTTCTATCAACCCATCATAAAAAGTGTGGGCTAACTGCTCATCCGGAATCTGATGATATGGACACCTCTTCAAAAGGTCTTGGAACCTTGTCTAATAATCAAATAGAGACTCATCCGGCTCTTGCATGATGGAGTTGATTTCTTTTCTCCTTGCTGATGTTCTTGTGGCAGGGTAAAACTTCGCCAGAAAAGCTTGTTTCAAGTTGCCCCAAGAAGCTAGGGCTTCTGGATTGAGAGTGGGCAAGCTCATATACCATTGTTTCGCTTTGCCTTCCAGAGTGAGGTGGAACACTCTCCACATAACATCCTCCACTTCTGCTCTCGCTGGTTTCATGGTGTTGCAATGTATGAAAATTTCATCCAGGTGGTCATGTGGTTCATCTTCCTGCAAACCATAAAATTTAGGTAAGGATTGTATCAATAAACCTTTAATTTCATAGTCAGCATTAATGGTGGGAAATGCATTCATGAATGGGTTGTGGTCAATGTTGGTTGTGGTGGCATCCCTAATGGTTCTTCTTCTAGGTTGCTCACCATCATTAAACACTTGTCCTCTCCCATTACCACCTAGATTTGGCTCTACTTGGACTTCAGGAATATGGTGATCCCCCTCCATTTCTCTAGTATCACTATTAATTTCTGGATCACTATCAATGCTTGACTCACAAGAAGATGGGTGTTCAACTATCAAGGATGTAACTGAGGTTCCCTCTTTTTGTGTCTTTCTCAATCTAGTAAGGTGTCTCTCAATTTCTGGGTATTCAGGGTAAAGCTCTTGGTCTCTAGTGTTCCCTCGAGTCATACACAAGGCATAGACAACAAGTGTAGACTAAGGTTCAGACAAAATTGCACTTGCACAAATTCAAGGAAAAATGGATGAATGATGATGCAAGTGAGTATGGTATGAAGTGTATATGAAATGTGTACGATATGTATGAAGTGTGTGGTATGTACGCAAGTATGGAGGTATTGTAAGTCAAGTATTCACAAGTCAATCAAGAACAAAGAGTCAGCAATATTTTTGGTATTTTCAAGGAAAATTGGATGCAGAACAAAACAAGCAAATGTAAACTAACCTAAGGATGTAAATGACATAAACCTAATCCTAATGACTCCTACCCCTAGTCAATAGTTTCAATTGACACTTAGCTAACCTAGGGAGTCAAAAATGACTCCCCGGCAACGGCGCCATTGATTTAACCTTTTCCTTAAGCCTTGGGGTTAAAATCACAATAATTACCAAGGATTGTGTAAAGTGGCACAATCCCGGATCGTTTCACTTAAGGAGTCCTTCTAAACTACCTGAGCTAACTAAATGCAATTGAAACAATAAAAGGTATGGGGGTTTGATTTTGAAAATTCATTTAACAAAACTATTGACAATTGCTATTACTTGTTTTTTTGTAATTTTCTTTTGATTAAAAGGGAGAAAAAGGTTTGGATTAAGGGGAATTTGTAAAATGGGCTCTGGTAGTGTTTCAGTGGCTCTCACGCTTCATTAAAATTGATATTGAGAGTTAAAAGATGCACCAAGTATAATTGAAAAATCCCCAAGCAACCACTAGGGGTCCACTAGCCCTAATTAATGACTAATCAAGCAACCACTTTCTTAGCCATTACTTAGGGTTAGTGTTAAGCTCCACTTGGTGTGTGTTGGAACATGAGTTTTGAAAACCGATTCCTCTCGAGAATGTGCAACCACAACATTCAATTGGATAAATTAAGCTACACAATCTAGCAACCACTAAAAATCATATAGCATCACAAACCCAATAGGAAATTCAAACATAGACATCATTCAATTAACATAACTCAATATCCAACACAAATATTCCAATTTAAAGACAATGAAAGAGGAAAAACATGTCTCCAATCCAAATATACAAGAGAAATGCAACCACAAAACTCAATACATAAGGAAAAGAGCATGAGAAAACAAATAACTCCCCTATTTCGCCCATTGAAGCTCAAGCCACCTTCACACCACCAAAGCACCAAGATTCTAGCCTCTCATGTCTTCAAACTTGAGCCCAAGAGGACCCATGATGACAGCCTCCATGAGTGAGGAAGATAGAAGGAAAAGTATGGTGGAAATGGAAGGTAGGAAGGTGAAGAACAAGAAAATCAGCAAGAATGGAGGTGAGATTGAGTGAGAGGATGAAGATTTGAGTGAGGAATGAAGGAAATGAGTGAAACCCTAGGAGAGCTCTTCAATTTCGTGCTTGGGAGGCTTAGATTCTGAAGGTGGGGGTGTTTGGATCTATTTATACTGCCCTAGAAACCCTAAAAACGCGTCAGATTTTTGCAGATTCTGGGGACTTCGCCGTGGGCTAGCTGCGGCGAGAGCCACGGCGAGCTCATGTTGGTTCTGGAACTTGCTGGGAGTTCGCCGTGAGTTCGCCGCGGTGAAACCCACGGCGAACTAACATTGGTTCTGCCTTGATTTGTCTTTCTCGCTGTCAGTTCGCCGCGGCTTCGCCCCAGCGAAGAGACATTGATTCTGTTTTTCTCTTCACTTTCTACTTCTGCTCCGTCCAGAATTTTTCACTACAACTTGGCTTCTTGGTTTGGGCATGCTTCTTCTATGACCTGCATATAAAATGGACCTAAGGTAGCATCAAAATGTTCTTGGAAATGGGTTAAACAATAATTCATACTAATCATTCCCAAATTGCCCATGTCTAGAACAAATTCCAACAAAGAGTGCACAAGTTAGAAATTACCCTAATTAGGCGCAATTACCCCAAGAACATGCAATAATCTAATGATTTTATCAATGAAAAGTGTATAAAAATATGGTGCAATCACCGACTCTAAAAAAGGATGCAACCATTCTCGTAACAAAGTGTGACAGGTGCCAAAGGTTCTAGTCAACCACTCATCGACACCCCGAGCTACTACATACCATTACCCCTGATGTCCCTTCATGCTGTGGGGGATGGATATCGTAGGGAAGCTTCCACAAGCTCTTGGTCTCCTGACCTTTCTACTAATGGTCATGGATTATTTTACAAAGTGGGTAAAAGCGGGTGCCTATGCCCAAGTTCAAGAATCAGAAGTGGCAGATTTCGTTTGGAAGCATGTTGTGTGCATATTCGGTCTCCCCAAAGAGATCATCAATGATAACGGATCTCAGTTTATCGGATCCAAGTTTCGAAGATTTTGGAAGAAGTGGGGGATCCACCTGAAGTTCTCCACTCCCAGGAACCTGTAATCCAATGGACAGGCCGAGTCCAATAACAAAACCATTGTCAACTCCCTGAAGAAGCGTCTCAATAAAGCAAAAGGAAGATGGGCAAAAGAGTTACCAGCTATCTTATGGGCTTACAGGGCCACCTCTCATACCCCTATGGGAGAAACACCTTTTTCTCTCATTTACGGAGCTGAAGCCATGATCCCGACGGAATACGGAGTCCCCTGTCTCAGATATCAGTGGGCCAAAGAGGAGATGAATTCTCTCTGATTGCAGTACAAGTTGGACCTCTTGGATGAACAACGTGAGCAGGCATTGATTCGGATGGCCATATATCAGCAACGGTTGGCCAGACAATACAACAAACATGTCAAAGAAAGACAATTCAAAGTCGAGGAGTTAGTTATCAGAAAGGTATTTCCAAACACGAAGGAATCTAAAGACCGGAAGCTGAGCCTAAACTACGAAGGGTCTTATATCATCATCAAGATCACTGGACCTGGAGCATAGCAGTTGCAGGACATGAAGGGAAAAACCTTACCTCGAAGGTGGAATGCCATACATTTAAAAAGGTATTACCATTAACCAATTCAATCCATTTTTCCTAATTATATACATGTTCTGTATCCATATCACAGCACAGAAACTTAGAATCTCGCCAGACGAGAAGTCTTAAATGAAACCCATAATTGAGGCTCTTAGACAAGAGACCTCACAGACTATTCTCAGAATCAAGGCTCTCAGACAAGAGACCTCACGAACTATTCTCGAAATCAGGGCTCTCGGACAAGAGACCTCACGGACTATTCTCGGAATCAAGGCTCTTGAACACGAGACCGCACGGATTATTCTCAGAATCTAAACCTCCAAACAAGAGGTGTCTCAAATGCATCTCAAACAAGAGACCTATCAAACTAAGCGCAGATCTCAGAATGACACAAGTACACAGAACCTTCTTAGACCCCCGAATCACGTAAAGTATCGGTCTCTGATTTTATTCAAACTCATAAGGTAGTTATCTCGTTCTCAGATTTCTTATTTCAAATTTTCTTTATACTGATTCAAAAACGAGAAACTAACTGCCAGGGGTAGTACACGATGAGCTATATCGAAAGGCTCAAAGCCACCAACTCGCAAAGAACCCACGCTTTATGCTATATGGTTCTGTTATGGCAAGGGCTGCTGATACTACTGAACCCCTTACCAAGATTATATCGTTTGTATTGTTTTGTGCTTATTAACCTCACAGAAACACTGTCGGAACCTGCACGTAGAATTTTTGCAGTAATGCACAGAACATTTTCACGGATTCCTCGCAATAAGAGGATTTGTCGATCACAAGCTTCTCAGAAATTCTGAAAGGTATGAAACTTTCTTAGAGTTATCAAATGTGAATTCCAAGTACAAACCTTTAGCTCATCATGCATATATTATTCACAGAATAAAAGAAAAGAAAGCCACAAAATCATTATCTTTAGTTGTTGAAATCCAGAAATACAATCCCATAAACAAAGCTTACAAAACAAGGGGAGTTCAACCCCAAAAAGTTTAAACAAATAGGATGAAAACAAACGCAGAAACCATACAAGCTGGGGACTTTGAATGATCCTAATGCGGGGGAGGGGTCTTTTCTCTCACGGCCTCCGAGATCTCTTTATTCTCACCACCATCCTCTTAGGGGGGATATCCTCCGAAGAAACCTTTTTCTTCCCAGAAGCTAAGCTGGAAGTAACTTCGTCTTCTTCACCCATCTCGGCATCAACGCTCTCAGACTGAGTCTCGTATCCCTCTTCATACTCCCTCTTCCAGCCCTCGAGGTCCCAGGTACCAGAAAAGCCTTTGTTCAGCTCTCGAGCCATCTCGATCCTGGTGCACAGGATGAATTTGCTTGCAGTAAGCTTCTCCCACTAATGCATCTCTTCCATCTGATCCTTGAGAGTTAGCTTCTCATATTTCAAGCGGTTAATCTCCAGGTCTTGTAGCTTCAAGTCCTCCCTCAAATCTATGGCCTCCTCCTTGGCACGCTTTGCCTCATCCTCAGCTTGCTTCACCATGATTGTGGCTTGCTTACCCGCAGCCATTATCTTGATCACCTTGTCTTTCATGGTAACGGTAGTCTGCATGTCTGCATTGACTTTGCCAAGAGATTCAATTAACAAGTCTTTTTCCCTCAGCTCCAGCTTTAGCTTGGTATATTGCACCCCAAGTCCTTCATATTCCTTTTGGGCGAATAAAGCCATCTGATGAACCTACAAACAAGACGAAGGTCAAACTGCAATTCGAAAAATTAAGGGAGTAACAAACAGGAATAAGAAATCAACCCTCAGGGACTCCTTCACCAGAGCATCTCGAGCACCCTCAGGACCCCAGGGCCAAGAAAGAGATCTCGTCTCAAGAAAACAAGAGCTTAGAAGCCTCAGACTTCACAGCGTCGAAATTCTCAAACACAGATGATTCCTTTGGGAACCTCAACACCACCTCGTCCTGTTCATATGCCAAGCCTTTCAATTTGTGGCCTACTCGTAGCCGAGTAAGGGCCATCTTGTCTTCGAGAACACCCTCATCCTTAGAATTGGGAGAGGGGTCAATATCTATGGTGTCTCTCTCTAAAGGACCCTCGGAGACCCAACAGTAGACATTGGCGCCTAGACTTTGCTTGATTTTGCTTTCAGAACCTCTTCGTTAATAGGGGGAAGCAACAAGACCGTCCATCTTGAAGAAGAAGCCTCGCGAGCTTTCTTTCCCTAACGAGTCCTGGAGGCAACAGACATGACTGCCTGGACGGGACCATCATCCTTAGAAGTCACCTTCCTCTTCTTGGCACCAACTTCTACAAACGAGACCCCAGCGGGCGGTTTGTTCCTGTTCTCTTTCTCCAATTATGCATAACACAGGAAACGACATGTCAAAATAAATCTAGAAAGGTACAAGGAGTATGTCAAATAAAGACAATGTGACCGACGAGTTTTGAAGATCTCGGTGTGAGTCCTCTCTTCCCGAGGTAGAGTCTGAATCATAGCAACGTACTCATCAAACTTCGGACCTGGAACCGGGGCGTCCAGCGCCTCAATACGCTTTACAATCACACAGGCAAATGCATGAAGCCATAGAAACCTCTCGAAAACCATATGAAAATTTGAAAGTAAGGCAAAGAGTACCTCTGTTGTTCCAAGCAGTACGGATAGGTGCCCCATCAGTCACCAAGGAAGACTTGTGCACAAAGACAAATTTTTTCTTCCAACTTCTCTCAGAATCTTTAGGGATGATGATCAGGTGATCCACGCTAGAAGGGGTCACGGTGAAGAAACTAGGAGCCTTCTTCCCAAGACTATAACATTTGAGAAGTTCAGCCAAGGTGAAGCGAATGCCCAACCTTTTGCACAGGACTTCCAGACATAGGCAGCTACACCAAACAGCAGGCATGAACTGGGAAGGGGCCAAATCGAAGTGCTGACACATTTCCAAGATGAGGTATGGAAACGGAAGGAAAGGAAAGAGCTTGAAGTAGTCACAGCATTGCGTGGTCCAAATTTTGCTGCTCCAATCCATACGTTCGTCCGGTGTGGCAGCCCTTATCAGAAGCCCCTTATCCATCCCGTATTTCTCAGGATAGAACGACAGGGTACGCTCAGAAATTATAGGGGGTTCGTCTTGTTTCTTCAGGTCCATGATCTCAGTACTCAGAGTCGATTTAACCAATTCTGGAGGAATCGGCGCAAACCCCCTCGCAGGAAGCCCTGACTTGTCCATGGGAGAGGGAGAAGTACGAGACCAAGAGGAAGAAGATGTAGCCATGAGTCCTATAACCCAACTCGAAGACATTATCAGTCCTCGAAAACCCTAGAATCAAGAACTTACTTCGCTAGAACCCAGACAGAACTTCCAAAAGGAATTAATATTGAAATGATAATGTAGGAAACGAAGAAGTAAGAAAACCTACCAGAAAGAAGAAGAAACTCTGAATTGCAAATAGGATATGAAGCGTCTGAAGCAGATGAACCGAAGGTCGCATGGCAAAGTTCTTGGGAACCGTTGTATGGAGGGAAATTTAAAGACAGAACTGACACGGATGTGACCGGTGACAAGAGGGATGCGTTCAACGGCTACGATGGTACCAATCAACGGTTCAGAATGGTTGTGCCTCCCCGTGCCCTCCTGCATCCGACACGTGGAGCCAGGGGAGTAAATGTACTGCCAAAAAGTCGTGCTCCCAGTTTCAAGAGGCATGTCAACCCGATTGGGCCGAATAAGGAGGCCCACGAAGCAGTACCTCAAGACAAGACAACATGCCTGCATTGGGCCTAACCAGAAGGCTTGCGTTTTGGATCATGGCCGTGCTGGATCAAAATGAGCCCACAAGTGCAACCTGAAGCTGGGAACGGTTCCACGTGAAAACGAAGGACCATGTGGCCGCATATAGGGGTGGTCAAGCCCATATCTCGCATCCGGCGCGTACAATCCGGAGGAAACGGCCACATAAGACAAATAATGGTCAGATCCATGAGCGAAATTCGGGATCCATGAACCCACTATCTAAGGAACGGATTTTTGGGGTCTAAATAGATAACAGGGGAAAAAAAGACTCCAAGAGAGACACAACAACATCGCAAAGCACACTGAACATTTTTTGAAGCCCTGAAGCAGTCTTGTTATTCTATTTTCTCGTTATCATTGATCTCGTATTACCAACTATTTCCCTGTATTCATCTTGTAATCTCGTTTATTTGTAATTCGCAGCACCATCTCATTCTCACCGTTCGATTGTTGGTGTCCCGTTAATTTTTTATCTTGTAACCGCCAGAAAACTTTATAAAATACTTTTAATTTCACTTTATCCATTTTTTGACCACTACACTGCTGTTGATTCAAATGATAAAATAGAGACAAGTGTGGATATGGAATGAAATTTACAAAATGGTGATTGGAATGCTTGAGGTTGTGACTTAGTGTTTTAAACGCTTAATAGTTGTAGATAGTGCTAAGACTTCAGAAACTGAAATAGAAAGGAATATCCAGGGTTTAAGATTTCTTTGATAGGATATTAGTGAATTGAATATCTAAACCACACTTGAGATATGCTTATAGGCTCTTAGTTAGGTTATGACTTCATTAATTCAAGCTAATGAAGTTTCTTTTCTTTGCTTCTTAGTTCAGACAACTTGTTTTAGAAAGTTAAAGTTGAGGTTTGATGAATCTAATAGTTCCAATGGTTTTAAAATGTTAATGGATTATGGTTTCAAGTGATTTGATTTAAGTTTGACGTGGCATTAACTATTGCCTTTGGTATGATATTGGTTGGTGATTTGTAGGAAGAAGGAAGAGTTATGCTAGTTCAATTGAAATTGTTATTTGGATTGTTTTGGAAACTGAAATATAAGTATTTTAAAGTTACTAAACAAGAGGTTTGAAGAATTAAAATATAGTTGGATAATGCTTCAAGATGCTTAATAAGCTTAAATATATTGTTCAATAAATGTTAAAGGCTTTAAAGGAATGATCACGTTGAGACTATTATAGTCACTTTAGACGTTATAAGAATTAATCAAAATTTTCTAGATGATAAGACTTGAGTAGCATTAGGGAAATTAGGATCCGAGACGTACATATTAATTTATAGCCTAGACTCTATCCTAAACATATAAATCTATATAAATAGGTATTACCTTTGATTGGAGATCATCAAGGCGTGGAAAGGAAAGGAGTTGGTTCAGGATTAAATTTTGAGTAAGCAGGTAACAGTTTCATTCCATATCATTGATCATGTATGAATAATTGCATAACTTCTGTTTCAAATTTACATTATGCTTGAAGGTGATAAACCTTGTTAATTCCTGTGTGGAAGTTTTACTTCCTAGTTTATGGAGTACTCCAAGGCTAGGTGGTTAGCTATCCCTTTTCCAGACAAATTAGTTATAACCAAAAATCCTACAGGTACAATTACCCCACTATCTAACAAGCATATTGTTAATAGTGGCTGGAAGAGCATAACACAGGAAGTATGTGTAAATGTAATATTTGTACAAGTTTATAAATTGGTATATGCATGGTAATGAATGAAGTAAACTACTGTTGGAATTTCCAAAAATGTCACCCTTGCTAACATTTTTCAACATGGTAGCTTGAGAGAATCTCACTAAGGAGGAGGTACTATTGAAGGGTAGAGATGCCTTCGAAGAGAGTGTATTAAATAGTGTTAGTTATATTATCTTATTTTACCTGTGCTTGGTAGAATAATTTAATTGATATTAATATTATTCATGTTGTATCGTTCCTCCATAAGGAGGTCCTATCACAAGCATAGGTAAAAAGGCTATCGACCGAGATAGCCAAGTTTTATTTAGTTATATAGTTATATAGGAAGAAATGATCGAACATGGCTACTTAATTGAATCATAACCACTTGAGATCTTAAATATTAATTTATAAATTTTACAACTTGTCATAAAAGCCCGTTCTATGAAAGATATTTTACCTAGCATTTCGAAGAAAAAGTTTTAATTTATATAGATGTTTGGGCTCTTAATTTTTCTGAATGGTTCTAAATTGATTAAAAAGTCTTAGTATAATACTTTAAAAGCAAGTGTTACATTATATGTTCTCTTCCAGTAAAACAGAAATATAATAAGTTAGGTGGCATATATGATACAATATTTCCTGAAAAATAGGTCATAGAAATCATGATTTGAATAGAAAAAACAATTAAGCAATTATTATAATATCAAAAGAATATACTTCTTCGTAAAATAAAATTATTTGCTAATAATAAAAATATAACAAATGTTATATTAAAAGAATGCATAGGATTTCCTGCCAAACAAGACATTAATTTGGCTTCTTCAAAACATGGCAACAAACAAACTAGAGTGTCGTAAGCAAAAGGCCTCAGTGTGAAATGTAGACTTTTGTGTACGATTTTGAAGAAAACAGCGATTAATTAAGACCCTGCACCCACCAATTGTGGTAAAAAGTTGGAAGACTTGCCCCACCATGTTTATCTATGAAAAATAAGTCGTATGTTGATTTTCATAATTACTTAATTAAATAGATAAGCATTTTTTTTGGAATCAAAGACAAAATGATATTATAGATAATAGAAATAGTACATAAGTCTTAAAGATGGAGGTGTTGAAAATAAATTAGCTATAGCAGCATATTTGCAACCGATGGTAGTTGCAAAACAAAAATTAGAAAAGAGACTAAGGAGATCTTGAATATCCTGCAAAACCACATTAAAACATGTGAGTTGATAGCAGAAAGACTGACAAAACTTTTCTTTATATTCTCAACCATTAGAAAAGTCAAACTCAGTCCTGTCAGTGAGATCCAACTCAATGCTGAACGAAAACATGACATAGCAAACAGTGTTGAGGAAGAGAGTTCTCGCTTCAACAGCTGTTGTTGTAATGGGAAGCCTTTATAATATATCAGGATATGACAACATGATGAAGGTCCTTTCTTCCATGTCCTAATGATGACTTCCCAATCTTGGACTGGTGGGAAAGAGATTGTGATTCTGCACTTTGGGATGTCAAGAGGTGAGGAGAAAGCCATTGATAAAAAAGATGGTTACTAAAAATCTGTTGAAACCGTAATGCATTTATCAAAATGATAACACCAAGAAGCAGATGTTCTTGAGAGGACGATGATAGAAAAAAACGTTTAAGCCATGACAATAAATCATCTAACGATAGGTTAGAAAGAGGTGTTAAAGACTAACAAAACTGGGATTTTATTGTAAGGGAGAGAAATAATCTGCCATATTATTTGGGCAAGATTGCCATATCATTTTTTAATATTCCAATTTTGCCCCGCCCCTTCTTTTACGCGGTGTATTTCCTCTAACTACAAACTTAATTGTAGTAACGAAATGCAGATTTTTGTGTGAGAAGATTTTCAAAAAGAAATGCCGTGACTAATTAATTAAGACCCTACCACCCACTAAATGCTTATTTGGCTTCTTTGAAGTTTCCACGAAGACTCTTCTACACTTGTTTTCCAGTTTGTCACTTTAATTTGCTGTTTTAGCAATACTTTCCCAGCAATGCTGATTCACTACTACTCTCTCCGTCCCTTATAGACTTTAAATAGTAACTACTTTGTGTTTATCAAGAAAGTTAAAAAAAAGTTAGTTAGAAGCAATAATTATGTCAAAAATATAACTTATTAAAGATGAAAAAAAATGTGAGGAGAGGAGATGATGAGAGAGAATATGGCAAATAAGAGGTAATAAATATAAAAGAGAATGTATGGGAAAAAGATAAACAAAGAGTAAAACTAGAAAAAAAAACACAATAAATGCATAAACAAACAAAAAAGTGAAGCTTATATTTTAGGAGTTGGGATACACCTATTAACAAAAAGTGAAGCTTATATTTAGAGAGTGAGGGAGTATTTAATTTCTATGTTAAATTTCTTTCAAATCGCTGTCAACATAGAAGCCATTATTATTTTGTTTATTTAGTTCCATCCATTGAATGAAAACCTGGATTTGGCTGCTTCTATGAACTTTTCAACCTATAAAATGTAAAACACCATCATTCATGTAAGCGTGTGACTTGTACATATTTCCGGTGTTTAAAAATATAAAGAATATTGTAGAGAAGACAGAGACTATAGTAAAACCCCACCAGCAATTAAATGTCTATTTAATGTCCATGTCCATTTATCAAAACAAAAAAAATGTCCATGTCCAAGTTTCTTGCAAGTTGGGTCGCAAACCGAAATATCAACCCTTGTTGCGGTCAACAATTATTGATTTTTCTCCATCAAAACGTAAGCATTCAGTTGGCATCTTTGAATCCGAAGTTTCATCCTATAAAATGGAAAATATAAAATATAATGGTTCACTTTGGTCCATATATAACAGCAATACGTGCAGTAGTGTTCTTAAACAATTAGACTCACTTGTTCATTAAATTGAGTTCGTTGAATTTTCCAAGAGACGCTGAGAGGAACGTACGTTTGCGTGTTATATTGTGTTACTCCTATTTAAGTTTATGTATTTTTTTTTTTTTTTGTCAAATTTTAAGTTTGTGTTTAACGGTTTTATTATATTACCCCATGCACGTAATTATTCTAAAAATAATTAAATTATTATACTAAATCTTATTCCATAATCACATCACTTACATGCATAGAAGTCTGTGGGGCTTGCACTTTGCAAGCATAGAATATTGAGTCAATGTTTCTTGGTTTTGAAAGGGAACTTTCGATGATTATATTGTTTTTTTAGACCACTCACTTTGTTTGATAAATAAATTTAATAATTATATATAGAAATCGTTAAATGGTTATTGAAAATTATAATAAAATTAAAAACATTTATTTTGTTTCTTATAATTGTTTGGTGATAAAAATTTTTCCAATACTTACAAAGCGTTATATAATGCTCCTTGATTCAGCCCATTTTTTGAAGGAAAAGGAAAAAACAAATCCCATATTTTAAAAATATTTGGGGGGAGTATTTGTATCCACACAAACATACCGCGTATTCTTTATATTTATATATATACACATACATATATATATATATCTCAACTTAAGTACGACTAGGGCTGAGCAAAATACCCGAAACCCGATGGGCTAACCCACTACCCGCAATTTTTACCCATTTAAAGCCCGCCCAATTAAAGCCCATGATGGGCGGGTGCAAACCCAGCCCATTTAAAAATTAAATGGACGGGTGATGGGCACACCCTCGGGCTGTCCATGCCCGCCCATTTATATATATATATATTTTTCAATTTGTTTTAATTTTGTCCATGAGTATTGAGAGTGAGTCAGTAGCATTCCTGTAATTATGGTATTTATCTAAATTTAAGTTCTTTTGTGCACCATCGGGCTGCCCATGCCCGCCCATTTATATATATATATATTTTTCAATTTGTTTTAATTATGTCCATAAGTATTGAGAGTGAGTCAGTAGCATTCCTATAATTATATTGATCTAAATTTAAGCTTTTTTGAGCAACAAACTATGATGTAAACATGGATGTGGAGTTGTAGATCTTGTTGTCACTTTTAATATGTAAATGTGATGATTGAATTATTAACTTTTGATTAGAAATTTAGAAATTTGTAATAATAAAAAAATAGGTCAAGAGATTAATGGGTTTTCCCATAACCCATTTAACCCGAACCCATTTAGTTCGGCTTTGAATGGGTTGAGGCTCGGGTATAGGCTAACCCATACCCATCTAATATTAAATGGGTGGGCGATGGGTTAGGCTTCGGGTTACCCAACCCTCCCATTGCTCACCCTTAAGTACGACTAAGAGCTCTTAAACTAGCCAACTGTTTCTCAACCATGTCCCTTCAATTACTTGTTTTCTTCGTTCTCATATTTCAATCTTTCAAATATGCCTCATCATTGGGCAACGAAACCGATCGTTTGTCTTTAATCAAATTTAAGGAATCAATATCCAATGATCCATCTTACATCTTGGATTCTTGGAATTCATCCACACACTTCTGCAATTGGCATGGAATCTCTTGCGGCCACAAGCATCGAAGAGTTACACAACTGGTGTTAAAAGGATATCAATTATCAGGTGCTATATCTCCTTTCATTGGCAATCTCTCCTTTCTAAGACTTATTGTCCTTGACAACAATAATTTCCATGGAGAAATTCCACAAGAGTTGGGTAATTTGTTCCGACTACAAAAGCTTCATATCCAAAATAATACAATGACAGGGAAATTTCCGATCAACGTCACAAGGTGCTCTAACCTCAAGAGCTTAGCATTTGGAGGGAATCATCTCATTGGAAAAATACCAATGGAGATTGGCTCTCTCCATAAGCTTGAAGGCTTGTATCTACTTTATAACAATTTCACAGGAGAAATCCCGACTTCCTTGTGGAATCTTACTTCTCTTAGGAATCTTTCTTTGAATACTAATAACTTGGAGGGGAGTATACCTGAAGAAATAGGCCGATTGAAAAATTTGACATCACTTGGAGTAGGTGGCAGCAAGCTTTCAGGTGCAATTCCTTCCGCTCTTTACAATTTGTCATCTCTCATTGACATCAATCTTGCATTAAATCAATTGAATGGCTCTCTCCCAACCAATATGTTCTCCAACCTCCCTAATATCCAAATCTTGGCACTTGGATTAAATCAATTCTCAGGTCCTATCCCAGTTTCTATAGAAAATGCGTCTATGCTATCAGCTATGTCAATAACAGATAATCATTTCACTGGACCAATTCCAAATCTTGGAAAGTTGCATGAACTTTCGATTCTAGAGTTAGCATATAATAATCTAGGGAGTAATTCTTCAAAAGACTGGGACTTTCTACATTATTTGAGGAACTGCAGTAAGTTGACACGACTAGACTTGCAAAAAAACAATTTTGGAGGCGATTTACCAAATACCATAGGCAATTTATCCACCCAGCTCACAATACTCACGCTTGGACAAAATCAAATATGCGGCAGAATTCCTGTGGCATTAGGAAACCTCATTAACCTAACGGTGCTAGTAATAGAGAGGAATTATTTCACTGGCATCATCCCAATAACTTTTGGGAACTTTGAAAAGATTGGTGAGTTATATTTGCATGAAAATAAATTATCGGGAGAAATAATTCATTTCATAGGCAATCTCGCTCGATTATCTGTCTTAGATTTATCAAATAACATGTTTGAAGGAAAAGTTCCTCCAAGTATTGGGAATTGTGAAAGTCTACAATACCTTGATTTATCACTAAACAGTTTTAGTGGACCCATACCAGTTCAACTTATTACTCTTTCATCTATATCAATTTTATTGAACTTGTCATATAATTCTTTTGCTGGGGATCTGCCTGCCGAGGTTGGGAAGTTAAAAAATCTTGGTCAATTAGATGTCTCTCACAACCTTTTCTCTGGAAGCATTCCTCAAACAATTGGGGATTGTCAAAGCTTAGAGTATCTTTTTCTTCAAGGGAACTTCTTTCAAGAAAACATTCCCATATCTTTGTCTTCATTAAAAGGTCTCAAATATCTAGACTTGTCACAAAATAACTTGTCCGGATCAATTCCAAAAGACCTACAGGATATTATTGTATTGGAGTACCTAAATGTTTCCTTCAACATGCTTGATGGGGAGGTACCAAGCAAAGGTGTCTTTGGAAATTCAAGTGCGGTATCACTCATGGGGAATTACATGCTCTGTGGAGGCATGTCAACTTTGAAACTGCCACCATGCCCTCTCAAATTTACAAATCAAAGAAAACATCAAAACTTCACAATGATCATATCAATATGTTGTGTATTTGCTTTTCTTCTTCTGGCATCTATTATTGCTATTTACTGCACGAGGAGGAGAAGCAAGAAATCTTCTTCAAGTTCACCAACAATTGATATGATTTCCAAAGTATCATATCAAAGTTTGCACAATGCTACAGATGGATTCTCTGTCAATAACTTGATAGGATCAGGTAGTTTTGGCTTTGTATATAAGGGAAGTTTTGACTCTCAAGAACTTGTTGCGGTAAAGGTCATTAACCTTGAAATAAGGGGAGCTCACAAAAGTTTTGTTGCAGAATGCAATGCACTTAGAAATGCAAAGCATCGAAATCTGGTAAAAATTATAACATGTTGCTCTAGTATAGATTACCGAGGGCATGAATTTAAGGCTCTAGTTTATGAGTATATGGTGAATGGAAACTTGGAAAATTGGTTGCATCCAAGAACAGAAAATCTGGATCACCAAAGAATTTTGCTCCTTGATCAAATAATAAATATTCTTATTGATATTGTGTCTGCATTGAACTATCTTCACTATGAATATGGGCAACCTCTAATTCATTGTGATTTGAAGCCGAGCAATATCCTTCTTGATTGCAACATGGTTGCTCATTTGAGTGATTTCGGATTGGCAAGACTACTCTCAAGTGTTGTAGTTGCCCCTAATAAACAAAGCAGCACAATCGACATAAAGGGTACTGTTGGCTATGTTCCTCCAGGTATCATTTGAATTATTTTTACAAAGTCCTTCCAATTCATTATGCTTTCAAACTCATTTTTTTGTAGTCATATATAATGAACATAATTTATATTCTTACAATATTTCAGAATATGGAATGGGTTATCAGCCATCAACACAAGGTGACATGTATAGTTTTGGCGTTCTCATCTTTGAGATGTTAACTAAAAGAAGACCCACTGAAGGTATGTTTACAGACGGCCACAACCTTCAAACATATGTGAAAGATGCATTTCCAAACAAGATTTTTGAAGTTGTGAGCTCAACCATAATTCCAGTAGAATTAGAAGTTGTGAACATTATGCAAATCCATCCTAATGTTGAAAGATGCTTGCTTGCCTTATTTAAGATTGGACTTACATGTTCAATAGAATCACCTCAAGAAAGAATGAATGCAATTGGTGTCCTCAAGGAGCTAAATTATATCAAAAGCTTCTTTCCCTTATGGTGAGTACCACATCGCCTGAATACAATGTTCTTTTTTTTTTTTTTTGGAGTTGATTTGCCCATATATATTTCAACTTGATATATTTAGGATAACAATATCTGGGCTTTCACATTTTTTTTCAATTCAATTCTTAGTTCATGATCTATATACATGTATTGGTTATGTCCTGTTAACATTAACAAGAATATGGCAATTAATCGATTTCTTAAAAAATAATAGAAATCATTTCTATTGTTCTCATAATTTTATTCTCTTTTTTCTCCAATCAAAACATATTTTTCTTATGAAAAAATTGCGATTATTTTTGTTTTTTGCCGACAAAAATTTGTGCTTATGGTAATTTTACTTGTTATATTTTATCTTATATATAATTAATATGATGACTGCATCTCATTTTTAGATTTATTTGTTGCAGGTAAGGGAATCATGTCTGATCAATTTCCTTTAAATAATTGAATTATGATTGGTGAACCAAACATTGTTAGCTTAGGCGCATATTTATTTTGCAGTCATGTGTGATATATGTGCATGTTTTCTATTTACCTATTCTTCATGTTGACATTGTATTCTTAACAACTAAATAACGTTATTTATGGTTGAGAGACTTGAGGGCAGAGCTTCCTTTTTCATGTTAATCATATGTTCAAGCATGCTTAAAATAAAGTTTACATTTATCGTGTAAAAGGTTTTAAGATTAAAACAAAGATATATCAAACATCCTATGGAGCATTGTGTAAATAACACTTGGTATTATAAATTAATTTATAGTTCATCAAACACCTAAAGTATTTTTTAAGTTATATCCAATATCTGAAAATATTTTTGTGCAATTTTGTCATTTAAGTATATTTTGCATTAGCAATACTACTTCAGAAAAAGGCTTTCATGGCCTTTTTTTATATATAATTGTGGTGTTTCCACAATGCCACGATAGCCTGCATCACAATTGTTCCCATAGCGTTTTGAAAACACCACACTTTTTGTGGCGTTTTCCTAAAAAAACATCATGATAGGCTATGCGTTTTTCTGACTAAACGTCACCAGAAGTTTGACCTATGGTGGCATACCAAAATCATCCTTTATTAGCTGCAACTTTTAAATTTAAAAATATTAAAAACCCAGTTGATGCAATGGATATTAAAAATATCTTTGAACAAAATAATTATACCAATCAGTATTTGCAAGTTTTGGGTGATTATGTTGTTCAAAAATCAGTTCTTTTTATTGATACTGGTAAACCAGTTTCTAAACTTGAAACACCTATTTTTAAACCATTCCAAATCAACCCAAAAATAAAATTAGCATTTTCAAGCAACAAATCTGATTTGCTAGAACAAGTTGAACAAAAAATTAGTCAACTACAATCAGTAGTCATTCCCGAAACTCTTCAACATTCATCTACATCTAATAAACTAATGAATATTGAGAAAGATTCCCAAATTTCTGAAAATGAAAATGAGTCCAAACTTTCTGACTTAAGTGATTTTCAGATAAAAAATCAACACTGGACAAACCCTTCTAAACTTTATTATTCAAGGGCTTCCTCTCCAAATATTTTAATTGAAGAAAGATTAAATCGGCCAGAATTTTAAATCATTCAGTGCTGATCATATTTATGAATGGAATATAGATGGTTAGAGTGAAACTAATATTTTACAAATTCTTCAACAAATGACAATAATAAGTATAGTATACCAAACTCAAAATGATTTTTTAGATGAAACCATTACCAATCTTTTAGTAGCTGGATTTTCCGGGCAACTAAAAGGATGGTGGGATAATTACCTCTCTTTTGAAGATAAAAATGCCATATTTACTTCTATAAAACTGAAGTAGATGGAACACCTATCACCAGCAATGGTTGTCCTATTTCTAATTCTGTAAACACTCTTATTTTTGCTATTATTAAACATTTCATTAGAGACCCATCTATTTGGAAAGATAGATCAGCAGAACTCTTTTCAAATCTTAAGTACATAACTCATTAGAGACCCATCTATTTGGTATAGAGATAACTTTTTGCAAAGAGTACTCATAGGAGATGATGCTTATCAACCTTTTTGGAAGGAGAAATTCCTAGCTGGGTTACCTAAGTCTTTAGGTGACAAGGTTAGAGAAAAATTTAGGAACCAAAATGATGGCAACATCTCTTATGAATTTTTGACTTATGGACAATTGATTTCTTACGTCCAGAAAACTACTCTTAAAATTTGTCAGGATAACAAAATTCAAAAACAACTTGCTAAAGAAAAGGCAGCAAGTAGTAGAGAGCTGGGCACTTTTAGTGAACAGTTTGGCTTTCCTGCTTGTAAGAAACCTAAGCCTTCTAAACCAAAACATTTCTGAAAACATAAAACAGCTTACCAAAAATATAAAACTAACACACCCCCTTAGTTGTTAAACAAGAAATTCAAATCTAAACCCAAGATTGATCTTCCTCAAACTAAACTTACCTATTTTAAATGTGGAAAACCAGGTCATATTTCAAAATATTGTTGTCTAACCCCAAAACATTAAAAGATTAAAAATATTGAAGAACCAATCCTTGAACAAATAAACAATTTCTTGATTCATAATTTTGAGTCAGAATCCGAAAACACTGAAGATTCTGCAGTAGATCTAAACCGTGTTCAAAGCGATGATCTTTCAGAAACTTCTTCCTCAAACATTAATGTTATCACAAAAGAACAAGATTTACTTCTTGATATTATTACTAAACTTCCAAATTCAGAATAGGGTGAATACTTATTTTAACTCAAAATTTTTTTTACAAGAAACCCCTAGCTCTTCAAAAAACAAACCCTCTCTGGTTACAACAAAATATGATTTAACAGAAACATTAAATCGTTTTAAACATTCTGCTAAACCAGCAACTTTACAAGATCTTCAGTATGAAGTGAACAACCTTAAAACTGAAAATCTGTCATTAAACTTCAACAAGAGACACATGCAACTGCAATATCCCAAATCCAAGATATTCAGCTTAAGTCTAATAAACAATATAACGAGCAACTTCAAGCACTTTCTAATCAGAAAGGTGAAGATCTTGATGAATCTTTTTAAAAAAAAAATTCAAAAATAACAGTTCAAAAGTTTTATGTCCATGCTAAAGTTATAATTAATAATGAGATGGTTTTAGAACAAACTGTTTTATTTGACACAAGAGTTGATTCTAACTGTTTTAATGAAGGGATCATTCCTACAAAATACTTTGAAAAAACAACTGAGAGATTTAATGGTGTCAGTCAACACCGTATAGATGTTAAATATGAAGTCTCAAATGTTGTTATTGAAATCAAAGGTTGTAAAGTTCAAACCCCATTCATATTAGTCAAAAATATGGGAACCCAAATCATTCTTGGTGCAACTTTTGCAAGGTTACTATTCCCATATATGACTAATGAAAATGGAATTTTTAAACAATGTCTGGGAAAAACTATTACATTTCCTTTCACTAAAAACCCCAGAGTTAAAGAACTAAACCTTCTTTCCTCAAAACAACAACAAATAATTTTTTTTAAAGGAAGATATCTTGTTTAAACATATAGAATCTCAGTTGTGTCAAGAAAAAATAAAACAAGGAATCCAAACTTGTTTAGAGAAAATTCATCAAAATATTTGTTCAGATTTTCCTGATGCTTTTTGAAATCGAAATAACATGTGGTTGATTTGTCCTATGAAACAAATTTTTCTGAAAAACAAATCCCCACTAAATCAAGGCCAATTCAAATGACCTCCGAACTTCTTGAAACATGTAAAAAAGAAATTCAAGAGCTTTTAAACAAAAGGTTAATCCGCAAATCTCGTAGCCCATGGTCCTGTGCTACTTTTTTTGTGAATAAAAATGCAGAAATAGAACGTAGAGCTCTAAGACTTGTGATAAATTATAAACCCTTAAATGAAGCCTTAAGATGGATTAGGTATCCAATACCAAATAAATCCAATCTTCTAAAATGATTATACTCTGTAAAAATCTTTTCTAAATTTGACATGAAGTCTGGATTTTGGCATATTCAAATCTCTGAAAAGGATAGGTATAAAACTGTTTTTACTACACCTTTTGGTCAATATGAGTGGAATGTAATGCCTTTTGGTTTAAAAAAAAAGGCACCATCTGAATTCCAGAGAATCATGAACGAGATCTTTAATGATTATGGCCAATTTATCATTGTTTATATTAATGATGTATTGGTTCATTCTCATTCTATAGATCAACATTTTAAACATATAAATTGTTTTATAAAAAATTGCATAAACAAATGGTTTGTTAGCTTCTAAACCCAAAATTTGTATTTTCCAAACTAAGACCAGGTTTTTTGGCCATTGGATCAACCAAGTATCTATCACTACAATTGAAAGAGCAATTTAATTTGCTGATAAATTTCCTGATCAAATCCTTGAAAAAACACAACTTCAAAGACTTTTAGGATGTTTAAACTATGTTGTTGATTTTATTCCTCATCTTAGTAACTTCCTTAAAACGCTTCATCAATGCCTTAAACAAAATCCGTCCCCATGGACAGATGTCCACTCCAATATTTTTAAGCAGATTAACTCCAGGTTAAACAGCTTCCCTGTCTTAGCCTTTAGATCCCTTTACTTTCAAAATTGTTGAAACAGATGCCTCTGACATTGGTTATGGTGGCATCCTTAAACAAAGAATTAACAATAAAGAAAAAATTCTTTCTTTTACTTCTAAACATTGGAATAGTACTCAGCAGAGCTATTCTACAATTAAAAAAGAGATTTTGGCAATCGTTTTATGTATTTCAAAATTTCAATCTAATCTATTAGTTCACATTGATTGTAAATCTGCAAAAGATGATTTACAAAAGGATATAAAAAATCTTGCATCTAAACAAATTTTTGCCAGATGGCAGGCAATTTTAAGTGTTTTTTATTTAGAAATTGAATTTATCAAAGGCACCACCAACTCTTTACCAGACTTCCTCACCTGTGAGTTTTTACAGGGTAGGTAGAGAGTAAAACCAACAATGCCAAAAAAGAAAAAAGCTCCAGATGACAAAACCATGGAAAAACCATCAAGTCAACAATTGAGCAATCTACAAGATGCTCAGAGCCAAAACTTCTCCAATCAAGAATTGGAGGCTATTAATAAATAGGTCATGCAACGGCAGGAGTTTCCCCAAACTCAAGGATCTCCATAGCAGAAAAAACTCACCAAATTGGACTCACACTTACTCTATTTGGGTCTTCAACCCAAAAATCTCAAACCAAAACTGCTACAAAACAAATGCTAGAGTCATATTTTTCTTGGAAACATGAATACATGAAACCTGATAACAGAACTAAACTTATGCCTATATTGCAATGGGTTCACTACTACAGAAAATGCCTATAGAGGCGCTTTTTTGACCCTATAGCGGCGCTTATAGCCAACGCCGTGATAGACTGTTAACTCTAACGGGGCGCTTCTTAAGCGCTGCTATAGGTCACATGTAGCGGCGCTTATTTCGATACAAGAGCCGCTATAGGTAATTTAAACGCCTCTGTAGTCTTTTTTAAAATTTATTTTGATACCTATAGCGGCGCTTAAATACCAGCAATTCTATACAATTCCAGGCAATTCATATACAACAGTAGCTCTGCCAAAGAGCAATGTGCAATTAAACCAAGTGTTGTAATTGGGAAACAAAAGAATCTACTAGTTAGATTATCTACATTTGTACATATTAAGAGAAAAGAGGTTGTACATAAGTGCACCATTCTTCAATTAGCGCATTCATTTGTTCCTTTGACAACCTAAAGCAATGTGCGTCTGGGTAATACTGCATAATGAAATATATTAAATTGACCATTAAATTTACTTGAAATCTAATAATAAGTACAAACACAATTAGAGTTGGAAAAATATAAAACTTACTGTCAATGGAATGCTATTTCGATCATGTGTAATCACATCCCTCATAAACTGCATGACATAATATCTACAGTGTTGTTATTTGGTTGGAAGGGGCACTGTGACTAAAAACAACAAATATCATATGAGAAGCATTTATGTTATTATGGTTTAAGTAGATTGTTTTAAAAATTGAATAACTTGTAAAACCTGAACTTTGAGCCACAGATAAGCATCTTTCTGTTCAGTGCCTCTGGAATATTTCAATTCAGCAAAGGTCCAAAAACTAGTCAATGCTCTGAAAAAAGAAAGTAAATAAATTAATTTTATTAGTTAGGGTCGGTCATAAAGTGACAAATAATAGAACGCATTCAAATAATATCGACATTCACTTACTCATTGAAGAGACGCATCAAATTTGGGCAATTATCTGGTTGAGCAGATTCCACAGGATCCATATAGTAAATTAAGGGATCATCTTTTGCCATCGGATTGATGACAAGCAAAATCCAATGTAGCCTAAAATGTTTTATGACATTATATCAGTATATACATCTATGATGCTCGGAGCTAAAAGTACAATGAAAGCTATAATGTGTATATACTTACCCTGTATTAATTGGAGCTAAGAATAAAGTTGTGGGTGTTTCCTTTAAAGAGAACCGCCTTAGAATCTCTTTGAATTGATCGTCACGTTTCGCGCCCTTAACTTGTGCTATTGAATAAGGGTTTATAAATTCGAACGAAACATGCTTCCCGACAACCATGACATCTTCGTATAGGTGCCTTCATAGAAACCATACCAACTCCCAATTAGTGTAAAAATTATGACATTGAATGAAACCACAATGGAAACGCATATATAACTGATCCATAAAGTAATAACCGTAGCACCGACCCATCGTTTGTTAAGCACCTCCATGACCTAATCCTTGGAAAGAAGGTCACTAAAATTTGACTTGCCAAATACATGCCTGTTGAATGGAATGGTGACAATAGAATCGTGAGATACAGTAGCTGCAAATGCTTACAACCGGGCACGATTTGGCGTTTCGACACTTGTATGTTGAACAATAGGATCAAGCACTTGCACTTTCTTCTTGCCCTTCCCTTTTGCTGCCTAAAAACCATGTAAATGGAAAGTCAGAAATTTTTTTCAAATAAAAAAGAAGAGTGCTATTTGAAATTAATCAGCAAATAATCATCTGTGGCAATGGATCGGTACGTGAACTCTTTTTCTTCAATTGCACAGCTGAACCACCGGTACCTTTGACATTAGTCACTTGTGCTTTCTTTCTGATAGATTATGTACCTTGAAAAAACATGTGAGTAAAAGAACGTTCTTCCAACACAATGAATGCTAGTGTAATATTATTAGTAAATAACTACTTGTGGTGTTGGCTCAATCAAACCAATGGGCCAAAAAACAAATGCACCGATAGCCTCTCCAACTGTAGTCATCTCATTAGTAGGAAATGGTAATGGTGCCCCATTATTATAGGAGTATTCAATCGTGACCCTCAGTGTATTAGCAAGCAACGGCGAGTTATGCAGGGTCATAGTCGAAGTGTTGTAGACTTTGCCGGTGGTAACTACTTCACTGAAAGATTGATCCACATACAGCCTGCAGTCTGACCCACCCTATGAAAGAGTAGACAGCGTTAGCTCACAATCGATAACATAACAGTATCACTACAAGTTTGTAAGTAGAAAATGTATGAACTACCTGAGGAATTTGGGCCCTAGGCATCGTACAGCTATCCCTGATGCTTGGACTTTCTACGGAAGGAACGTGACTTTGTGGGATAAAGTTCAACTTTTGTGATGCAACATTACTTTGCTGGTAAAATTCAAACATCTTCTCATACCGTTGCAGTGTTTTCTCGTTCCGTTGTTCCCTTTCCTCGTGCAGACGTTGCATCTCAAGCATCTCCTCCCTCAAAGTATGAACTTCATCTTTCAAAGCTCTTACTTCGTCTTTTAATGCCCTCTTTTGACAGCAAAAGTAAGATGAGGGTGTCGCTTTGATCTGAACCTTTCCTAATACACCTTGGGGTTCAAATGCAAAATTATTAAAACCAAGGATTGCAATGTGGTGCTCTCCCGGATCGTCTCTGAAGGAGCCTAATGAACTAACCTAGGAAACTAAATGCATGAAAAGCTATAAAGTTGGGGTTTTTGAGATTTTAATCAAGGAAACTAAACTAGATTCTTTTTGGGATTTTTGTTATTAAAGAAAGCAAGTAAAACAAGGTTGTGAAAACTATATGGAAAACGTGGGTCTCTTGATGAATTGGGCAACCTTCCTAGCTTCTAAATGATATGGGAGTTTAAACCAAGTTCTAATGCAAAACCTAAGGCAATCCCTCTTAGTCCAATTAGCCTAATTAATTAACTAACGTGGCGCATCGCTCATTCAATTAATCAAATAAAAAATTGTTAAGGTTCAACTTGGTAGTGAGAAATCATGATAAACACACAACGAGGCTCTCGTTAGAAGTAGATCGAACCATCTAACGTTGGACCTAGTGTCTAAACACATATACAATCGCACATGCATTCAACATATACTAGAAATCCAAAGGAGATAAAATTGAAACACGTCTATTGCATGATATCATGAAATCAACACTTAGGTTCATACACATAAAAGAACATCGCTTAATTACATGCATGACCTTTAAACCACGGATTAAACGCTTAAGCACACTTGTTCCAAAACCAAAGACATATGACAAAGCACAAGGAATTGAAATACATAATTGGAATTAGACAAGAGAAACTAAATAACTCCCCATTAGGAACATTGAAGCTCCGGTTGCCTTCCTCCATCAAGATCCCCACAATGAATTTAGCCGCTCATGCTCTCGAACCCGATTGAATGAAATTTGGTTGTGGAAGCCATGAATTGATATAGAATGAGTGGAATTGATGTAGATGGATGAATGGGAGGTGAATTTTCGTGCAGAGGGCAGAGGGCTAAGGAGAGGAAAGGGTGAGAGTGAATGAAGAGTGAAGGAAATCTGAATTGGTGGTGAATGGTGGTATAGAACAGGAAATTCGGGTATAAATTTAAAGAACAAGATAGGAAACCCAAAAACCTTCCTAATTCCCTCTAGATTACTTGGGAAGGTCGAATTCATCTTTTAGGAAACAATGGAAGAAGACCCAATCACCCAAAATTTGGAAATAAACTAAAAACTTCCGTTTCAGAATTTTTATCGGGCCCTCGTTGTGACAAGTCACGGCGAGGAAACTGACTTGCTGGGTGCTCTCTGTCCTTCGCCGTGACCCTCGCCGTGAGAGGTCACGGCGAGGACCAGAAACTTTTTCTTTGCTTTTCTCACCTTTTCTTCATTTAGGGCCTCATCCTTTGCACCTATAATGGGAAATTAAAGTATATGTGAGGTATTTTAAGTCCATAATCATGAAATGCATGGGTTAAAAACCTAATATGCTCAAATTACCATGGAAATGCAACTAATTCCTTAAGTATGGACCATCCATGCAATTGTACTTAATTCCCATTGAATTCTCCTAAACTGAATGCTAATTTCCCATTATTAGTAGTTAAAATAGTATAATAATCATGCACAATCATTCCCCCACACTTAAATCTTTGTGCTCCTGGACAAAGCATAGATTCACAATGGTAAAGGCCTAAGATAATCAATGATCTCAAATTGGAACAAGACACGTTCAAGGCATATAAAGGAGAGAACTATCAATGCAATTGAGAATCAAATAGCAACAAGTGGCACACTCATGAATATTTCACACAATCTTACATATAGGTTATTCACTCTCTACTTGCTCAATATGCAACTTACCATATGCTTGCAACAATCATCAATCTCCACTAGTTTAGCACACACACAAAGAATCAAGAGGACTTAAGATTATGGTAATGGAAAGATGTCATCCATGAGTAAGAACTAAACCACTCACAAGCATCCTTATTATTGTTATTATTATTTTTTCCCTCTTTTTTGTATTTTTTTTCTTCTTCTTTTTTTTTTGAAACATCTATCTTGAGCTGTTGTAGATCCCTTTTTGACGCGACTTTGCACATGGGTAATGCAACGCCGGTTACTCAGTTACTCCAACAAAACATCAAGAGACCTTTGGTCCAACTCATAACCCTCTTATACTTGACCATTTGACGCGAGTGCCAACATTGGTGATGAAGTGCCCCCGGTTACTAAGTCAAGCTTAGAAAGCCGGCAAAGTTGTGTTATCATAGCATTTAGAACCTGGATGCAATTTTATAAATATGCTCTACTCATGAAAGACATCAGTTGGAGGTAGAAAAGATAGATATATGGTTACATGGAATGAGTGCCTCTATCATGTTCATCATGTATGACTAAAGCAGCTTAAACTAAGAATTGAATCAAGTTCTAGAAATTAACACATTAAAGCAAGTACTCACTCAAATTCTTTTGGCCCAAAAACAATCTCACAGCAAGGATAACCTCACAAATTACCATTCAACAATCAATCAACGCAACAGTCTCCACCGTGTATACCCTAAACATACCTCAAATCCAACTTTTGAAAATTGAAAAACAAAGGACAAAAACATTGCAAAATCTATCCAAAGTACAAGATAACAAAACAACCTAAGATGGGTATCTTCTTGCACAAGTTTTCAAAAAAAATGTGGTGAACTAGGTTTTCACAAAAACATTTTGAAAAAGCACTTGAATTTACTCTTAACAAATCCACTATGACAAATGTGACCCTTTGTGCATAATAGACAAGTCAAGAACAACTTCAAGCCAAAAAAATTTTAAAATTAGTTCAAAAACATTCAAAGTTCACCCAAAACCGCAAATTATGGGAAATCATGCAAGAAATCCTCAAAATACACATCTACCCCCCACACTTAAACGAAAAATTGTCCTCAATGTTTAAAATACAATACTATCAGAGACCAAAGAGGAACAACACCTGTAAACGTGGACAACCATCAACAAAAATATGGGGAACCAAAAAAACAAAAAAAACAAAATCAAAAACAAAACAAACTACTATTCTACTGGTGAATCCCATTCCCCCACACTTAAACTACACACCACATCAGTCAAAACAGCATCAAATCAATTATGTAGTGTAAAGTAAAAGAGTAAAGGAAAGGGACAACCTAGCCTCAAGGAAGCTTTATTGCAGCATCATGGTAGACCTTAAGGAGATGACCATTAGCTTGGAAAGTATTACGAGTCTCCTCATCCACAAGGTCTATCATACCATATGGATTAACCTTAGTCACACGATACGGCCCGAACCAATTTGATTTCAGCTTACCACGACCATGACGATAACGGGCTTGGTACATGAGAACTAAGTCACCAACTTTAAAGCTCTTGTTAACTAGATTTCGATCATGAAGCAATTTGGTCTTAGCTTTGTATACCCTCGAATTCTCATAGGCATTAAGTCGCAACTCATCCAGCTCTTGAATGTGTAGAGCTCTCTCTTTGCCAGCTGCATCCATCTCTATGTTGCACAATGTCACCGCCCAATACGACTTATGTTCAACCTCTACCGGAAGGTGGAAACCCTTACCATACACCAACCGGTAAGGTGACATTCCTATAGGTGTCTTGAATGCAGTGCGATAGGCCCAAAGTGCCTCATCAAGTCGCTGACTCCAATCACTCCTACTCGGCTTCACAATCTTCTCAAGTATCTTCTTTACCTCACGATTTGACACTTCAGCTTGACCATTCGTTTGCGGGTGGTAGGGACTAGAGACTCTGTGGGCAACCCCATATTTAGCAAGCAAGCTATTGATAAGCTTGTTGCAAAAGTGGGTGCCTCTATCACTGATTAGGGCCTTAGGAACTCCAAACCTACTAAAAATGTTAGTTTTCAAAAATTTAGACACAGTTGGAGCATCATCATTCCGGGTAGGAATAGCCTCAACCCACCTAGAAAGGTAGTCAACGGCTAGCAATATATAAGTAAAACCTCTAGAAGGTGGAAAAGGACACATAAAATCTATACCCCATACATCAAATGGCTCACAAAACAAAATAGGTTTTTGAGGTAATTCATCTCTTTTGCTCACACCCCGCCCAAAACGCTGACATACATCACATGACCTAACAAAATCATAAGTATCTTTAAAAATGGAAGGCCAATAAAAACCAGACTCTAAAATTTTTCTAGCGGTTTTCTGTGAGCTATAGTGCCCACCACATACAACTGAATGGTAAGAAGTGAGAATTGCAGTAAATTCATCATCGGGGACACATCTCCTAATCACTTGGTCCTGACAAATCCTCCAAAGGATAAGATCATCCCATATGTAGTGTTGGGACTCCTGCTTCAGCTTCTGGACCTGAAAAGAAGACATATCACCGGGAGTGAGTCCGTACACCAAATAATTAACAATAGCAGCAAACCACGGTGTATCAACAGAAATAGCACAGAGAGAGGAATCAGGAAAATCATCACAAGTCAAATCAGAACAATCAACTCCCCTTGTGTTTTCTGGAAGGCGGCTCAAGTGATCTGCTACAAGGTTTGCACTACCGGCTCTATCCTTGATCTGAAGGCGAAATTCTTGGAGCAGCAGTGTCCAACGGAGCAGTCTCGGCTTAGAATGTGTCTTGGTGAAAAGGAACTTCACAGCTGCATGATCAGTATACACCACAACAGGAGAATGCAACAGATATTGCCTAAACTTATCTAGAGCAAAAACAATGGCATACAACTCTTTTTCAGTAGTAGTATAATTTCTTTGCGTAGTATCCAAAGTTTTAGAGGCATATGCAATTACATGTGGTTGTTTATCACTTCGTTGGCCCAACATGGCTCCAACTGCAAAGTTAGATGCATCACACGCCAACTCAAAGGGTAAAGACCAATCTGGAGCAGCAAGTATAGGTGGTTCAAGCAGCTTATTTTTCAATATATCAAATGCAAGCACACAATCATTATCAAAAACAAAATCAACATCTTTCTGTAACAATTTAGAGAGGGGTAAGGCTCTCTTAGAGAAATCCTTGATGAAGCGCCTATAAAAGCCTACATGTCCCAAGAAAGATCGAAGATCTTTTAAGCATGTGGGATAAGGCAAGGTCGTTATCACCTCGGTCTTAGCCTTGTCAACTTCAATACCACGACTAGAAACAAGGTGTCCTAAAACAATACCATGAGAAACCATAAAATGACACTTTTCATAATTTAAAACCAAATTTTTCTGGACACATCTAGCGAGTACCCTCTCTAAACTCTCTAGGCACATATGGAATGAATCTCCATAGACTGTGAAGTCATCCATAAATACTTCCATGCAATCATTAAGCATATCAGCAAAAATGCTCATCATGCATCTCTCGAATGTGCCTGGGCGCATTACATAAACCGAAAGGCATGCGCCTATATGCAAACGTACCAAATGGACAAGTAAAAGTGGTTTTATCTTGGTCCTTGGGCGCTATAGGAATCTGAAAGTACCCAGAATAACCATCCAGGAAACAGTAATGACTGCGACCGACCAACCGTTCCAGCATTTGATCGATGAACGGTAGGGGAAAGTGGTCTTTTCTAGTGGCATCATTCAGTTTCCTATAATCAATGCACACACGCCAACTGTTTTGCACTCTCGTGGGAATAAGTTCATTATTTTCATTTTTAACAACGGTGATCCCAGACTTCTTAGGTACCACCTGCACCAGTGAAACCCACTCGCTATCCGAAATCGGATAAATTATGCCAGCACTAAGGAGTTTGGTAACTTCCTTTTTGACAAAATCTAAAATGAGTGGATTCAACCGTCGCTGGGGTTGCCTAAGAGGCCTAGCATCATCCTGTAATAAAATACGATGAGTGCAAACAGTTGGGTTTATACCCGGAATATCTGCCAATGTCCAACCAATAGCCTTTTTATACTTTTTCAAAACATTCAACAATTGCGCTTCCTCGCTTGCCATCAAATCACTAGAGATTATCACAGTTAGCGTATCATCGGAAGAAAGAAAAGCATACTTCAAATTACTAGGTAAAGGCTTAGGTTCAAGGGAAGGGGGTTCAACAATAGATGGAACAAGGGAAGGCAAAACAGTAGGCATAGAAAAACTTCCCTTTGTTTACCCGCCTACACGGCTAGAACTAGGCTCAATAGTACTTACCACTTGACCATTGGTCTTCCCAAGCGTTGAACCAACCACTGGTTGGTCTATCACAGCAACTGCCTTGGGGAAAGCATCATCCACACTACAATATGGTGTCCGGGTAGCCGAATCAACCACTGGTTGACTACTTACAGCGACTACCTCGGTTTTTCCTCCACTCCGCACACTCGTATCACTTTTCATAACAAGATCATTTATAAAACGCAGGGTATGGGAGGAGATTCTAGGTCTAGAAAGTGAATCAGAAGGAGAAGGTAAAGGAAGTGGCCCTAAAACCACATGAGGAGTAGGCCCGATGGGAGCAGTGGGAGTCATCGTGGCTGGATTGAGGGCTATCCCCTGCAAGTTCACATCATGGTTTTCCAGCTCAAACTCTACTTCCCAAACATTCTTGGTACCTACAGGACTGAACAAACTACCAGACTCTACAGAACAGTCATCACTAAACAAGGAAAGGTTAGTGGAACTCATGTCACAGATGGAATCATCAAGCACAGAGACATCCCTACTAATAGACAGCAAACTATCAAGCATAAGGGACTCAAAACCATTCACATCACTACTCAAAGATGAGAGAGAAAACACAGAAGGCAGTGAAGAGAAATAAGAGTCATAAGCATCTAGGTCAGAGATATAATCATATGAATGCAAACCTAACTCATGCTCTTCTATGGCATCCTCAATAGCAATATCAAGCACACTAACATCAAGCAAAGAATAGTCCTCATAAGGGTGTCGCATAGTCTCATACATGTTAAAACTAATTCTATGATCTCCTACTTCCATAGGTATCAAACCATTTCTCATATCAATAACAGAACCAGCAGTCCGCATGAATGGTCTACCAAGAATGATAGTCGACTCACTCGGCTCACTAGAAGTGTCTAAAACATAAAAATCAGCAGGAAAGACCAAATCCTTAACTTTAACAAGTATGTCCTCAAGAATGCCTTGTAGATACCGGAGTGTGCGATCAGCTAATTGTAAAATAACACTAGTCTTTTTCAAACCTGTGATGCCTAAAGTAGAGAAAATCGCACTAGGCATCACATTTATAGCCGCTCCTAGATCCAACAATGCATTATTGACTGTCAAGTTCCCTATAGTGCATGGAATCATGAATGATCCAGGGTCCTTGCATTTAACTGGCAACTGAGGTTTAAATAAAGCAGACACACTAGGATTCAAATGAATGCGCTCATTAGGTCTGAATTTTCTTTTGTTAGTGCACAGCTCTTTCAAAAACTTACAATAACTAGGCATGGATTTAACAAGCTGAAAGAATGGAACATTAACATGCAACTTGCCAAACAAATCAAGCATCTCTTTTTCAGTTTGATCATCTAATCTCTTCCTACTTCTAATGAAAGCATGTGGAAAAGGAAGTTTAGAAAGTGTTACCTCCCTAGCCGGAGACTTGGCTAGGTCATTGCTGGAACTCGACTCTCCATGCTCATGTATGCTCGGAACCTCATCAGCAGCCGGCTCCTTCATGGTAATACTGCGCCTCTCAAGCAGCTTCCTCTCCTTAGCACTCTCAGATGCCCCCAGATTCAACGGGCTCAAAGGAGGACTATCAGCAATAATCTCCTCATCAACAGGTTCTTCATCCTCTATAACAGTCTCAAACTGCACCCCTTTTGTTGGATGAGCAGGATCAAGTGTTTTCCCACTTCTCAAATTTATAGCATTAAGGGTTTTTGGATTCATTACAGTATTAGAGGGAATAGAACCACTGAATTGTGCCTGCAGCTCACTAAGAGAATTAGACAATTTTGTAACATATTCTTCCATATTAGAATTCTTTGTCTCAAGCTGCTGGAATCTAGCATCACTCTTGTCTAATTTAGAATCAAGGCCTCTAATCATCTTAGTCAACTCATCAAATTTATCAGGCCTAGCAGGAACTATTTGATTTGAACTTTCACCTTGGCCTGAGCGATTGAATGGCCTAGGTGCATCACTATCCTGCCTCCATGAGAACTTAGGGTTTTGACGCCAACCCTCATTATAAGTATTGGAATAAGGATCCCAACGTGGATTTCCACCTCCCTGGCGTCCTTGGAACATGGCGTTACAATCCTCATACCGGGAGGGACAATTACAAAATACATGCATAGCAGATCCACAAAAATCACAAGAGGGGGCTACAAGTTCGTTACCTGCCGCGTGGCCTGTCGAAGAAGAAGAAGAAGGACCAGAGACACGGTCCAAAATAGCATTAAGCTTAGACTCAAACTTCTCCATCTGAGGGATGTGGAGAGAAGTAGCCTCAACCCGATCAAGGTCCCGGACAGATCTCCGAGATGTACCATGTTGTTGCTTAGCAAGGGCTAACTTTCTGACTAGATCCCAACCCTCCTCAACAGTCATATCAATAAAGGAACCACCAGCAGCAGAATTCAGCTTGTCTTGCTCTTTCTCACGTAACCCATCATAGAAATTTTGAGCAAGCTGCTCCTCAGGTATTTGATGATGTGGGCAGCGCTATAGCAAATCTTGGAATCTAGACCAGTAGTCATAAAGTGACTCATCTACATCCTGCACAATCCCATTAATCTCCTTCCGTCTAGCTGAGGTCCGTGTAGCAGGATAGAATCTCTCAAAGAAGGCATTCTTCAAATTAGCCCAAGAACGTAGGGCTGTAGGTGCAACTCGTGGCAAACTCATGTACCATTCCTTTGATTTGCCCTCAAGAGTAAGGTGGAACACCCTCCACATAACATCATCAATGTGTGCGCCAGCTGGCAACATAGAACTGCAGCGAATGTATATCTCATCTTAGTGCAAGTGTGGTTCCTCTAACTGCAAACCATGAAACTTGGGTAAGGACTAAATCAATAAACCCTTAATTTCATAACCAGCATTAATATTAGGGAATGCATTCATAAATGGATTATAATCAAAATTTGCAGTAGTGGCATCCCTAATGGTTCTCCTAGCTCCATGTGGTATCCCATCCCCATTACCATTGTGAACATGCAAACCGTGACCCCCATTTTGGTTCCTAGGTGGCTCTACACCTTGATTTGGTATGTTGGGTATGTCCGGCATTCCAAGCACAACTTGGTTAATTTGGTTATTAGGTATGTCCATAGCTGGGAGGTCTAAGTCAGACTCGGTGTTATGTTCCTGGTCACTAGAGTCGCTAGAAGATTTGTCCTCCACAACTACCTCGTGAGTAGAAGCAGTGGCTCTATTAGATTTCCTCAACTGGGTAAGGTGACGTTCAATCTCAGGGTTTTCCGGCAATAATTCAGACTCACTAGTAGTGCTTCTAGTCATACACAAGGAACAGACAGCAAGTGTATGCAAGAAATGCAAGATATGCACAAAGATAGCAACCAACAATCCCAAAATTCACCAAAATAGAACTCACAAGTCAAATTAATGATAGGAATATGAAATATGAGTGAAACCAATGAAAACAAGTCACAAATGATGGTTAGAATGTGTGTGCAAAATTTGAGATCAATTGGAATTGAATTTGGGAAAAAATGGTGCAAGTAGGCAATTCTGCAGAAAACCAGAAAATTTTTGGTTTCTGTCCTTCGCCGTGGGACTCGCCGTGAGGGTCCACAGTGAGGTACAGAAACGAAATTGCTCTTCAAAGGCTCGCCGTGACCTTCGCCGTGAGGGTTACGGCGAGAAACAGAAAAGTTTGACAGTAAAATCTGCAATTTGACAGCAAAGGGGAAATTTAGTCCAAAAATGATTCCAAGTAATTTTAACACAAACCAATGATTGAAACAAGTTTAAATAAGTTGAGGAAGCTTAGGAAAAATGTCAAAACACTTGAAAACCGCCTAGAACAAAAATTCACCCCTTAGGTTGCCAAATTTGCAAGAAAATGCCTTTGAAAATTGACCAAATGCACAAGTTCAAGAATTTGAGTTCAAAACTTGGTGCAAATGGCCTCAGCAAGTCCAAATACTAGAAAATGACTTAGTTGAGTGGTTTTGGTTGAAAATTGAGTGTAATGCAAAATATGGGTATGTGATGCACAAATACAAGCTCAACCAATCAAGGCAAAAACCACACAGCAGCAACTAGTCAATCGAATTTCACTCAAATGGTGTACGAAACCAGCAATACACCACAAGCACAGTAGTAAAAATCAAGCACAAGATCAAGAAAACTATATTTTTGGATTTTTCAATTTTATCAATGCAAATGCAACCTAGAATAAACTAAAACCTAAATGCAACTATATGAACTAAAAATCAACTTAAAGACTCCTACCCCTTGTAAATGCCTCAAATGACACTTAGCTAACCTAGGGAGTCAAAAATGACTCCCCGACAACGGCAATATTGATCTGAACCTTTCCTAATACACCTTGGGGTTCAAATGCAAAATTATTAAAACCAAGGATTGCAATGTGGTGCTCTCCCGGATCGTCTCTGAAGGAGCCTAATGAACTAACCTAGGAAACTAAATGCATGAAAAGCTATAAAGTTGGGGTTTTTGAGATTTTAATCAAGGAAACTAAACTAGATTCTTTTTGGGATTTTTGTTATTAAAGAAAGCAAGTAAAACAAGGTTGTGAAAACTATATGGAAAACGTGGGTCTCTTGATGAATTGGGCAACCTTCCTAGCTTCTAAATGATATGGGAGTTTAAACCAAGTTCTAATGCAAAACCTAAGGCAATCCCTCTTAGTCCAATTAGCCTAATTAATTAACTAACGTGGCGCATCGCTCATTCAATTAATCAAATAGGAAATTGTTAAGGTTCAACTTGGTAGTGAGAAATCATGATAAACACACAACGAGGCTCTCGTTAGAAGTAGATCGAACCATCTAACGTTGGACCTAGTGTCTAAACAAATATACAATCGCACATGCATTCAACATATACTAGAAATCCAAAGGAGATAAAATTGAAACACGTCTATTGCATGATATCATGAAATCAACACTTAGGTTCATACACATAAAAGAACATCGCTTAATTACATGCATGACCTTTAAACCATGGATTAAACGCTTAAGCACACTTGTTCCAAAACCAAAGACATATGACAAAGCACAAGGAATTGAAATACATAATTGGAATTAGACAAGAGAAACTAAATAACTCCCCATTAGGAACATTGAAGCTCCGGTTGCCTTCCTCCATCAAGATCCCCACAATGAATTTAGCCGCTCATGCTCTCAAACCCGATTGAATGAAATTTGGTTGTGGAAGCCATGAATTGATATAGAATGAGTGGAATTGATGTAGATGGATGAATGGGAGGTGAATTTTCGTGCAGAGGGCAGAGGGCTAAGGAGAGGAAAGGGTGAGAGTGAATGAAGAGTGAAGGAAATCTGAATTGGTGGTGAATGGTGGTATGGAACAGGAAATTCGGGTATAAATTTAAAGAACAAGATAGGAAACCCAAAAACCTTCCTAATTCCCTCTAGATTACTTGGGAAGGTCGAATTCATCTTTTAGGAAACAATGGAAGAAGACCCAATCACCCAAAATTTGGAAATAAACTAAAAACTTCCGTTTCAGAATTTTTATCGGGCCCTCGCTGTGACAAGTCACGGCGAGGAAACTGACTTGCTGGGTGCTCTCTGTCCTTCGCCGTGACCCTCGCCGTGAGAGGTCACGGCGAGGACCAGAAACTTTTTCTTTGCTTTTCTCACCTTTTCTTCATTTAGGGCCTCATCCTTTGCACCTATAATGGGAAATTAAAGTATATGTGAGGTATTTTAAGTCCATAATCATGAAATGCATGAGTTAAAAACCTAATATGCTCAAATTACCATGGAAATGCAACTAATTCCTTAAGTATGGACCATGCATGCAATTGTACTTAATTCCCATCGAATTCTCCTAAATTGAATGCTAATTTCCCATTATTAGTAGTTAAAATAGTATAATAATCATGCACAATCACGCTCCTACACCTGTTCCCCGAACACAGCCCGAATACTCAGGGTGATCAAGTGCTCTGCTCAGGAAATCACCATGGCCAAATGTGTTGACCTCGTCAGGGGATTCTTGTGTCAACATATCTTATAACAAGAAGGAATGATTATTAGTTATTAACTTAGCAAAGTCACCGGTTAAAAAAATGTTACAAAGTCCAAGAGTATGACTTACACATCGTTCACGGACTCTTTTGACCTCTCCATGAACAATGGTACCATCCTTTTTCAAGTGTCCTTTGATCCAGAGGTCATGCCGTGGTGGTCTACCTTGTAGGCCCTGTTCCTTAATCTGAGAAGGTCAATCAGGTGAACGTATAAATTAAGTACGTAAACATATATTCATAATTTTGGAACCAAAAATGCTATTAACATACCATATCTTCCTCCAATTCTAGAAATGTCTTTCGTCCGCCCATATACGGATACTCACAGCTCTTAGCCGCTTGCCTATTTTTTGACTTCTTTCCCGAAACTCCTCAGTCAGATGTGATTGAACAAATGCATCCCATTGTTCTTGAGTAATTGACCCTTTGTATGCAGATGGGGGGTAGGAAAGATCTCCCCTGTTTCATCTCTTAGATAGAACTTGGTCAAAGTAGCACAGAAATTCCTATGCAGTTTTGAAGCTTTCTTCAACACATACTCCCTATGAGTATCATCCATATCAAACATGGTCTGTAACAAAAGAAATCATATTAAATTTGTGAGTTACAATTTTATCATGACAAAACTAAACTTAATTGTAAAAAAGTAGCTTACCTGAATCTCAAACCAAACCTCATCATGGTTGTCCTTCACTTGTCCCCAATCCGTAACAGTTATAGGAATTTTCTGCCGAACAGTGCACCCAATGTAACCTGAGAGGTCTTTCGTAGTCTTTTCGACTGCTTGGTTATTGTAGTTCCATATAAGTTTTTTCTTTACTCCATTAGCTCTGCGTATGAGTAGTTTACGCATAATGGTTATGCTACGCTGAACATCCGCCTCAAAAGCTGCTCTACCCGACCCGATATCTACCGGTGTACTCGGTTGTGCTTCTTCCTCCTCGTTTACGGGGGGATCCATTATCCTATAAAATATTTAAGCCTGACATGGTAAGCGTATGCAAATTAAATGAAATAATTCATAGTGTAAAACAGAAATACATACAAACTTAAATCAATATGAGGCCTTTCGTCACTTTTTCCTCTTGTTGTATTATCTAAAATTGTCTGCTTCCTCTTTTTTATTGGATTTAGAGTTGTGTTGACCCAAATGCCTTCTTCATGATCACGCCTTACATAAACAGGTTCATCTTCATCATCATATCCGTCTGCATCAAAGTCTTCTGACAGTAATGTCTCAAAGGAATGATCCTCTTCTGTCATATTTATATCATAATCACTACTTTCATCATCAACTTTTCAGCATAATTTTTGTTTGACAGCATGACAATTGACCAATTTTTCTTAGAAGGATCTGCAATGTAAAACACTTGTGTTGCTTGAGACGGTAGAATGTAAGGATCATCCTTATATCCAACTTTAGAAAGGTCGACTGATATAAACCCAAATTCATCCATCCGCCGTCCACTGTGGTTGTTAACCCACTGACATCGGAACACAGGAACTCTGAACATGGTGTAATCTAACTCCTAAATGCAATCTATCACACCAAAGTATGTCATCTACGCATATATGGGATTTGAATCTCTCGCACTGGATATATGCCATGCCTCGGCAACAAGTGTGACTCCACTATTTTGCATGGTGCTTTTTTCATCCTGACCTTTTGTATAGAATGTGTAACCATTGATTGCATAGGCGGTGTAAGAAAATGCGTGCAAACCCAGTCCTTTTGACAGCCAAAACAATCTTTCAGAAACCGATCCAGCATTAAGCTCAACCTGCTGACAAATGCGTGCATTGAACCATCTAATGAAATGTTTGTTGTGCTCCTTCATAATCAAACTCTCATTTCTATCACTGTGTATTTCCCGGAGGAGTTTTTTATGTTCTTCAACGAATGGTTCAACCTTAGGAGTGTTGTGAAGAATATACAAGTGAGCCAACTCCCTTTCAGCATTTGAAATGTGTATTAAGTTGGACCCACTTATTCCTTTCCTCGTTAATTGCCCATCATGATGAGACTTTAGCAAACCAACAGGTTCAACATTTGATAAGTAATCGGCACATAAATTACTCGCTTCTTCAACGATGTACCGTTTAGCAATACACCCCTTCGTTCAATATCTATTTTTAACATACCCTTTTAAAACTTTCATGAGACGCTCAATTGGGTACATCCATCTCAAATAGACTGGGCCGCAAAGTTGAACCTCTTTAACTAAGTGTACGATAAGATGAACCATGATGTCAAAGAATAAAGGTGGGAAATACATTTCAAGTTCGCATAGGATACGAACGATCTGCCTCTGCAAATCCTACAACCTTGTTCTATCAACCACTTTACTACAAATAAGCTTCAAGAACATACAAAGTCTCGTGATCATGCTCCGTAGTTTCTTAGGTAAAATACTGCGTATACCAACCGGTAAGAAATTTTGCATCAGGACGTGGCAATCATGAGATTTCAGGTTTTTCAACTTCAACTCTTTCACAGAGACAAGGTTCTTTACATTTAAGGAGTAGCCTTCTGGAACTTTGATTCCATTCAGGAACTCACAGAATGATCTTTTCTCTCTCCTCGAAAGGGTGTAAGCTGGTGGAGGTAAATAAGTGCGGTATCCTCTCTTGACAGGTGCCAACTTTTGTCTAATTCCCAACTTGAGCATATCTAACCTTGAATTGACACCATCCTTACTTTTTCCTTGCATATTCATCAACGTGCCAATTAGGTTATCACAGATTTTTTTCAATATGCATCACATCAAGAAAGTGCCTAACATATAGGGACTTCCAATATGGGAGTTCGAAGAATATAGACCTCCTCTTCTAACTACTTGTCAACATATTGTTAGCAAAAGGCTTGCCAAAATCATTCTCCAACGCGTTCACCTTTTCAAAAACGTTATCCCCGATCAGTATCCTCGGTGGCCTACCGTCTTCTGAGCTCCCGTTAAATGCCTTCTTCCACCTCCACCAATGATGTTTTAACGGTAAGAACCTCCTATGTCCCATGTAAACATTTTTCTTGCAATGCTCCAATCGCATCGAATAGGTATCATCTTCACATATAGGGCACGCACCATATCCTTTGATGTTGTATCCTGATAAATTACCATATGCTGGGAAATCATTTATTGTGCCAAACAACATGGCTCTCAATTTAAAACTTTCTTCCTTACAGCCATCAAAAACCATCTCACCTGAATCCCACATATGCTTCAGGTCTTCAATCAAAGGATCCAAGTACACGTCTTTATTGTTACCGGGCTGTCTAGGCCTGGAAATAAGCATGGAAAGCATCATAAATTTATGTTTCATGATCAAATTTGGGGGAAGGTTGTATATCATCAGAATCACCGACCATGTGATATGAGTACTACTCTGAACTCCATGCGGATTGATTCCATTGGTTGCCAATGCAAGCCGTGGGTTTCTTGGTTCTTCACCGAACTCAGGGTACTTGTAATCAATTTTTTTTCATTGGAGAGTATCTGTTGGGTGCCTAGCTTGATGTCTTTGATCCTCTCATCAGCGTGCCATGTCAAAAGTTTTGCAACATCTGAATTACTATACATGCGCTTGAATCTTGGAATGATCAGAAAGTACCACAACACTTTAGAAGGACTTTTACCTTTCTTTCTATACCGAGATGTGCTACATTTAGCACACTTCTCCAACGATGCATACTGGTTCCCAAATAAAATACAGTCGTTGGGACATGCATGTATTTTCTCATATTTCATACCACTCGACCGGAGAATTTGTTTTGCCTCGTATGTTTTCAAAGGGAGTACATTTTGCTTCTGGGAGTATATCTTGCAGAGCGGACAGCAGCGCGGTGAAACTTGCATCACTCTAACCGTATCGCGCCTTTAGGTTATACAATTTAAGCACCGCACTCAATCGTGTGTATTTGCTGCATCCCACATACAAAGGTGTCTCTGCATCACTCTTCAGTGTCTCAAACATTTAAGAATTCTCCTCACCCACCACGTTCAGCATTTCTTCAAGATCATCATTCTCATCACACAAGTTTGTGTCAAGCACATTTAAAGAACTACTAACATCAGGTAGCCGGTCTCCGCATTCATCTTCATCGGTCTCACAGTGCTTTATCCATCGTGTATAAGACAGATCGATTCCATAACAAATTAAATGACCCAATAAGTCAAGAGGACGAAGACTCTTTCCATACAAACACGACATACAAGGACATACAATTCTGTTAGCATTCTTTACATGCTCAGCAGCAAATTCAATGAACTCTTTTGCTCCATCTATATATTCCCTTGAACGTCGATCACAAGACATCCATTTCCGATTCAACATCGTAACCTACTAAAGGAAAGTGGTGGTAAGATGTACATCATGACTTACTCATTAGGTAGCCACCTTACGATATTACCTTATTTTTTTACCAAAAATTTGGCAACATAACGGCTAAAAAATGAATGTTCTCAGGCTCAAGGCTCTCTGTTTTTAACATAAAAATGGATAGCCAACTATATAAACAGTATCAACTCAATATATTTCCATAGCGCACCACAACAGAATTCATAGAGCATACATAAAGCATTAATTTGAACAAAAACAGTAATTTACAAACCACATAGTTTTATCACAAAGCAAAGAAACCGATCTCTTTTAAGTTAAAGATTAAAAAACTTACTAGGTAATGCAAATGGCACACACTGATCAGCAACAAGCTAGCAGCTACCACTTAATCAAACACCATTACAACAAATTTAGACAAGGAAATCAGCATTAATTGACATAAAAAAAATAAAAATCCTACAAGCATGATTTATGAAATGGACTTGTTCATATATCCAAGCATGGTTTAAGAAACAATAAGTTCATATCTCCAAACATGATTTAAAAATCAATAAGTTCTTTATTACCTCCAATATAATTCTTTTCTTCATAACATTAATGTTAAATTTAAACCTAAACTAGGATAATGTAAGAACTAATCTACAAAATCAAATAGTAGGAACAAACTGAATCAAGCTAAATACCTCTTGAGAGTGTCTAATGACATAATTTTAGTATCAATTTTAATTAAAGTTTAATAATTTTCAAGCATCTACTAGTAACTACAGTAGAAGAGCATGTATCTTAAACTTGGATTCAACCAAGAAAAATGGGTATTAAGTTCTGTAACAGAGATAAGTGCATAAACAAATCAAATAATTCTAAAGCTTCTGCTAAACATTGTATCTAAAAAATAGTTCAATAAATCCCTGATGCTGATACACAAAGTGTTGCAATCAACAAAGTAAGATTCCCAGTAGACGAGTCAGCAAACGTGAAATCTCAACGGGGATTACCTCACTTTACTCTCTTTCTGAATTTTACTTATCTCCTCTTCTTGTTGTGCGCCCTGTGAAATGCAAAATTATGAAGTCAATACAAACTAAATTCCTCCACACAATTAGTTTAAGAATTTGAACCAACATAACAAAAGCTTCCAAGTTTCTAAGCCACTGTCATGAGCCCATAATTTATAAATTGAAAAAAAAAATCAGACCATCCAGAGAGACAAGAAAGCTTACACTTTTGGGACATTTTTTCTTGGACTTACCAAGTTAATAGAGTATGTGATATAATGATAATCATATACTTTTTTCACTGTTATTTTTATAACAGACATAAAGCTATTCTCCATTAACTTATAATTATCCAACAGTCTTTTGGCATTTTCAACTATCTCATCTTCAAATAATTTGTATATGATCAAACATCTTAGAGAATTATACGCTCTACTTAAAGAAATTGAACCCAAATCCTTATATGCAAGTATGATTTCTTTTGGAAAAACCTTTCTTATTGTTTAGTAATCCTTTTAATCAATGAAATCACCCCCAAATAACAAGATATTCAAATAGTACTCTACAAACTTAAGTCTTCTTCCTAACACCACAATCCAGATTCTTACATCCCAAATTACTAAAAACAGAGCATATCGTTCCACCATCTCATATGTTCATAATACAATGAGAACCCACATACAAGACCATATATTAATTCCATTCCATCATATCAATATTCAATCATTACAGCAACAACCACAAATCGACCAAACACAGCACCAAGTCTTCCACAATCCCTGTAATAGTTATCTTTAATAGTTATATAGGTTTTGATTATTCAAACCAAAGCTAAAACGTGGCAAGAATAGAGAATCAAAGCAGAACACAAAGTTCCAGTCTCAAATTCACCGAAAACCAAACAGAAATTAGACATGCACCACCTAAATTAACTCTATTTTACTCCTAAGTGATTTTAATAAAATTTCCAATAGCATTAAGCTTAAATTCATCCTTAAATCTTCGATGAACAATACCTCTTAAACAAAACATCCGAAATAGAACCCAAATCCTTACATGCAAGTATGATTTCTTTTGGAAAAACCTTTCCTATTGATTACTAATCCTTTTAATCAGTGAAATCACCCCCAAAAACCCATCTCCTATCAGAACCCAATCCTCAAAATGGTACAAATCGAAGCAACAGAGGTTGGGAATAGATAAAGGAAACTCACCAAAGCTAGAATCCTTTCTTACATGAACAGTAGAAGCTCCTTCGCCGGAAATGCCTTCCTTGGCTGCTAGGAGCTTCGTCTTCGTTGAAGAGAACACGGAGGGAGAAGGAGAAAGCTTTTGTTGAGTGGAAATGGGATCGAAGCAAGAGAATGCTCGTTGAATGCTTAGAGCTCGACAGGAAGAAGGAAGAGAACAAAGAAGATGGACTCAAGTGAGGGCAGAGAACGAGAGGAATGGGAGAAATGAGCGAAGATGGGATATGGGTTGCGGCGGACTCGAGTGAGGGAAAAGAAAGAGCTGAGGGAAATATTGAATGGAGGGAAAAATAAAACATTACGCGCCCACCTATCCCGGCGCTTTTTCGTAAAAAGCGCCGGGATAGGCCTCCCAGACATAACAAAATAATATTTAGTAAAAATTAAATAAAAAAACTGTGAGGAATTTAGAAAAAATTAAATAAAAAAGATAAGGTTAAATAAGGTTCAGAAAATTAAAAATATAAGTACTACCCTATCCCGGCACTTTTTGCTTAAAAAAAGCCGGGATATGGTCATAAAAATTAAAAAAAAAGTTTATAATTTAGAAAAAATTAAATCAAAAAGAAAATGTTAAATATGGTTCAAAATATTAAAAATATCAGTCCTATCCTATCCCGACACTTTTTGAGTAAAAAGCGTCGGGATAGGATTATAAAAATTAAAAAAAAAACTATTTAGAATTTAGAAAAAATAAAGTCAAAAAGAAAAGGTTAAATATGGTTCAGAAAATTAAAAATATAAGTACTACCATATCCCGGTGCTTTTTCAACAAAAAGCGCCGGGATAGGGGCATAAAAATTAAAAAATAAACCTGTTAGGAATTTAGAAAAAATTAAATCAAAAAGGAAAGGTTAAATAAGGTTCAAAAAATTAAAAATATCAGTAATATCCTATCCTGGCACTTTTTGTGTAAAAAGCCCCGGGATAGGGTCATAAAATTAAAAAATAAACCTTTGAAATTTAGAAAAAATTAAATCAAAAAGAAAAGGTTAAATATGGTTTAAAAAATTAAAAATATAAGTACTACCCTATCCAAACGCTTTTTACGTAAAATGCTTGGGATAGGGGAATAAAAATTAAAAAATAAACCTGGGGGAATTTAGAAAAAATTAAATCAAAAAGATAAGGCTAAATAAATTTCAGAAAATTAAAAATATAAGTACTACCCTATCCCGGCGCCTTTTTAATAAAAAGGACCGGGATAGGGTCATAAAAATTGAAAAATAAACTTGGGAGGAATTTAGAAAAAATTAAATAAAAAAGAAAAGGTGAAATAATCCAAAACTGGAAAGAAAGGTTAAAAGAAAAACTAAATTGAGCCCATAATCATGCCTTCCATAAAAAATTTAATAAAACAATATTGAGCAATATGTGAGTGCTATGATATGCTTAAAATATTAAAAAAAATATCCCAATAGATATCCCAGCGCTTTTAATGTAAAAGCGCCGGTACAGGTCTTACCTATACCGGCGCTTATATTTATAAAGCGCTAGTATAGGTCACCCAATACTTATCACAGCACTTGCGTTTTATAAGGGCCGCTATTGGTTCGCCGTAATAGCCTATTTCTGTAGTAGTGGTTCCTTATTCCAGATAGTGGGCTTGTTTTTTAATTCAAAGGATTAACGCCAACACCTAGGGCTGTTCAACATTGTCTCGTCCCGGTCCGTCCCGTCCCTGCCATTTCGGGAGGGGACAGTCCCGTCCCGAAAATTTTGGGGACAGGACAAACCGGGACGGGACAGAGTTCAGCTTCGGGACGGGACGGGACTCGGGACAGGGTCGTCCTGATCCCGTCCCGTCCAGAATATATATATGTATGTTCATATTTTTTAAAAAAAAATACACGTGTCATCCGTCTCATGTGTGAGTATATATGACTTTTTTTAAAAATATATATATAACTCTAACTTCTAAACTAAGTTCCAACTAGGGGTGAGCAAAGGGCCCGCAACCCGCGGGCCCCGCCCACTAAACCCGCAAAATTACCCGTGCTGGCCCGCCTAATTTGGGCCCGTGAAATAAACGGGCGTGGCCCGCCCGTTTAGTGTATGGCGGGTACGGGTATGGGTAGGGGCACGGGTAACCCGCTACCCGCATATTATTTTTTTAAAAAAAAAAATCCCCTCTCCTCTCTCAATTCACTTGTCTCACTCTGTCTTTCACTTCCTCACTTTCCTTTACTCAGTCTCAAACCCTAAAGCTATCGCCTATCCGCTCGCTCACTTCCTCTTGAAGCAGAACGAGCGTCAGATCTGACGGCATCACCTTCGACGAAGGAGCTCGCACCGCCTTGGCCTTCGTCACCCTCCGCGCCGAAGGCGAAAGTGAGTTCATGTTCTACAGAAATCCCAGCGCCGATATGCTCCTCAATTCGAAGTTCGATCTACGGCGTCTCCGACTCTCCGCTCGCTCAGGCTTAGCCCATTGACGACTCCTACGCCTTCGTCCCTCCGCCATCTTTCTTGTCTGGTTCACACACAACAGGGGGTCAGGGGCAGTAAACTTCGAGTAATTTTCGCCTTTTGTTCACATCATTTCTTCATTCCTATTTCCTCTTCTTTCTTTCTGCCTTCTTGCTTTGTTTGCTGCTGTGATTGATTCATTTGCTCTTCGAGTTATTATGGCTCTGTGTTTGCATGCGAGTTTGGGGCTTGTTTTGCATTTCTCAGATTCATTCCTACATTCTGTGCCTGATTTTGCAGGATGAAGCCGCAGAAGGAGACCATTATAATTCAAAGAACAAAAAGAAAGGATGTTTGCCAAAATTCATGAGACAACACTTGCTCAGGATGATGAAATCTCCAGAAACATTGTTGGACTTGCACGGACACGTCCTGATATCTTTGGTAATTGGTACTACTGAAGAAGAGGTCTCCAATGCTGTCAAGGCTGAGATTGAAAAGAAGAAAGATGAGCAACCTAAGCAGGTTATATGGGATGGTCACACTGGCAGCATAGGGCGAACTACGAACCAAGCCATGTCACAGAGTATGGGCGGTGAGGATCTAAATAATGTGTGATGGCAATAAATAAATTACTCCTCTGATCTTCTGATCCAATCTGGGTGAAAAAAAACGAAGTATGATATACGGGTAAATGGGCCCCGCCCGTTTAGCCTGCCTATTAGTCGGCCCGTTTATATTATGTCCCGTTTATATTTACACGGGTACGGGCTTGCCCGTACCCGTGTAATATTAACGGGCGGGTAACGGGTAGGGGCACAGGCCACCCGTACCCGCCCGTTACTCTCCCCTAGTTCCAACCATTCATCGATCTCAAATTTCTCGTCTGCTGCCACTATGCTCTATGTGTAACACATCACATTTGAAGTTTTTTTCAAACTCTATTTAAATGTGTAGTTGTTGCTACTTTTTTTGCTCTAATTATTATGTTTTTGGTTTATTATGTATTAATATGGAGTGCTCATGGCACTGGAGGAGATTTAATTATGCTACAAAATCACCCACCAAGTGTGTTGCTCTACAAAAAAAAGATTTTTGGGTCAATTTTTTTTAATTGGGAAAAAATTTCGGGACAAGGCCTGTCCTATCCCGTCCCAATCGTGATCGGATCGGGACAAGTTCGGGACGGGAACCCCGTCCCGAACACTTTTCTTCGGGACGGGACGGGAAGGGGTCGTCCCGGTCCCGTCCCGTCCCATGAACACCCCTACCAACACCATGGGAAAATGGTTCAAAGAAAATCTTCAATGTCTCTGTGCGACATAATAAAGCAAATTCCTAAATCAGAAGTCAAGGATTGCTTCTATCATATCATCAATAATGGATAAAGCAAGTCTCATGAACCAATTACCATCCATGTTGCAAATGCTCCAGCAACAAGAAGACCATCCTTCCACAAGTCAACTAATCTCTTCATCAACTTCAAAAACCCGAGAAGAAGATTATGAAATAGACTTAGGAGAAGATTAGTTTCCTTGTAATTATTGTAAAGCACTGTACATCTAAAAGTGTAAAACACTACACACTATAGTGTCGGCAAGCACTATGCACTTAAAACTTACTGGTATTGTTCAAACAGTATCAGTTTCCAGATAAAACTCACTGTTTGGATGTCTATATAAGGGATGCTGAAGGACAAGAAGGGACATCGCTTATTTTAGAATCCACTGAAAGAGAGAGAGAGACAGACAGACAGACAGACAGACTTAGAGAGAAAGAAGTTCTGAGTATTTCCTTTCGTTTCCTTCTCTTCGTGAGACTTTATTTTCTTTGTAAGTTTATGATCTTTCAATAAAGTTTTAAAGTTTCTTTAATTCTATTTCTTTGCATCATATCCTTAATTCTTTTGAGAATTAAGGAAGATGTCATAATGAACTAAATTGGCATGTTCTACCGCATTAAGTTCATATGCCCTTTAGTTCTTACAGAACACCCACTTCTGAATCTGCATATTTATGTTTTAGATGTCTTGCTTCTGCTCTACTTTCTTTTCTTTATGATTTTCTTGTGATCCTTCTACTCTTTCTGGACTCAGGGATTTCTTTTTTAAATTATATCAACCTACCGTGGCGTTTTCCTGGGAAAACGCTACAATAAGGTATTTTTTTAAAAATTTATATTTAAAAATTATATACTAACCCATGCAAAGAAAATTTATATTAACGTACATTAAATCTACATTTCAAAATTTAATTGCATATATGGTAATAGGTAATAAGATATTTTAAATAGCTAAAAAATTAAACAACTTTACCAATCCAAAATCACAATTTAATTACATATCAGACAAAATAACATCAGCAACTGGAATATTTTGTAAGTAGATAGATATAAGCTACAAAAAAACTAAGTCAAATATACACAAAATTGAGAACAAGAGTACCATCCAAGATATTAACTAAGTTGGCCCTCTTCTAGCATAAATGAGACCTTTAGGCATGTGTTGGTTGCCTAACAGCAGCAAACATTATAGTGGAGCTTTGATACACTTGAGGAGGAAATTAAGAAAAGACCTTGCAAGAAGAAAAGAAAACTGATGGGAATCATAAAAGGATAAGGAAGATTCCAAGGAGATTTGAAGATTACCATATTAGCATTTAAATGTTATCAATTAGTATTAATTATGATTTGCATTTAGTTTTAATTTCTAGAATGTTCTAATTTTTTTTTATTTGATTGTCATCAATCACCATTAATTGTGATTTACATCTCTAGAATGTTCTGTCATCAATTCCTAGGTTTGGTTGAGGCCTATAAATAGCACCTCAACTATTTGCTTTGTACGTTTAATGAATTTGAAATAATATCAGTTCTCTTTGCCTTTGTCTCTGTCTCTCTTCTTCTATCTTTCTCATTTCTTCTTGCTCTATCTCTTTTCCTCTTCTTTTCTTCTAAATCCTCCCTTCCCTTATCTTTTATATTTTCAAAAATTCTCTTTCATCTCCCTTTTCCCCTTCCTGTTCTGCATCAAAACCACTGAATGAAATTAAGAAAAGAATGATATTAAGGTTAATAACATTCCAGGACCATCAATCACAGTCATGATACCTCTTCGATCTGACAAGGAAGATTATCCAGTTTATAGTAATTAGCTGCCTAAATAACCCCCAAAAGTGCTGCTATTTGATTCCTCAAGGTTTGATTAACTTCATCCATGGTAGTCTGCTGATTTTGCTATACCATTTAGTTTTCTTATCCCCTCCAGAAAAAGGTAGGAGATGGATAAGAATTGCAAAATTTTAGAACAAAAAACCAGTTTCAAGAAGTTACTACATTTCCAATATTTCTTTAAAAATCAAACTCACCTAACAACTTTCATTGCTTCTTTTATCACAATCAGACACTAAGCCGAACTAGAAAAGGCCAACAAAGTATTTAAAAATCATAATTCAGTGTAGTTGATACTTATGAAAGAGTATCAAGGTGGGAAAGAATGATCTCCAATCACCTCTCACAATAGAGGAATGGAAAATTGACAGATGACTCGTTTTATACAACAAAAATAACAAAGCGTTATCCCACTAGGTGGGGTTGGCTATATGGATCATATGATACCATTGTCGTTGATCCATATTCATGAGATTCGACAAGGTTTTATGTTGGTTGTCGGGAACTAACACAACCCTCCTCCTTTACCTGGGCTTGGGACTGACTATAAACATAGGCAGAGTTACTCGTTTAATACAACCATTACAAATAATCAAGGACTTGCCAAATCGCAAAATCTGGCACAAAACAATCGACAAGGATGCAGACAAAGACCCAGCAGAGAGAAATCAAGAATTCCATCTCTAGTTTTCACTACTTCTAAAGTGGAATTGCACCTTTGGTACATCCTTTCTTCCACACATGTTTAGAGATTTTCACTACTTTTAAAGAAGATGGTCCAAACTCAATTTCATACGTTACCTAAGGCCTTCTTATGAAGGCCAAAACAAGCCCCAATACAAAAACAATAACTGCAGAAGGAAGTGAGAAAATCAACTTTCTTACTTTGCTTGTCCTGTTTCTTGTACCTTCAACCTGTTCTCTATTTTCACACCCATGATTCGTACCAGCTTCATTCACTAGGACAATAAAACAAACACATACAATGGCCAAAACCAAACCATCCAAACCAAACCAATGTCTATTCCCCAAAGATTTAGATTTGGGTAAATCTAGCTTTGTCTTAACATCTTAATAGCAGCCAATCGAACCCAACAAATAAGTCAATTGGGACAAGAGATAATCAAGCACTGGGATTGTATACATAAAATAATACTTACCATTCCCTTACTGGTACACATATTTAACAACTTATCACATAATTGATCTCTACTCAGCAGTGTAGAGAAGTTTAGGCAAGCCCCATATTGCACATTTCCACCATCAAACATTTTCTACGGAATTTCCAAAAAAGATTAGCGTGATGAAATAACTAGAAAAAAAATTATCTATCTAGAAACCAAACACATTCTTTCCACTTAATTACAGATATCATAGCATTACCCTGAGATCAAAGACAATAGCCATGTCAAAGCTGTCTATTGAATTAGTAAAGGAATTAAATTCTACAAATTCAACAATTCTATATAATGAAGAGTCAAGAATAACGCGAGATTTTACACAACACTGGTAAAAACAAGTAAACATTTCACCTTGTTTATCATATCCCACTGACCCATTGAGGGTTCAACAATTTGCTCCTTCCCAATTTCATGGTATTTAAGCTACAACAACAAAAAAATATTAAAGAAACATAAAAAGAAAGGAAACATAATTTTCCAACACATCTATCAAGCATAAGCTATTGTTTACCTTACGAGGAGGCAAAACACGTGCATCACACAAAGCCAACTCTTCACTCACTTTAATTCCAAATTCTTGCACAAGCTCATCTCTGTTAAAATTGTTACGCCTGGACATATGTTAATGCTGTATAGTTAAATAATGAATCCAAAAACCTACACTAATACATAATTCAAATACACATTATAAATGTACCCCTCTAATATCCTTCTCCCTGCATAAGATCGTGTTAACCTCACGAAATGCATGCCATTTTAGCACATTTTTCTATAGTTCTTACACTTTTTGAATGGATTTATACATATTTTGATGTACACATGATAGGAAAATGTGCCAAGTTCATATTTGGGTTAAGGTCATTGAATGCTTGATTCAAATGTGAATATTTTTCCATTTTTTTATCAACTTTGGCTTTTGTAGATTTCACTGGTAGTTGGGTGGTTGAAGCCAATCAATTAAGCCATATTTGAGTTGCATTTGAATCTAAAGTCAAGGAGCAAGAAGTGGAAAAGAAGATTTAGAGCAACTAAGAAAGGTGAAAAGAGGAGTTTGTAGAGAGTTATTGGCCGCAACCAAAAGTGCAAGCAAAATAACTGGCCGCAGCCAAACCCAAAAATTTCCAAGCGTAAAGTTATTGGTTGAAGCCAAAAATACAAGCAAAATTTTTTGCCACAGCCAAAATATTGACAGAGTGCAAACAGTGTACACTTCAGCTTGAAAGTTAGGTTTAAAAAAATCCCCCAATTCGCACAGAAACACCTTGGGACTTCTTTGGAGGCAACTTGGAAGTATTTCCAAGCTAGGGTTTGAAGATTTTCAAGGATATTCAAGTAGATATTGAAGATTTGAAGAGATTCAACCTCATTTCCCTTAGTTTTTCTTGTTCTTCTTTCTTTCTTCTCTGAATTTTCTACCATAGTTGTCTCTATTTTCCATATTTGTGTTTTTCTCTCCATGAGCGGCTAAACTGTCATTCTAGGATTATTTTGAACCTTTGTATGGATCAAAACTTGATTCTTCCTCTCTTTTAGTAGTAAATGATATATATGTATGGATTTTGTCCTTATCTTCATGCTTCTAAGTGTATGGCATCATTTAGTTTGATTTGTTCATGTGGGTTTTACTTGAGAGAGCTAATCCATGTGTAGAACTTGGTTGAAATCATGCTTTTCTTGAAAATTTACAAGATAAATGGAAATTTTGTTGGCAAAATAGAGATATCTTTACTAACCTTGCATTGTCATATTAGGGTTGAGGGGATTTTCATTATTTGTAGCAAGAGATTGTGCATTTTAATAAAAGAAATAAACTTGATTTTGACTAGAGAGAGCTTAGTCAAGTGCATATGAATATTAGACAAACACATATATTCATGGAAAATAACATTTGAGAGGGAGTTCTTCATGTCTTATGAAATGTAAAGAGGATAAATAATCCTACACCACATTTAATCCTTAAAGTCAAAAAAACAATTGTTTTTATCACTTTCTCATTTTTAGAAATACCTTTTAACATTTCATTACACAACCAAAAAATATTTTCTTAGTTCAACTTAATTGAATTCACTTAGTCTTTGGCTTGATCAAAAATTTTAATCCAAATCTCCATATGAAAGACATTTTATACTACTTGCGATCCGTGCGCTTGCGATTAATGCTTAATGGCGAAGTCATTGACATGTTGCTCTCAAAAATGCATTCACTTACCTCTCATTCAGTTTCTTTGAGTACCTTTGCCCAATAGCTATCTTGTAAAGCTACAATGTAAAGGAGAAAAAACTTTTTAAACAAGGTTGAACTCTAACATAGAATCAATGAAGTAGGATACAGAAAGGAAGAAAAATTAAGAGAAAAACCTCCATATGCAAGTAAATAGGCTCAACATTGTATTTCTCATGTAAATATCGCACAACTGTCTCTGCTACCCTAATAACCATATTTTTCTCTACCGTCGGCAACGAGAAGAAGAGGACGATGTGGCTTCGACGAACGGAGAAGAGCGAAGTTTGGGCAACCTCGACGGCGTGGGTAAATAGAAGACGAACGGAGAAGAACTTGACGGCGACCTCGAACAACTGTCTCTGCTGCCCTAATAACCATGATAGAAAAAGGATTTTCATTATTAAAAGACTATCATGGTTAGAAAAGAATTCAACATAATATGACAGAAGTTATCCATGTTAGAAAAGTATTTTTCTTAATCGGGCATGTGGCTAACGTAGATAATTAAACATCAAACTAACAACTAAATAAATCAACTCATAACTTTCGAATATCGAAGACTCTATAATAACAACTAAAACAAACATCCATAAGTATTAATTCTTAAAAGATCACAACAACTCATAAAATGTTTCTATTCAAAACCCATAATTTCATCGGTAAATGATAAATATCAAATGATAAAGTCCACCGGACTAAAACCGGTCCAATAAGAAATAACCATCAGTCGATTAAACCAACACTTTCAAATTTAAAATCCTTAGTTCAAAATAAACAACAAAAACTTAAAAGTGAGTGGAAGCAAAATCAAAATGCATCATATCCCTAAATGTGGCAATAATCTCTATCCCCCAGTCCAGAGACTCACAAGTTTAGTGAGGTGTTTCCAGATCCTTCCCTTGGTTTCCCTTTACGATACTAGGACCTGTAAAAATGGGATAAAAGAAGGTAGACCCAGGTAACCACTAACTACTCGCCTACATGCGGTGTGTGCTAGCAAGATGACATCATAGACATATCTTTCCACATACTGCTCACATCATATAACAATTCCTCAAAGATCATTCATAAACCACATGTCTCAGCATAGTACATTACAATCCAATGCATAGATAAATAAAACCAAGCAAACAATAACACCGATATCATACGGTCCAGTAGGGACTCACAACCCTCGCCTAAGACTGGGGGTGTTCTCCCCAATTCGTCCTTCCATTTTATGTTATTTAGTCCTTATGAGCCAACAAGGAACCTCATCGCGCGATGACATTTTAATTAGTTATTCGGTGTTCACACACAATCACCACAATAATATCACAACTATAAGCAACTATCAACAATTATAGTCCATTATAGAATCCTTGATAGTTTAATCATGCAATAAACCTTATAATATCTTTCCACATATGGTAGCACACAACTTGATGCTAGTTTAAAATACATACTCCACCAAACAGTTATATCATAAAATAAGCTTTACGAATTTGTGTTCATAAACACCATAGGAAATCCCAAAAATTATCCTTTTCAAAGACTTACTAACCCATACACACATGCAAATGGGTAGAAGTAGTTACCTACAGCCTGCACCGATTTCACAACAGCACAGCTCCCTCCTCGTGCTATTTGGCATGATTCAAACTCTACAAATCAATACACGCAATTACTATCTACCAAACAGAAAGCACAAATCACTACTAAATCCCCATTATATATTTCTAATGCTTGCCTACATCCTTCAACATCCACTTTATCATATTCAAGCCTATAAGCTCCCTTTAAACCTGGTAGAACAACCAACCATTCTATTTCGGCTTAATTAATTACTCAATTACATTAATCCAACTTAGATAATCCAAACTATACAATAAAATCACAACCCAATCCTTCAATTTTCGGATTTCAAGCCTACGCCCAAAATTCCAAGCTTAAACCATGATTATTCAGACTCAAATCCTCAATTCATGATCAATAATTTATGGGTATATCAAAAGGAAACTCTAGCCCCATTAGAAATCACCAAAAAATCATCTCTCACAAGATTGGGTTCAAAATCCTCACTGGCCCCTGTTAGAATAATGGGTTTTGATAATAACTAAACATAACTTAGGCATAAAGAAAGATTGGACTTAGGACTGGAATAAACTCAGAATAATCTGATAAAAATCCTAAGTCATTGCTTAATCGATCAGGGAGAGATAATCAATTAAGAATCTAAGGTTATGATCGATCAAGATAAGGTTAGAATGAATATAAGTATGGGTGCCTAATCGATTAGGATACCCTATGATCGATTAGAGAAGCTTGAACTTAATTGGAAATCAAACCTAGTAATCGAGTGAAAGGACATGATCGATCAGGACCCCCTGTGATCGATCAAGAAGTCTTAGTTGCAATTCAAAGTCCTTTCTTAGCCTATTTGATCATAGTCACCTAATCGATCAGAGAGCACGTGAGTGATGTCCTGTGATCGATTATGAAAGTCTAGGATTAACTGAAACAAGGCCAATATAACTTAAGCCTATTCGATCGATGAAGCACGATCGATCAGGGTGCCTTGTGATCGATCAGGCGTGGCATTTTATAATTGCACTCCAATCTCATGTTCAACTGATGCAGGTCCTAATCTAAGCCTAATCTATGTGTGATCGATTAGAGAATAGAAGCAATGATTGAATAGAGGCTTATAATCGATCTGACGATGGATTTGCTTCAAAGTACAATGTTTAGCCTTTTATGAAGAGTATTTTAGACATATTTTTGGAAGTTAACGTTGTCAGTGCTGGCTGTCACCCAAGAGGAGGGGTGAATTGGGTGATAGGATAAAAGCTTAAACTCTTTTGAATCTTCTCTTTTATAAAACCACAATGAAGGCAATCTTTTCAAAACTGTTAAATGCACTTAGAAATTTATAATGTTGATATGCTGGAAACTAAGAGAGTTAAGGGAAGAGATAATGCAAACAGTATTTATCCTGGTTCGGCCTACCCTGACCTACATCCAGTCCTCAGGCTCCACCTGAGATTTCCACTACCCTCTTGTTTAAACCGGGCACAAGAGAAGCCTTTACAATCCATAAGTTTAGCCGGGCACTTGTGAAGCCTACCACAGGTTTTACGAACACAGGTTCACCTGCAAACCTTTTCACAGAGCTTTAGAACTCTCTCTAAACACCCCCCTTACAACCTGTAAGGTTACGACCCTGTTCTTAAAGCACCAAGCTTTAGAGCAACCTCAAACAATAGAGGATTTCAGATAATAGGTTCACTAAATGAACGGATTATGATAATCACTTAAGTACAGAGGAATATATGATGAAACTATAATTCTAGAGCTTATCAATCTGACAATGTATGCTCTAGCTCTACTCTTCTAATTCACTCGATTCATCATCTCTGGGCTCACTTGAATATAACTGTTACTCTGTGCAGAGCCTCTGTTTTTCATCCCATATCATCTTGTCATGTAAATGCGTCGTGTGTGCGTGCGTACTTTTGATGTCTTCAAGTCTTTATATATGGTATTATACTTTTCTATCCGTTGGAGACTTGGAGAACTAGCCGTTGATAATCATCTTTCTTTTATTGCTTCAGCTAATCTTGCAGAGGATAAGATAAGAGAGACAGAGACTGTGAGTAATGTTATCCTGCTGCTACCTGCCACTGTACTTGCATGTCAGCTTTTTCATTAGCGCTAGCTCCCTTGGCTATCTCTATCTTAACAGTGTGAGTCCTGCACTTAAGCTGTTAGCTAAAACAAGTACTTATACAGTGGATGTTATCGATAGTGTATTTCATTAGCTCAAGGAGATAGAGACAATATATATATATCAGCTAAGGAATTTCAAAGCATTCTCTATCGATAGACATAAACGTTATCGTTAGCATATCCTTTTAGTTCAATGAACATCGTACTAGCTATATCATTTCAATAAGCATTCTTCTATCAATAGCTAATCCCATTATCGCTAATTACTTGATTTCTCATTAGCTTAAGGATACTGAGTTATATGAATGTTCTAAGTAATTTCAGGTATCCTATTATCGATAGCTAAACGTGTTAGCGCTAGCAACTATGTTATCGCTAGTTAACTCATTTGCTCTCAGGCATTAGCTATCTAAATGTTTATTATCTGAAGTACTCTGTTATCGATAGCTGATTCCATTAGCTCAAGGACTTGGTCTATTTTTCTGCTAGATATTCTTCCTTTTATTTATCCATGTTCTCAATGAACTTCTAGCGATAGAATATTCTTTAGCGATAGTAAAAGACTTAGCGATAGATATTAACTTTGTTATTTCTAAGTCTTCATTTGCTATGGCTCTTTGTCTATTAGCGATAGGCTCTAGCTCTAGCGATAGTGATCTATTACCTATCAGATTTTATTTGTTTAAATTCAAAGGTAACTTACACTTATTTACTTATGTTATCTGTGGGGTCAGTCCTCATCAAAACTTAAGATTCTAACATTCTCCCCCTTTTTGATGATGACAAAACATAAGTAAACCATATACATTAAAGCATGTTCAAAGCATAAACATATATCAACATAAGCATATATTAGAACATAAAATAATAGTAATGCATGTACAGAGCATATCATATGAGTATGTTCAGAGCAAGAATTAAGATGAAAAGTGTACATTTTTATTCTGTATTGCAGAAGGAAATACTAAACATAAGCTATAAAGCTGGTAAAGTATAATGCACATGAGAATGGCTTCAGGGAATGATTCAGGCTTTTTAATTCAGTCTGACTCAGAATCATCCTTCCAATTTGATGTGTCAAGCTCATAATCTCCAGAATCACTGCTTATTCTCCCAGAATCAGTTGAAGGCTCTTCCGAAAATTCAGGGGCAATCTCAACCTCAGTCTTTTTCTTTTTCTTAGCAGTAGCTTTCTTCTTCTTCGGAGGAGAGGGAGGCTTAAGCTCTTCCAATAACTTATCAAAATATGTCTTCTGTTTCTGTTTCTTCTTATGAGGAGGCTTAGCTGATTTTACTTTCCCTTTTGACACTGCTTTCCTCTTTGTTGACTTGGGGACTGATTTGGGTTCTTCAATCACAATCCCTTTGGTTGCCCTGATTTTCTTTATTGGGGGTCTTGGAGCAATTTTCTTGATTCTTGTTCCCTTAGGAGCAGGCTGGACCTCTTTTTCCTTTCCACTAGATTCCAGGTTCTGGGAGATAGACTGAATTGGATCCATTTCTTGTTCTTTTTCAGTTTCTGCCCTTGCTGCATCTCTGTCCTCTCTTTCCTTTTGAGACTGAGCAGATTTTTCTAAAAATTCTTCAACTTGCTCATGAAGCTCTTGTGCTCGTTGAAAATAGTGAGGAAGTAGATTTACGGAAACTGGTTGAAACTCCCCCTCATATAAGACCATGGCCATACTCATGTCTTCCTCTTGTGTTTCATTTTCATCAGACTTATCAGAAGGATTAATTGTGGCATTGTCTTCCTTATCAGATGTATCCTCCACTAAGCCTTCTTCTGCCAATATGGGATCTTTCTCCATGTGTTTCTCCCCCTTTTTGTCATCATCACTTTGAACAGAGGGGTTGTTTGAGGATTGGCTAAGGTTTGGAGAAGGGATTAGAGTGTTGGTTGCGCTAGTGGTGGAGGTTGGGATAGAGGGACTATCGCTAGGAGGGGTGTTAGCGATATGAGTTTCTGATGGTGTTGGGATTTTGGTTTTTGAGGAAGGTGAGGCTTGTGTTTGGGGGCTATCGCTAGGGGAAGGGTTAGCTGTAGGAGTCTCTGGAGGTGTTGGCTGTTTGGTTTGCGGTGAAGGTGGAGGTGTAGGTGTGTTGGCTTGTGAATGGTGGCTATCGGTAGGAGAAGGGCTGGGGTGTTTGAAAGTGGAAGGAGATGGATAATAAGAGAGATGAAGAGAAGAACTAGTAGTGGTTGAAGGTGAGTGTTGGGGAGAGGAATGAGGGGGTGAGTGGAAATAAAGAGGGGAATGATGATGTGATGAAGTACCTTCAGATGGAGGAGCTGTTCCCCTTTGTTTGACATACTCAGGGACAAGGCATAGATTATCTTCCAAATTTTTCACCTGAGTCTGTAGCTCTCGAATAGGCTTCATCAACTCTGCTTTCTGAGCTTCTAAAGCAAAATTGAATTCAGCAGAGACCCTGAAGATGATTTCTTCGATTGCATCCTTTGAGGGTATGGAAGATTTGACAACAGAAGGAGTAGCAGGAGTTGTCCTTTGAGATTGAGTCTCTACTTCTATAGGCTGACACTGAGTTGATGAAGAAGGAGCATGAGAAGCCTCAGAAACAGAACCAGCACCATCTTCTTTAACAGGAATTCCCATTTTTCTGAGTGTGGAGATGGTAAGCTGTCTGCATTTTTTGTTATCTTTGTCCCCTATAGATTTGATCTTTGAGAACTCCGGGATGTAAGACATGAGCTGAGGATAGGGAAGAGGGCCCTTGGTTGATTTTTCAGAGAGAAATCTGTGGAGCTCCATAGACACCAGTTGGCCAGGATTGATTGGGATCCTTGAGATTAAATTTGGCAGCCAAGGATTGTCTATCTTGGGAAAGCTACTGAAATTCCCTGCCTTGTGAGTCATTAGTCTGGTATAAACGTAATGTAGAATTCTGTTGACCACAGGCATGTTGGCTGGCTTGTTGGAGTCAGTCTCATAGATCTCCTCAAGTTCCTCTTTGGAGTAGGGTTCAGGGGTGTACCACTTGTTGTACTCTGCTTCAAATATCCCCAGAATTTTGTTGATAGCTAACCAGTTAAAGGAGATGCCCCTTCCTCTTACAGAAGCTTCAAACACTATGTTGACCAACTCTGATTTCTTATATTCTAGCTTGGCTTTCATGTTCGAGTAGAATGACCTCAGTACTTCCTCATTATAGTCATTTTGAATACTGATCCATCTCTTGTAGGGTAATAGCCAGGCATCCAAGTCAAAACCATTCTGCTTGAAATACTCCAAATCCACCCAGACTGTAGTCCTATCAAGGGTTTTTCGTTTTGCGAAGAGGGCGCTTGGAGCTTCGAGGGGTTCTTCTGAGTAGGGCAAATCAGAGGTAGTTCGTTTTTGTCGTTTGGAACCTGATTCAACCACTTCTTTGGAGAATGACACAGCTTTCTGGGTTCTGGACTTCTTGCTAGCGGATTGAGATGAGGGTTTAGTGCTAGAGGTTGCCTCAACATCACTTACATTTGGAACTTTGGTTCTAGCCATTTTTAGGGTTTAGGGATTTGATTGAGAGAGGAGGATTGAATGCTCAGAGAGGTTTGAAGTAGAAAACAAAATGCAGATGAATAATGAATGCAGAATGCAAATGACCTAATTTTATAAGTTTTAGAGATTACCATAAATGATGAGTACTCGCTAAATGTTTCGCATTCTGAGCCTTTTAAGTGACTTGCTATCGCTAGTAAGAGCTGCTATTTCTAGCAGGCATGATCCCACGCTAAGCAAGTGACTTAGACTTTAGTTCACTTACTCCTTCCATCTATCGATAGCTGACTTAACTATCGATAATGCTTTTGGCTAGCTATGGCAATCTTTGCTTAAACAACTTTTGTCCTGCATACAGCTTGCGATAGTGAAACTTACTATCGATGGGTCAGTTCTACAAAACTTAAGATTTGTCATTTCGAGACAAATTCTATTGAGCAAGTTTGATATTAATCAATCAAAGTGGTAACAATAATATATTTTGACATCAATATCTATTCAGTAAGAAATCAAGATTTTGATGCATAAGAGATCGGTTCATAGATTCTGAAGGCAAGTCAATTAGAATAGTATAAAAACTCAGTGATCACAATGGATAAATCAAACCAAAAATTTATAGGATAGTAAGCTTGATTGCTTTGGCTTGATGACCCTGGTTTTCTTCTTCTTCAGGCATTGAAGCTGGATCTTTTGGATTATCGATAGAATGATTTCAATCTATAGCTGCTTCTCATTTGATTGATGGACCATGAAGCTATCGATGGTTGAGTACCATAATGACAACTTGCTATCGCTAATAAGAGCTGCAACCTGAGTCTTATGCAAGTAAATCCAATGTGGCCATTCTTCCCAAAATGATATTTATCAACTATAAAGGATGAGGGATAGAAATGCTCAATCAATGATAGCCTTTAATCCTTTTTCATAACCTGCAGAATCATACTCAAAATACAAGCTTGTTTTGAAATTATTAGTATGATTCATTTTCAGTAAAAGTATAGGAAATCTAAGATAAGGTTCGAAACAATTTGCTTATGCTTTAATAATCAATGCTTATGATAAAATTGATGGAAATCAATAATAAGGGAAATTTGTCAGAATGCTGCATTTTTAAAAATCAGATGAGATATCCAAAGTTATACGAATAACAGCATGAGAGTAAATGCTTTGTGCTTCAGATATTGACTCTTCTATAGCATAGCAATTTTCTTGACCATTAAGAGTTGTGTTCAAAATGATAAGAATATTCAGGATCAAAATATAAGCACAAGATTCCAGTTACTCTTAACATAGAAATGATAGTGAGTGTTGAAGTATTTGAGTAACAGAATGAGAGCAAGAATTTTTGAATAATAAGGCTCATACTCATTATTTCAAATTACTAGTCAAGTTGTTGTCAGAGAGAATTGCTATTGCTAATGATAATGACTTTAGCTAGCAAGCAAGATTCCATGCTGAGTCAATTGCTCAGACTCCATTTACTCCTTCTAGCTATCGATAGTTCCATTTGCTGTCGATAATGCTTTAGCCCATTGATGGAAATCTTTGCTTAAACACAACTCTGTTCAGCATAAGCTAGCGATAGTGAATCTTACTATCGATTGGTCTGTCCTGCATAATTTTTGAAACTTGGCACAGCAAGCACAGACAGAACAGATCCAATTGATTGCATAGATATGTGATACTGATAAGCACAATTTGACAAGATCTGACATTTGATAACTCATGCATTTTGAAAAACATCTTATGAGGATGAATTGAAACAGTTTCAACTTTATCTTTCAATTTTCAAGATCTATTTAAATCCAACTGGAGTGAACATATTTTTCAAAATATATGAATGCAATTTTATAAGCATGTTGAGTTGAAATTTAAACAAATTTGAATTGTGTATTTCATAAATTCCACAGAAGATAAATTATGCACAATTCCAACTTTTCAGTCATATAGCAATCTGACAGATATTTCATAGATTGATTGCTAATGAAAAGGAACAATCATTCATTATCCAAACAGAATTATATTCATTCAGGTATAAGATAGGATAAGAATGATATCACCATAGCTGCATTTGTCTAGGCAGTAACTTGATTTTGGCAGAATAATGTCAATTTTCTTTTGCAGATTTAACATCAAAATCCAAGCACGAAGTTCAGCTCATCAAAACTTGAGTAGATTTTCATGTAGATTAGTCTTGAAACTTTATGTCCTTGTTACCTACAGAACTATAATTCTCCTTTTTTTTTGTATCCAAATTCATATGGATCTACTCATGGTTAGTTCGTAGGTATTAACAACATAATTCACATGCTTTAACAGATGTAATCCATTTGAGCTAGCTGAGCATAGTGAATTAATCATGACTACATGCACAAGGATATATATATATGAATATATTCTTTTTCAAATCAATATGCATGTGTATCAGAGCTAGATTATGAACATTGTAAATATTTTGCAATTGTCTTCAATACATAATTCAATGCTCATTCCTAGAATTTCAAAGTGTAAAATCTCAATAGATATTACTGATAATAGAGTAGGAGATTTTACCATTGCATACCTCTACCTTAGGTATTTGGAGAATTGCTCTTGTTCACCCAAGTGGTTCTGTCATGCTTAGCACTGGGTTGCAGAGATCTCTCACGTGAAATAGAATTCAAGAATCTTCTTCTTGATGTATGAGGAATTCTATTTCTCTTGTTCTCCTCAAGGTAATTGAATGGAATTTTGTGGTAGCTCATTCTTGAGGTAGAACATACTCTTCTTGTTACTGTCCACTGCTTCTTATGATTTGAAACAGATGATGCAGTAGTGACTTTTCCATGAGTTCTCCTTCTGCAATTAGGTTCTATGAATCTATTTCTTGAAGCATGAGAAACTCTTGGATTCTTCTTTCTAGCTTCTGCATCATAATGTCCAATTCTTCTTGAATCAGCAGTCTGCACACGAAAATCACTAGATGGACATTTTGGTACCCATTTGTACTTGGGTCCTTCATTGTTACAAATTTATTTCTCAAATTTGAATTTCTTCTAATGCTACATGTGTGAGAAATATGACCAAATTTTCCACAATAATGGCAAATAATAGAATGATGTACATCATGAGGTTTTATGCCACTATAATAGTGGTTAAGGGAGTACAAACTCTGGCTGTTTCTTTTCGTAAGATCTTTCTTCCCAAAACATTTTTCAGCATGTTTTAAAGCATCTTTATTCTTTGAAATATGATCAGTGATAGGCAGTAAATCAGCTTTATGCAAATCAAAATTGTTTTTCTCAAAAACACAGGGATTGGAACTGTATACCATAGCTGCATCTTGAGCTCCAGAGAATGATTGATCATACTTGTTCAGGTAGAGCTCTTGGCAGTCATCTTTCTCTAGTCCTTCTGTGTTGACTGAATCTTGGAAGGGTTCTATGATCTCTCCTTCTTCAATTTCAGCTTCCAATTGCTCATCAACCATAGATATGCAACATTGAAATTCAGATGAGCTGTCAACACTTTCAGTTTCAACAAGATGATTAGTGATATACATAGATTCAAGTGTATCCCAAATATCTTTAGCACTAGAGCAAAATCTGATTTTCTGAAAATCATTCTCAGTTAAGCCTTTATGCAACACTTGTATTGCTCTAATGTTTAAGGAAAACATTTTCTTTTCTTTGTCATTCCAATCCTTTCTTGGTTTGAAGTCAAAATTATTTATAAAAACATTCCACATACGATAATCAAATGATTTTATAAAATTCTTCATCCTAGCTTACCAAAAACCAAAATCAATGTTTTTAAGAAGAGGTGGCATGGTATAATCAAAACCTTCAAAAAACATGTTGCACCCAAAATCAGCCATGATCTTTTCACTTGAGATCGTTGGATCCTTTAAACATGTGACCTGCTCTGATACCAATTGTCAGTGCTGGCTGTCACCCAAGAGGGGGGTGGTGAATTGGGTGATAGGATAAAAGCTTAAACTCTTTTGAATCTTCTCTTTTATAAAACCACAATGAAGGCAATCTTTTCAAAACTGTTAAATGCACTTAGAAATTTATAATGTTGATATGCTGGAAACTAAGAGAGTTAAGGGAAGAGATAATGCAAACAGTATTTATCCTGGTTCGGCCTACCCTGACCTACATCCAGTCCTCAGGCTCCACCTGAGATTTCCACTACCCTCTTGTTTAAACCGGGCACAAGAGAAGCCTTTACAATCCATAAGTTTAGCCGGGCACTTGTGAAGCCTACCACAGGTTTTACGAACACAGGTTCACCTGCAAACCTTTTCACAGAGCTTTAGAACTCTCTCTAAACACCCCCCTTACAATCTGTAAGGTTACGACCCTGTTCTTAAAGCACCAAGCTTTAGAACAACCTCAAACAATAGAGGATTTCAGATAATAGGTTCACTAAATGAACGGATTATGATAATCACTTAAGTACAGAGGAATATATGATGAAACTATAATTCTAGAGCTTATCAATCTGACAATGTATGCTCTAGCTCTACTCTTCTAATTCACTCGATTCATCATCTCTGGGCTCACTTGAATATAACTGTTACTCTGTGTAGAGCCTCTGTTTTTCATCCCATATCATCTTGTCATGTAAATGCGTCGTGTGTGCGTGCGTACTTTTGATGTCTTCAAGTCTTTATATATGGTATTATACTTTTCTATTCGTTGGAGACTTGGAGAACTAGCCGTTGATAATCAGCTTTCTTCTATTGCTTCACCTAATCTTGCAGAGGATAAGATAAGAGAGACAGAAATTGTGAGTAACGTTATCCTGCTGCTACCTGCCACTGTACTTGCATGTCAGCTTTTTCATTAGCGCTAGCTCCCTTGGCTATCGCTATCTTAACAGTGTGAGTCCTGCACTTAAGCTGTTAGCTAAAACAAGTACTTATACAGTGGATGTTATCGATAGTGTATTTCATTAGCTCAAGGAGATAGAGACAATATATATATCAGCTAAGGAATTTCAAAGCATTTTCTATCGATAGACATAAACGTTATCGTTAGCATATCCTTTTAGTTCAATGAACATCGTACTAGCTATATCATTTCAATAAGCATTCTTCTATCAATAGCTAATCTCATTATCGCTAGTTACTTGATTTCTCATTAGCTTAAGGATACTGAGTTATATGAATGTTCTAAGTAATTTCAGGTATCCTATTATCGATAGCTAAACGTGTTAGCGCTAGCAACTATGTTATCGCTAGTTAACTCATTTGCTCTCAGGCATTAGCTATCTAAATGTTTATTATCTGAAGTACTTTGTTATCGATAGCTGATTCCATTAGCTAAAGGACTTGGTCTATTTTTCTGCTAGATATTCTTCCTTTTATTTATCCATGTTCTCAATGAACTTCTAGCGATAGAATATTCTTTAGCGATAGTAAAAACTTAGCGATAGATATTAACTTTGTTATTTCTAAGTCTTCATTTGCTATGGCTCTTTGTCTATTAGCGATAGGCTCTAGCTCTAGCGATAGTGATCTGTTACCTATCAGATTTTACTTGTTTAAATTCAAAGGTAACTTACACTTATTTACTTATGTTATCTATGGGGTCAGTCCTCATCAAAACTTAAGATTCTAACAAACGTTACTCACACAGATTCAAGAATTGAGCCATTTGAAACTAGATTTGCTTTCTGTAATTAGTGAAGAGAGAAGAACTGAAGCTAACCTAATTCAAGGGAGTTAATGCAACACAAGAACATCATCAACTCAACACTCCATCAAGATTTATCATCTCTCATCCACATCAGATAGACAACGGCTATAAACTCACCAACGGGCAGAATTCCAGAGACATCTATAAAAGCCATTGGTGAAGAAGTTGATGAAGTCATTGATTGAATACATTGAATATACTCAAGCTATCAATCTTCCTGCATTCAATACTCACCTACTCTCTGTTATATTCATTCATTATCTTTGTACTTCAGTGTGTATCAAAATCTATTCATTGAGTGAACAGGTCTTTGTAATCTCACTCTAAGTGAGGATTACTCTTAAGATAGTGGGATCTTAAAAGTGGGTTGTAAACTTACAAGTTGTAAGAAGGAGTAATCTGTAAGAGAGAGTTCTTCCTAAGGGATCACTTGTAAAGGCAATCAAGAGCCTAATTAAATCTTGAAGATTTTAGTGGAATCCAACTGAAGGTTGGAGAACTGGACGTAGGCCAAGAGTTGGGCAAACCAGTATAAGCCTTGTGTCTCATTGCTTATATTTTTAATTAGTACAATTCACCCCCTCTCTTATGCATTTCTGCCACTTTCACCCCCATGAAGATTGTAAGAAAAACAAGGAAAGATAGAGGAATAATGGTATAGAGAGGGTCTCTTACCAATAGGAAGCAATTAGACGCTCAAAATCCTCCAAGAACTCGAAACGCTAGCAGAGAAACTCATCCTCTTTTGCTTTGGCCGAAAACCCAACTGATTATAACCCTAATTTTATATTTAACTCGCTATTTATAAGTGTAGAAATCGCACCCTCACTATGGGCCTCGTTGTGGCGAGCCCATGGCGAGCCCAGAATCAACACCAACTTTCAGGGCCAGCCACGGTGAGATCTAGAAACCAACCCTGTGACATCTTCTCCACACATGATCCAATAGCTATCCAAATATCGAACCCTCATACTAAATCCTCAAAAACTACAAAAGCCTCAAAATGTTCATATTCCCATAATTTAACTCCTAATCTTTTCACTGTAATTCATCCCTCTAAGCCTCAATATACACCAAATTATTCATTTTTAATTGAATTTCCTCCACATCTCATGATTACCAGCCTAATTAATACTACTAAACCATAATAAATTTCTCAGGATGTTACAAAGAGCACAAGAGACAATGGGTGTTTTAATCTTTTAGGCTGTTTTCTTAAACAAACGGCACAATAGTGTAATTTATTATAAAAAAGAATAAATAAATCATATACCTATCGTGTCGTCGGCACGATAGGTTTTTAAATTTTATTTAAAAATAAAAACTACCCATTGTGCAGCTTTTTTTAACAAATATGTTTATTCTTTTTTAAATTAAAATTTAAAAAAAAATTACTTTTTGTGCCCTTTTTAAAAAAACGCTACGTTAGGTAGATTTTTTTCCTATAGCGTTTTTCTACAAAATGCCACCTAATTGGCGCAACAATAGCCCTATTTTCTCTAGAAAAATACTTTAAGATGTTGGATAAACAAAAAATGCTAGAGAAACACTTTAGAATACTAAGTATTACTAGATGAACCACATATGAGTACTTAATAATAATGCTACTTATATTATTTCCAGATTTTTTTTCTTACATTAAAATGTTGTTTTTGTGTAATTTAAATGGTTCCATCTTGGATTGCAGGGAACCTAAAAAAATGAATGTAAACTAATTTTGATATATGATTTAAAATTGGAGAAAAATTGAAAATAAAAAATTTCATCCATGATGATGACTTTTTATATGGGAAAATAAGAGAAAAATACCTTTTGAATTTCAAACTCCTATATAAGAAATTTTAACTAGTTGAGTAACTATATTAACTAGTTAAGTATAGATATTAACAACTACTGCAAATCACTTATCTGAGATTTTAAAATTTAGAATGTATTTTTCTGTAATTTCCCCTTTTTATATAGTGATGCTATTTTGTGTGTACAAATTTTAAAAACTGTTTTCTTATATATAAAATTTTATCACGTTTTTTTCATAAATATTTTTAACCACAGACTTTTACTTAATTTCCCATTCTCAAGTGATATATAATATCAATGGACACTTTATATATGAAAATATAAAAGAATAATACCAGCAAAGGTTGAGTCTAGTTGAACGATTTAGTCTACCATCCTTAACCTAATTTAATTAGGTAAATATGTTTTATCTTTAAGGGTGAATGAGCATGTTACCAAAATAAAAGGGTGAATGAGCAATTTTAACAACAAAGTTTCGTGGTCAGAGTGTCTGGCACCATAACTTTTTTTAGAAGAAATAATGTACATGAACTTTACGAAATTAAGCAATTTTAATACAAGCCCTAACACCATTAAAAATCCGTTACCTTTTTATGTTTGTGGGCCCCATATTAATTAAACTCAAATGATTTTTTAAAATAAGCAAAAGTGCATTTTTGCTCCCAAAATACTTTGTGGTGTCAAATACTCCTAACACAAAACTTTGTTATTAAAATTACACCTTTTATTTTTTGAAATAATGATTTAAATTAATTATGTGGGGCCTACAAACGTTAAAAATGACATAAATTTAACGGTGTTAAGGTTTGTATTAAAATAGCTCTATCTTATAACTTTATGTACATTTTTTCCTCCTCCTTTCGGACAAAAAAAAATGTACATTTTTCCTCCAAAAAACTTTATATACATTTTTGCGACTCAAAAAGCTTAACGACTTCAAAGTTCAGACGCTCCTGCTAACACAACTTTCTTGTTGATATTACTCTTTCTTCTTGTATTTAACAAGAACAAGTAATAAGCAGTAATAACCAGCCTCAAAGTAAAATAACTAGAAACCAGTAAGAACCAGCCGCAAAGTAAAATGACTAGAACACCCTTGCTATATAAAGGAGATCCACGAGGACGAAAAACCGCGCAAGCCGCGAAGTTGTTTAAAATTTGCTTCCCAAAGTATCGGACCCTTTCTTCTGTTTTGCCTATCTCTCTTCCAAAATCACCAGTAACCATGAATAATGCTCAACATCACCAATGGCGAATCTCTCAGAGACCCATGCATGTGCGCCTTCCACAGAACGTGGACGTGGCATCCTAATTTCCGGCGACCCAAAATCCAACAACATCCTCTACTGCACAGGCAGATCCGTCATTATACGAAATCTCGATGACCCTCTTCATGTTTCCGTCTATGGCGAGCATGCTTATCCTGTCACTGTGGCTCGATACTCTCCTAACGGTGAATGGATTGCTTCCGCTGATGTCTCTGGTACTGTACGGATATGGGGTACCCATAATGATTTTGTTCTCAAGAATGAATTTCGGGTCCTTTCGGGTCGGATTGATGATCTTCAGTGGTCTTCTGATTGTTTGAGGATTGTGGCTTGTGGGGATGGTAAAGGGAAGTCATTTGTTCGCGCTTTCGTGTAAGTTCTCATCATCTTTGTTTTTGTTCTTCGTGCTTTGCAGTTTTTGTGTTGAGGCTTGGATTGAAGTATTTTAAGTCATTCATTTTGATTAATGATTTGATTCCTGGGGATAATGGCCAATGGCTCTCGGAGCTAAGATCAAGCTGGGGGAGATAATTGCCTTTGATTGTTGTCAATTTTGACATTTGAATTGCCTTCAAAGAGATTAGATGAAGAAAGAGATAGTTTCGTTTCAGCATCTTCGATTCAAAGTAGTTAGTTTAAATTCCTAACGAGACTGCCTAGGTGGAAAATAACCGATAATGCATTTTGGTGTGCGTGAGTAATGTAATTCAAAAGAGTTAGTTCTTCGTGCTTTGCAGTTTTTCTTTTGAGGCTTGCATTAAAGCCTGTCATGCCATGCCTTTTGATTTAGCAATTAGATTTCCATGGATAAATGCCAATGGTTCTCGGAGCTAAGATCAAGCCCAAGAATTTTAACATTTGAGTTTAACCCTAGAATTGCCTTTAATTCTGGAAAAATGATTGCCTTTGTTAGTTGTAAATTTTGACATTTGAGTTTAACCCAAGAATTGCCTTCAAAGAGACTAGATCAAGGAGGGGAGTTTCATTTCATACTAATGCAAGGTCTGCTTTTTAAAATTAGGTTGAACTATCGGTTTATTAAGCTTCATTCCTTTATTGAATTCAATCCATGTTCCACTACATGTTCCCCACTGTGTCTTGTTCATTCCATTGAATATGTTGTATTTTGTGCTTAGGTGGGATTCAGGCAGCGCTGTTGGGGATTTTGATGGTCATTCACGACAAGTTTTAAGTTGTGCATTCAAACCAACTAGGCCTTTTCGTATTGTCACATGTGGAGAAGACTTTTTGGTGAATTTTTATGATGGTCCTCCATTCAAGTTCAACATGTCCATCAGGTAATTATTATTGTTATATTGATATATGATTGGATTTTTGCCTAATTCTTTTTCTGTGTCTGTCCCCAGTTCTTGTTGTTGCATTTCTGTTGGGAACAGATACTGTTTAACCTTCATCTTGGAATGATTCAAGAAGAGATGTTGTTTTGAACATGTTGAACAAATGTTATCGTTCTTGTTCCTGGACTTTACATCAAATTGTCAATCTATCCTTTAGTTCACACAATACATTGTCGGAATTTCTGAGAATTCTGTGTTTCAATTATATATCAGAAGCTTTATGTATATTAAAATGCAATATTCAAACCAAATTTTCTGCAAATTATATTGATCATTGAACTTTAAAGCAAACGGTTAATTTTGATCAGCCTGAAAGTCACTGAATGATATTTGACTAAGCATGTCTTTTTCCTGGCCCCAATCATTCAAACCAGTCCGTTCAATTTCTCTAAAAACTATCCACACATGTTGACAGAAATGTGTGCACCCATTTAGTGACATTTAGGAACTGATAATGGATGGGTGTTGTTGATCTGCAGGGATCACTCAAATTTTGTGAATTGTGTTAGATTTTCCCCTGATGGAACCAAATTCATTACTGTGAGTTCAGATAGAAAGGGTATCATATATGATGGGAAATGTGGGGACAAACTTGGCGAGTTGTCTGCAGAGGGCGGCCACAAGGGCAGCATATATGCTGTAAGTTGGAGTCCAGACAGTAAACAGGTAATAATTAGAAAGATAAACAAACAAGAATTTATGAGAGCTTACCATGATTTAAAAATGAGTTCATTAAATAACCTGCATGTATTTATGATCAAACTTAAGCAGGCTTGTCAAGCATTCTAAGAACTTCAACACATTCACTATACTGAGTTAATTACAGCCATCACAAGAGAATTAATCTATTTGAATTGTAATTTTTTTATGAAGAAGTTACTTGTTTTTCCTGCCAGGAAGAATATGTTTTTATCCTTGCTTCTCTAGAATTTTCTTATGTCTGTCTTAAACTTCAATCCAATCTGCATTGATTACAGGTGCTTACTGTGTCTGCTGATAAATCTGCAAAGATCTGGGATATTCTTGAAGACGGAAGTGGAAGTTTAAACAAGACTTTATCGAGTTCTGAATCTGGTGGGGTGGAGGATATGCTTGTTGGTTGTCTCTGGCAGAATAATCATCTTCTCACTGTCTCCCTCGGTGGCATGATTAATTTATATTCAGCAACAGATTTAGATGAAAGTCCTATATCATTATCTGGCCACAGGAAAAATGTAGCTCTGTTGACTGTACTCAACAGAAGTGAAAAGTTGCTCTTGTCATGTAGCTATGATGGAGTGATTTTAAAATGGATTGTAGGCATTGGTTGCTGTGGTAAATTAGACAGTAAACAATTTGGATTAATTAAATTGTTAGCGGCTGGTGAAGAAGAAGTCCTTACAGCTGGATTTGACAACAAGGTATGTAGGTAACTGAGAAAAATTAAGATACTTATGATTTGTGATTTGAGGTTCCAAAACCGGTAACGTAGCAATGGCCAATACAGATGTGCCTCTTGCTTCTTTCTCAGTATCAGAAAAATGGAGCTTGGTTTTGTTTCAAGTTCCTATAACAGTTTCCTTTACTTAAGTGCAATTTTTGAAATGAAGGTATGGAGGGTTCCTTTGCAAGAGGCTAATTTTGGAGCTCCTGAGCAAATTGATGTTGGCAGTCAGCCAAAAGACTTGAGCCTTGCCCTTGATTCTCCTTCTAAACTTGCTTTGGTAGCAATTGAATCTGGTATTGTTTTGCTCAACGGTTCAGAAATTGTCGCAACTCATAACCTGGACTTTTCTGTGACTGCATCTGCAATTTCACCTGATGGAAGTGAAGCAATTGTAGGTGGTCAAGATGGTAAATTGCACGTATATTCTGTCTCAGGAAATACACTTACAGAAGAGAAAGTCCTTGAAAAGCATCGTGGTGCTATCAATGTGATAAGATATTCTCCAGATGTTACCATGTTTGCTTCAGCTGACTTGAATCGTGAAGCTGTTGTTTGGGACCGTGACTCTAAAGAGGTAATTTGAGCCGCAAACATTAGTTACATTTATTTTAAGCATTTAAGTTGAATGCTCGGATTTCAAGAAATACGATGTAGTTACATATTCAGATTTAGAGTACAGTTATGATAAAGTTACCTGAAAAAGATAGCTATGAGTATAAGCATGATCCTTCTAAAGAGTGGGGTATGTTTTGAACTGGTTAGATTGACAAAGAGATCCTTTCCTTGAGCTTCCATTTGACTTTAAAAGTTATATCTTGCAGGTGAAGCTTAATAACATGTTATTTCACACTGCACGTATTAATTGCCTAGCTTGGTCACCTGATAGCACCCTCATAGCTACTGGATCTCTTGATACATGTGTCATCATATATGAAATTGGAAAGCCGGCAACAAGCCGCAGAACCATAAAAGGAGCTCATCTAGGTGGAGTCTATGGGTTGGCTTTTACTGATGATGATAGCATGGTCAGTTCCGGAGAAGATGGCTGTATTCGTGTTTGGAAATTGTCTTCGGATCAAACCTAGCTTCAGAACAACCACTAACATCCTACCTTACAAACGCTTACTTCAGTTTGCTGTAAGAAATATGGAGCTCTTCTGTCTTGCGTTTCGATGTCCAATGGTTTGTCCTGTTGGTGGGAAGAAGATCTTTAAAGGCAACTCCAAGTTGTTGCCATGGAAGCTGGCAATGTCTTCAAGGCACAGGATGAATGCAGTTAAAAGCACTGTGGGTCGATTGAAACTTTTCAATATTGACTCACACACTAAGATGATGTACCCTGCAGATCAATTGCAGAGGAAAAGAGATTATATAGATATAATACTATAAAAAAGTTACCTTTACTAATATTAGAGAAGGACTTGGATTGTGTCTTGAGCGATTCTTGGCTGTCGACATGGCATAGGCCTTAATCCTTATGTTCAATGGTCTAATTACTGGGTCCTTGATTAAACTGTTGAACTGGTAAAATAAAAAATGTATTTTAATGAGTGAAGAATATTAAATTTAAGAACTTTAAATGATAAACAAGGAAGAATTGGGCGCTTTTTCAAACCATAAATTTTGACATAGTTGTGTCCCTGGGTTTGTTACATTTTAGCCATAGACCAGTTGGTTTATGCCTGAACTGACCTCAACTCTGTAATGCTTATTGCCCTTACATTCATTTATGTATTTGGACCCTCTCATGTGAGATACGTAACTCTCTCGTGAGGCCAAAAATGGTGTATGGACAAATTTTTAAGGGAGAATTTCAACATAGGACGCAGGTGGCTAATCAATTTAAAAGTAGAAGTAAAAGATTCTGAAATATCACTACAAGTCTGCAGGCTCAGGGTCAAGAAATTAAATTAATGTGGAAAAAGACGAAAAAGGCCTCACACTACATGGCCTCTCAGACACTCCCCCCCCCCCCCTTCTGACACTCTCTCATTTTTCTCTCTTACACACACATTCCATTTATGGTCATACGAACGGGTGAAATGCTCATTTGAACAAAAAAAAAGGCTTATTTGAACAAAGCTCAATAAAAAACAAAATACCCATCTCACCCTCTCTTTCCTCTGACTCTCTCTCTCTGTCTTTGACACGCATCTTTAATTTCTCTCTCTCAAACACACCACTCATGGTCATACGAATAAATGAAACGGTCATTTGAACAAGGGAAAAACTCATATAAACAAAAAAAGTTCATTTGAATAAGGCTCAAAATACCTCTCCGACTCTCTCTCTCTCTCTCTCTCTCTCACCCTACTCATGATCATACAAACAAGTAAAACAGTCATTTGAACAACAGAAAAGATCCTATAAACAAGAAAAATGCCAATTTGAACAAGCCTCAATAAAAAACAAAATACCCCTCTGACACTCTAACTCCTATGACACTCTAACTCCTCTGACACACTCTCTCTCTCAATCATCTTTCTCTATCTCTCAAATGCGGGGTCAATGTTGCCTTTTCTCCTCCCAATTTAATTTCAGTTTGCCCCCACAAGACTCAAGTGATATTTCAGAATGTTTTGGTCCTATTTTAAAATTAATTGGCTTCATAGGTCCTATATTGAAACTGTCCCAATTTTAAACTCGAGTGTGGTGGGTCTCACATGGATGGATCCCACAGGAATATATGGGTCCCATTTATATGTTCTTATTTCATCTCTCTTATGGCATTTTCGTGTTTTATGACTTTATCTTCCCACGCTGATTATGTGATTCAGATCCGCCATCATTTATATGTTCTATGATTTATGATAACTGTGCTGCAATAAATAATTGTGTACTAGTGACTTTATCCTGGAGTTGTACCTCAGCCTTTATTTTTCTCTCTTTTATTTTGCCCAATAAGATTATATTCATATATAGACAGGAGCATACTCCAGTGTTAAAACAATCACTTGATTACGTTTGAACTTGATTACGGTGGTTGTGTTCGGATTGAGCTTATGATAAGTGACTTTTTTTTTAGAATGATTTTTTTAGAAATAAGATTAGATAAAAGTCAGATTGTGTGAAATGATTTATATTTGGATTTGTAACGATAGAAGTGACTTTTTTTTAATGTGACTTTTAGAAACATGTTTGGATGATTATTTTGAAAATTAAGTTTAGATAAAAAATTACTAAAAAAGACATTATTGTTATTAAATAATACATATATAATATGCATATATTCTTATTAAGGGCTTAGTTTCTCCCTTATTTTCAGGAAAATAATTTTAAAAAATAATATTTTTAGCTCAAAGGAGTATATTGCGGGAGAAAGTAGTTAGAAATTATTATAGTAAATTTTTGGAGATAAAAAGAAAATTTTAGATTAAAAGAAATTATCTTATTTGAGAATTTTCGGGTTCTAACAGTTTAATTTTCCTAACCCACTTTATTAAATAATACATAACAAAAGGCGTGGGATCCACCAGAAGTCAGAAGTCAGAAACCAAAAGTCACTTTTTTTTGCTTCTGACTTTTGGCGTTGCAAAAATTATTTAGGACCAAAAGTCATTCTCAAAATAAGTCCATCTAAACATAAAAAAAAAATTTCAAAATGACTTATGCTTCTTGGATCCACGTTGGCCCTCCAAACATGGTATCCAAACACACACTACATGATTAGCTTCTAATAGAACAAAATATAGACAATTAGTTGCGTCATCCTGGATCCAAAGCATTGTTAATATCTTCCACAGAAATCCTTTGCAGCTGAAAAGGAGGTTTAGTCATCCAGTCCACAGGGCATGATCCCTTAAACGAAGCCTTAGCAGCTTAGCTGGCTGCCCTATTTGCTTCTCTTGGAACATACTCAAAAAAGTACTCCTACTCCTCCGCTTCTAAATACATAACATATTTAACTACTTTAATTAAATTAAGGATATTAATTATGTTAGTTAGTATATTGTGTTTTTCTAAAATATCCCAACCATCTTCCCTTATTCTCTCCCTTTTTTCTTAATTATTGTTGGAGGAGCACCAATAGAGATAATTTGAGAAAAAATTGACAAAAATTATATTTATGTCCTATATTTAGAATTAAGACCAACTCCTCAAATATATCAAATATTTAGTACCGGATGGAGTAGTTCCGTCCAATATTCCTTAGAGCAAGGATATTTTCCAAAATGATGCCACACCTTCGACAAGAAGTCCATTCCTCATTCATTTGACTAACAAATGGCAATCTGTTTCAAAAGCATCATCCAGTTGATTCGCATCTGCAAAACTCACTGCTCCATGCATGACCATACATTCCCCCATGATAAAGCTGATGCAGTAATAGCCCGTTTAGTAGTCCATTGAGTAACCAGCCATTTGAGTCTCTCAGCACAAAAGCTATGGATACCACAGCCTCTATTATTAGAGAGAGAAAATATCAGTGGCTTACCTCAATCTGACAATGGAGGTGAGCCACATATGCTGCCATCTTACTCTTTGTTTCATCACAATTTCCTTTGGTAAATCGAATCCACAAGGATTGAAGGAATCAATTATTAATAGACATGTATTATCATGCTTTTAATTTTCCAGTCCGGCCTCTCTTCCTTCTTCACTCTTATGCCCTTGCTCAATCCCTGAATTATTTGATAGGATACAAGGACTCATGTGAAGTATTTAAACCCAAAAGGAGCATTTGAACTCAACTCCAACGTTTTTGAAAGCCCAACACAATTATATGACCAAGGAGAAGTCAAATGGAGCTGTAATATATCAAACTGGGGCCCATATGCATTAAGTAATGGACCATGGGAGTTCCTGAACGTGATTTAATCATATTCAAACCCATATGGATGTCTCAACAGCCCATACAAGAATATGCACGTGAATAGAAAATGAAGACCCATTTGAAAGTTCCAATATCATTCAAGAAGCACTAAGAAGGCTCCATTATGCATTTAATTTGATTGATTTTTATTTTAAAGAAGTTTCTTGTTCTATTTCCATTGAATAAGGTTTTAGGTAAATGCTTGTTCTAGAAGGCTACTTTAGTTTCCTAATTTCTTAGATAGATTACTTTTACTTCAAGTTTAAGTTATTTTCTAATTCTCTTAGGATTGATTGGTACCAATCAGGTCAATCAATTAGCATTTATTAGCATTTATTTCTTAGGTTTTGTTTATTCTAGAGTGTTCTCTTATTGCCTATATATGGGCATCATTTTTGTACTTGAATTGGCAGACTTGAACATGAAGATATGAATGAGAATTTTCTCTTTTAACAAGTTTTACTTGTTGGTAATGTATTCTTGAAAGAATACGGGCATAAGAGACTGATCGACTCTTGTGTTGTTATACATGGAGTTCTTAAGCCATGTTTCCTTTGGGTGCTGGTGATAAGCTCCTAAATTTCATATATTTCATCACATTTATCCCCATTTTTGTATAGATTTTTGAAAGTGATGTTTTGAAATGGACATAAAAATTCAAAGAAAATCCTTAATGAAGAATAAAACATTTATGCCTGAAATTTAGAGCTTAATGATTCTTTGCTTAAAAATTTGTGGGTGAATGTTATTAAATTTTAAAAGCTCATCAACCCTCTTTCCGTCTTGTACAGGAAGAGGTGATAAAGAGAGAAAGCCAAAGAGATGCAAGGAGAGCTGGAATGAAGAATGAATGATGACAAGAAGGCAAAGAACCAGAAGCAAAGTGACTTCGCCCCCTCTGAATGTCACCCTCGTTCGCCGTGACTTCGCCGCGGTGAAGCCACGGTGAAAACACTTGATACTGCGTGTTTTGATTAATTGACGCTATCTGAATGCAATAAAGAGAATTGAATGCGAACAGAAACACAGAGAGCATTTAGGGCACATTTTGGAGCATTTTGGAGCTTAAGGAGAGAGTGGGGAAGAGTTAGGAAGCTTGGAAAATCTTGGAGAGATTCAAGTTATGATCTTGGTTTCTTTTCTTCTTCCCTTTTCTCTAATTTCTGCCATGACTCTGCCTTTTATTTCTATTTTCATTTCTTATTTATTCATGTGTAACTAAACCTCTATTCTAGGGTTACTTTGAACCATTTGATGGATTGACTCTTGTATTTCCTTCCTTTGATATATTTAATGAATATTTATGTATGGATTTTCATCTTGCTGCAAATTATACAAGTGCTTGATCACCACTTGAAATGTTAAATGAAGTATGACTTGAGAGAATATATTTTGTTTTAGAAGGGGAAATCATGTTAGACTTGAAATTTATGGTTTTAAATGGATGGTTTGTTGGTAATATAGAGATATAATTACTAACCTAACATTGTTCATATAAGGTTGGTGGAACATTTAGGGCTAGCATTAATTGTGGCAAGAGATTGTGCAATTAATGCTAGTAAAAATTTGATTTTGACTTGAGAGAGCTTTTTCAATTGAAATTAAACCTTGAACTCATGCATGAAAATTCATTGGGTAATGAAAAAGGAAGGAATTTATTGGGTCATGAAGTTAAATGGGGAAAGGTAACCCTAGGTTTTCTCATCCAATTTGTCAAGTATTTCTACGTCATTTTTCTTGTTCAAAAAAATCTTCAAACTAAAAATCTAAAAAAAAAAAAGAAGTAACCTTTTGGTGATTTAATTTTACATGCTAACTCTTCAAAGCAAAACTTTGTTTAGCTCAACTTAATCTAATACACTAAGCCTTCTGCTTGATCGCATTTGTAACCAAATCCCTATGGGACGATACTTTTCTTATTACTCTATTACTTGATGCGACCCGTGCACTTGCGGACCGAACAGCTGGGTTTCATATACCTAGTGTTTTCTGGAATGCGTGTTCATTGGGTTCCATGTCGCAAGATCCCTACCCTTTGTTTTATTATTTCTTTGTATTCGCATCCGTCTTTGTTAACCGATTTGTAATTTCTGGGTTTTCTAGGACAGGTTCCTATTGGGTCCACATCACTGTTCTTATCAACTTTTAACTGTTTAGATTTGTTTGTATGCTTAAAACTTTAACATCTTAGTTGAAATGTTGACTCTAAGAACATTGAAATTTGACCTGAATGATACTAAGATTAAGGAGCTTAGACATTTTCACATGAGGGTCTAATTGCTTGCAAGAAGTCTCATTTGGTTTGCTAATATATGAAAATAGATGCAGTGGAGATATAAAACATGAATAGACAGTTAAAACGGATATATTGGGTTTAAGAATTGTAAAACCTTAAGGAGGCATAATTTTATGGAAGATTTTCTTTATTTTATTGAGCTATGTGATTTTTTATTGAAAATTTTATGATTAATGTATCTTACCATGTATTTGGTAGCTGGGTTGATTACGTGATTGATGAAAGCTATTCTCAGGTTAATATTACTTTTGGTCTTTGAATATTCGATTAATTTGGGTTTTGGTATATAAACTTTAAAATCATTAGTTTTGATGCTTGAATTTTCACTCAATTTTGGTTTTAATCTTTGAACTTTAAAACGGTGGTTTAAGTCATTGAACTTTCATTCAATTTTGTGTTATGGTTCCTGAACTTTAAAAAACTTTGGAAAATCAGGGACGAAAGCTTATACATGCACTACTACAGAAAATGTCTATAGTAGCACTTATTTTGGCCCTATAGCAGCGCTTATAAGCGCTGCAATAGCCAGTGTTGCTATAGGCTATTAAGCCTAACGCAGCGCTTGTTAAGCGCTGCGATAGGCCCCCTGTCATTTAAATTTTATTTAAAAAATATCTAAAACCAATTTTAAAAATAGTAATTCATTTTAAAAAAGGAAAGAAAATTTAAAAATACCTATTTAGGCCTATATAGGCCCCTTGTCATTTAAATTTTATTTAAAAAATGTCTAAAACCAATTTTAAAAATACTAATTCATTTTAAAAAAGGAAAGAAAATTTAAAAATACCTATTTAGGCCTATGTAGGCCCCATGTGATTTAGATTTTATTTAAAAAATATCTAAAACCAATTTTAAAAATACTAATTCATTTTAAAAAAGGAAAAAATTTAAAAATACCTATTTAGGCCTATAGCATCGCTTATTACGTAATAAGCGTTGCTATAGGCCCCTGTGATTTAAATTTTATTTAAAATTGGTTTTATATAATTTTTTAAAGAAAATTTAAATCACAGGGGCCTATAGCAGCGCTTAAGCGCTGGTATATGCTTATACCTATACCAACACTTTTTTTTAAAAGCGTTAGTATAGGTCATATTATACCTATCTCATCACTTGCGTTTTGCAAGCGCTGCTATTGTTGCGCTGCAATAGAGTATTTCTGTAGTAGTGATGGTACAAAATTGAAAGACCAAAACCAAAATTGTGTGAAAGTTCAAAGAAAAAACTACTATTTTAAAGTTCATAGACCAAAAATCAAAATTGAGTAGTGAAAGTTGAATAATCAAAACTACCGATTTCAAATTTTATATATCAAAATCAAAATCGAATGAAAGTTTAAAGAAAAAAAAAGTAGTATTAATCCAATATTCTCTCAACCAACGTATTCAAATGCTCAAAGCAGCCGCAAGGCATAATATACAAAGGCAAGAGACCTTTTTTCTCTTGGCTATCAAAGGGTATAATCTTTAGGATAAGAGCCTTAGATGTTTTTGTTTTTTTGGACTTATTTGACAGTTAAAAATTATAGAATCTTTTGATTTGTATATTTTAAATTCATTTATTTGAATGTTTTAATGAATAGTTATTTGGGAAGTAAATGTTACAGGCTTTAGGTATCTTTCCATTTGACTTTGGTGCGAAAAATTATACTCCTTTTTATATAGGGTAGAAGCTATTTGAGGAGTTAAATTACTTCTAATGATGTTCCTAAACAATAATTAAGTAAGAGATACAATAAGAGAATTGAAGATGGTTAGGGTATTTAAAGACTGTGTTATATTAATTCACTTAAAAAACACCTTCGATCTAACCAAAATTGGGTCAATAAAGATGGTAGTCAAGAGGGAATCTAATGGTATACTATTGGAGCAATGTGTAATACAAAACTAAAAGAAAGAAGCAATATCTTGTCTTTAGCTTGTAGATTCTGTAATGTTGCAGTGTTGGACTGTAGATTATATAAATCAGACATCAGATAATAAAAAAATAGCAATTACAAATATTAATAACGGCGTACATATCTCAAATAAACCAATTTCAGCCTTGTCAACATGCCACATGACGAGACTCATTGAGTTTATAAAAATTAGATATTTCAGGGATCGAATTGTGACGAGTCAAACAATAAGGATTGAGTCATAAACTCGCTGAAATTACAAGGACCAAATAATTAATTTTCCCAAAACTAAAAGAATACTTCATTCAATTAAAAGAAAAACATGATATATATTAAATATAAAAGAATTATATGATAATTTAAATATAATATATATATTAGGTTGTCCCCTTTTTCCTTCCCCTTCCTTTTTATTACTCATTTTTACCTTACTACCCACTAGTGAATCAAATTTTAATATTTTATAGATTTACAAATAAAATTATATATATAATTAAACTATTAAAATTTACTTATAATTAGTTTGCATGTGTATGCCGTTATTAATATTTATAAGTTGTTTTTTTTTTAATTTTAAGTTACAGTTAAAAAATGTCTTCAATTGTGAATTGTTGTGATAAAATTTTTATAATTCAAATTGTGGTGTTATTGTGGTCTATATTATAGTATCATTGGTGACATATGTGGGAGAGGTCTTGATTTCCCTTACCATATTCTTCGGTCATCCTCTCTTTTTTAAGCATATAATCACTATTTAAATTGTCCAAGTTTGGTTTTATACAAAATACTTTATTTTTATTTTTTTATTGCAGCATCAAATTATTCATATCAAAATTTAAAAATTTATATATGTATTTTTTTTATAACTCAAATTTTTAACAATATTATTATAAAATATCAAATATGGAATATTTATAGTTTATAATATATAATAGTTATTAAATGGGAAGAGTATGATAATAGAAAACGAGACATTCCTCTCCTTAAAATTGGTGTGCCTTAGGAAGGAAAGATTGCCACTGAATGAAGATATTTTACCTGATAATTGGTATCCACTTAAGACCAATTGTGTAACTCTTTGATGCTTGTGGCAATAAGAGATTCCAGGATGCATTGGGTATCTTTCCATTTTCCTTTTGGTAAAAAAAATGATATTCTTTACTCTATAACGTAGAACTTATTTGGGGGGTCAAATTATGCCTAATGATGCTGCAGTGACAATAATCAATAAATGAAGGGAGAGAATTAAAGAAGATGATTGTAATGTTTTGAAAAAAACATGTTATATCAGTTTGCTTAAATAACACCTTTAATCTACTCAAAATTGGGTCAATATAGATAATCAAAATTGTTCTTGTAGATTCTCTAATGTTGCATCGTTGGACTGTTGATTTATGTGAATCAGATAATAAGAAAAGTAATTATAAATACATGGTGCCAGAAATATTATCACCAGTCGTTTTTCCAAAAGGTATAGCAATTATTGATTTATTAGGCTTCCTTCTTGAAGTTTCAAAAGAAAGACTAGGTTTGGGTTACCTGATTTTCGTCTCAAAATCTTATATGCATACTTAAATTGAAAAAATTAGATGGTCCAAATTTAATATTTTGCAAATTTAAATTGTATAATTTGTCTATTTTACAAAAGATTTTAATATACAATTCATAACTATGATATAGACAAAATATTTATTTCATAAATTATAATAATCATATAATATATCAATTTTGAGCCATCTATTTTTATACAAGAGGAGAGATAAAATATCAAGAAGAAAAAGAAAAAGAAATATCAATATCGTTCCCTTGCTATCTTTTGTTTTTGTTTTTTTTTTTTTTTTGGACCAGAGTCTTTTGTAGTGTTTGCTACGCCCAAAGACTATTCTTGTTCATATTTGCTTTCTTCTCACGTCCAGTTGCATGGATCAAGACTTTTCCATTCCTTTTATTTTTTTATTGGAAGACTTTTCCATTCCTCTTGACCTCCAATATGCACGTCATGTCTTGATCCATTTAAATTGTGTCATATTAATTTTTTTTTATTTAGAACTTCAATACAGTTATCCCTTATATACATTTATTTTTAAAATAAAAGAATTATAAATTTTTGTCCAACGATTAAAATAATTTAAATTAAATGAATACTTTATTCAGTTAAAAGAATAACATAAATTAAATATGGAATAATTATTTGTTAATTTGAATATAAAAAATTATACATAGCTGTCAGGCTGTCTCCTTTTTCCTTCCACTTCCTTTTTTTTTAACTCATTTTTACTTTACTACCAACTAGTAAATCAAATTTTAATATTTTATACATTTATGATTAAAATTTAATATATAAAAAGTTAAAATGTTAAAATTTACTTACAATTAGTGTACATATGTATGCTAGTATTAATATTTATAAATTGTTTTCCTACTTTTTAATTACAGTTCAACAAATATCTAACAGTTGTGAATTGTTTTGGTACATTTTTTTAATTCAAAATGTGTTGTTATTGTCGTCTATATAATAGTATCATTGGTGACGTATGTGGGGGAGGTCTTCATTTCCCTTACCATTAGAGCTGGTAATTCAGGTCAAGCTTATTGGGCCTGCCCTTTTAGACCCTGGCCCTTAAGGAGTCGGGCTTTGATTTTGAAGGCTTCAAAAAGGAATCGGGCTGGCCTTGTAGGGCCGAGCGCTTCAAAGGACTGGCCCTGCAAGGCCGAGGGTCGGCCTTTTAAACCTGTCACATATATTTTTTTTAAAAAAAATTAATAACTACAAAATAAAATAATTAATTAAAGGTAAAAAAAACCATAATACCTTATTCCCAATATTTATTATTGTTTGATAATTTCTTAGTGAATGATTTATTTATAAATATGGACAATATTTATTAAAATAATTAATTAAAAATAAACATATATTTTGTGACTTACATAAAAATATGGACAATATTTATCATTACTTGATAATTTCTTAGTGTTTGTTGTTTATTGGTGTTTGTATTGTAAATTAAAATTGATATTTATGTTGACGATAATGATTTTTTTGCTTTAATTTTTCTATAGAAAAAGATTAAAAATAGTGTATGAGTCTTAATCAGGCCGGGCCGAGCCGACCCTGAGCCCTACAATTCAAGGGCCGGGCTTTGAAAAATAGGGATATTTGCACTACCCGGGCTTTTCGGGCCGTCCACTGTGATATAGACAAAATATTTATTTCATAAATTATAATAATCATAGAATATATCAATTTTGAGCCATCTATTTTTATACAAGAGGAGAGATAAAATATCAAGAAGAAAAAGAAAAAGAAATATCAATATCGTTCCCTTGCTATCTTTTGTTTTTGTTTTTTTTTTGTTTTTGGACCAGAGTCTTTTGTAGTGTTTGCTACGCCCAAAGACTATTCTTGTTCATATTTGCTTTATCTCACGTCCAGTTGCATGGATCAAGACTTTTCCATTCCTCTTGACCTCCAATATGCACGTCATGTCTTGATCCATTTAAATTGTGTCATATTAATTTTTTTTATTTAGAACTTCAATACAGTTGTCCTTTATATACATTTATTTTTAAAATAAAAGAATTATAAATTTTTGTCCAACGATTAAAATAATTTAAATTAAATGAATACTTTATTCAGTTAAAAGAATAACATAAATTAAATATGAAATAATTATTTGTTAATTTGAATATAAAAAATTATACATAGCTGTTTGGCTGTCTCCTTTTTCCTTCCACTTCCCTTTTTTTTTTAACTCATTTTTACTTTACTACCAACTAGTAAATCAAATTTTAATATTTTATACATTTATAATTAAAATTTAATATATAAAAAGTTAAAATGTTAAAATTTACTTACAATTAGTGTACATATGTATGCTAGTATTAATATTTATAAATTGTTTTCCTACTTTTTAATTACAGTTCAACAAATATCTAACAGTTGTGAATTGTTTTGGTACATTTTTTTAATTCAAAATGTGTTGTTATTGTCGTCTATATAATAGTATCATTGGTGACGTATGTGGGGGAGGTCTTCATTATCCTTACCATTAGAGCTGGTAATTCGAGCCAAGCCCATTGGGTCGGCCCTTTTAGGCCCTAACCCTTAAGGGTCGGGCTTTGATTTTAAAGGCTTCAAAAAGGAATCGGGCTCCACGGGTTGGCCTTGTAGGGCCGAGCGCTTTAAAGGAATGGCCCTGCAAGGCCGAGGGCCGGCCTTTTAAACCTGTCACATATATTTTTTTAAAAAAAAAATTAACAACTACAAAATAAAATAATTAATTAAAGGTAAAAAACCATAATACCTTATTCCCAATATTTATTATTGTTTGATAATTTCTTAGTGAGTGATTTATTTATAAATATGGACAATATTTATTAAAATAATTAATTAAAAATAAACATATATTTTGTGACTTACATAAAAATATGGACAATATTTATCATTACTTGATAATTTCTTAGTGTTTGTTGTTTATTGGTGTTTGTATTGTAAATTAAAATTGATATTTATGTTGACGATAATGATTTTTTTGCTTTAATTTTTCTATAGAAAAAGATTAAAAAATAGTGTATGAGTCTTAATCAGGCCGGGCCGGGCCGACCCTGAGCCCTACCATTCAAGGGCCGGGCTTTGAAAAATAGGGATATTTACACTACCTGGACTTTTCGGGCCAGCCCTTTTAAGGCCCTGACCCTTGAAGGGCCGGCCCTGATGCATAGCTCTACTTACCATTCGTTTCCCTCATCCTCTCTTTTATAACCATATAATTAATATTTAAATGGTTTGAATTTGATTTTAAACAAAATAATTTTTTTTTATTTTTTATTGCAACATCAAGTTATTCATATCAAAATTTAGAAATTTATATGAATTTTTTTTTACTTTTTATAATTTAAAGTTTTAACATTATTATTATCAAATATCAAATCTAAAACATTCATAGTTTTTCTAATGGTTATAAAATGGGAAGATGATGATAAGAGAAAAAGAGATATTCCTCTCCTTGAAAACTTTTATTTAAGTACTTTAATTTGAATTTTTTTCCACTTATGAATAATTACATTGTTTTATAGTTAATATTCTTGGATATTTTTAATTAAGTAATTGTTAATTTTTTGAATTTTGAACAGAAATTAAAATTAGTATCGTATGAGCAACAATCTTCCAGAAAGTTTAATGAGTCAATTCAATTCAGCAAAAACAACAAAGTAAAATTAATTCCGGAGATAACATATGATGAAGAGCATGTTATCATCATTTTAGGCCTAAGCTAATGGCTTTTTTTAAATCAAAACTTATTAAATTATTTTTAATGAAGTACCTCTCGGGCACATTTATTAATGAGGATTCAAGGACATTATAGTTTACTTTCAATAAGCTATATGTGGGCACAAAATCCAAAAATATCGAATATTGAGAATGATAATATATTACTTTGTAATTTGTATGCACACGTTGTGCTTACCTCCTCTACTTAAGTCCGACAAGTAACCGAGCACAACTGTGCTTCTCCATACAAACTAGCCTACCGTCTTTCAACCATGTCCCTTCACTTACATGTTTTCTTTGCTCTCATCTTATTTCATGCTTGCAAATCTGCTTCATCACTAGGCAACGAAACCGATCTTTTGTCATTAATCAAATTCAAGGAATCGATATCCAATGATCCATCTCACATCTTGGAGTCTTGGAATTCATCCACTCACTTCTGCAATTGGCATGGAGTGTCTTGCAGCCACAAGCATCGAAGAGTTACGCAATTGGTGTTACAAGGATATCAATTATCAGGTACTATATCTCCTTTCATTGGCAATCTCTCCTTTCTAAGAGTTTTTATCCTTGACAAGAACCATTTTTACGGAAAAATTCCACAAGAGTTGGGTCATTTGTTCCGACTACAACATCTTTTGATCCAAAATAATACAATGACGGGAGAATTTCCAATCAATATCACAAATTGTTCAAACCTCAAGCGCATAGGATTGCATGGGAATCATCTCATTGGCAAAATACCAATGGAGATTGGCTCTCTCCATAAGCTTGAAGGTCTGTATCTGCTTCATAACAGTTTCACTGGAGAAATCCCAAATTCCTTGTGGAATCTTACTTCTCTCAAGAACCTTTCTTTGAATGCTAATAACTTGGAGGGGAGTATACCTGAAGAGATAGGTAGGTTGAAAAATTTGAGAGCATTTGATGTAGGTGGCAACAAGCTTTCGGGTGTATTACCTTCTGCTCTTAACAATTTGTCGTCTCTCACGTTCATCAATCTTGTACTGAATCGATTTAATGGCTCTCTCCCTGCAAACATGTTCTTCAAGCTCCCCAATCTACAATACCTAATGCTTGGATATAATCGATTCTCTGGTTATATCCCAACATCCCTTGCAAATGCCAGTGCGCTTGTACTGATCTCCATGGGGGGAAATAACTTTGTCGGACAAATTCCAAATCTTGGAAAGTTGCATGCCCTCTTAATTCTAGAGTTTGGTACTAATCTTATGGGAAGTAATTCTTCAAAAGATTGGGAGTTTCTAAATTCTTTGAGAAATTGCAGTAAGTTGACACAATTATACATGGACCGAAATAATTTTGGGGGTCACTTACCTAATATAATAGGCAATTTGTCCGCCCAACTCACACAACTATCGTTTGGAGAAAATCAAATACGTGGCGGAATTCCGGCGGCATTAGGAAACCTCATTAACCTTACAGCACTATTTACAGAGATGAATTATTTCACTGGTTTCATCCCAATTACTTTTGGGAACTTTCAAAACATGCAACAGTTGTTTTTTCATGGAAATAGATTATCGGGAGAAGTAACTCATTTCATAGGCAATCTCACTTGATTATCTCTTTTAGATTTATCAGATAACATGTTTGAAGGAAACGTTCCTCCAAGTATTGGGAATTGTGGAAGTCTACAATACCTTGATTTATCACTAAACCGTTTTAGCGGACCCGTACCAGTCCAACTTATTACTCTTTCATCTCTTTCAATTTTATTGAACTTGTCATATAATTCTTTTGCTGGGGATCTCCCTGCCAAGGTTGGGAACTTAAAAAATCTTGGTAAATTGGATGTCTCCCATAATCATTTCTCTGGAAGCATTCCTCAAACCATTGGTGATTGCCAAAGCTTAGAGTATCTTTTCTTGCAAGGGAACTTCTTTCAAGAAACCATTCCCATATCTTTGGCTTCACTAAAAGGTCTAAGATATCTAGACTTGTCACAAAATAACTTGTCTGGATCAATTCCAAAAGGCCTGCAAGATATTCGTTTATTGGAGTACCTAAATGTTTCTTTCAACATGCTTGATGGGGAGGTACCAAGCAAAGGCATCTTTGGGAATGCAAGTGCGATATCACTTATGGGGAATGACAAGCTTTGTGGAGGCATATCAACCTTGGAGTTGCCACCGTGCCCTCTCAAATTCACTAAGCAAAGAAAACATCAAAACTTCAAGATGATCATATCGGTATGTTGTGCGTTTACTTTTCTTATTCTGGCATCTATTATTGCTATTTATTTTAGGAGGAGGAGAAGCAATAAATCTTCTTCAGGTTCACCAACAATTGACATGATTTCTAGAGTATCATATCAAAGTTTGCACAATGCTACAAATGGATTCTCTGTCAATAACTTGATAGGATCAGGGAGTTTTGGCTCTGTATATAAGGGAAGTTTTGAATCTGAAGAACTTCTTGCGATAAAGGTCATTAACCTTGAAATAAGGGGAGCTCACAAGAGTTTTGTTGCTGAATGTAATTCACTTAGAAATGCAAAGCATCGAAATCTGGTAAAAATTATAACATGTTGCTCTAGCATAGATTACCAAGGGCATGAATTTAAGGCTCTAGTTTATGAGTATATGATGAATGGAAACTTGGAAAATTGGTTACATTCTAGAAGAGAAAATCTGGACCACCCAAGAATTTTGCTCCTTGATCAAATGATAGATATTCTTATTGATATTGTGTCTGCATTGAACTATCTTCACCATGAATATGGGCAACCTCTAATTCATTGTGATTTGAAGCCAAGTAATGTCCTTCTTGATCGTAATATGGTTGCTCATTTGAGTGATTTTGGGTTGGCAAGACTACTTTCAAGTGTTGTAATTGCCTCTAATAAACAAAGCAACACAAATGCCATAAAGGGTACAGTTGGTTATGTTCCTCCAGGTATCATTTGAATTTTTTTTACAAGGTCCTTCAAATTCATTATGATTTCAAACTCACCTTTTTGTAGTGATGATTTAAATAATGAACATAATTAATATTCTTAAAATATTTTCAGAATATGGAATGGGTTCTCAGGCATCAACGCAAGGTGACATGTATAGTTTTGGCATTCTCATCTTAGAGATGTTAACTAAAAGAAGACCCACTCAAGATATGTTTAAAGACGGCCACAACCTTCGAACACATGTGAAAGATGCATTTCCAGACAAGATTTTTGAAATTGTGAGCTCAACCATTCTTCCACTAGAATTAGAAGCTGTGAACATTATGCAAATCCATCCTAATGTTGAAAGATGCTTGCTTGCCTTATTTAAGATTGGACTTACATGTTCAATAGAATCGCCTCAAGAAAGAATGAATGCAATTGATGTCCTCAAGGAGCTAAATTATATCAAAAGCTTTTCTCCCTTATGGTAAGTACCACATCGCCTGAATACAATGTATATCTGGGCTTTCACATTTTGTTTCAATTCAATTCTTAGTTCATAATTAATAATTCATAAATTTACCCTATCAAAGTGTGTATTTTCGAGCCTAAACTAGTAGATTTAATTGTGAAAATTGCATTATAGTATTATTAATTTGAATGTGCACTTAATTTGAGAATTTTGGTTTAAAATGTGTGATTCTGTCTTAATTGTGAAATTACAGATTTGCCCTCTTTTCACTTCTTGTTATTATTTCTTTATCTCAGGGGCAAAAATGGAAATTGAGCTAAATGAAGCAGAGAGCAAAAGAGAGAGACACACGAAGCTAGGGCTAAAGCAATTCGAATGAGAGGGAGCAAGCTCTTCGAACTGGAGGAGTTTGTGAGAGGCAGAGGATCATGAGCTCAGTCAGCGAAAGATTGAGAGGGAAGCAAGTTGGTTCTGTTATGAGTGATGCCAGCGTGGCAAAGGAGGGTTAGAGACTCAAAGGGAATGTTTGAAACGGCCAGAGAAGAGGATTGGAAGAGGAGAGGCCGAGAATCGATATATATACACTGATTGAGAGAGATTTTTCATTCCTTCACTTCATCTCATTTTCCATTTCTCTTCTCCCATCTACTTCACCATTCCTCCACTTCCATTGCTTCTTTTGGATTCAACAATGGACCTGTATTTGATTGAAGTTTCTGGAGCAGTCCATCGAGCAGTAAGAGGCTAGAGAACCGGTGATTTCCTTTGAGCCAAGCATTTAGCCAGAGCCGACAGATTCACCAGGGAGTTTAATTCTCATTCTTCACTTAATTAACTTTCTAAACTCGATGCTAGTTATGTCTTGATTTGGAGAGTGTGAGCAAGGAGTTCTTGCTCGATTTCATTGTGCAAGTGTGTAGAATGAATTTGTGTAATTTCTGGATTGAGCCTAGTTGAATTCCAAACTGATAATGTGAAATTCAATTCTTGAATCTTTTAATCTAGTTGATTAGAATTCTTGATTTGGATGGAAGATTTTTGGCATATCTAGTTAATATGTTGATTATTCGGATTGCTTGATCTTAAATTGTGCAGATGTTCTTTGTTGATCATTAATTCTTGATTGGTTAAGAAGCTTAGTTAGCTAATTAATCAGACAATAGTTAGTAAATTGATTCAAAGATAACTCCAAATTTAATTAGGCAATGAAGATTATGGTTGAAGCTCTAAGGAAATCCATTCACATTGATATAATCTTTCTCACATTTTACTTCTTCACTTTTCAGTTTTAAATGTAACACCTAAAATTTTTTACTATATTATAACATTTTAATTGAATTATAACCACTATTTCAATGTCAGAAGCCCAAAAATATGGAAAATTTAAAAAAATTTCTTTACAAATATTATTCTAACTTTATTTTAGTTGGAATGGGCTTTTCGGGCTATTTGAAACAAGTTAAAACTACTTATAATTTAAGTTATTAATAAAACAATTAAAAGTACACTAACCCTCTCTGGGTATCTATTCTGGATTCATAGTGCTTGGGAAATTTAAATCCCTTTATAGATTTATACAATTCTATTTTCTATACTTTCTACTATTAATTTAATAACTTAAATTTACATCATATACAGATAACCTTACTTTTCAAAGCATGATCTTAATTCTTTCATCTAATCTTCCTCCAACACTCTTACCTTATCTCAACCATCTACCAGCTTCTCTGAAACAGCAATTTAACGTAGTTTATTTCATTCATTACCATGTATAATAATTCATAAATATGTATGAACTCATAAATATGTAATTCTATTACTAATAAATATAAACGTGTCTTTCTGGGTAGGGATGCTGCCCTCTATGGGCCCCCACACTCAACCCGTACTCGATATTTCTCTTACTAATAAACATTAACATTGTATACTAGTGCGCTTAAGGCACTACTGTGAGGCTCAACCTCCTGAATATAACCTTTCGGTTATATCTAATATGTACTAGGGGTAGCTAACCCTCTAGCCTTCGAGTACTCGGATATACTGAATATTTTTGACAAAGTTAGAGCGACCTTTCGACCCTAAAGTTTACTATAACTTTATAAAACATGTTATGCAATTATTAATACATAATAGATGATATTGAATGAAACTGCTACCTGTACCACAGCTTTAAACCTTAGCTGGCTCTTTTCCATTTCGCTACCTCAATACGTCTATATCACTATCAGAACCTATACTTTCAGATAATAAATAATAAATTAATATCTACGTTTTCATGAAATTACTAAGCGTCTCTCACGTTCCTATGATATTATATACTTCTACCCTTCCCTTTTTAATATATATTTCTTGAATCAATATTTCTAACTCTAAGCATCAAACAATACAAGCATATACAAGCACAAGCATCAATGTATCTTTAATTACTTTAAATCAAAATTAACATGATATAATAACATATATAATAATTTCCTTTACCTAATTAAATTCAATGGATTTAAAACAAAATTTCCAATGTTTGGCTAATAGTTTCTATAAGTATAATTCTAGGTAGATAACATAAAACAAATTAGCATTATATCTCACTCAATAATAATCGGACTTTATAATAATACATTTCTAATTCAATTAGAAGCAAATGCCACTTTACATACTAGTGAACTTCATAATTTCATAATAACATAAACTTTGATTTCTATACACTCTTAACACATATTATGCTTGCATTAATTTTAAAGACTTTAAATTATAAACAAACAGAAACCCTCATCCTATATGCTCTTAACACATACAATACTTAGATTGGACTTGAATACCTTAAATAATAATATTAACATATTACCCATATTAAGCTAATCACTATTATTTTCAAAATCAAACAATACACGTATATATACAACACAAGAATTCGAACAGGATAAAGCATGAAATTCATTTCAGAATAGCATTATCAACAATTCCATCAAGCAATCATTATCAACATTACTAACTCTACCTTACTCATAAATGAGTTTAATCAACTTTTATATAATTTCAAACCAGAAATAATACTTTTCTTCTTGGTGATCCGTAACTCACACAAATCATACTAACTACAAATCAATCCAAGCAATTAAATTTATTAAAGGACATTACGAATCATTCATCAACTAATATCAATAATATAAGACAACAATAAGCACAATTCCGATGAAGAGAGTGTTCATATTCTTCTTTCAACATTTAATCAGAAATTGTACCCCCAAAAGTTATTCTCCCCTATCCTATTTGTTCAAGAACCGGTGTATTAATATTAGAGAATCCATTATAGTTTAACAATTTACTCTTCAAACTTCGCTTTCTATCTTAAAACATATTTTTGTGATTTATCTCAATACATCACAACTTTAGTTCTTTAAATATATGAGTTAAAACTCAATTACAATTAAATATAAATAAAACATGGAATCTTTGCATTCTAAATCACCCAAAGCATCCCAGATTAGATACTACTGAAGCTATGAACCTTCTAAGTTTTAGATTAATTTCTAATGCTCATGTGTAACTCTTTTACAACTTATTCCCAACTTAATGATTATTTAATTCTGCAAAAACATCAATTAGATTAGATCCTTAGTTTAAGTTGCCAAAATCTTTTTAAGACAATGATTCGAGTTCAATCACAAAATAAATCTCTCTTAAATTTTTAACACATGATCAACATATAAAGATTCCCAAGTAAAAGCTTCAAGCTTAAATTCCTAAAGTACCATGGTTGATTTCCACTTCATACATGAAGTCTTCGTAATATTCTAATAATTAAATTCATTCTTCAAGAAACATGAGCATTACTTGAGTCACACCAGGCAGCAACAAATAAATTTCTAATCATTAAACACCCAACTTCTTGTATATTCTATCTTCAATTTCATTATCCTCTTTAATCGATCAGTCATAGGCAATTAGGAAGCCCAGCCACTCATCTAAATATTTAGCAACAATAACAAGATTCCATATTGTTTCTAAATTATGAAATTATACTCCTAACAATTCTCTAATCTGAACATAATTCTAGCTTCAGATTATTTTATTTCAAATCTTCAATCATGATTCCAAATACATCTGCAAAGCCATCCTACTTCAAAGCTGGGAATCTTATATTCAAACACGACAATTCAGAATTCATCATCAATCACACCTTACTAACTTACATTCATTTCAATACGTTATACCCTTTATCTCAAAACACAAATCTCGATACAACAATAAAGCAACACTGAACAACCTCATAGCACCCAACGATACATAATGAAGCTCTAATTAAGAGTCTAACATCACAAAATTAATTTCCTCCCCTGCCACTATAACCAGCCAGCAGAACCAGTAAAAGAGGAAAAGAAATGAACAACTTTTACCCATAAAAACTGAACTCCAATTCTATTTCAAAACAGACCCGACATAGAGCAAGAAATAATCAAATCAATACTTCACATTCAAATCAAAAATTTAACATACAAACCCATATATTCGTTCTATCCTATCTTCTTCATCATTTAAATGCCTTTAATCATATTTTGACATTTCAGAACATCTCTTTAACAGTTGAGACTTCCAAGCAGCCATTACAAGTTAACTACTAGCTTTAACCAATTAGTTTATCAAGAACCTTAATTCGTGACCCACTACATGTATAATCTAACCAGTCATCAACAATTTTAACTTCATTATATCTCCATGGCAGACCAATCGGAACAGATTCATGTGAAGACAAACAAAATACTCCCTCCCCTGTGTCACTGAACCCGCAGAACTAGGGGTGGGAATAGGCCAGGCTTTTATCAGGGGCCTACGGCCTAGCCTATTTTAGGCCTAGCTCGGCCTTTTTAGTAAATAGGCCAGGCTTGTTATTAGGCTTGTCGTTAGACCTATTTAAATAAGCAGGCCAGGCTTTTTTCCGGAAAGCCTAGCCTACAAGCCTACAGGCCTGGCCTATTTATTTATTTTTTAAAAATTTATCTTATGATATATAATATAAAATAAATTATATAAGCTATTTACAACATTATCAACTTAGCCTTAATTCTAAGCCTAACACCTTATCATTCATACACAAAACCCAACTCTTTTATTCATTAGTCGTTCACATTTTCTATGATAAAAGCAAGAGAAAAAAAATTAGTTTTATGGTAAAAAACTTTTTATGACATATATAGACTTTTTTTTTAATAAAAGACATACATAGACCTTTAAATAGATTAAAAGGCAATATTTGGAATAAGAGTTATAGGATTTTAAATTTATTTAAATGTTTATATTTTAAGTAGGCTTTTAAAAAAGCTTTTAGGCCTTGTCAGGCTTTTAGAAGGCTCAGGCTCAGGCAAAAAAAAATGTCTACATACAGGCCCAGGCCCAGGCCTAAATGTTACATTTCTGTTGCAGGCCCAGGCCTATTTAGCTAAAGCCTAGTTAGGCCTAGCCTATTTCCATCCCTACGCAGAACCAAACAAGCCAAGAGAGAACAAAAATTACACAGCTTCACACTCAAACAACAAGCAACAAACATCATCAAACATCACAATTTTTTTCTCCCTCTCCTGTCATGGAAGTCGCCGGCCAGAGCATCACAAACAGAGAAGAAACAATAACCCACTACAACTCAAATTAAAATTAATATTACGCACTCAAGTGTTAATTTCATCCTCTTAATCGTGCTTAAAAAAACGAAAATCTCAAAGAAGAACAAGAATCAAATTTCAGCGCTGCAGGGAAAATCTGAACCACCAAGAAACACAACAATTTTAACACCAAAACTACTCATATAAACCTTATTTCGCTTCTCATCATATTCAGTTGAATTTCCCCATCAGTTCTTGCCCGAATCACCAAGGAGGCATCGGTGAACAGTGACAAATTTGTGGTTCTTGGAGAAATTCAATCAAACTCGAATCCTCTCTCAAAATCAATACTCAAATCATCAAAAGCAAATCCTAAGAATCGTTTATATGAATTTAGAAACTTCAAAATCCCCCAGAAATTCGAATCGACCTCCTCCCCTCACTCGCTCAAACCGGCCAAGAAAGAAGGCGAATAAAGAAGAAGAGCTCACCTAGGGTTCATCTAAGCTTCCTGAGTATTTTCCTCCCCTTATTGCCGCCGGTCACCGCCGTTTTTCCCCGGAGTTGCCGCCGGAACGAAGAGAAAGCAGAGAGAACTGAGAGGGAGTGAAGACGAGAGAGAGAGAAGTCGGGGAATGAGAGGGAGAGTGAAGGAAACACGTGGGTGTATATGAAGAGATGAGAAGGAATTGATATTTTTAATGAGTGTTTTATTATTTTGCCCTTTCTTTTATAAATGAAGATATTTTTAATTAGAAGCAGATGTTATTGCCTTTTTCATTTTCTTTTTTCCATTTTTCTCTTAAATAGTAATTTTATTTATCATTCACATTTACAAATAAGCCTGAATTTGCCCTAAAGTAATTTTTCTAGATATAATTTAATTTCTAAATTTATTTATAAGACTTTTTAAATACTAAACAATACCTCAAGGATCTAAATATTCCCTTATTTAAATTCATCTCCCAACTATTTTTCCTTAACTAATAAAGAAAATAAACCTTAAAAATTATTAAAAATACACCTGGCCTTATAAATTTATTTATAAGACTTTTTAATTTCTAAATAATGCTCCAGGATTATAATATTTCCTTATTAACTCTTTTTAAAAATTAAATTTTATCTTCTAATTATTTCTCTTTGTTTCTTTTTAAGAAAATAAGCCTTAAAAATTATTTAAAATATTAAAACATCATAAATTTATTTTTAATGCCTTTTTAATATTTTAATGACATTCTCAAAACATTAAATAACCCCTTATATCTATTTTTTAAATTTTGGGGTGTTACATTAAACATCTTTTCCAACAGAAAATAAAAAAATATATAGATTAGCTTTAGGTAATCCAATTCACTGAAATTGGATTTAATTTGTTCATGCTCTACTCTTTAATTTCACATTGTGCCAAAGAGATGAGGAAAATGACTTAAGTTTTCCTTATTCTATAGGAATTAATCTAATAGTTTTGATGGCCTATACGACAAGGCTAATCAATAATCTATACATACATGTACTGGTTACTTCCTGTTAACATTAACAAGAGTATGGCAATTATTGGATTTTTTTTAAAAATAATAGAAATCATTTCCAAATTTTATTCTCTTTTTTCTCCAATCAAAAGATATTTTTTTATGAAAAAAATTGCAATTGTTATTATTATTATTTTTTCCAACAAAAATGTGTGCTTATGGTAATTTTACTTGTTATATTTTATCTTATATATAATTAGTATGATGACTGCATCTCATTTTTAGATTTATTTGTTGCAGGTAAGGGAATCATGTCTGATCAATTTCCTTAAAATCATTGAATTATCATTGGTGAGTCGAACGATGTAAGCTTAGGCACATATTTATTTTGCAGTCATGTATGATATGTGTGCATGTTTTCTATTTACTTATTCTCCATGTTGACATTTTATTCTTAACAACTAAATAACGTTATATATGGTTGAGAGACTTGAGTGCAGATTTTCTTTCTTCATGCTAATCATATGTTCAAGCATACTTAAAATAAAGTTTAGTTATATGTGTAAAAGGTTTTAAGATAAAAACAAAGACAAATCCAACATCCTGTGGAACATTGTCTAAATAACACTAATTGGTATTATAAATTAATTAATTTATAGTTCATCAAGCACCTAAAAGCATTTTTTAGTTATATCCAAGGTAATTAAACCCGGACCAGCAACTAGCCCGGTCGAGGTAGAGAGTCAGAGGGTCAGTACATAACTAACACATGAGTTAGCCCGATGAAGAATAAAAAATTAACCAAAAAATTATCCAACTAACAATGACTTCCAAAACTCCAAACAATAACTTCACTTACCATTTTGAATCATTAACCAAAAAATAATCCAAATATCAACATTGTTTACAAAATTATTTGACAAAATGACATTATCATATCATATCATACTACTATCCAATGACACAAAATGGTTAGCAACCAATTAGTGACTAATACTAACTATTTATCATATCAAAATAGATATATGATAACAAAATATTTTCACCTTCAACCCTATCATCACTATAATAATAATACTGAACCCAAAAAATATCATTAATTTAAATTTAAAAAAAGGACCGGGTTGACCCACCTAACCGCCGGGTCGCCCGGGTTTTGACCTGGTTAGAACGGTTTTCCCGAGTTTTGACCGAGTCGTTCTGCACCCGGGTTAGCAATCAACCCGTCCCGGTCTAGCACCCGGGTGGGTGGGTACCGGTCCGGGTCGGCTGGGTTTAATAACTATGGTTATAAAAAAGTACCTTTTGAATTTCAAAATTTCATATAAGAAATTTTAACTAGTTGAGTATAGATATTAACAACTGCAAATAACTTATATAAGATTTTGAAATTTTGAATGTATTTTTCCGTAATTTCCCCCATTTTATATAGTGATGCTCTTTTGTGTGTACAAATTTTAAATGTAAAAAAATTTATCATATTCTTTTCATAAATAAACATTTTTAACCACAGAATTTCACTTAATTTCTCATTCTCATGTGATATAGAATATCAATGGACACTTTATATATGAAAATATAAAAGAATAATGCCAGCAAGGGTTGAGTCTAGTTGGAGGATTTAGTCTACCAGCTTGGGTTATGTTGTTTTGTTAATATATGTGATTTTAACAAACTGATCTAATATCCTTAATCTAATTTAGTTAGGTAAATATATTTTATATTTAAGGGTGAATGAGCAATTTTAACAACAAAATTTCGTGCCAAGAGTGTGTGTCACCGTAAAAATTTTTTATGAGTAATAATGTATATGAACTTTACAAAATGGAGCAATTTTTAACACAAATCCTAATACTGTTAAAAATCCATTACTTTTTAATTTTTGTAGGCTCCACATTAATTAGTCTCAAATGATTTTTTAAAATAGGCAAAAGTATATTTTTGCTCCAAAAGAACGTTGTGGTGTTGTATGCTCCTAACACAAAATTTTGTTATTAAAATTGCACCTTTCATTTTTTGAAATGACGATACAAAACTTTATTATTAAAATGGCTCTGTTGACTCTATATTTAACAAGAGAATGAGTAATAAGTAATAATAACCAGCTTAAACTTAAAATGACCAGAACACCCTTACTTACATAAAGGCTATCTAGAGCCGGTAATACGGGTCGAAACCCGTGGGCCAACCCGAAACCCGTAAAAAAATATGGTTATGGGTTTGAAAAAATAGGGCCCATATTAAAATGGGTATTTTGGGCCCGAACCCGTCAAACTCAAGCCCGTGACGGGCTAACCTGAACTCATTTTCGTTTTTTCTTTCTTTTTTTTTATTTTAAAACAAAATCAAATTAAACCCTAATAGTCTAAAGTAATACCATTCCCTTCCTGACTTCCTCACTCAGTCACTCACCTTTCTTCATCTCACTCTCATGTTGGAATAAATATCAGGCTGATCGTTTAACTATGGTAGAAAGAATTTAACTACACTTTATAAAAAGCTCTACCATGGTTAAAAGAGAACAACATCACTTTATAAAACATTAACCATGATAGAAAAATGACAAGATATAATTTTTTAAAATACTATCATAGTTAAAATGGATTAACCTCGGTTGTAACATCCTGATTTTTAATTAGTATAATTTAAATAGCTTTAAGAAATAATTATTTATGATAAATAAGATTTATTGAATATTTACTGGAGTAAATGCTATTTACCCAAAATCTGATTTGTTTAAGGGAAGGAGAATTAAATAATATATATATATATATATTACAAATGTAGGAAAAAGAAAGTAAAGGAAAAGGAATATACACACACATATTACGTGCTCCTCTGTTGTATATATGTATATATATTAAAAAAATAGAGAGAGAGGCAGAAAAGAAGAATGTAAAGACTAAAAAAAAGAAAAATTAATAAAATATAGTAGCACTTTCTCTCTTTGCAGTTTAAAATTCTATCTTATAAGTTCAAATAGGTAATTAAGTCTACTTTTTTTTCAGAAATTTTTTTCATGAAAGTTGTTATGTATAATTTTGTCTTTATAATTATGCCATTTTTGCACTGATTTGGATAAATTTTTGGGTTTGAATTTTGAGTATGTTTTGAGTTTTGATAATAGAAGATTATAGGGATATAGAGTTAAATTAGAAAATAATTTTCATCATTCAGATTTTTCATTTGATGACAGTACGAATTTGAAATCATTTTTCTTATTAAAAGCTCTATGTTTTATGCTCTAGATGTTTTTTGAACCAATGAAACTTGGGATAAATAATTAATTTGAGATATGTAATGTACTATATATTAAAGTGCTGATATTGTGTAATGTGGAACAAACTGCAAATTTGTTACTTAAGATTTTTGTTATAATAGAATTAATTTGATGATTAATTTATTAGGCAAATGAATTGTGTGGGTAATTGATGTGTAGGGATTTGTTGTATTTTGGAATATTTGAAGTTGAACAATATATTCTATGTTTTACTATCATTATTGTTATTTGTAATGTGTTAAAAGTTAAAACTTTGAACTTGAATTTTTAATCTTATGTTGTATATTTGTATTATAATTATATTGTAAACCCCGGTTCTCGTGGGGCTCATTCGAAGAAAAGAAAAAAAGTGATAAAAAATGGCTTAAAAAATGGGTTTTTTTGGGCCCGCCCGAAACCCGAACAATATGGTCCTGGCCGAAAAATCAAACCCATTTTCAAAACGGGTTTTGTTGGGCCCGGCCCGTTTTTTCACGGGTTTTTTTGGGCTCGGCCCGAACCCGACGGGCCCGCCCATATTACCAGCTCTAAGGCTATCCACGCAAGAGGTTATTCAAAATTTGCTTCCCAGACTATCGAACCCTCTCTTCTGGTTTTCCCTATCTCTCTTCCAAAATCACCAATAACTATAGCTGGGAAAACGGGCCAGCCCGCGGGTTGCTGGCTGGCCCGTGACGGGTTATGGGTTACGTGGTGCGGGCCTGTGAGGCCCCCACCTTAATGGGTTGGGAAAACCCCAACCCTAACCCTTTAGTGTGGGTTGGCGAGTTTTTTTTTTTAATTTTTTTTGTGTTTTAAAAATACTATAATAAAAAAATAAAAATTCTAAATCAACAAAAATATATCATAATTGGCTCAAGTAAAATAGAATACCTCAAGTAGTATACAAATATGGACTCCACAATTATATATTTTTTTCTATAAACATCTTCCTAATTTTATTATATTAACAATATTATTAAAAAAGTTTAGATTATACTATACAAACACCACAATTTGTTATGTCAACCACAATTTATATTAGTGAAGTGTCTAAAATATGCCTTAATGAATTAAATAGAGTTTTTCTTTTTTTTTTAATAAAAAAATATATTTGACGGGCTAACCCGCCATCCCGCGGGCTAAATGGTGCGGGCCTGTGCGACCCGCACTTTAATGGGTTGGGATTTTCCCAACCCTAACCCTGCTCAACCCACGGTTCCCAGCTCTAGTAACTAATGAATAATCCTCAACATCAACAATGGCGAATCTCTCAGAGACCTATGCTTGTGCGCCTTCCACATAATCCTAATTTCCAGGCGACCCCAAATCCAACAACATCCTCTACTGCACAGGCAGATCCGTCATCATCCGTCTATGAGGAGCATGCTTATCCTGTCACTGTGGCTCGATACTCTCCTAACAGAATGGCATAGCTGAACATAAGAACAGACATATTCTAGAAACGGCCAGAGCCCTTATGTTTGGAAAAAATGTGCCAAAATTTTATTGGGATGATGCAATTCTTGTAGCAACCTACCTGATAAATAGGATGCCTAGCAAACCTTTATCATATAGAACTCCTCTTCAGGTGCTCAACAATTTTTTCAATCTTCCCTATTTGGAAAATAAACTACCATTAAGGGTATTTGGTTGTGTTAGTTATGTCCATATTCATAATGCCTCTAAGCTTGATCATAGGGCTATCAAATGCATCTCTCTAGGTCCCTCTGGAACGCAGAAAGGATATAAGTGTTATGATCCCTTAAATAAGAGATTATATAATGGATGTTACATTTAATGAGAATGTTCCATATTACTTGGATGTTTCGGCTTAGGGGAAGAAAAATGTGTGTAAGTTTGATCCTCAACCTGATTTTTCTGATCCATTTAAAATTTTAGGAACAAATCCCAATTATTTAGAACCACCCGAAACCATCTCCCAAAACTTAGGATCTGATTCTTTAACTGAACTTGCAAATAACAGATTATTTGCTCCCTTCCCTAGGTTTGAAACAGAAATTATGACAAACAAGTCAGATTTAGTGCCACAAGAGTGTACAAAAGATAAGAGCCCAAGGAGAGATACTAAACGGCACATAGAACAGGTCTACACACGCAGGAACCTGACAGGTAGGGGTCCACAAAAACCTGAACAGCCCCATGAAACTGAACCGTTGGAAAGTCCTCAAAATATGGAAGATGGCAATGGTGGAGGGGGAGATTCAGACCTGAACGTGCCAATTGCAAAGAGAAAACAGCCAAGAGCATGCACAAAGCACCCAATAGAGAGATTTGTGTCATACCAGGCACTTAATCCTAAACATCATGCCTTTGTCACACACCTTGATACTATGCAGGTACCAAAAAATATATATGATGCTCTCACTATCCCTAAATGGAAGAAGGCAGTGTTGGAGGAGATGAACGCCCTAGAAAATAATGATACTTGGGATGTCATTAAGCTTCCTAAGGGAAAATGAGCAGTGGGGTGCAAATGGGTGTTTAATCTCAAGTACAAAGCTAATGGTAGTCTTGAGAAATACAAGGCGAGATTGGTAGCCAAAGGTTTTTCTCAAAAATACGGGTTGGATCATAATGAAACGTTTGCTCTTGTGGCCAAACTTAACACCATCAGAGTACTTCTCTCAATAGCAGCCAACCTTGATTGGCCATTGCACCAAATGGACATAAAAAATGCATTTTTAAATGGTGATCTTAAGGAGGAGGTATACATGAAGATGCCCCCTAGTTTCTCAAAGGAGGACGATCAGGTGTGTAGACTAAAGAAGTTGCTGTATGGTTTAAAGCAGTCCCTAAGAGTGTGGTTTGAGAAATTCACCAATGTCCTGAAGTCACAGGGATACACCCAAGGGCAAAGTGACCACACACTCTTCTTTGAGCAAGCAAAGGGTAAGATTGTGGTCCTTTTAGTGTATGTTGATGATATAATCTTGACAGGGGATGATCCAGATGAAATTATGCGTGTAAAATCAGCACTAAATCAACAATTCCAAGTTAAGGACTTGGGGGAGACGAAGTATTTCTTGGGAATGGAGGTTGCTAGATCCAAGAGAGGGACTTATATTTCTCAAAGGAAATATATCCTAGACTTGTTAAAAGAAACAGGAATGTCAGGATGTAGACCTAGTGTTACCCCAATTCGAGTTGATAAGATACGAGATGAAGGGGATCTAGGGAAACCCGTGGATATAAGGAGGTACCAGAGGATGGTTGGTAAGCTACTTTACTTTTCACATACACGGCCTAACATAGCATATGCTGTTGGGGTAGTGAGTCAACATTCTCATGACCCAAAGCAAAAACATTTGAACGAAGTTTATCCAATCCTACGGTACTTGAAAGGATCTCCAGGACGTGGCTTATCATTTAAGAAATCAGATTCAAGAGAAACTGTTTTATTCACCGATGCTGACTGGGCAGGTGATCAAGAGGATAGAAAATCTACCTCTGGGTACTGCACATTTGTCTAGGGTAATTTAGTGACTTGGAGAAGTAAAAAACATCATGTTTGTCTCAAAATGATGGGAAGAGTGGGGACAAACTTGGCGAGTTGTCTGCAGAGGGTGGCCACAAGGGCAGCATATATGCTGTAAGTTGGAGTCCAGACAGTAAATAGGTAATAATTAGATAGATAAACAAACAAGAATGTATGAGAGCTTACTATGATTTAAAAATGATTTAATTATTAACCTGCATGTATTTATGATCAAACTTAAGCATGCTTGTCAAGCATTCTAATCTCTAAGAACTTCAACACATTCACTATACTGAGTTAATTACAGCCATCACAAAAGAACTATTCTATCTGAATTGTAATTTTTTTATGAAGAAGTTACTTGTTTTTCCTGCCAGGCAGAATATGTTTTGATCGTTTCTTCTCTAGAATTTTTTTATGTCTGTCTTAAACTTCAATCCCATCTGCATTGATTACAGGTGCTTACTGTGTCTGCTGATAAATCTGCAAAGATCTGGGATATTCTTGAAGACGGAAGTGGAAGTTTAAACAAGACTGTATCGAGTTCTAAATCTGGTGGGGTGGAGGATAAGCTTGTTGGCTGTCTTTGGCAGAATAATCATCTTCTCACTGTCTCCCTTGGTGGCATGATTAATTTATATTCAGCAACAGATTTAGATGAAAGTCCTATATCATTATCTGGCTACAGGAAAAATGTAGCTCTTTTGGACTATACTCAACAGAAGTGGAAAGTTGCTCTTGTCATGTAGCTATGATGGAGTGATCTTAAAATGGATTGTAGGCATTGGTTGCTGTGGTAAATTAGATAGTAAACAATTTGGATTAATTAAATTGTTAGCAGCTGGTGAAGAAGAAGTCCTTACAGCTGGATTTGACAACAAGGTAGTTATGATTTGTGATTTGGGGCTCCAAAACCTGTAACATATCAACGGCCAATACAGATGTGCCTCTTGCTTCTTTCTCAGTATCAGAAAAAAGGAGCTTGGTTTTGTTTCAAGCTCCTATAACAGCTTCCTTTAATTTGAATGTATACTTAAGTGCAATTTTTGAAATGAAGGTATGGAGGGTTCCTTTGCAAGAGGCTGATTTCGGAGCTCCTGAGCAAATTGATGTTGGCAGTCAGCCAAAAGACTTGAGCCTTGCCCTTGATTCTCCTTCTAAACTTGCTTTGGTAGCAATTGAATCTGGTATTGTTTTGCTCAACGGTTCAGAAATTGTCGCAACTCATAACCTGGACTTTTCTGTGACTGCATCTGCAATTTCACCTGATGGAAGGGAAGCAATTGTAGGTGGTCAAGATGGTAAATTGCACGTATATTCTGTCTCAGGAAATACACTTACAGAAGAGAAAGTCCTTGAAAAGCATCGTGGTGCTATCAATGTGATGAGATATTCTCCAGATGTTACCATGTTTGCTTCAGCTGACTTGAATCGTGAAGCTGTTGTTTGGGACCGTGACTCTAAAGAGGTAATTTGAGCCGCAAACATTAGTTACATTTATTTTAAGCATTTAAGTTGAATGCTCGGATTTTAAGAAATATGATGTAGTTACATATTCAGATTTAGAGTACAGTTATGATAAAGTTACCTGGAAAAGATAGGTATGAGTATAAGCATGATCCTTCCAAAAAGTGGGTTATGTTTTGAACTGGTTAGATTGACAAAGATATCAGTCCTTTCCTTGAGCTTCCATTTGACTTTAAAAGTTATATCTTGCAGGTGAAGCTTAATAACATGTTATTTCACACTGCACGTATTAATTGCCTAGCTTGGTCACCTGATAGCACCCTCACAGCTACTGGATCTCTTGATACATGTGTCATCATATATGAAATTGGAAAGCCGGCATCAAGCCGCAGAACCATAAAAGGAGCTCATCTAGGTGGAGTCTATGGGTTGGCTTTTACTGATGATGATAGCATGGTCAGTGCCGGAGAAGATGGCTGTATTCGTGTTTGGAAATTGTCTTCGGATTAAACTTAGCTTCAGAACAACCACTAATATCCTACCTTACAAATGCTTGCTTCATTTTTGCGGTAAGAAATATGGAGCTCTTCTGTCTTGCGTTTTGATGTCCAACGATTTGTCCTGTTGGTGGGAAGAAGATCTTTAAAGGCAACTCCTAGTTATTGCCATGGAAGCTGGCAATGTTTTCAAGGGACAGAATGAATGCAGTTAAAAGCAATGTAGGTCAAAGGAACATTTTAATATTGACTCACACACTAAGATGATGTACCCTGCAGATCAATTGCAGAGGAAAAGAGATTATAGATATAATACAATAAAAAGTTTTCTTACTAATATTAGAGAAGAACTTGGATTGCGTCTTGAACGATTCTGTGCATATTTTTTTACTGTTAAGCATATTTTTTGGCTGTCGACACGGCATAGGCATTAATTAATCCTTATGTTCAATGTGTTAAAATTCAAATCAAGCTTTTAAAGTCAAATATTGCTGCAAGGAGGAAGTCATGAAATGCTGTACATAAAAGTCAAAAAGTTCTGCATGGTTTTACAAGTAAAGTTACATACGTATCTCACTTTAGGAAAAAAGGTCCAAAATTACTACTGCACATTTTTGGACATATACTAAATATATTTAATAAACAATTTGTAGTAAAGTTTGAAAGCAATACACATGCATCTTCTACACATGATGTGGCGGTTTCTACAATCATCTTGGCAGTGAAGATTGGTCAAAGAAGGCATCACAAGAATTGTCTAAAGGCTTCTTCAAAGGCGGCATTTTCTCTCTATATATATGTGGGCAGCCATGTATGTTTGCTTGTGAGTTGTGCGTGTATTTGTAGTGCGTGAGTGAGAGAAAAATTAAGGAGAGAATTAGAAAGAGCAAAGCTCTTATTATGTAAAAGTGCTGTAGCACTTAAGTGTGAGAGTGGTGCATTAGAAATAAGAGGGAAGAGAGCAAAGCTCTAGTAAAATTGAGAGAGTGCTGAAGCACATATTTGAGAGAGAGAAAAATAGTGAGTTCCCTATTTTGTGAGTTGTATTTTGTGAGTTGTAATATTTTGCTCATTGTGTAGTATAAAAATACCCTTATTGCCCACCACACCTTCCAACAAGTGGCATCAGAGCCAGGTTCGTGCAAACACCAAGATGTCAAATATGTTCCAGTTCCAAGTTCCAAAGTTAACAAAGACAAATTACGGCAATTGGAGTATACAAATGAAAGTCCTACTTGGAGCTCTTGATTGTTGGGATTTGGTTGAAACTGGTTATGAAGTCCCAGCAGATGCAGCAGCTGAAGCAGCCCTCTCAAATGAAGACAAAAGAGTGCTGAGGAAAAATCGAGAAAGAGATAGCAAGGCGCTAAACGCAATTCATCAAAGCATTGATGAATCAACCTTTGAAAGAATTTTTGGAGCAAAAACATCTAAGGAGGCATGGGAGATTTTGCAAAAATCTCTTCAAGGAGCAGAAAAAGCCAAAAAGATACGTTTGCAAACTCTTAGAGCTGAATTTGAGACGTTAAAAATGAAAACGTCAGAAAGTGTAGATGATTATGTCACTCGAGTAAAATCGGTGGCTAACGAGATGAAGAGAAATGGAGAAACTCTTGATGATGTCAGAGTAATGGAGAAGATTTTGCGTTCACTAGCACGCAAATTCAATTATGTTGTTGCCGCAATTGAAGAATCGAAGGATTTATCACAAATATCCTTTGATGAGCTTGTGGGTTCCCTTCAAGCCCATGAGCAAAAGATGAAACAGAATGATGACTCTGAAAATTTAGAACAAGCTTTGCAAAGCAAGCTGTCTTTAAATGAAGATAGAGCAAGCAGCAGCTCTAGACAAAATTTTGATAACCGTGGAGGATATCATGGAGGATATAGAGGAAGAAACAGAGGTGGTCGAGGACAACGTGGACGTGGCCATCGATCATATGGTAGAGGACAGTCAAGTGAAGAATCTCAAACGCTAAGTCGTGGAAGAGGAGTTCGTGGCAGACGTCGAAGTCGAGGTCGAGGAAGATCTCAACAGAGAGATAAATCTCATATACAGTGTTATAACTGTAATAAATATGGCCATTATAGCTATGAGTGCAGAACGACTCCTAAACAAGAAGAAAGAAGCCATGTTGCAACAGTAGATGAAGAACATGTGGAATCTTACATATTCCTCACTTATAAAGAAATTCAAGAATCCAAGGAAAATACCTGGTATCTTGATAATTGTGCCAGTAATCATATGTCTGGTCGGAAAGAGTTGTTCGTAGAACTAGATGAAAAGGTTCATGGACGAGTAACTTTTGGAGATGATTCACACGCAGATATCAAAGGCAGAGGCAAAATTATGATCACTCAGAAGAACGGGAAAAAGAAGTACATAACCGATGTATATTATGTACCGGCCTTAAAAAGCAACATCATCAGCATTGGACAGCTAAGTGAAATCGGATATGAGGTGGTGATAAAAGACTGTTCATTAACCTTGAGGAACAAATATGGAGAATTAGTTTCCAAGGTCAAAATGACGAAAAATCGCCTTTTCACTATCGACCTCGAATCAGAAGAACTGAAGTGCATGAAAGCTTCCATTAAAGATGACTCGTGGCTATGGCATCTAAGATATGGACATCTTGGATTTTCTGGCCTGAAACTGTTAGCTAAGGCAAAGATGGTGAACGGACTACCAGAAATAAATCCACCAGATCATTTATGTGAAGCATGCATGAAAGGGAAACAACATAGACAAAGCTTTGAAATTGGAAAATCGCGAAGAGCAAGAAGACCGCTCAAGATTGTGCACTCAGATTTAGCTGGCCCGTTTGACATACCATCACTTGGAGGAAGCAGATATTACCTAACCTTTATTGATGATTTTAGTAGAAAAAGTTGGGTATATTTCCTTAAAGAAAAATCAGAAACTCTTGAAAAATTCAAGGAGTTTAAAGCAATGGTTGAAAAACAAAGTGGGTATTATCTGAAGATACTCAGATCTGATAGAGGAGGTGAGTATACTGCAAACTTATTTGAAGACTTTGTTAAAGGACATGGGATCATTCATCAACTGACTGTTAGATACACTCCTCAACAAAACGGAGTTGCGGAAAGAAAGAATCGCACTATTCTCAACATGGCAAGGAGCATGGTGAAAGGTAAGCACCTACCAAGAAACTTTTGGGCAGAAGCAGTTCATTGTGCAGTTTACCTATTAAATCGTTGTCCAACAAAAAGTGTGCAAAATATGACACCAAATGAAGTGTGGAGTGGTAAAAAGCCTGGAGTCGGACACCTAAAAATTTTTGGGTGTATAGCATATGCTCATGTTCCAGAACAAGTCAGAAAGAAGCTAGATGATAGAGGTGAGAAGTGTATTTTCATTGGCTATGATAAACGAAGCAAAGCTTACAGATTGTATAATCCTCTCACAAAGAAGGTGATCATCTCAAGAGATGTTGAGTTTGATGAAGCTGACTATTGGAGATGGAGCGAAGAAGAAGAGAAAGTTGAAGGTTTATTCTTCCGTGATAATGATGAAGATAATTCCCTCATTCAAAATAATGAAGGTAATGGCCAAAGTCCTCCACCAAGTCCAGTTGCAACAACTCCATCAGCATCACCAAGTAGCAGCAGTAGCTCAAGTGAAGCTCCCATAAAGACACGTAGTCTCCGTGAGATTTATAATGACACTGAACCTATAGAGACATATCTTAATTATTCCTTATTTTGCTTGATGGCTGAATGTAATCCAGTGACATATCAAGAAGCTGCAGAAGATGACAAATGGAAGAAAGCTATGGATGAAGAAATTACTGCTATCAAAAGAAATGATACATGGGAATTAACAAATCTGCCGAAAGGACATAGTCCAATTGGAGTCAAATGGGTGTACAAGATGAAAACCAACAAAGAAGGACAAGTTGAAAAGTACAAAGCAAGACTTGTTGCCAAAGGATACAAGCAGAAATATGGAATTGATTATGATGAAGTGTTTGCTCCAGTAGCAAGAATTGACACCGTGAGGCTTCTCACAGCACTTGCAGCACAAAACCAGTGGAAGATTTATCAGATGGACGTGAAGTCAGCATTTCTAAATGGCTACCTTGAAGAAGAAGTTTATATTGAGCAACCGCCTGGATATGTGAAAAAAGGGCAAGAAGACAAAGTCTATCGCCTCAAGAAAGCTTTATATGGATTAAAGCAAGCTCCGCGGGCATGGAATACCAGAATTGATGAATATTTTCAGAAGAATGGATTTGTGAAAAGTCCATATGAGCATGCCTTATACACGAAGAAGAACAAAACTGGAGACATCATCATCGTGTGCCTATATGTGGATGATATGATCTTCACCGGAAACAATCCAGGTATGTTCAATGACTTTAAGAAAGCTATGACTAAAGAATTTGAAATGACAGACATAGGTGAAATGTCATACTTTCTTGGAGTTGAAGTGAAACAAATGAGAGATGGCATATTTGTGTCTCAAAAGAAGTATGCAGAAGAAATTTTGAGAAAGTTCAGAATGCAAGACTGTAGGCAAGTAACCACGCCAGCGGAACCAGGCATGAAGTTAAGTATTGATTCAACACATGAGCCAGTGGATCCAACGTTGTTTAGAAGCATTGTTGGAAGTTTAAGATACTTGACTATCTCGAGGCCAGATATTATGTACGCAGTTGGACTGGTTAGCAGATTTATGGAGAAACCAAAACAAGATCACTGGATTGCTGCAAAGAGAATTTTGAGATACATCAAAGGTACGATAGATCATGGCCTATTTTACACACATTCTAAAGAATCAAAATTAGTTGGTTACTCAGACAGTGATTATGGGGGAGACTTGGATGATCGGAAAAGCACGTCTGGATATTTATTCCATCTTGGCTCAGCAGCATTTTCATGGTCATCAAAGAAGCAGCAAACAGTTGCTTTATCAACTTGTGAAGCAGAATACATAGCCGCTGCAGCATGCACCTGTCAAGCAATTTGGCTAAAAAATATTTTGGGTGAATTATCCTTTACACAAGAAGGACCAATCACAATATATGTTGACAACAAGTCTACCATCTCACTTGCAAAGAATCCAGTGTCCCACAGCCGTAGTAAGCACATTGATACAAAGTATCATTTCATCCGTGAACAAGTGAAGAACAAGGAAGTGGAATTAGTCTACTGCAGTACTGAAGACCAGTTAGCAGATATATTTACGAAGCCATTGAAAGCAGATATATTTCATATGCTCAAAAGGAAACTTGGAATGACAAGCTTAATTTGAGGGGGAGTGTTAAAATTCAAATCAAGCTTTTAAAGTCAAATATTGCTGCAAGGAGGAAGTCATGAAATGCTGTACATAAAAGTCAAAAAGTTCTGCATGGTTTTACAAGTAAAGTTACATACGTATCTCACTTTAGGAAAAAAGGTCCAAAATTACTACTGCACATTTTTGGACATATACTAAATATATTTAATAAACAATTTGTAGTAAAGTTTGAAAGCAATACACATGCATCTTCTACACATGATGTGGCGGTTTCTACAATCATCTTGGCAGTGAAGATTGGTCAAAGAAGGCATCACAAGAATTGTCTAAAGGCTTCTTCAAAGGCGGCATTTTCTCTCTATATATATGTGGGCAGCCATGTATGTTTGCTTGTGAGTTGTGCGTGTATTTGTAGTGCGTGAGTGAGAGAAAAATTAAGGAGAGAATTAGAAAGAGCAAAGCTCTTATTATGTAAAAGTGCTGTAGCACTTAAGTGTGAGAGTGGTGCATTAGAAATAAGAGGGAAGAGAGCAAAGCTCTAGTAAAATTGAGAGAGTGCTGAAGCACATATTTGAGAGAGAGAAAAATAGTGAGTTCCCTATTTTGTGAGTTGTAATATTTTGCTCATTGTGTAGTATAAAAATACCCTTATTGCCCACCACACTTTCCAACACAATGGTTTAATTACTGGGTCCTTGATTAAATAAACTGTTGAACTGGTAGAATAAAAAATGTATATAAATGAGTAAGGAATATTAAATTTAGAAACTTTAAATCATAAACAAGGAAGAATGGGGAGCTTTTTTTTTTTTTTTTGGACAAAGTAATGGGGTGCTTTTTCAAACCATAAATTCTGACATTGTTGAGTCCCTGGGTTTATAATCTTTATCAGTTCGCTTGCGCCATAGACCAGTTGGGTTATGCCTGAACTGGCCTCAACTCTGTAATGTTTATTCCTTTACATTCATTTACGTATTTGGACCCTCTCATGTGAGATACATGACTGTCTTGTTAGGCCAAAAATGGAGCATGGACAAATTTTAACTCGAGTGTGGTGGGTCTCACATGGATGGATCTCACAGAATGTATGGGTCCCACATACATGTTCTGATTTTATCTCTCGTGGCATTTTCATGTTCTATCTTCCCACGCTGATTCTGTGATTCAAATCCGCCATCTTTTATATGTTCTATGATTTATGATAACTGTGCTGCAATAAATAATTGTGTACTAGCGCAGAAGCATGACTTTATCCTGTAGTTGTACATCAGCCTCTATTTTTTTTTTCTTTTATTTTGCCAAATAAGATTATATTCATATATAGACAGGACCATACACCAGTGTTAAAACAATCACTTGATTACATGATTAGCTTCTAATAGAACAAAATATAGACAATTAGTTGCTTCATCCTGGATCCAAAGCATTGTTAATGTCTTCAACCGAAATCCTGTGCAGCTGAAAAGGAGGTTGTCATCCAGTCCACTGGGCATGATCCCTTACGAAGCCTTAGCAGCCCAGTTGGCTGCGCTATGTGCTTCTCTTGGAACATACTCAAAGAAATACTTTCATATGATATATTTAACTACTTTGATTAGACTAAACTAAGGATATTATATATGTTGGTATGTGGTTTTTTCTAAAACACCCCAACCATTTTCCCTTATTCCTCCCTCATTTCTTAATTATTATTAGAGGAGCAATAATATGGATAATTTAGGAAAAAATTGACAAAAATTAGAATTATGTCTTATATTTAAGATTAAGGCCAACTCTGCAAATACTAGGAGTGGAGGGAGTAGTTCCGTCCAATATTCCTTAGAGCAAGGATATTTTCCAAAATGATGTCACACCTTCAACAAGGAGAAGTCCATCCCTCGTTCATTTGACTAACATATGGCAATCTGATTCAAAAACATCTTCCAGCGGATTCGCATCTGCAAAACTCACTGCTTCATGCATGACCATACATTCCCCCATGAAAGCTGATGCAGCAATAGCCCGTTTAGTAGTCCATCAAATAACCAGCCCTTTGAGTCTCTCAGCACAAAAGCTATGGATACCACAGCCTCTACTAGCAAAATAGAGAGAGAAATATCAGTGGCTTACCTCAATCTGACAATGGAGGTGAGCCACATATGCTGCCATCTTACTCTTTGTTTCATCACAAATTTCTTTGGTAAATCGAATCTACGAGGATTGAAGGAATCGATTATTAATAGACATGTATTCTCTTCCTTATTCACTCGTCCGCTCTTGCTCAATCACTGAACGATTAGTATCAACTTTTAACTGTTTAGATTTGTTTGTATGCTTAAAACTTTGACATCTTAATTAAAATGTTGACTCTAAGAACATTGAAATTTGACCTGAATGATTCTAAGAGCAAGGAGATTAGACATTTTCACATGAGGGTCTAATTGCTTATAAGAAGTCCCATGTCCCATGTGGTTTGCTAATATATGAAGATAGATGCAGTGAAGAAATAAAACATGAATAGACAGTTAAAACGGCTATATTGGGTTTAAGAGTTGTAAAACCTTAAGGAGGCATAATTTTATGGAAGATTTTCTTTATTTTATTCAGCTATATGCTTTTTTACTGAAAATTTTATGAATAATGTATCTTACCACGTATTTGGTAGGTGGATTGATTACGTGATTAATGAGAAATATTACCAGGTTAATACTTAATACTACTTTTGGTCCTTGAACATTGGATCTATTTGGGTTTTGGTCCCTAAACTTTAAAATCGTTGGTTTTGGCCCTTGAACTTTCACTCAGTTATGGTTTTTTGATCCCTGAACTTTTAAAACGGTAGTTTAAGTCTTTGAACTTTCATTAAATTTTTGTTTTAGTCCCTGAACTTTAAAAAACCTTGAAAAATCAGCGATAAAAGCTTATAAATGGGACAAAGTTGGGGAACCAAAACCAAAATTGTGTGAAAGTTCAAAGACCAAAACTACCGTTTTAAATTTGAGAGACCAAAAATCAAAATTGAGTTAAAGTTCAATAATCAAAACCACCAATTTCAAATTTCATGGATCAAAACCAAAATCGAGTGAAAGTTCAAAGACCAAAAGTAATACTCCCTCTGGTCCGAATAAAAGAGGTATCATGGCAATTTTTTTGGTTCAAAATATAAGAGGTAACATATAAAAGTTATAGTAATAAATGCTTGTTTTCTATTTATGTCCTTGTATATTAAATGATGAAAGGAATGGAGAGAAAGTGTGTATGATAAATGAATGAAAGTAAAAAAATAGAAAACTTCATTAAATCTGCCCATAATAAATTATTCCAACATGTTTTTATTGAAATGTATAAAAATGTTAACTGCCCCTTATAATAGAGATGGAGACTGGAATGAGTAGTATTATTAACTGTTCGCCACGCGCCGCAAGTGCACGGGTCGCGCCAAGTAATAAAATGATGAGTAGAGTATCGTTCCCACGAGGATTTGTCCAAAACCCGGTCAAACAATGATTATCACACTCTCGCCCAATTTGAGTGAAACAAATGCTGAGATTGAAAATAAACTAAGAAAATAAATTATAAACAAGTGATTCCCCAACTTCAAGGATAAAAAGGGTCCTAGGATTATCTATCCCCCTTTGTACTTCTCAAAACTCAATCAACCTCCCCTCAATAAGCTCTCAACGAAACCACGTGCTAATCTAGGGTTCAAAGAGTACTTGTAATGCTCTCTCGAGTCAAGAACAAGTGTTTAGTCCTATTCTTTGCACAATCTCTTGCCACAATTTGATAGAACCCAATTATCACACTCCAACCCTAATGTGACTATGCAAGGCTAGCAAGTATATCTCTATCTTACCAACAAAACCATCCGTTCGTCATGCAAACTTCCGGTTCTTGCACTACTTTACCCAAGTTCTACACTCAACCTAGCTCTCTCGAGTCATAAATCAAGCGAACACAACATCTAAATGGTGATCAAGCACTTAGAAGCATTAAGAACGGGGTAAAATAAGCACATAGATATCATTAATCACAAATCAAGAGGAAGAATCAAGAATCAATACATACAAGGGTTCAAAATAATCCTAGAATCAAAGTATTTAGCTACTCATGTTCTACAACTCCAAGGGAGCATATATATACACATTACAAATCAGAACAAGAGAAGAGAATGAAGAAGGAAGAGATAAACCAAGAGAGGAAGCCCAAATCTCTTTGAAGCTCCGAGCCCAAGCCAAATCCCCCCAATCTCCAAGCCCTAGCAGAGCCAAACACGCCCAAAATACGCCCAGAAGTCGAAGAATGAGGACTCACAACGAAGCCCTAGCTTTTATATCAGTGAAAACGCGCCTGATCTGTCCAAAACGCGCAGAAACGCGAAGTTCGCCGTGGGTCTCGCCGCGGCGAGCCCACGGCGAAGTCCAAAAATTACAGAATCAAGAGTCGCTCGCCGTGGCTTTCGCCGCGGCGAGCTGACGGCGAGCTCTACAAAAAGGGGCAGAGGCAGATTCACTTCGCCGCGGCTTTCGCCGCGGCGAACTCCACGGCGAAGTCCCTGCTTCTCTGGTGCTTTGCTCTGCTTTCTTATTTCTTTGGCTGCTTTGGCTTCTTCTTATTTTTGTTCAATTGAGGGTTTGGAGGAGGGCTAACATCTCTTGCTTATTGCTTCAATTTATTCCTACAAAAATTATATACAATAACATAAGAAACCAACTACAAAAACAATCAAAATCTATATAAATATACAATAATGTGCAACCGAAGATCAAATGAGCATTTTCCCTCTTGAGTAACCAAAATGTATCAATAATAGACAAAAACTCAAGTAAATATACTCAAATAATCATGACTTTCTAGGAGTCATCACACCCCCAAACTTAGACTTTTACTCGTCCTCGAGTAAAACCAACTATGAGATTTTAGATTGATGAAGTATCCTCTTACTATGCATGCAGAGAGCTTTCCTCATGGGTTGCTCAAGAAGATATATTCAATGGGAAAGCAATGGAATATGGAAGAATGCAAAACTCACACATTAAGAACAGACTTCCCAACAATTATTGAGTGAGTGAGTGCACAGTTAGAGAACAATTCTTCAGCAATTGTCAAAAAGAAAATTGCAACATTTCAATATATATTTAGCTCTCTCAACATTCAAAACTTCATAAGCCTACTCTCTTCCTCTCTCTCCACCAAAAGAATTTTTCTTACATAAATTCAAAATCAATGGGACTTGCAAGGCTTGTAATGAGGCCAAGGGTTAAGCTCATAGAAAGAAAGGTATAAATAGGATTCAAATATCTTGAGATAAATGACAATACATAGCTCATCTTTCTTTTCTATCCAAAATTCCCTTCCAAAATTCAAACCATTCCCCCAAACTTATCTTAAAATGATGTATGTGCACTCCAAGTCTTATTGAAACTAAATTCTTTTTCTTTTTCTTCTCTTTTCATCTTTTTTTTTTTTTTTCATAAACTGGCAATGACTTTGGAGTACAAGATTTGAACATCATGCACCACTTACACTCCCACACCAATTTTTTTTTTTAGCAACCATCCAATACCTTCTACCAATGATTGATCAATTATCTCAAAATTCGGGTAGTTCATGGTTTTTCGGGTTACAACGGTTAAGGTCTATTGTGGACTCCAAAAAGAAAATTCATATGGTTTTTCATTATAAGGCTCAAAGAGGGTGCAAATGGAATTATGTCAAAGGTTGGCTTGAAAGGCTCAAACTCATTGAAAAGAATGCCCATATCATTTTCCAAACTCATGTAAAATCATTACAAAGCCTCAAGAGATTCCAAGATAGGTTCTAGAGTCTATCGGCTGAGAAAGAAAATGTAAACTGAAATGCTACAACATCTCCAAACAAAGACTGTCAACTCATTTCCAACTCAAGTGTACTAAAAATTCTATTTCATTTTAATTTTCAAAATGGTCAGAAAGCCAGTCTCAATAATGCAGATCAAGCATTCAAAAATATTAACCACAGTTTCCTCTCAAACATATAATCTAAGCAACCATTCTATCATTGGATCCCACATTTAGTTCAGTGGATACTGAATCAATCCAAATCATGCTTATTGTAAAATGACAAGTAAACGTCCAAGTTTCCAAAATTGAAATTCATGTCAATGTAATCAGCAGTTTATCATCAATTCAGTCAGATCAAAGCAAAATTGGAAATGCAAGAAACTTCCCTATAAATTCTCTTTGTGCTCCAAGCTTGCTTTCCTTTGCCTCATGTAAACTTTGATGACAAACCTCGAAAATGCTCAAAAGAAGTCACACCTACTAAAGAAAAACAACAAAGAAAACTATTAAACTTTTAAAACTTGGGTTGCCTCCCAAGAAGCGCTAAGTTTATAGTCTTCAGCCAGACTTTCCTAATACTAATCATACGTATCAAAAACAAAAATCACCTTGTCTTCATTTCTCTTCAAAAGACAAGGTTCCAAAAATATTGGGAGTTCAACTATACAAGAATTACATGCTCCCTCAATCACGAATGATTTTAAGGAGCATGATACATTATGGCACATGGGAGGTATCAATTCAATTGTTTCAACTTTATCCTCATTAACCCCCAAATACTTTGAAAACCCAATAAAATCAACTTGACTCTCATCAGTAAGAGCCAAGCTATCAGTAGGAGGATTTTGAACACACATTGCAGGGATATCCTCTCTATGCTCTTGTTCCCAATGACAAAAATTAGGCTCCTCACTCGAAACCTCAATTGGAAACTCAATGATGCTCTCTCCCTCTTCAATTTCTAGCTCACAATCACCCACAAAAGTAGTACAAGACATTGACAGCACATTATCACTTCCCACAGACAATTCCTCACTTGAAATGGCCTCTTCCACATCATAGTCATTTGAACTATCAATGAAAACACCATTTTGCTTTAAAGACTCAATGGTTGATGCCATTTCATTTGCCCTAGATGCTAAACTTTCAAGAGCTAATTCATGTTCATTCAATTTCTCTTTTGTCCAAGCTCTTATTTCATTTTGATTATCCAAAATACGTTGAAGCATCTCCTCTACAGTGGGCTTTTTCTCATGAATGGGAGTGATTTCATCTGAATGATTGGGTGAGGATTGATAACATGATGCATATGAAGGGAAAGAAACATTTGGATCCCAAGACAATGAATGCTCATGATTCCAACTAGGGTAAAAAGAATTATCATGCCAATCAGTTTGAACCCTATTGAAATCATCCCCTACATAATCCAAGGTTGAGACATGGGGGCATTGATCAATATAATGATTATCTCCACAAAAATTGCAACAAATGTACTCACAGTGAGTTTCAAAAGCATTAGGATCATAGCAATAAGGTAGATAATCATTATCCTGTTCAAATCCACTACATTCCCCATTTGTCCACCAAGGATAATCCATAACAAAATTTAAAAGAAAATAAATAACAAACTAAAAAGAAAAACAAAGAAAACAAATATACACATAAGAACACAAGAAAAGAAACTACACAAGAAAAATAAACACACAAACAAATATATACACACTCAAGCTTAAGCTACTAGGCTCTAATCAAGGTTAACCAAGGACGGTTTTGGGAAACAAATCCCCGGCAACGGCGCCAAAAACTTGTTCGCCACGCGCCGCAAGTGCACGGGTCGCGCCAAGTAATAAAATGATGAGTAGAGTATCGTTCCCACGAGGATTTGTCCAAAACCCGGTCAAACAATGATTATCACACTCTCGCCCAATTTGAGTGAAACAAATGCTGAGATTGAAAATAAACTAAGAAAATAAATTATAAACAAGTGATTCCCCAACTTCAAGGATAAAAAGGGTCCTAGGATTATCTATCCCCCTTTGTACTTCTCAAAACTCAATCAACCTCCCCTCAATAAGCTCTCAACGAAACCACGTGCTAATCTAGGGTTCAAAGAGTACTTGTAATGCTCTCTCGAGTCAAGAACAAGTGTTTAGTCCTATTCTTTGCACAATCTCTTGCCACAATTTGATAGAACCCAATTATCACACTCCAACCCTAATGTGACTATGCAAGGCTAGCAAGTATATCTCTATCTTACCAACAAAACCATCCGTTCGTCATGCAAACTTCCGGTTCTTGCACTACTTTACCCAAGTTCTACACTCAACCTAGCTCTCTCGAGTCATAAATCAAGCGAACACAACATCTAAATGGTGATCAAGCACTTAGAAGCATTAAGAACGGGGTAAAATAAGCACATAGATATCATTAATCACAAATCAAGAGGAAGAATCAAGAATCAATACATACAAGGGTTCAAAATAATCCTAGAATCAAAGTATTTAGCTACTCATGTTCTACAACTCCAAGGGAGCATATATATACACATTACAAATCAGAACAAGAGAAGAGAATGAAGAAGGAAGAGATAAACCAAGAGAGGAAGCCCAAATCTCTTTGAAGCTCCGAGCCCAAGCCAAATCCCCCCAATCTCCAAGCCCTAGCAGAGCCAAACACGCCCAAAATACGCCCAGAAGTCGAAGAATGAGGACTCACAACGAAGCCCTAGCTTTTATATCAGTGAAAACGCGCCTGATCTGTCCAAAACGCGCAGAAACGCGAAGTTCGCCGTGGGTCTCGCCGCGGCGAGCCCACGGCGAAGTCCAAAAATTACAGAATCAAGAGTCGCTCGCCGTGGCTTTCGCCGCGGCGAGCTGACGGCGAGCTCTACAAAAAGGGGCAGAGGCAGATTCACTTCGCCGCGGCTTTCGCCGCGGCGAACTCCACGGCGAAGTCCCTGCTTCTCTGGTGCTTTGCTCTGCTTTCTTATTTCTTTGGCTGCTTTGGCTTCTTCTTATTTTTGTTCAATTGAGGGTTTGGAGGAGGGCTAACATCTCTTGCTTATTGCTTCAATTTATTCCTACAAAAATTATATACAATAACATAAGAAACCAACTACAAAAACAATCAAAATCTATATAAATATACAATAATGTGCAACCGAAGATCAAATGAGCATTTTCCCTCTTGAGTAACCAAAATGTATCAATAATAGACAAAAACTCAAGTAAATATACTCAAATAATCATGACTTTCTAGGAGTCATCACACCCCCAAACTTAGACTTTTACTCGTCCTCGAGTAAAACCAACTATGAGATTTTAGATTGATGAAGTATCCTCTTACTATGCATGCAGAGAGCTTTCCTCATGGGTTGCTCAAGAAGATATATTCAATGGGAAAGCAATGGAATATGGAAGAATGCAAAACTCACACATTAAGAACAGACTTCCCAACAATTATTGAGTGAGTGAGTGCACAGTTAGAGAACAATTCTTCAGCAATTGTCAAAAAGAAAATTGCAACATTTCAATATATATTTAGCTCTCTCAACATTCAAAACTTCATAAGCCTACTCTCTTCCTCTCTCTCCACCAAAAGAATTTTTCTTACATAAATTCAAAATCAATGGGACTTGCAAGGCTTGTAATGAGGCCAAGGGTTAAGCTCATAGAAAGAAAGGTATAAATAGGATTCAAATATCTTGAGATAAATGACAATACATAGCTCATCTTTCTTTTCTATCCAAAATTCCCTTCCAAAATTCAAACCATTCCCCCAAACTTATCTTAAAATGATGTATGTGCACTCCAAGTCTTATTGAAACTAAATTCTTTTTCTTTTTCTTCTCTTTTCATCTTTTTTTTTTTTTTTCATAAACTGGCAATGACTTTGGAGTACAAGATTTGAACATCATGCACCACTTACACTCCCACACCAATTTTTTTTTTTAGCAACCATCCAATACCTTCTACCAATGATTGATCAATTATCTCAAAATTCGGGTAGTTCATGGTTTTTCGGGTTACAACGGTTAAGGTCTATTGTGGACTCCAAAAAGAAAATTCATATGGTTTTTCATTATAAGGCTCAAAGAGGGTGCAAATGGAATTATGTCAAAGGTTGGCTTGAAAGGCTCAAACTCATTGAAAAGAATGCCCATATCATTTTCCAAACTCATGTAAAATCATTACAAAGCCTCAAGAGATTCCAAGATAGGTTCTAGAGTCTATCGGCTGAGAAAGAAAATGTAAACTGAAATGCTACAACATCTCCAAACAAAGACTGTCAACTCATTTCCAACTCAAGTGTACTAAAAATTCTATTTCATTTTAATTTTCAAAATGGTCAGAAAGCCAGTCTCAATAATGCAGATCAAGCATTCAAAAATATTAACCACAGTTTCCTCTCAAACATATAATCTAAGCAACCATTCTATCATTGGATCCCACATTTAGTTCAGTGGATACTGAATCAATCCAAATCATGCTTATTGTAAAATGACAAGTAAACGTCCAAGTTTCCAAAATTGAAATTCATGTCAATGTAATCAGCAGTTTATCATCAATTCAGTCAGATCAAAGCAAAATTGGAAATGCAAGAAACTTCCCTATAAATTCTCTTTGTGCTCCAAGCTTGCTTTCCTTTGCCTCATGTAAACTTTGATGACAAACCTCGAAAATGCTCAAAAGAAGTCACACCTACTAAAGAAAAACAACAAAGAAAACTATTAAACTTTTAAAACTTGGGTTGCCTCCCAAGAAGCGCTAAGTTTATAGTCTTCAGCCAGACTTTCCTAATACTAATCATACGTATCAAAAACAAAAATCACCTTGTCTTCATTTCTCTTCAAAAGACAAGGTTCCAAAAATATTGGGAGTTCAACTATACAAGAATTACATGCTCCCTCAATCACGAATGATTTTAAGGAGCATGATACATTATGGCACATGGGAGGTATCAATTCAATTGTTTCAACTTTATCCTCATTAACCCCCAAATACTTTGAAAACCCAATAAAATCAACTTGACTCTCATCAGTAAGAGCCAAGCTATCAGTAGGAGGATTTTGAACACACATTGCAGGGATATCCTCTCTATGCTCTTGTTCCCAATGACAAAAATTAGGCTCCTCACTCGAAACCTCAATTGGAAACTCAATGATGCTCTCTCCCTCTTCAATTTCTAGCTCACAATCACCCACAAAAGTAGTACAAGACATTGACAGCACATTATCACTTCCCACAGACAATTCCTCACTTGAAATGGCCTCTTCCACATCATAGTCATTTGAACTATCAATGAAAACACCATTTTGCTTTAAAGACTCAATGGTTGATGCCATTTCATTTGCCCTAGATGCTAAACTTTCAAGAGCTAATTCATGTTCATTCAATTTCTCTTTTGTCCAAGCTCTTATTTCATTTTGATTATCCAAAATACGTTGAAGCATCTCCTCTACAGTGGGCTTTTTCTCATGAATGGGAGTGATTTCATCTGAATGATTGGGTGAGGATTGATAACATGATGCATATGAAGGGAAAGAAACATTTGGATCCCAAGACAATGAATGCTCATGATTCCAACTAGGGTAAAAAGAATTATCATGCCAATCAGTTTGAACCCTATTGAAATCATCCCCTACATAATCCAAGGTTGAGACATGGGGGCATTGATCAATATAATGATTATCTCCACAAAAATTGCAACAAATGTACTCACAGTGAGTTTCAAAAGCATTAGGATCATAGCAATAAGGTAGATAATCATTATCCTGTTCAAATCCACTACATTCCCCATTTGTCCACCAAGGATAATCCATAACAAAATTTAAAAGAAAATAAATAACAAACTAAAAAGAAAAACAAAGAAAACAAATATACACATAAGAACACAAGAAAAGAAACTACACAAGAAAAATAAACACACAAACAAATATATACACACTCAAGCTTAAGCTACTAGGCTCTAATCAAGGTTAACCAAGGACGGTTTTGGGAAACAAATCCCCGGCAACGGCGCCAAAAACTTGTTCGCCACGCGCCGCAAGTGCACGGGTCGCGCCAAGTAATAAAATGATGAGTAGAGTATCGTTCCCACGAGGATTTGTCCAAAACCCGGTCAAACAATGATTATCACACTCTCGCCCAATTTGAGTGAAACAAATGCTGAGATTGAAAATAAACTAAGAAAATAAATTATAAACAAGTGATTCCCCAACTTCAAGGATAAAAAGGGTCCTAGGATTATCTATCCCCCTTTGTACTTCTCAAAACTCAATCAACCTCCCCTCAATAAGCTCTCAACGAAACCACGTGCTAATCTAGGGTTCAAAGAGTACTTGTAATGCTCTCTCGAGTCAAGAACAAGTGTTTAGTCCTATTCTTTGCACAATCTCTTGCCACAATTTGATAGAACCCAATTATCACACTCCAACCCTAATGTGACTATGCAAGGCTAGCAAGTATATCTCTATCTTACCAACAAAACCATCCGTTCGTCATGCAAACTTCCGGTTCTTGCACTACTTTACCCAAGTTCTACACTCAACCTAGCTCTCTCGAGTCATAAATCAAGCGAACACAACATCTAAATGGTGATCAAGCACTTAGAAGCATTAAGAACGGGGTAAAATAAGCACATAGATATCATTAATCACAAATCAAGAGGAAGAATCAAGAATCAATACATACAAGGGTTCAAAATAATCCTAGAATCAAAGTATTTAGCTACTCATGTTCTACAACTCCAAGGGAGCATATATATACACATTACAAATCAGAACAAGAGAAGAGAATGAAGAAGGAAGAGATAAACCAAGAGAGGAAGCCCAAATCTCTTTGAAGCTCCGAGCCCAAGCCAAATCCCCCCAATCTCCAAGCCCTAGCAGAGCCAAACACGCCCAAAATACGCCCAGAAGTCGAAGAATGAGGACTCACAACGAAGCCCTAGCTTTTATATCAGTGAAAACGCGCCTGATCTGTCCAAAACGCGCAGAAACGCGAAGTTCGCCGTGGGTCTCGCCGCGGCGAGCCCACGGCGAAGTCCAAAAATTACAGAATCAAGAGTCGCTCGCCGTGGCTTTCGCCGCGGCGAGCTGACGGCGAGCTCTACAAAAAGGGGCAGAGGCAGATTCACTTCGCCGCGGCTTTCGCCGCGGCGAACTCCACGGCGAAGTCCCTGCTTCTCTGGTGCTTTGCTCTGCTTTCTTATTTCTTTGGCTGCTTTGGCTTCTTCTTATTTTTGTTCAATTGAGGGTTTGGAGGAGGGCTAACATCTCTTGCTTATTGCTTCAATTTATTCCTACAAAAATTATATACAATAACATAAGAAACCAACTACAAAAACAATCAAAATCTATATAAATATACAATAATGTGCAACCGAAGATCAAATGAGCATTTTCCCTCTTGAGTAACCAAAATGTATCAATAATAGACAAAAACTCAAGTAAATATACTCAAATAATCATGACTTTCTAGGAGTCATCATTAACCCAATATTCTCTCAAGCAACGTAATCAAATGCTTAAAGCAACCTCAAGGCATAATGTACAATATACGAGTGTGTTTAGATGGATTTCTAGAGAAGTGATTTATATATAAGTCATATGGAAAATAAGTCAGATTATGTAATGAGATTTATGTTTAGATTAGCTGTGAAAAAATGACTTATAAGTGACTTATATTCCATAAGTTGTTATGAATATTTCATTAATCTTAACTCCCATCCCAGCATCCCTATTATTACTCTAGTAATTATTAATTATGATTATATTGTAACCCTAAAGCCTCCTCTATAAATAGGAGGATAGTATTGTGTATTCTACAACTCTTGAACGTTGAATGAGAACATCTTTCTATTCTCTCTACTTCTCTCTCTCATTCTCTCTTATCTTCTTCTATTATTTATAACACGTTATCAGCACGAGCCTCTAACCAAGATAATCTATTTTTTATGGAGAACCTGAAGTTCACCTTTCTATTTCTCTTCATCTTCATCTTTCTTTATATTTTCTCATGACCTGAAGTCATATTTCATTGAACCTGAAGTTCCACTTTGCATTATAGTGTAATCATCATTGACCTAAAGTCATTTTTTTATGGAACCTGATGTTCCACTTTATATTTTAATGTATACACCATTGATGAAGTCATCTCTCATGGAACCTGAAGCTCCACTCTATATTTTAATACATTCGCTACCGACTTTAAAGGAACATGATATTTCACATAACAGTCGATAATTTTTTTTAACCTGAAGTCATTTTTAATGGAACCTGAAGTTCCACTTGATGTAGATTTATTTTTATGGCCAGAAGCCATATAAATTTAATTTTTCTATTTAATTATAATATGGCCAGAAGCCATATAAATTCAATTTTTATGTTTAAACATCATATGGCCAGATGCCATATAGATTTAATTTTATGGCCAGAAGCCATATAAATTCAATTTTTCTGTTTGAATATTATATGGCGAAGCCATATAGATTTAATTTTATGGTGAGAAGCCAAATAAATTTAATTTTAATATTTTATGGCCGGAAGCCATATAGATTTAATTTTATGGCTAGAAGCCATATAAATTTAATTTCTCTATTTTAATATTAAATTGCCAGAAGCCATATAGATTTAATTTTATGGCTAGAAGCCATATCAATTTAATTATTCTAGTTTAATATTTTGTGGCTAGAAGCCATATCAATTTAATTTTTCTAATTTAATATTTTGGGGTTAGAAGCCATATAGATTTAATATTATAGCTAGAAGCCATATAGATTCAATTTTTTTATTTTAATATTAAATGGCCAGAAGACATATGCCTCTAATTTATTGGAAAATACTATATGTGAGATATTTGGTATGCCTAGATTATAGGATACTTAAATATTTAAATATAATGCATGCATTTAGGTGGATATCTATACAGCATAACCGCATAGTGTGATTTTATCCAATGACAAATGTGTTTTTACACAATCTTTAATTTTTTTTTTAAATGGCCAGAAGCCGTATTCCTCTAATTTTTTTATTATTTTATTTCGGTATTTAATGGCTAGATGCCATAAATATATGTTTTTCCATTTTATGGTCAAATAATTAATCTTTGTGATATGGAGTGCTTTTTGATTGACTCAAAGTTCCAAACATTTTTTTATAAAGATTCCTTTGCACTCTGACGTTACTATCTTCAATGGAACCTGAAGTTCAGATCAATATTTGCAACCTCTTTGAAAGCTTGCAATTAGTTCAATTACTAAAAACGAATATCGATTTGATTTTCTATCTTTATATATTGCTAGAAGCTATATAGATTTAATTTCTAATTTTGAGATTATATATCATATAATCTTTAACATTATTAGATGGCAAGAAGCCATTTATTTATTTATTTTTCATTTTAATATTTAATAGCCAGAAGATATATAATTTTGAATCTCTTATTAATTGGCCAAAAGCCATATACATTGGATTTATTTTTATTGAAGTCTTGCAGATCAGACTAATACTTGTTGAAATTTGTGGTGCGAGAAGAGAGAAATAATATATCTACATTTGATATGCTTTTGAGAAATTTAATAACCACATTTATATCAAAAATGAAATATAGCCATGAAGGCTAATGTTTTGAACCAAATTGCTTGTCGTTCAAGTATTAGCACAATATATATTCTGAAAATATTATTGTAATGGTCCTGAAAACTAACGTTTATGGAGATTTATATCATAATAAATAATAGTTAATTCCATAAGAAATAAATAAAGACAATCATATTTTGTTATGCATTGTTGATTAATGCTCCTGAAGAGCTAGATGAGCAAAATTTCAATTAACACTAAATAAAAATATTTATGCCAATAAAACCACATATATTTTATCTTACTAGTTATTTGACCATTACTATGGCAATTATGTGCTCTTGCTTTAGTAATATTTGAGTGTAAAGTTGATATGTTATATGATATTTGATCTAACAATCCCGTTCAATGATCCTTATTTTACTTTAGCATAAAGTTAGCAAGATTATTTATAGAAGGATGAAGATATATGTTTTTATAAATACATAAGAAAATGAGTTTGCAATAATTGTTGGCATAAATGTTATTCAAACTTTTGATGAGTTTAAATATCTCATATGCTGTAGTGTGATTTTTATGTAGTTTGATTTAAATTCTTATAAATTTTAATTATTCATAATTCTATTGAGTTTACAAATAACATAGTGAATATATATATAACAGTTCCTGAAGAACGATATGACGGTTCCTGAAGAACTATATGCATACAACGATATATTCATAGTTCTTAAAGAACTAATATTTTTATTTTGTAAGTGGAAAGTATGTTTACATGACTCACTTGAGGGGGAGATTATTAGAATATAAGTATGAGTCATATTGGATGGAGTTTTACTCCTATACTTTCCATAAAATTCGTATAATCTCCCAATAAAGGTCAAATTAATAATATGACACGATAACCAGAAGTTATATGATAACAAACATGAAGTTTGTGGATGTATTGTTTGGCATGACCGGTTAGATTATCCCGGATCATAGTGATGCAAAATATAATGTTGAATGCATAATAACACTTGTTGAAGAACCAGAAGATCCTTTATAAATAACAAGTGTTTTTATGTATTGTTTATTCTCAAAAGAAGTAAATACGAGAACATCACTAGCTATGGTTGGAATTGGATACGTGTACATTTGTACGGTATCAAATATATATGGGCCCATGTAGACATCATATGGACTAAATTAGTACTTTATCAATAATGGATGCATCTATAAAATGGTCATATCGGTGTCTATGATCAACTTGCAACTTGAAGTTTGCAAATTTGTTCTAATAAGTACATTAGTTCTCAACTATGCAACCATATGATTTCCATAGAAATCACTAGTGATTATTTATCAAGTTTTCAATGATTATATGCTATGTAAAGCATATTTTACAAATATATCTAGCAATACTACTATCGAAACCTCCCTGAGCAGCTAGTTCAAAACTTTTGAGAACAAAGTTCCAATTTTAGAGTTGGAATGAATGATTTTACACACTACCATATATAAATGCATCATGCTAACATAGTATTATGAATTCTCCCATTAGCTCTTGGTCAGTAGCCAGATAGTTTTCATCTTATAATGTGCAATATTTATTTATAGTGTTCCACCACAATTATGCACATAGATGGATATTCATTGAAAGTTGGGATAAATGTTGGATAAGAACCTTCTTCCTCTTGTTTATCTCTAAATGAAACAAAATGATGTTTCTAGAGAAAGTAAATGGATTGAGCATACTTATATAGCATGATTAGTTGGTTGTCATTTGACAAAGTTTTCCCAACTTGAGGGGGAGAAAATGAATAGCTGGAAGATATATCACATAGTATGCATCAACCTAGATCCTCAAATATAGCGATATGAACCAGAAGTTCATCAAATGATGCATACATAAAATATTACAAAATATTTGCCAGACGCAATTACTGACCAACATAAGAATTCTTATATCTCATTCCAGCTTAAGCTCCAATCAGTACAAGAAAAAACATGATACCATCCTGAAGCATGAGAAAATGATCGGTTCCAAAAGAAAAGAAAATGGAGCAAATAATCAAGATGATCATACAGAGGAGGAAAGAATTGAGACATAACTATTTGTAATACCCCAGAAGAGGTGTAGGTACCTAAAAGAGAGATAGAGATCTCAATAAAGTTATGTCACAAGAAAAAGGAACCGCAAAGAGATAAAGTTGTTGACAAGGATTTTGATGATAATATCACGTGATCAAATGAGGATCTTCTATACAAAAATGTCATGAGATATAGACATAAAGATGGCTAGCTAGCAGGAAAGAAAAAGACGCAACATGAAGTATCATAACATAAATGTGTGTATTTAGCTTAAGCACCCGAAGTGCAAAGCTAGTATTGTATAAATAAGAATTCTTGTGCGGAAAAGGGGGGAGAGATATAGTCTATCTTGTGGTGGACTGAATTTCATGTCTTCTTAATTTAGAAGTCTGGCGATATATGAAAACTTTGTTATGCGTCTAGAGAATATGATCGTGACCCATGAGTCATTATAGTGTGATTTAGAAGTAAATCCTAGAAGGATTTCAAATACTAGAAGTATTATGGAGTAACATACTTATAAAGTCACTGAATCACATGCATGTATAGATTATATACAAGCATTTGAAAGTTCCTGAAGGATTTTCTAAAAGTATATGATTTAAATAATTAAAACTCCCCAAAGGATTAAAGTTTCCAGAAGCAAACAATTTAATCCATATCTCTATATGTTTCAAATCAACCTGACAAATATGGTATTATCGAATCGATAGATATCGATTGAAAGAATGATATATTGTATTTAATCTTTCAATATATGTTCAATGTTATTAAGATTCTTGGTGTGTTTAGATATCTCTGGAACTCCTGAAGTGTTTGCAAAATATGAATATTGCTTAAACTCCTGAAGAGCTGCAGAAGCTGAATCAAGAAAGAATTTGAAATGAAATACTTTGAAAGAACAAAGTGTTTCTTTATATATAAATCACCGTGGGCTCCAATAGTTGTAAGATCCGTAAATGTGGATTGAGATCATTTTATACCTCAATTCGTTGATGGAGAAATTTTGGTCAAGAAGTACCATGTCTATAGAATTCAAGAAGGTGATGAAAAAAATACTTGGTCTGGAAGTACCATATCTTTGTATAATTGGAGTAATTATATTTGATCTGACTAGCCATGCATGAGCCGGTGCATCATTTGCTAATCAACATGATACATTGATTCACCAACACGAATAAATTAGGGTGGACTACATCAATAGAAGATGGTGAAATCATTGTCCAACAAATCCGATCAAACTAAAGTTTAGCAGATATGTTTACCAAGTCACTTCTTGCTACAATATTTGAGAAGCTTACTCATGACATTGGACTTCGCAGACTCAGAGATATTAACTGATGTGGTCAAGAGGGGGAGATGATACACGCTGTACTCTTTTTCCCTTGTCTATGGTTTTTTCCCACTGGGTTTTCCTAGCAAGGTTTTTAATGAGGCAGCATTAGGAAGTGTATCACTAAACATTGTACTCTTTTTCTTCTACTAAGTTTTTTGTCCCACTGGGTTTTTCTTAGTTGGAGTTTTTTAACGAGGCACATGTTTAGTCATGGACATCCAAGGGGGAGTGTTATGAATATTTCATTAACATGGATGTCCTTAACTCCCATCCCTATTATTACTCTAGTAATTATTAATTATGATTATATTGTAACCCTAAAGCCTCCTCTATAAATAGGAGGATAGTATTGTGTATTCTACAACTCTTGAACGTTGAATGAGAACATCTTTCTATTCTCTCTACTTCTCTCTCTCATTCTCTCTTATCTTCTTCTATTATTTATAACATAAGTCAGATTGTGTATGTTTGTGTTGATTGTGATTAGATGTGAAAAATAAGTCAAAATTTGTGGGCCCACCTTATAAGTGACTTATAAGTCAGAAATAAACTGTTTTAAATAGCTTATAGTTTATTTTAACTTATAAGTTATAAGTTACTTATAAGTCAAATTTACCATAAACCCAACCAAATATCTCTTTTTTTCACTTTTCTCACTTTAAGTATTTTTGGCTGAAAATAAGCTCTTATTTTTTTCAAAATAAGCCCAACCAAATATGCTCTGCAAAGGCTAAACTCAAGAGACCTTTTTTACATTGGGTGTGTTTGGATGGACTTCTGGAAAAATGATTTATATATAAGTCAAACTGAAAATAAGTCAAACTGAAAATAAGTCAGATTGTGTAATGAGATTTATATTTGGATGTGCTGTTAAAAATATAACTTATAAGTTATAAGTCATATTGTCTAATGAGATGTATGTTTGGATGGACTTTTGAAAAAGTGATTTATGTTTGGATTAGTTGTGATTGGATGTGTAAAATAAGTTAGAATTGTGGGGTCCACCTCCGTAAGTGACTTATAAGTCATAAGTCATAAGTCATAAGTTGAAAAAAAAGAACTTATACTTATTTTGACTTATAAGTCATAAGTCCTTATTATCTACAAGCCGAGCCAAACATAGCAATCTTCTTTTCTCTCATTAAGTCCTTTTTCAACAAAATAAGGACTTATTAGCCAAACAAGCTGATTGGCTATCAGAGGGTATCATTTTTAGGATAAGAACCTTAGACGTTTTTGTTTTTTGGACTTATTTAACTGTTAAAAATTATTGAATCTTTTTATTTGTATATTTTAAATTCCTTAATTTGGAAGTTTTGATGAATAAACTGCTAAGAGCCAATCAAATTAAGATTTATTTACATTAAATAGTCTTCAATAATTTGTAATACAATTGAGAAATCAAGCTAGATAATTTTCTACTTTTTGGTGCGCGCGTGTGTGTATCTAAGTACGTACAAGTAAAATGGAAATCTCCACATATATAAATATGGTAAGTACTACTCCCGGTAAGGTGGTATGTCCAGAGTAAAGCAATTCCAAAAAAAAATCAAAAATTAAAATATAAATATATGCATATCAAGAGAAGGAAAAGTTTGAACGGTGTTAGCTAAATCAATGAAAAAGGCGTAGGGCTCATGACGATGAACAGTTCCACTAGGCGAAGAAAAGGTGTATTCTTTTTATGCCATTAGTGTTCTTGGGACAGGGAGGAACAGTGTGAGTGTATTGAAGTTTTAAATTGAGTCGTACAGAATTGAAGTTTTAAATTGAGTTGCAACGAATTAATTTAAATTATTTTACTCGTATAATTTATATTTCTCATAATCTCTGCCCTTATTGGCATTTGTGTTTTGCACTTTGTTTACATGCTTTACTCTTCATTTTCATAAACAGATTATTTCTTGAAAAAAATTATATGTTTACAATGCCCAATAGTCATCAGGGATTCAGTCCAAAAAAAAAAAGGGTTAAAGGTCACCGTTGCCCCGGAAGTATGCAAGGTGGATCATATCTGCCCCGGAAGTTTTTTTGGGTTCACCGTTGCCCCGGAAGTGTGTAAAGTGGATCATATTTGCCCTTTACCATTAAAAAATTTTTACCGGTAAAGGGCGAATACGATCCACTTTACACACTTCGGGGGCAAAATTGGACCAAAACAAAAAGGTAAAGGGCGAATATGATCCACTTTACACACTTCCGGGGCAAAATTGGACCAAAAAAAACTTCCGGGGCAGATGTAATCCATCGTGCATACTTCCGGGGCAACGGTGATCCTTAACCCAAAAAAAAAATAGTCATCAGGGATTTCATTGGCAAGAAATCATACATTATCACGGTGATAAGGGAGAGGGCTTGATACCCACTAAAGAGTTTGAAGAGGCGTCCTAAATAAGGATGTTTAAATTCTCAATTGAAGGTATAAGTGTTGTCTTATTTGATTTTTTTTTTATTGGAAACTGGATATCATACATTACAGAGAAAATCCATACAAAAAGTAGAGCTACGACCTACGTGTGCCCTTCACCAAGATATCACTACCTAAAGCGGTCGGTGAGTTTACTGACAAGAAATCATGCATTTTCACTACAATAAGGAGTTTGATTTTCCACCATAGCAATTGAGGATGCATCTTAAATCAGGATGTTTGTGTCCACACCTGAAGATATAAAGTGTTACCTACTGACATTGATGTTACCAAGAAGAATTCATTCAAATGTCATGCTTTTGAGTCGGGTTAACCTGGAATCTCAACCTAAAATTTGCTAACCATGTTTTTTTTTTTTTTTTTTACTAAGAGATGAGATGACATTACTCTCTCACTCTCATCCTAATTAATTATAAAATCAAGTTGATCTTTTTTGTGGAAATTAAAGAAAAAAATTAAACCACTAAGCTTTAGTATATATTACATGTAATTAGATTATAGGTTATTAGTTTATAAGAAACATAAACTAGTTTTGAGGAAAAAAGATAAATATAAACAATTTAAAGTGATTTATTTTGCATCATTAATTTCTCCAAAAAGGTAAACTTGATCTTATAATTAGGACAGGAGGGAGTATTATTTTGAATATATAAGCTCTAAAAAAAACAGGGTTAACATATTATTATGTAACTCAATTTTGTATACATTTTAGTTTTTATCACTTAAATATTAAATTAGAGGCTGTGATTCTTCAAATTTCATTTTATTTAAACGTTTTTGTCCTAAATGTTTAGTAAATACCTGAATCACTTTGCCTCTAAAAAGACAAAAAAACTCTTGTTTGAAATATGGATGAACAAAATCATAATTAAAAGAAATTAAAAGGACAAAAAATATATCAAACTTAAATAATACTCCCTCCGTTCTTAAATATATGATTTATTTGGAGAAGTGAACTCGGTCATAAATATAAGACTTCTTTTTAATTTTTCTCAATTTTTTCTAAATTAAATTATCCCCATAGAGAATAAGGTAAATGTTTATCCTGCTTTGTAATATCATATGATTTTAAATAACTTATCTAACAAATTTAATCTTATCAAATTCAGTAAATATGTTTTGTATTTAAGACATGAGGGAGTAAAATGACCAAATTAAAGTTGGAATAACAGTTGTTTCTCCAATTTTAAACTTTAAATGATCACAAAAAAATTAAAAATAAAATAAAATATGACTTCATCACATCACACATAACATAATTTCTGTATGTGGATTGCATAGAAATAATTTATAAGATTAGAGGGAATAATCGCAATCCCCAATTACAGGATTAAGCAAGTGACATGCGAGTGCTTATCCACTTAACGTGAACCACTGCCCAAATAAATAAATAAATAAATACAAAAGCTATGCGCATTGTCAACTCAACTGTTCCAACTGAAGACTGTTAACAGAAAACAGCCAATTTGTGTCACTTTGTCTGCATTGTATTTGTGAATTCCCGTACCATAACCTACACATTAATACTCTAATCCTTACAGATAATACCAACTCATCTTTTAATTTAATTCATCAACACTCAAAGGCAATAGGTGTGCATGGCACAACACTGAATTCTAATAATACTTCACGTATTGAGTGCTAGTGGACTTTATTTTTATTTGATGAAACTAAGTTAAATAAATTCTTTAATTAAGTATAAATAATATTAGTTTGGTTGATAGTTTCTAAGTGACACAAATTAATTAGTTTTGATAAAATAATTATAATGATTAATATTTTAAATATAAACAATTAACTTTTTTATTAAGGATTAGAACAATTATTTTCCATGTAAAACCAAAAATCAGGGTTAATTCTCTTCAATGACATTTATTTTAAACTTTTCCTCGTAGTCCAGACTTCATAATTTAGAAGTTCAAAGCAGCACTGGAAAGACATGTTTTAAGAAGCAAGCAATACAGACTTTGTTTTTTTTTTTTTTTTTTGAAAAAAAAATAAAGGCAACATAATCTCAAACCCACATCCATATTGAACTGAGAATATGATCCACAAACACATATCCATCCATCTCTCATACAAACTCTCTTTTCCTCTAAAAGTTACAGTCAAAAAGCTACAAGCTTGGTAAATCAAGGTTAAAAAGGGGAACTCTTCAGGTCAAACACCATGATCTCATTTTTTTAGCTTTTTACCTTCTTTTCTAAACTTTTTCAAGACTTTAAGATCTACACAATCTATGATCTTTTTACATAACTGAGCAGTTGCTGTTTGTGCTGTCATCACTGAACATATCTGCTGCATAATGATGATCATCCCCTGAATAATTAGGTAGCTGATGATTATGAGAGTAATTGCCAGTGGCAGGAATGTAATTAACATCATCAATTTTATAGTTGTAGCTGTTGTTCCAGTAATATCCAGTGCTAGGATGAACAAATGGAGCCCTCTGATACATCATCTGTGGTTGTTGCTTCATGTCCATCAATGAAAATGGATGATTATTACTATTACACCCATTCATGTTCATCAGAAAAGAAGATGAAGATGGTGATTGGTATTGTTGATGATTAGTGAGAAAACCACCATTTGGGATTGTTCCTGAAGAAGGGGGTCCTTGGAATTGGAATCCATGGTTGCTGGGCTGAACTTGTTTTTCTCCAAATCCAGAATTGTTTGCATTGTTATAATTTCCATTTAAACCAGCAAGACTCATCATAGTAGCTATGTCATTTGTGACCTTTCTGGGTTCTTCAAGACTCAGACTTTCACTACCCATATTGGCATTACTGTTCATTTTTAGACCAGCCATGGCTTTTGGATCAAGATCAAAGCTAACTTTCTTGCCGCCATTGGCCTTATTACTAGTATTATTATTTTTGTTTGCCTTGTCAACATTGTTGGAAGAAGCAGCTTGATTCATGGCTCCACCATTCTTCTTCCCATCCTTTCCAGCACTAGCTGCTTGCTGCTGCTTCATCAGATTCACTTGATTAGCCCTCTCACTAATGGACCTTTGTCCATCACGATCTTTATCTTCTTCTAATTCGCCTTCAATGTCTTCTTCTTTGTGCAACTCATCATCTTCAGAACTAAGAGCAGGGTACTTAAATTTCTGCTGATTGTTGTTAACCTGTCCTTGCTGCTTTAGACCCTTCTGGTTCTTGTCATTCTTCGCAAAGTTGTTGTTATCGCTGATGTTGGTGTTATTCTGCTTCTGATGCTGATTTGCTTTCTGTGACCAAAGTTCTGCATATTTACCAGCTCTCACAAGTTTCTTGATCAAGGTTGCAGAATCAACATTTCCTGAAACTGTCACTTTGTGTTGTTCTGCTTCAAACTGAACCTGATATACTCCTGCTAGTGCAACACAATGTCCCAAAAAAAGCTTAGTGCCAAAGAGAATCAAACCCAAGCCTCAAGTTTGAACCTTTTAATTTTATGCACTTCCTATAGAAAGAACAAACTATAAGAATGAATTGTACTTCTCATGGTGTCATTAAGTCAAAATGGGTATAAATTATGCACAGTATTGTTTGTTTTAGGACTAATGCAGATATCTTCACTAAGATTATTGCATGTTAGTTGGCAAAAAAAAAAAAAATATATTATTGCATGTTTGTTATATTGCAGAAATGTGATTTATAATGGCTTTCATCAGACACAGAGTTAGCTCTATTTTCTTTATGTTTAACGTACAAATTCTTCTCAAGCAAACATAGAAGCAAACATTTTGCAGACAAGAAAAAAAAAAAAGAGTTATGGAGCCTAGGGGAGTAAATACTAAATAGTAGGGACAATACTTCAAATGTAAAAAAACAGGAAAAGAAGAGAAGAAAGTGAGGACCTTCAGTTTTGTGAAGTAGTTTCTTCACTTTCTGCCTACACCCATCACAGTGAATATTCACTCTGAGAACATATGTCTGCAGGGGAAGAAAGAAAACAGAGCAAAAACAATAAAATTAAAAAAAAAAAACAGAAAGATTCTTAATTGAAAGAGGTAAACCCAAGTTGAAAAAGGAGGAGAAAAGTAAGTAACCTGGATTTTGAGGAGCTTAAAGTCACCATCTTTAGTCATTTCTTCAGTGCTATTTGAAACAAAACAAGTTTTCTTTAGTTTTTCTCTCTCTCTCTCTCTCTAACATGGGTTTGGAACCAAAGAATAAGGCAATGGGAGTAAAAGTGGTTCAATTTGAAAGTTTCCATGAATTTTATATGAACTCTTGGCTAAAATTCTTACAGGCTAGCTACTTGCTTGCTATGCTAGTTACTGTCTTTTTCTTTCTCAAAAGCAGACAAAACAATGGCACATCACATGGGTTTTCACCTAAATTTAAAAAATGAAATGCCTTTGTACTATCTAAGGTGAAGCAGAAGCAGGACACCACAATGCCTTGTACTGTATGCTCAAAGATTTATTTTATTAATAAGTTCCTTCTACCGGTCTCGCTCTCGCCAGTAGTAAAGAGTGGTGATTAACTCATTAATATTATCTTAAAAAAAAAAATTATTTTGTCTGTATTATTTTGTCTGTATTTAGTTATTTACCTCCTATACTAGTATTAGATATAGGTTTCATACTTTCCTGTACTCTTAAAAATAACCGAACATGTGAATTAAGACTTCTTTAAAAAAGTTGGCAAAAAAAAAAAAGACTTCTTTAAAAAAAATGATGATCAGAGACTTTAAAAATATTTGTTAACCATAATTTATAGTATAGGTCTGTGGGAGGTAAATATATGAACAAAAAAAAAATTGTCTTGCGTTGAATGTGTTTATGGTCAGCAACACTAACTAAATATTTATATTATGAAGTACGTAAGATTTTTTGAGCAAAAAAGCCATATATTTCATTTATGGTCAGGATCAGATATAGTATTTGAAATTGTAAATTATAAAAATTCATATTAAAAAAATTTGAATTTAAATAAATATTTAATATATTTTATAATAAAAGAAAGTTGATCACCCCTTATAAAATTACTTTAAATTCACTACTTACATGGTATACGGGCATACCTTATATCTTAATTTAGTATAAAATATTAATTTTAGCATCAAGCATACCTGGTAGGATTTGTGTTTGGATCCATATTAGACTTTGGGAGCTCCAGGAGTGAGGCTTACTCAGAATTTAGATAACTATAGCGTAAAAAAAGAAGGGAGAACTAAAAAGCCCAATTCCTGGGATGAGAAACAAATAAGAAAGACGCTTTCTTTTTCTATTTATAGAGTCAAGGTGACTAATATTTTGGAAAGTGTAATATCTCTTGTTTTTTGCTAGATAAATTTTTTTCTTGTCCTTCAATCAATAATTCAGAAATTAATTGTTGGCTGATTTTCTATTTTCTATTTAGTGGGTTTCCTGTTTTTCAATTCTCAATAAGCAATTATCGATTATCTATCTCTTTATTTAATTGGAAAGCTTTTAATTGCTGGTTAATTTCCTATTTATAGGTTTCCTGTTTTTCGATTCTCATTCAGCAATTAATAGTTATCTATCTTTTTATTTAATGGGAAAGCTTTTTAATTGCTGGTTATTTTTCTCTTTAGTAGATTCCCTGTTTTTCAATTCTCTTTCATCAATGAATCCTTACCTGTTCTTTATTTATTTGGAAAAGCTTTCTTATTTCTCTAGTTTTGCCAATCAAAGGTAACCTGTGCAACAATATATATACAATGGATAAATAGCTTGACTAACCACTAACTTCATGCAACTAATTGAGATTATATATATATATATATAGTTTTTCAAGTTCTTTTCAAGAATCCTCTAATTACAATAAAAATAAGAGAAAAAGAGAGTATAAAAATGATCACATTAAGGATTTCAAGTGCTCCAGTCCAATACTTCAACTCTAAAATCTATTCATTATTGAATTTCTGGCCTTTAAATGCTTTTAATTTCTTGTTTAGTATATAGTTGGGGAGTGACTTTACAACTTTCAAAATAAAAGCATTCTAATAGTGTTTTTTTTTTTATAGCTTCTAATAGTAAATCACGTTTTGATTAAAATAAACGGATTACTACACATACTCATAAAAATATTCACTCAACCATTAAAAATTAAACCACGATGATTTGATTTTCTTTCTTAGGCTTTGACCACAAGGTTACATACACCCTACAAGAGCATGTTCATCTATAAATTTCTTCATCATTACTTGTGAACTATAATAGGCAGATTAATGAGTCTGTATTTATATTTTGTGCATAGTAATATTGTTTTACATGAATAAATTTGCACAGTATATATAAAAATTCTAAGTTACACAGCTAAATTTTCATGTTTATCATATCCAAATACTTCCTCAGTTCCTAAATATAAGACATATTTACCTAATTTGATTAAATTAAGGTTGTTAGTTAAGATCACATGATATTACTAAAACACACTAACCACCTACATTTATTTCCACTCTCCCTCTATTGCTTATTTATTATTGGGAGCATGCTCCATTAGGGAAAATTTGAGAAAAAATATAAAAAATATTATATTTAGAAACAAATTTACCTCTACAAATAGGTTATATACTTAGGAATGGATCAGTGAGTATCTTTTTATCTAATACAATCAATTTAAACACACTAGCACATACAAAACAAGTTGTCATCGGATTTGAGAGTCGAACCTTTCATCGAAACAAGGGTTTGAATATGGATTTTTGCTCGTCTATTGTCCATGGTTATGTGAAGAATGATAGAGAAAGATTAAAACACCTCTCAGGAAAATTATTGAATAAGACCTTCTAGCCAAATAGTACAGGGAGAATTATTGTGTATGATGCTGTATAAGACTAGTTGACTTCCAAAAAAATTAGGAAAGTTAAATAAATTATTTATAAATTACTTTATCATATTTTTTTCTTTAAACTAGTTAATTTAACATATAATCTAATACTCCCTCCGTTCTTAAATATAGGACATATTTGAGGAAGGGATTTTATTCCTAGATATAAGATTTATTTCTAATTTTTCTCAACATTTCTCCAAATTATTCCAATTGATTCTCCTCAATAATAAGCAAACGAGGGAATGTGGGAATAAAGGTAGGTGTTTGAGATGTTTTGATAATATCGTGTGATTTTAACTAACTTAACTAATATCTTTAATATAATTAAATTAGATAAATAGGTCTTATATTTAGCAAGGAGGTAATACCAACGTATGTTATGATTAAGTGTGTTGATGTTAAAATTAGTAAAGCCAACAAAAAGGGAAAAAGTATTTTTATTAAAGATGACTGGGTCACCAACAACAATGATTAGAGAAGATAATTAGGAACCTCGTCCAAATACAATCACAAGAGTGCAATGAACAAAAATGAATTGGTCGCTCAAGAATGCTTAAAAGTATGCTTGCCGTCAGTTCAATAGAGAACTCTCTGTGTTTCCTTCCAGGGCCCTAACCCTACCTTTTTATCCTTGTTCTCCACGATCCTCTAAGTTGCGAATTGGGCTGTTGGTTGCAGTTGAGCCAGGGTAGAGTTGTGATGTACCTGTTGGTAACCACCTTCCTATTGACCGGGTCAACTTGGTTGATGTGGACACATTTTAAATATAGTCCCATGATTTAGGCGATTGGATCTACCGCAAACCCCAATTTGTTTGGGCTTGGCCCATTATCTGCTTCTTCTGGGTTGGGTGGGAGCCCAAGTGATTTGGCGCCCACAAAGTGATGACTTATTCAGTTTCCTTAATGTTTCAAAAAAAAAAAAGTTCAATTATATCATATATTGAAGACCAGATAAAGAATTTTTTTTTTTTTATCAAATATTGTCATATTTAAAGCATTAGTTGTTGACAAAGGATGGCCTTCTAGTGTCCTTCGTTGTAGTATGTGAGCCTACTTCCCCCACAGACTTAACAATTTCCAGAGGTTCCGTGTTACTTTAGGGTGCACTTCATAGTTCACGACAAGGAACAAACTGATGTCACATCCTGCAATCTGGAAGGCTGGAAGCACCCAAAACCAGAGAGAGACGGAAAGGAAAAGGTGACGTAAGGAACATCTAATAAAATTGAAGATTATTAAATAATATAAATTGGTTCTCAGATTTCAAGGATACTTGTATCAGTGCAAACTTGCAGAAAAGAACATTTATTGCTCTCTGTCTAGTTGCCGAGCAAAGATGAAGAAAACCAATCATACACTAGTAACATCAATTTAGTTGTTTGCTCATGCCCAACTTCAAGAAAGGAAGGTGAACCTTTTAGAAACATCCATTGGATATAATCAATTGAGCAAAACAAATTGAGTTGTAACTAGTAGTTCAGTCACTAAGAACAGTCACTTCCATGTTTTACAGAACAAATATCTCTCACATATTTACATATTTGCCTACCCTGTACAAGCTAAAATTACGTAAAATGAGTTTGTACAAATTCACACTACTTTTGTTACCTCAATTTTACAAGAAATCAGAAGCAGCTTCAAAAGCAGTGTGTAACGAGCACAAGTCCTTTGGAAAACCACACCTTAAAAGCTAGCCGCTGGGGTTAGAGCCAAGGACTTATAAAACCCCTCTTGCAAGGAAACTTTCTAGACGTGGGACTTGTGACAATACATCCCCCTCAAGACAGCGGCTACACTCTACGACACTTCACTCGGCGCTTTTGCTGGTCAGCCCCTCCGGCCAGAACCCTTCGTAGGTAGCTTTTTCCGGTCTGTCAGACGAGACAGCGTCCCCGACGGCTCCACTCTACGGCACTTCACTCGACGCTTCACTCAACCTTTTTTTGGTTAGAACCCTCCGTAGGTAGCCCTTTCCGTTTGGCCGTCTCTCAATGAAAGCACCATTGTAACAAGTACAAGTCTTTGGGAAAACCACACCCCAAAAGCTAGCCGTTGGGGTTAGAGAGCCAAGGATTTATAAGACCTCTCTTGTAAGGAAACCTCCTCGATGTGGGACTTATGACACAGTGTGAGTGCAGCGAAACAAATAAGCTTGAAGGACATTATAATAATCCCGTTTCTCCTTTCCCTCATGGTGTTCTCAAATTCTTTGCATTCCGAAAAATAAGCATGGTTTAGCTATTGCAACAGGGATGTGACCTTAAGCTGAAAATTAAATAAGGCAGGCATATTGACTAATCACTACACTTTTTGTATATAATGATGCTCCCAAATTGTACCATATATCTAGTTTATATTTCAGGTGCTCATACATTTCGAAGACAATAAGAGATGCATGGGGAAAAAAAAACAGTTATTGATGCATATTTGTATAAACGGGGGTTGGATACAATGAAAGGGGCTAATCCCTCACATCATAGTAAATCAAGATTCTAACCCATACTGAGAAAGGTGTTCATATTTAATACCCGACAGTGCATCAAACATGATTACCTCCAATATGAAAGATAAATGTGCTTATCAAAAGAGAGATAGAGATGCATATTTTTGTGTTCAGTTCTCTCTTCTCAGCCAAATTCAACTTTCAATTATCACATGCAAGGACGTCAAGTTCAACAAAGTTATTGGATCCGAATGGTCTCTGAGGGACTTCTTGTACAGATTAGCTCTAAGTTTACATGACAGAAGCATAACATGAGCTCTAACTTCATACAGAAGCTGCAAATCCTTCTGTATGAAACAGAAGAGAACTGTTTACTGATGAACTTCTAACCTACAATCTGGGAATTTAAAATGAAGAAAAAAAAAACTGGTTTTGTCATTATTAGCAGAAGTCTATATCTATTGGATTTCGATCGTCTCAACAGAACAGCATAAGATGAACACTAACTTTGTACAGAAGTTGCAAATCCTTTCGTATACAACAAAAGCAAAATGAATACTGATGAGGTTCTACCCAAACATTTTGCTTCATGTACACACCCTGACTTCCCAATATTGTAAAAAAATCTCTAAAGCCAACGCTACAAGTTGTTGGCCAAAAAGAAAAAGAAAAGAAAACCTCTACACCAAGTTCAAAGAGGAAAATGAAGAGAAAAAATGTAAGCAACAAGAGATATGAATTAACAGATTCACCACCCACTGGCCTTGTGCAGCTTATAAGGGAAGATCATAATTCTTCTTCTATCCGGCAGCACGCAAATGATCGCCAAGCCATTCTTCAAGCAGATTCCATCAGCTACCTCGTTGGAAAACTTTTCACAAATAATCTCTTTCATGTCCGGTTTCCAATATTGAGTAAAATACCGGCAGCTGCTATGCCAATGATCCTATGTCTCAGAACCTTCTTCAACAGTGGGAAGACAGCCTTCTTCAATAAATGATGGGTTAAGAAACTTAGCAACAAAAGCCCACAATTTGTACACATCCTCAAAATTAGTCAGAAAACTAAGTGATGCTGTAACAACTTCAACCCGTACAAAGCCACCTTTTCCACCTTTACCGCCCTGTCGACCATTCTCCATTGGCCTGCAAAGAGATGCCTCTTCAAGATGCAAAGGCCCATGATGATTTCTAGAGTTATCAAGAATCCGTATGTGACTGAGGAACCCAATACCAAGTGAGATTCCTTCCTTTTCAGCCAGCTTTTGAACAATCTCAGGATTAATCAGTCCCCTGTTTCTGTCCCTGATGTTAAAAGCCACAGCTGCACCTCTTTCATATTTAATCTTTGGTCCATATATGTGGACAAGATTTGCTTTGTCTTCTCTGCCAACACCCGACAACTTCAGTTGCAACAAAGAGGTGACAAGCCAGTTTATCAAAACTCGAAGTCTAAGAGTGGTTTTATTGAGGCCAAGCATATTAACATGATCTAAATGCCGGCATATTATATTTGGTTCCCTCCTGCCCCAATCATGTTCATCACCATCTTCTCCATCACTTGTGTACTCTTCATCATCCTCTAAGCTAGTTGCACATATGTCCCCTGTTTCCAACGATTGGCTAAGATACTCTTTACGGTTATCTTCCATGCTAAATGACACTCTTCTGCCCTTGTTATGAGATTCATTCTCATCCAAACCAAGAAGTCTACCACCACCATATCGATTCCCTTCCCTTCTATCAAGCAATCTAAATTCACCCTCAGTTTCCCTTCTTATGGCACTCTCTTTAAGCTCACAGGATATTTCAGAGGTACAACCATTCTCAAAGCGGTGATGCTGAGCAACAGAAGATGAATTAAGTCTGGATCCAGGTCGGGCAGCTTCGCTACTTCCAGGTTCTTCCTCAATCTCATTGACATGCAAACGATCAGACCCATAACCATTTCTTGAACAATCACTCACTTCAGCAACATTTTCCTCTTCAAGGACCTCTTTTACCCGGTCTAGTTCATGTGACACCGATAGCACGGCCGCATCAAATGAAAGCACATGGTGATCATCATGAGGATCATGATTTACCCCTTTGTCATCATTCATGGGACTGCCATATATCTTGGAAGTTGGCTTAGGAGAATGATGCTTTTGATTCCTCTTTCCATTGAACCAAAAGGGTGGAAGAGGAGAAGCTATCTTCTGTTTATTTAATTGACCTGTGTGATCAGATCCCAATGGACTGTGTCCCAAATCAATCCAGAAAGAGTTGTCCGAAGACTCATCTTCACTGAAGACAGGGCTCTTCATCAACTCCCCAACAGAAATACTCTCAGTTTCTTCAAATATAGTGCTCGTTCCATCTCTTTCAGAACTATCCTGATCCATTTCAGTCTCAAATACTTCTCGGACCTGAGCAGACGTATATGCTCCAGAAAAAGCAGGTAACTGCGATCTCTGACAAGCTTCAGCGGTTTTATCACCAGCCCCAGTGACGTCTTCATCATCTTCAATCCCAGTTAATTTGTCCAAACCATCAACAGAGTCACTCAAATACATAGGAAATTCAGGAGTGATCTTCACCATTCCAGACCCGGTACTGCCCGACTGATTTTGAAGGCTTGCCATGACTGATTTCTTGATCAGAAGACATCCAAATCCCGTGGGATCATACCCAAACACCCTGTAAAAAGACGTTATTATAAAATCAGGCCGGAATAGAGACAAGCCAAGAGAATCCATGTCCTTGGGACCCAATGATCCCGCATCAAGCAAGACATGCCAGTTGTTCTGCTGCGCTAGAGCCATCCACTGGTAAGAATACTTAGCCCCAGTCACTCTAGACTGAACAGGAAACACAAAGAGACCTGTTGCCGCATCCTTCTTCCTCCTCTTCTTGCTCGAAATCTGTTTTCTCAAATCAGTGGAACATGGTTTGAGGGTTGGCCATCTAAACCATGCACTGTATACCTTAGCACCCTTCTCCCTGGCACACTGAGACATCCAAGCCACAGACTGGCTCTCATGGTCAAACATGGTCAGCAATTTTTTATTTGTTTGGAAAGGGTATGATTCAGCCAGCAATTTAAAAGCCGACCCTCTACTAACTGTAAATACAAGGCCATACTCATTCTCAGGTATGTTCAAGTAATCCATGATTCTACTCTTTATATCATGTTCCACAGTTCCCTTTTCAGCACCACCATACAGTGCATGGTTACACAAATTGGCAGTTATCTCAGACAAACTAAATGTAGATGACTCCCAGTAATGAATGGTCTGAACAAAAGAGAACAGTCCAAATCCACAGTAATCAAGGCATACCTTGGGGGACAAGTTAGAATACTCATCCGACCTCAATTGATCAATTTTCTCTGACGACTGGTATTTGGGGTACATTGTGAGGAATTTGTTGAAGGCTTCTTGAAGAGTGGGAATTTCCTCCTCAGACTCAAATATCCGCTCGGCGGCGAGCGCGGTGGCCTGAAGGAATTCACGCTGAGCGTGAAGCCTGGCAAGTGACCGGGATCTCCCGAGGCTATCTTCATTGTTCTCCGGTGAAAGAGCTTCCATGTCTTGAGATATAACAAGCTTCCCATCTTCAGAAGCTTCTTCAAGTGCCTCCCTGAGCTTGTTCTCCTGCAATTTCCGGAGAACAGAGGGGCTTCTCCTCATATCAACACTAGAATCATCCTTCCTTCTGTTCTTCTTGTCCATGATCAGAGCAGCACAATGAGAAATTGGCTTCCATAGTGAAAAATGCATGATAGCCCCCTTCATCAAGCAACTCTAAAGAATACCACAATCACACAAAGTGGACCAGACACTTGAAACAAGGCAACAAACAGGAATGTTTAGCCCATTTGTAACAAAATTCAGCTTCACTTCTTACACCCAATCGTGAAAACCGAAGTGGCTATCCAATTAACAGAATCAAACAATTATATTTATGGAGAAACTCTCCCAAGAAACGAAATTGACTCAGCGTTTGCCGAGAAAATATAATACAGAACCCAGAAAAGATTTCAACACCCAGTACAAGACAGAGATATGGGAGGAAAACCGAGAGAGAGAGAGAGAGAGAGTCAAAGGCTCAAACCCTAGAAACCAAACCAGATCCCGAAAAATTTGCAAGACAGCTCACAGCTCCATGAAATTTCAGAAGAAATGGGTTTTTCCTTGAATTAAACGAAATTAATTACAACCCATTAACTTCAATTCTTGAGGAAGGCAAGGATGAACTCAGAGACCCATCATCATCATCTTCTTCTTCTTCCTTCTCTCTGTATTTACTGGTCTCTCTTCACCGCTGAGCATAATTAAAGCAAAGAACTTCACATCAAGTGATCTCTTTTTTTTTTTTTTTTTACACTACTATGAGAGCAGGGAATCCAAAACAAACAGGTTTTGATTTCTTCACCGTACAATTTTTGTATATAAACTTGAGAGAGGGAAAAAAATAGTGAGAAAAGGAAAAGGAAAAAAGGAAAAGGATGAGAGAATAAACCCAGCTTCCTGTGTTTGTTTGACCCCAAAAAATGGTTGCCTCCACAATCTTCTTATGCTCTCAAAAACCAAACTTTAACAAACAGTGAGGAAAGGAGGACATTTTGACTCTTCCCAAAAAATCAAAATTGCTTGTGACATTTAATATTATTAAATTCAATCCTCATGTTTACCCACACCATTAAATTGAAAAATTAAAAACTTGATGTTTCCTTTGTCTATGTTGAGTGGGACCCACAGGAGCCTCCTTCATTGCTGTCATGGCTAAAGTCAAAATTATCAGTTGGCTTGTAAAAGCTGTTTTCTGTCCACCTAGGAAAAAAAAAATTAATATTAATAATAATCTTATTATTATCTTAAATATAAGATCAAGTTGATTTTTTGGAGATTAAAAAAATAAATTGGACCACTAAATTTTAACCTATGTTATACGTAATTAAATTATACCACTTTTTTCCTTAATATAAGTCCAACTACTACAAATTTTTTATTCCTAAATATAAGTCCAGTTTGGGATCAATTAATACTATTATACTATTTTACTCGTATGTTAGAAATAGGGAAGATAATAAAGAATGTTTATAATGTATAAAATAATATTTTAACACATATTCTTAAATAAAGGTAAAATTGGAAATTTTTTAAGAATATAACATATTTAATGCTATAACTTCCATTCCTTGTATGTAAAAAGTAGTTAGGGTGGACTTATAATAAGAAACAGAGTGCTATGTTAGTTTATATAGTAAATTAGTTTTCAGGAAAAAATCGATAAATATAAATACATCAAAGTGATACACTCCAGCCAATCCATATTATAAAAGTTAACATGAGATTTTTTTTTTTTTTGTTCCACTTTTTAAGATGTAACATGTAAAAGTCAAGATAAAAAATGATTGATTTCAATTTTTGCCTTTACATATTAAATGTAAGGAGGGGGAGAGTGTGTGAGCACAATAAATTACAGTGTATAACAGTATAAGAGTAAAATTGGAAGACCACGTTAACTTTATCCATAATAAATGACTCATTATGTTTCTTTAGTTTATGTAAAATGATTGACTATATCTTATAATATGGATCGGGTAGTAATTTATATCCTTAGTTTTTCAAAAGGGTCATTTTGATCTTATATTTAAGGGTGACTGGAATAATGATAATGATAATGATAATAAATCCAGTTTTATACTAACTACGCTAAGATTTGGATTGTCATAATAAATATCAAACATAATCAGGTACAATCCGGGTTCAGAAGAGTTTGCTTTAATTATTTTTCAATTATACATTGTCATTATTGCAAATTGCTCAGTGGACTTTTTTGTTTTTGGACGTCTTTGAGATCATTGGTTTTAAGTTTCATAGTTCTTTACAAAGCGCGATTTTGTTGTGTTTAATGTTTATGCATTGCCTCCAAAGGTGTTTGCTTTAAGTTCAAATTAAATCTTCAAATTGAAACAAATCAAATACGTTTTTTTACCACCCTTTTTATTATTAATATACCATTAAAAACAGCATATGCTCCCAGAGACTACAATTAAAGGAGAGAAATTGGGATGCGAATCTTTGCTTTAAGCTTACTGTATTTCTGTTATAAAGTTGGTCATTAATTGCTGATGTTGTGTCTCATTTTTAATGGCTTTTTTGTTTCTTTTCTTTTTCTTTCTTTCTTGTGCCAGCTTAATTGGGTAATTATTTATTTTTAATTATCTTGGTGGACACGTCAAGATAATGTGGACTTATATAGTTGCTGCTGCAGTATATACTTTTTTTTTTTTTTTATCAATTTTAAAAACGTTTCCAGTGTATATTGCGTAGAGAACTGACGGGTTAATAGTCAACCCTTGCAAGAGGGTTACGTTCCATCAAAAACCACTCATTAGAGTTATTAATAAAGGAAAATAGTTAATGCCCTGGTTTTCAATTAGTGGGAGGATGATGTGGATTTTTGTTTGACGATGTTAACTTCATATTTATCCTTTGAACTCACATTAAGCCATGCTATTATCATTTCTACTATGCTTCCATGTTTTGATGTTCTCTAAATTATACCACCTAAGTAATATTTGATAGAACGCAGTAGTTTACTATCATATATAAATTGAGATGTAATTTTCTCCAAAATTAGTTTATACCAATGAGGCCATGATATTCAAACACATATCCAAAATCTATTTTCAAACGCATGATATTCAAAATATTCAATCTACATCTATATGGCACAACCTCACTTCTTTCTTATCTTCTTTGATTCAAGCATTATGGAGTTCAAAGTAATTTTTTCAAACATATTTTTTAAGTTCACACAATTCGAAGTTGAGACTCATTTTTAGGTGACCAAAACTTTTCTTATTATGATGAGTTTCACGAATTGATCATATAAACTTACATATTTTGATTGCCTTTGTTTCACAATCATTTAGTTAGCTTGAGCAAATAATTTTTTTTTTTATAAAAGACAATTTATTTAAGCAACGATAAACGATATATATAAAATCCCCCAATCTAATCCTTGCTGAGTATGAATTTGGGGTCTAGAAAACTGAAAAATAAAAATATATGACAACATTAATTCAAACATAGACATAAAGATAAAAATTGAAACAAATATAATGAGAACCAACAAATAGGACCTGCTAGTAGTCATTGTATGAAACTGAATTTATAGATGTATAATGTGGATCATTGTTATTATTATAATGTATTTATAGCATTTCAATAAGCCCAATTAGGGCATGGTTCAAATTGCCTGCCAAAGGTAAATCAACATGTAAGAGAGAGAGTTATGGCATTAGCTTTAATTAGTTTGAAAATAAAAAAATTCCAAATTTTCCAAGAAAATTATATCAAATTTTAAATAAGAATAATCTTAAAAAATATAATCAATACTCCATTTATTAGCCTATAAATTATAACAAGGGCTATTAAATTCTTCTAAAAAGCTCCTTATAAAATGGATCGAAGTGTATTTCTACAAGACATTTCTCATAACTCATTACTTTGGAGGCCCAAGTGTCCAATCATGATCCAACGTACATTATTTTGATTTTGGATTATAACCAGTTGTTGAATTCTTTTCTAGTTTGACGCTTGATAACTGAAAAAAATAGTTTTGTTTTATGTAAACTCAGGGTATCCACAGCCGATAGCAGTGACTAATCCTCTTACCACATGTCTTCCATTTTAGCATAAACGGTTGACCATGAAATTGTAACACCTAAAATTTTCTATTATAATATAGCATTTTTAATTGAATTACAACTACTCTTCAATCTCAGCCCAAAAATACGTAAAAATTTAAAACTTTTTCTTTTCGAATATTAAACTAATTTTCTTTTTGTTGGAATGGGCTTTTTGGACAAATTGAATAATTTAAATATTTGATTAAAGTAGAGTGGTTCGTAAGACAATAAAAAATTCATTAATCCTCTTACGATATTTATTTTTTAATCATAACGCTTAGGAACCTAAAATTCCTTTATAAATTTATACAAATATATTTTCGAAGCTTTCTTCTATTATTTTAATAATTTAATTTTGTATCATATACAAATAACATTATTAAGATATTAAACTACCATTATAAAGCTCTTCTGCTGATATTCTTGCTTCCCAAAATTAAATCTTATTTTCTGTCTATTCTTCTACTAGTACTCCTGCCTTATCTCAACCATCTTATCATCTACCAGCTTCTCTGAAAAACAGCAGTTCAACGCAGTTTATGTCATTAACTGAAAATTTCATGCATGCATTGCCATGTATTTATTTTATAAATCTGCACAAATAACACAATTACACATACTTCCTGCGTTACATGCTCTACCAGCCACTATTAACAATATATTTGTTAATTAGTGGAGGTTCTACCTGCAGGACTTCTTGTTATAACATTTAAAGCTATAACTAACTGATTTGGCAAAGTGGTAACGAACCACCTAAGCCTGGAGTACTCCAAAAACTTCTATGCAGGAATTAACAAGGTTTATCACCTTCATACATAACGTGAATTTGAAGCAGATATTACAAAATTATACATGCAATTTGAGTGTAGTGAGATAAACTGCTACCTGTATCCTGAGCTTACTCTTCACTATACTCTTGCTTTCACTGTGCTCTGGGGATTCGACCCCACTATCTCGTCCTATAAATATTTGTAATATAAAAATAATATATTAATATCTAAATTGATTCATAATAATTAAATGTCTCTCACGATCCTATTTTATTACCCATTTCTATTTCTAATATATCATTCAATCTTAGTCTCTACCTTAATTGTTAATCATAAAATTATTAACAATACATAAATTCTCAATAATCATAATTTCTTCCACGTAATGATAATTAATTACAACTTAACTTATTAGAGTTAATCTGACCATTTAAGATCATATGGTTACTTTTAATTATTCTATTACAATTAATCTTTCTTATTCTCAATGTTTGACTAATAATTACCTCAAGAATAATTCTTTTTAAGGAGCTTTACCTTTCTTTAATCCTTAGAGTACTTGTCTCTCTGTTATTTATATTCTTTTATTTATAACCTTGATCATTAGGATTTCTTAAGTCACATAATGAATTTAATCATTTTGAAGTCTACAGGTTAATTTAAACAGATGCTAATGTTTTACACAGTTCATCAACCAACATCAATAATGGAAGACAACCATAAGTACATGTATATGGGATCATGAAATCATGACTTAACAATTAAGCACCTACTAACCTTCATTTAATAAAAAGTTAACACCCAATAACAAATCAAACATTAAACGCATACACACAAATACATCTGCACATAACCGTGTCCTCATCATCATCATATTCTACTAACCTTTTCCTAAAATAATTCTATCATATAATATTATAACAGTTATATTCCACCAAACAGTTCAGTTACCACAAATCAATTTATAACTTCATTACTCAACTCCCTTCTCATATTCAAATAAACATGTGTACTTTTATACTATCATCAACTTAATCTTTTAACAATCAATATACAGCAGATTTGCAAATCATTATCATGTAACAATGTTCCATGTACACGATAAGGAATCAATTCAAATAAAAAGGCTTTCTATCAGACCAAAACAAGGGTCCTAACTTAACAAATTCTCACTACATCTTAAATTCACATGAACTTTAAAATTTACTTCTTTTTCAAAGATCTAGTTATATCAAAAGGTAAGAAACCTCCTCCTAGCATCATGACCTAACCATTTGAATGGAATCAATAAAATAAAATCCTCAATACAAGAAGTTAAGAAAACCATTTATTAACCAAAATCTCAAGTTCCTATCCTTCATCTCAAAATAAACCATACATCAATAAAATATCATACATTAAAATCTGATTCACTCCATCCGTTCTTCAAATAGGACCGGCAAAGCATAAAACCCAACATACCAAACCATATACTATTTCTATCCTATCCCATTCTTCATTTCAAGTTAAAGCAAGGACAATGAGTAGGCCCATAACATAAACTTTGAAAATAAGAACAAATTCATATTGTACAACACTACACAACGATTTACAAAGAAAGAAGAAGGTAATTCATTTCCAACTCAAGACAGTAGAACATCAGATCTTCCAGAATCATAACAAGAACAACTCACCAATTTAAAACCTCAATAGGATTCCATTAAAACCAAAACAGAGCAACAGATTGGTTAAAGTAAAACAAGCACCATAATTCCAGAAATATAGAATCCAACATGCCACCGATTCAATCAATCATCCCATTATCCCAATTATAGCTTATTCATATACATTAATGAAGGCGGAGGTACCCAAAATTCTCACATTTTCCCTTCAACTCCCACGGCCAGCAAGAACAGAAAAATAGAGGAACATAGGGAAACCAAACTTGACTATAACACTCAACTTTCCCTTCATTTCAGACCAACCAGAGCAAAGCGTGAACAAATAACATAGGAGAAAGAACAAGAAATATGGCGGCACAGAGGGAGGAATTTCGACTGAGCAGGGCAGCAAGAAAGAAAGGAATTGAACAATTATCACCCTACATCATCAAGCCACCATAACTAGCAAATTAATCCTTCATCATTGAACATAAATTCATCACCATAGCCCTAGCCACTGATGGCAGCAAGCAAGAACAGGAGAAGAAGGAAAATTCAAGAAAAATTTCAAACTTCACAATCAACATACAAGACTCCAAAGACACTTAAAATCACTCCTGCATAAGATTAATTAAGCTTTTGTTCATCAAACACCCAAGGATCCCTAAGATTCCCATCGGGTGAACAGTAATTCGAGAAGGAAAATATGAGAAATCGGACAAATCAATCTTCCCATCTCAAATCCACTTCAAGAATACTTCTATTCAAGTTCTAAGCTTCATTTTTAGGGTTCCAGAAGCTTCAAACTTCCAAAAATTCGAATCTCTCTTCCCCCCAATTCAGCTCGAAATCGGACGAGAGAGAGAGGGAAAATGAAGAAGAGAAACTCACCTAAGGTTAGCCCAAGCCCCTTGATCGTTTTCCCCCACTTCCCGCCGCCGGTCGCCGCCTAAATCGCCACCGTCCGCCTCTTGAATGTCGAAGAAGCAGAGAGTGAGACGAGAGAATAGGGAGAGAGGGAGAGATATGAAGTGTGTGTGTGTGTCGGGTTTGAGGGAGGAAGAAGAAATAAAAGGAAAATGAGGGAGAGACACGTGTGGGGTATAAATTAAAAGATGAGGCTGATATTTTTTTCCTAACAGGTATTTTACTATCTTGCCATTTCTTCTATAATTGAAGATATTTTTAACTATGGGCAGATATTGTCTTTTTCATTTCTCTTTTTATATTTTTCCATTAAATGGTAATTTTATTTACCATTATCATTTAGAAATAGACCTAAATCTGTCTCCAAAATAATTTATCTAGATATGCTTTAATTTCTAAATTTATTTATAAGACTTTTTAAATACTAAACAATACCTCAAGGTTCTAAATATGCCCTTATTTAAATTTACCTTCTAACTATTTTTTCTCAATTAATAAAGAAATTAAACCTTAAAAATTATTAAAAATACACCTGGCCTCATAAATTTATTTATAAGGCTGTTTAATTTCTATATATCATCCCAAGACTTTAAATAAATCCTCATTATCTCTTTTCTCTAAATTAAGTTTTATCTCCTAATTATTTCTCTTTATTTCTTAAAGAAAATAAGCCTTAAAAACTATTAAAAATACCTAAATATCATAAATTTATTTTTCAGTGCTTTTTAATGTTTTAGTAATATTCCAAAATCTTAGATAATTTCTTATTTTCTATTTTCTAAAAATTTGGGGTGTTACAGAAATGCTCTCCATGCCTTATAGTGGGATTCGAACCCCACAACTTAGTTAAAGGATAAAGTTAGGAACCACTAGATCATACTGGTTTAAAACACATAGTTATAATTATTTAGATACCAAATACTCCTTTGAAAAACTTTTAGGGTAAAGTTTCGCTTCACCCTTAGTATTGTTCAATTGATATCAATTGCTTGCTGACCAACTCACAACCTCTTACTATCCATCAGTTAAAGAAATGCTCGGTGGTAGCTGATCTCAACAATTCAAGCATATTGACCTATAAAAGACATTCACTCCATTTAATTTTAAAGTCACCAAACTTTTTTCCTTCAAATTGACGTGGAGCCAGTGTCATTATTGAAGAGTATGTACGTGTTCAAGCAAGAGATTTAGACGGTACTTCCTCCAGTCTATGACATAGGTGACATGAGATTTTTTGTATGTACATCATTATTTAATGTAATATATGAAAATTAAGATAATAAATGTTTGATTTCTATTTTTTTCCTTACAAATTAAATGTCAAAAGAGAGGAGAGAGAGTTGATGTATAATAAATAATTTAAGGGTAAAATTAAAAAATTACATTAATTTTACCGATAATAAATGATCCCAGCCTCCACTATGCTTCATTAATCTATGTAAAATAATTGACTATCTCTTATAATATAGATCTGAGGGGGTAATTAAGAACAAAATGTAATTTAAATATATATGGCAAGAGTAATAATTAAGGGCAACTACAACTTGAAATACTAAATTTATAAATCATTATTGTAGGGTCACAAGTTTGTGGACTTGAAATTCAATTCTATAACCTCCAACATGGAACTATTAGGAAAACATTATTATCATGCCCTTTTTCCTTTGGCATTGTGCATTTAATGAAGAAGAGGCATTTATGTGAAGTACTAACCAATTTAACTAGGACACCCCCATTTAAGAGGTTAGGCGGTGTTGGTGAATCCTTCACCGCTAACGGTAACAAGATTCAAACTTTCATTCTTCAAGTAAAGGGTTCATTTCTTCCAAAAAAACACAAAGAAATGGGGGAAAAAACGTACTTACACATACTAGGGAGGGAGGGTGGTAGAATTGGTACCTTTTCTCTAACAGGTCCAAAACCTAAGTTATTTTAAAAGGAAAATTTTTCCCTAATTACAAGTCATTTTATACTTATTTATGGAGCATTGAGCATGTTTCTTTATACACTTCTCCAGATTAATAAGGATAGTAGGATGTTGAAAATAAATATGATGTTTGAGTTTACTATTGTTAGTTTTTTTATACATGTGAAAAAATTCAAAGTGATGACTAATATTTAAAATCAAGAGGGTGTTTAAAAGCTTAAGAAATTGTCATCTACAAGTACAATTAGTTATGTGCAATACTACTTATCTTTATTTTTATAAGAAGTAACTAACTAATTTGTTAGAACAAACAAATCACGTTTAGGATTAGCTAAAACTCATAAACATGTGTCTGATTTAACTTTCTTATGAAAAATGCCCATACTAATAAATTTTTTGATTGGACGTGATAGCTTAGCATTAGGTGATAGTAAAGTAATATCTAATTATAGTACATAAATTAGGGTAAAAAGGAATGCCTCAATGGATAACAAAATGTTTCTTATATTTAGGATAAAAAATACTCCTCTAAAAAAAAATACTCGAAAAATTACTTTAAAAAAGGACAAGAGCGGGTAGCTAAACAAACATATGAGAATATGATTGTGCATGGTGTCTTTATAATCCGATCCTACTCTTTCACCTTTTTTTGGGGTGTGTTATTCAATATACCCCATGTAATCAATTTTAGAGTTAAGATTATAACACTCTATAAGCCTATTAATTATAGGATGGGAATGTTTACTGGTAGTATATAATTTTTCTTTTTAATTTAGTGGGGAGGGTTGTGGGGAATTTCTAAATTAAAGCCACCAAAGAACATATTATAAAAAAGCTACAATACTTTATTGTTTGGGGTTTCCTTTTTGTCTTTATGAAGTAAAGCCAACATGCATAGTTAAAGGCATATCTTTGTAACCCCTCCTTTTTTTAAGATCTTAAAAATTGAATTAGGTAATTTAAGAAATATTTTAAAATTAATAAATATGTAAGAAAAAATATTTTAAAATATGCACTTATATATTTATAAGAGGGTGATAGAGAAAAAAATGATAAGAAAATGTATAAAAAATAATGAGATAGAAAAGAATTAATGAGGGGTAGAAATAGTTAAAATGTATTTAATATTTAAACAGCACTATCTAGATCTTATAAAAAGGACATAATCAATTCAAAATTTTGAATCTTATAAATAACAAAAAACTAGTGTGGAGTGTATTGTAGTAATGATTTATGAAAAGAGTCTAGGTGAGGATATGAGGGTGAATATTACTGTGGGTTCCAAATTAAACTATGGTAGGATACTAGCATTTATGATTTGCACTGCGTTGTTGGATTACTATAACAAACGAAAAAGTTTTCCTCAAAATATATTCAAGAAACCACCCTTTGTTTAACATGAAAAAAAAACAGATAAGAGAAATCTTGATACATAATTAGATTGTTACTATTAACATATGTACTTAAGTAGGTTACTCATCACGTGTACAAGATGGATATTGACTTTAAAATGATTAGATTCATTTATTAGATGAATGATGAAGTGCCACATCATGTAATTAGAAAATTAATCATATTTATATAAGTGAGTGCGGAATCCATGTACAATAGTTTATGCTATCTTTGTAGAAGTGAAAATCATTTATACTTTTTTAATTTTATTTATAAATCACTAGCATATTTCATATATATTATATAAAATAAAGTCAACATAATAATAAAGAGAGAGTAAAATCTCATATTCATATGAAAAATTTAATGACATGACTTATAGATACGACAAAAACAATTTCATCATCTACCCTATAGATAAGATTAAATTTGTATATGATTAGTAATGTACAACTCCAGTAAGATTCCCAAAAGAATATAAGAACCATTGATGATTTGTGATTTGATATGTAAAACAATTTTAATTAAAGTTATCTGTATTCAGCTATGTTTCCTTTTGTATATGCCTTGGAGTCATAACCTCTTATAAAAGGTTAGCAAAATAAACCTCTTATAAAACGGGGGAAAACACACATACATCACCGTCCATTTTTTTTTTAATTTGATTGAAATTACCTGCAAGTCTCACAACAATCAATTCATTTGAAAACTTTTCATGACATCAAACAAAAACATTTGAGTCTTGTAGCTTGCATTAAATTTGAAATGTGTCATACTTTTTAGGGTTTATGAATAATGTGACTAATGAATATAGTATTTTGTTAATTATTAAACAGGAAAAACTATTTTGTAGGTATTTATAGTTTTTTTAAAAAAATTTCAATTTGGAATTTGTTGGTTTTTTGTTCTTATTTAAATACTTTCAATTTTAATATGTTAGAGTTTAATTCATATATATTGGCTAACAATGATAACGGAGCATAGTTATGGGATAAATAATGTGACATAACAAAATTAAATCAATAGAAAAATTAGAGGTGCCAAATTAAATAGGGTTAAGGATCACCATTACCCCGGAAGTATGCACGATGGATCACATATGCCCTGGAAGTTTTTTTGGGTCCAATTTTACCCCGGAAGTGTGTAAAGTGGATCATATTCGCACTTTACCTTTTTGTTTTGGTCCAGTTTTACCCCGGAAAGTGTGCAAAGTGGATCATATTTGCCCTTTACCGGTAAAAATTTTTTAACGATAAAGGGCGAATATGATCCATTTTACACACTTTCGAGGCAAAATTGGACCAAAAAAAACTTCCGGGGCAGATGTGATCTATCGTGCATACTTCCAGGGCAACGTTGACCTTTAACCCAATTAAAAATTAAAAAAATAGCTATATCCAATATGATTGTTCCTATTAATATTGATTAAAGGAGGAGGAGAATCATTTAGCTTTTGTACTCATAAAAAATGTATAATTTTTTTTTTCAGAAAAAAAAAATGTATAATCAAGGCGTGGCATGGGGTAAACAAAGACGTCCTTTTTCTTTCTTTCTTTCTTTTTGTTTTTTTTCTGTTTTGATATAACAAAGACGTCCATTTTCTTGGTGTATAGGATTTCACAATGTGAACGAATGATTATAGGCAAGTGCAAAGCGCTGGAAGCAAATCAAGCCCAAAAAATGAAAAAGAAAAAAAAATAAAGCATTCACCATCATAAAGACTTGATCCTCCCCCCATGACTTTGTATTTTATTCCATTTGATTAAACAATTTGACTAATGGTGGTTCGAAGTTCAAAACATTTCGCAGCTAAAAAAAAAAAAAGTTCAAACAATTTCGTTCTCTCTTAGTCAACATGCTTCTCTTACCGTATTAATAAGTTAATTTTAACGTTTTTCATTCATATCAACGTAAGCTTTAAACTTTATTGAATCAGCATTAAAATCAAACAACATTTTAATTTCACCCCTATTTAAATTATATAAAAACAAAGATAATTCAATAATAAACGATTATACTAATTATATATTCATAAAAAAATTTTGTTATCTCTATATCTTATAAACAAGACAAAATTTCTTTTAGTGTATAATAAATAAGATTGGAGGAATATATATATATATATATATATATATAGATATGTATATGCATGTATCCGTCCATCGTGTTCTTCTCATTGACAAAGACCCGAAGGTAGGGAGGCACCAGAAAAAGACTTGTTATTTTGAAATGCAGTATAATTATATTATGATTTTATATTTTAGGAAGTTTATTAATATGTTACTTTTTGTTTACGTGTGCCATATTAACTATGCTTTTTTTATACATTTGAACCCCCCCCCCCCCCCAAAATACATATATATATATATAGATATTCACTTATCATATTTTGCTTCCTTGACTTTGCTATTTCCTCTTATTACAACTAACCTTGTTTTTAATAGTATATTCAAAATGTTTTGACAATTATAAATTGCATGATTTATGACTTATAAATAGTTTAACTTATTATAATATACGTAAAATAAATTAACTTACCCAATATTCATTATATTAAATAAAAAAGATATATAATATGAATTAAGTATTGATTACGTGCATTAGTTTTGAGTCATATTAAATATAAATAATATAACTTTTTACATTTAATATTGATTGTATATTCCCAACAGCTCTTTAATTGAAAATTTCAATATTTTAATTTTATTATTATCACAGTTCTAAAAATATAATTTTTAAGGGATGAAAGGGAAGGTGTACATAATAGAATTGTTTAGTATGTAGAGCTTCACCATCAATCAACTTGTTTGCAATTTTTTCCCCACAAATAAGTATTACGTACATTTACAAGTAGTATTATTTTGTTTATTTTGTTCTTATCTGGCCCTCCTTTGACTTTTGATAATCTATTAGTCTAAATTTCTTTCATTCTCAACAAAATTCAACGATTGCTTGTGTGCAAGTTCAGTTTTGAAAAAGGGAATGTTTTATAATTCAATCTTTTTGAAAATATTTTTATCATTTTTACCCCTAATTAATTTTATTACCTCTCTTCATAATTTTTTAATAATGTCACATTCTCATGCATACTTAATCTCATTATTATTATATTTCTATCTCTTACTCGCCTCCTTATTAATAAAGGACATGATATTGGTTAGAAAAAAGTTTTTTTTCTGTTGTATATTAATTATTTTTAACTAATTTTAACTGTTTTTTTAAATCATGTAATTTAGTTATTACCCTTTTATAATAAGCAACATGAGGTGGAGTAGTACAAATTTACATGAACTTTTTCTAGTGGAAGTTGTTCCCACACTACCGTGATCCTTTTTCAATTTTCCTAGTACAGTTGAATTGCCCAGCAAAGATGAGGGAGAGGGAAAGAAAAACAATTCGTCGTCGAAGGGTGGGTGATCATTATGAGAGACACTTCAATAATCTCCACGATTTTTTTTTTAGTGAACATAATCTCCACGATTTAGTCCCAATGAAACTACTACTCTAAATTACCTGTGTCATTTAGAAGCAAGAAATCACGGATTTGTATGTATTATTTCTTACCGAATTTAATTGGCAACTTTCATAACTTCTTCTCAGACTTATTGTATTTGCTGCTCTGTCCACGCCAATCAACACTTACAACCTTAATGGTTTCTGATAAATTGTAAATGGCTGTAAGGTGAGAGAATCAGTACCTGGTTTATGATGAATCAACGATGGCCATAAAGAGAGAAACCATTTTTTTCCTTGGCACTTCTAACATATTCCGCGTAGACTAAGTTGGAAAACCTTAAATATTAGTAATTAAGCCATAAAATATCATAATTTTCCAATTTTACCCATATTTAATATCCATTACACCATATAAAAATAAAGTCAACATTTTATAAAAGAAGGGTAAAGTAGTACATTGACATGAAAAATTTAATAATGTACCTTATAAATAAGACCAAATGAAATATTATTTTTTATTATATATAAATAGGGCTAGAGGAGTATTTCATTGGATAGGAAGCAATTATATTCAAGGTGCACTAAATACAGACTTACTCCTCTTGTCCTATTTATAGACACTTACATCATATTTCATACTGATCAAAGAAAACCTTAAAACTCAATGAATTTAACTTAAAATTCAACAACTTTCTAATTCTACCCATATTTATGAGAATAAAATCAACTCGTAATAAATTAAGGGTAAATTTATACATTCATATGAAATATTTAATGAAGTGACTTATAAATATCAAATAAAATCTTCTATCTCTACCTTATAAACAAGACAAGAGGAGTATCTTCTAAGAATTGGAACCTTAGTTTATCATATTGTGAAGAACTCACCCCTTGTACTGGGTCTGGAGTCAGCTCCCATTGGTGGACACTGGAAGAACACATTTCTTAGATCAATAAAACAGAATATTCGTGCAAACGCTCTAGTTTTTAATGAGATCCTCAATTACTGGGCTTAATTTAATTATGTACAAACAAACCCATACACTTGGCCCATACTTCCCACAGTAACATGTCCATTAACTAATTCAGCTTTACTTGGCAACCAAAAACAACAAAAACCTAACTCAGTTTTTATCTGAACCGGGCCTTCACTGTGTTTCTGTCCATATGAAACAAGAAAGTCAATATAGTTTGAGAAAATAATCAAAACATCAATAATGGGGTTGGTAGGAGTGGAAATAAGTATGACGTGATGTTAGTCTATTTGAAAGACTTCAAGCCACACCTTTGTACAGCGGACTTGTTACAAGGCAAATATGGCTTGTTAAGGGTAAAGCTCGAGTTAAATAAATAATTTCCACCAGTATGGTTGGGTCAAATGAAAGATGTTAGTCCTTTATGATATGAAAAATCAAAATTTGAATCTCACTAAAAGAGTTGTTCATATTTAATGTCTGACAGTACTTCAAGCAATACATTCTTTGATTAAGAGGATATGTGTGCTAATAAAAGAATAATCAGCATGAATCAATATATGAATATGTGTATACATATATTATCATATAATTAAAAAAAGGGCACAAAGATTGTGCCATAAGGGACAACGCAGAGCAGTGAAATATATGTGTTTGCGTGAAGGGCCCAGGCGTTTGTCTGTGCGTGCTTGTCGGCTTCTTTTCATAACACAACTTACACCACAATTATGTCATATCCACTACATCAAACTTTTGCAGATTCATCCTCTAAAATTTTCTGGTGAGGCCTGCCTTCTGATCATCACATGCTGCAACAATAAAGTTCTTTACCCTCTATCTATTTGTTTCCATTTATTCATTGATTCATTTCAGATATGTATGTGGTAGCGAAGTGATATGATAGAGAAAGTGAACAATAAGCTACAAGTTACTCTGAGCAAAGCAACATCAACCATATGCATCTGCTGAATATCCTTTATACGATTGTTGTATACAATTCATAATTTCCAACTTATATCATTGACACATGAAGTGACATCTCACTGAACTTATGGTTAGCTTTCCCCCCTTTATTCGTTGATTGGAAAAAGATTTAGGTGAATTCGATTTTACACTCATCACGATCCAAGCAAACCTTACTATTTCTAAGAGCAGTTACGTTATAGGGATACAAGCTAAGTATCAATAAGATCTTCATATTAGTGATATGATTCAAACTTCCACTTTCATAAATTATATATACTACCTCATCTCCCTAATAAGGACTAATTAAGGGTAGAAATGGAAATAGGCTAATCCTGCCTTAAGTATAATCTAGCTTATTTAATAAAGGGATAAATGCCTAAAATGCTCAAGAAGTATCAACGAATAAACATTGGACATCTGAAAGTTTTTGAAGACGTAATATTATCTTAGATGAAGCTTTTGAAGGGGCAATATTGCCTTGAAAGTTACAAAAATGGGGCAAAACCGTCCATTCGTTAGCAAACTGTTGACCGTCATTTTGCATACGTGGCATGTATACATGTCATCCGCATCACCCTTATGCCAGTTCATATTTTTTAAGCAATTTTTTTTTGGAAAAATTCCTAAAAAAAGGATTTTATTGTGATATAGTATCTGTGTTATCAAGGAGGGAAATAAATTTCCCAAACAAAAAAAATTATTTACAAGAATCTGATATAGAAAAAGAGTAATGTGGATGCCACATGTATGCATGTCACGTATACATATTAATGATCAATGCGCATTGACCTTTAGAAAAGCAATTTTGCCCCGTTTTTGTAATTTCAGAATAATATTACCCCTAAAAAAACTTCCAAACACTCAGTGCCTATTAGGTTATACATTCGGGACATTTTAGATCCGTATTCCTTTCATAAATATGTTAGGTTTAGGTTTAGACATATTGTTAGACGTGTAAATAAGTTATGTCTATTTTTATAGGGTTTAACCTACAAGCTTTTTTAAGTCTGATCTATTTATTTTTTTAATCTGTATTGTTATATATAATTATATGTGCTATAATCCAAAAAAATTCATAAATTATTTACAAAATTACTAACTTCGTCTTTACCTTAAGTTTTTTATGTTATCATTCGCAATCAAACTCAACCCTTTAATTTTATTAATCAATCGAACACACTTTTACCTCTTTTATCTTTCAATAGCTTATGCAATATTAGCCCACTCTCTTTTCCCATATTTTTGCCGTTTGTTGTAACATAATAGTTGCTATAAGTTAATTTTAGTGATAGCTTAATGAAATATTATATTATAGCCTCAATAGGGTGAGTTTGTCTCAGTTTCTATGGGGAAGTAAAAGAGTTAAAATCCAAGTTTACGTGCCACTGTTTGTTGTGTTTGGTTGATTTTAAAAAATGTATCTCCTTATTTGCATAGATGATTGATTTTTTTATTCATACTTGCTCGAACAACTATTGCCATTGGGTATTTTTTTTTAAAAAAAATAAAGGGATAAATACCAATTTTGCCATAGAATAATTCATTGGGTAGCTATTTATGGGTCAACATTGTTTTTCGAGGAAAACTTCTTGGGCAAAAATGATTTATCTTCATCCTGACATGGACTATGACGTAGCGTCCACTAGTTCAGAGCGATATTGTTATTCTTTTCATACTTCTAGGGTGACATTTCCAAAAAAACTTTCGGGGTAAAATTGCTACTCAGCAAATACTTCTAGAACAAAATTGTTATTTAATCCAAAAATAAACTCTCACACTTAGTTTCTGAATCTCTATTGTAGGCTCAGACCTATTTATAATTATAACCTAACTCAGTTTAGCCTATTTCTACCTCAGTAGGAGGTTGAATTTGGTACTAAAAATAAGATTTATCTCCATTATGTCCCCATATTCATTCTTTTGAACTATTGATGCAGAACGGTAAGGGGAAAGGGGAGATGAAAGAGAATATAGAGATAAGGGAATGGAGGATTTAGAAGAAGAAAAGAGACAAAGAGATAGAGCAAGAAGAAATGAGAGAGATAGAACAAGAGAGACAGAGACAAGGAAGACTGATATTATTATTTCAAATTCATAAGACGTACAAAGCAAATAGTTGAGGTGCTATTTATAGGCCTCAAACAAACCCTAGGAATTGATGACAAAATATTCTAGAGATGCAAATCATAATTAATGCTGATTGATGACAATCAAATCAAAATAAAACTAGAATATTTTAGAAATTAAAACTAAATGAAAATTATAATTAATACTAATTGATAACAACTATTTATCTAATAATGATAATTATAAAGAATCTCTTGAAATCTCAACAAATGATAATTTCCTAATTTCCATATCCCATCATTTCTCCCCCACTTGAAAAACTCGGCTCTCGACGAGTTGATAGAAATGTGTCAGTCTTGGGAGGGAAGGACAATCAAAGCGATGTATTCGTCTGGTAATCCCTTCCAACAAGTGAGATACCAGAAGAGAAAACCATTACAAGCAGCTTGATAACATTGAATCTCTGGAAAACCTTTCCAACAAATGAGATAATAAAAGATAAACCCAAGAGAAGAGTGAACTTGCGAAAACTTCAATGCGGCATTTTTATTTGGATGCCCTCTCCAACATGTAAGGTACTAAAAGAGAGAACCCTTGATAGAGTGGCTAGTTTTATCATTGAAAAAATTTGGAAAGCCTTTCCAACAAATAAGGTATTGTTGGAGTGACTTGTTCAACAAATGAATACTGAATTTAGCCGATCTAGAATGTTGATAAGATGAGGTTGTAGTTTGATAATCTTGAATGCTCATAGTCTCAATTAAGGAAGGTGATCTCTTCATTTGTGTGGAGTAATTGATATACTCACCAAAAATAAAATCCTCACTATTGAAATCAAAATGATTAGTGTTATCACTTATATCAATCGTATGATCAAGCTGATCCTTGATGGCCACAATCTGAGAATGATTCACCTTAGTTACAAAAGTATCTAGTGGTGCTTGGTGTGGAACATGTTCCAGTGAGGTCACCTCGATGACATGAGTGAGTTCCACTACTTGAGAGAACATCTTAGGTGTCATAATCGCTTCTTCTAGGTCAAATGATGAATCTTCTACCTCTACTGACTTGGTTGCTTGAATTGTTTGACTCCTCCCATGAGTGTATGGATCTCTGAGACGTTGACGAATATCCTCTAAGGCCTCAAGTATCCTAGAGCATTCTTGTTTCAACTCTTCATTATACTTACTATTGGCCTTATTGTATTCCTCAATAACCTCGAGACGTTGGAACATAGCCACATACATATCTAAATCATTGGAACTTTCTTTCGCCATTATATAATTTTCTTCAGCTTAGGATCCGCTTGGGTAGAAGCTAATGTTGTTATCTTCATAGTATTCTTCATCGTCATAATACTCTTCTTGATCATATTTTTCAAAATCATCATATTGAGTATTATATTGATATATGGTGTCATATTCATATGGATGCCCTATCGATGAGTATCCTTTGATGAAACTCATAGTTACAGCTAGGTAACATGCTTCTTAGGGTTTTAAGGTGGGTTTCAAATCTATAAAAAGTTCCCAAGTTGCCTCCACTGAAAAGGATGAAGACCCTACTTAACAAGATTAACCTTCAAGGAACTATACAGTCCGCAGAGATTATTCTTGCTAAATAAGTAACAACTTGAGCGAGATCTTCACAGTAGCCTCAGAGGGTACAACCCCGCAAGGAAACCGTTAGAAATCTCTACTAACCTAGGGTAGAATAAGACCTGGGTATAGGGTCGAGTTATAGGGAAAAAGCTTATAAAATGACAAGAAATAAATAAGAAAAACAAAAAAATTCAAATAGTAAAGGATTTTTTTTCACACCTTTTTTTTTTTGCCTTTTTTTGCAACCTTTTTTTTCGAATTTTTTTTTCTTTCACCTTTTCTTTCTACTCTTTTTTTCCTTTTTTTCAATAAAATCAAAATAAAACTAGAACATTTTAGAAATTAAAACTAAATGCAAATTATAATTAATATTAATTGATAACAACTATTTCTCTAATAATGATAATTATAAAGAATCTATTGAAATCTCGGCAAATGATAATTTTCTAATTTCCATATCCCATCAACTATCCCTCTTGATTGCACATATGTTAAGGGAGTTTGCATTAAGGGTAATTTCAATGCAAATTATTATTTAAGAGGCTATTGTAAAAAATCAACTCACATTTTAAATAAACAATTAATTTAACTAGCTAGTATATTCAAATCAGGTAGGCATATCTTTATATTAAGCATTGGAGCAGTGATATGTTCCTTTATCTGCTAGGTGACTTTTTTGGATATATGGTCTGCTTTTATTTGTACAAGGTAGTTGGGATTAACTATCAAGACCAAAATATCTTGGTACGTAAATGTTGGTCGCTTACGCTTGTATCCACAGCTAAAGGTGGCAAGCTGATCAACTAGTTTATATTAACTACTTTAACCCATTTTCCCAAAGTTATGACTGAAAATCTAGCTAAGTTTAAATAATTATGAAGTTTCTAGGTGCAGTTTGGGACTATTGAGTGTGGGCCATAATGTATACCTAATTAAGAAGGTGTAGAAAAGAAGAGGGGAAAAGCGTGTCATTTACTAAAATTAGGTAGTGTGTTTCTATAATTTCTACGTTTTGACCGATTTGTTAATGTAATAATAAGTTTTGTTTTGTCCTCCAATCAACTCAACAAATAGCTGTACAAGTTGGGTGATTAAATTGACTCTAGTGTCTTGTATTAAACTTTAATAACATATATATTAGAGGCTTATATGAATTTAATGAAGTGATAATTAATTGATCATACACCCCATCAAATGTTCAGTCAACTTGAAGCTTTGAAATTAAATTTGATTCACTCCAGCAATGAAAAGAAAGACAGATGTGGGAAGGCCAGATATGATGAAGTCAATAATTTAACAATTTAAGCCTATCATATACAAAGACACCCATTAAAAGATAAGGATAATATTTGTAATAATAAAAAAAAAAAGATAAGGATAATATAGTACATCGATATAATTGAGGTATGATATGGTGAAGTGACGCATGCAAAGGGCTATAACATTAACAAAGTGAACAAAGAGCGTGTGGTAATTAGTGCCACTAGTGAACATGCTCATCATAGTAATAATATACTCATAATATACCAAGTCCCAAAGGATGTTGCATTATTTTACCATAACGTAAAGTTAGAACTTATAATTATTTATAGCAAATTCTTAGAATTATCCCTAACTAAATTACATATGCCTATCATTCTAGATAAATATTTTCTCCTCACCTTTCCGTTCATATATCAAGTTTAGCTGTTAGTATAGGTTCTATGGTAGCCAATCACAAAATCTATATATATATATAGCGTAGTTGGGACACATATGGTTGAAATCAAATAAGAAAAAAAATACAAAAAATACCTTTGAAATTCGAAAATGACATTTCAGTCCCTCAAATTTCCAAAATCTCATTTGAGACCAGAGGGAGGAATCTAAGATTTTCAAATGTTATTAAAAGACAATTTTGAACCTAAGTGTAGGTAAAGGAAAATTGGTAGGATTTTACAATTTTGACATAGGATTTACAACTTTACGATAACGATTTATAAGTTGAGCATAAGAATTCATAACTAACTACCTTGATTTTACAATAACCATTTGAGAATGCCTTTAAGATGAAAATCAATCAGTACTACTTTTCACAACTTTTACAGAGAGATTTATAATTTTACCATAACGATTTTCAAATTGATCATAGCAATTTACAACTATATTTGATTAGCTGTAAATTAAAAACAGTAGTTAGTTGTGAATTGTTATGATCAACTTGAACATCGTTATAGTAAAATTGTATATCCTTATGTAAAAGTTGTGAAAATAGCACTAGTTGATTTTTCATTTTAAAGTCTTTGTTAAATGGTCATTGCAAAAACAAAGTAGTTAGTTGTTAATTACTATGATCAACTTATAAATCGTTATAGTAAAGTTGTAAATCCTTATGTTAAAGTTGTAAATCCCCAATCCCGCCCTTAGGGGCAAAACTGTCTTTTAATAACATTTGAAAATCCCAGATCCCTCCCTAAGTGCTAATCTGGGATTTCGAAAGTCAATGGACTAAACTGTCTTTTTCAAATTGCAAATGTATTTTTTTTGTAATTTTTCCAATCAAATATATACTCATCTATTTATATATATATAAGTCACTTTTAAAATATATCTTTGGAGTCAAGAAAAACCTTAGAACTTAGTTTTGTCATATGAAACATTTAATATTGTAACTTGTAAATAGGAAATCTCTCTTCATTGCCCCCCTTTGGTCCTTATTATAATCAAATGTACTCAGAAAAAAAATTGGTCATATCATTCAACTTAGAGATTATTAATGAATGTTTTTTTATTTAATTCTTGTTAGATGTGGGGAAAGAATAATATAATCTTAGGAAATTTTATCAAACTTAATAAGGACTATTCATTGATTGAATTACCATTACTTATATGTTAGAATCACTTAGAATGACTATATTATAAGAAATAAAGTGGTATAAATAGAACCAGAGAAGTATTACTTTAAAGATCCATAAAGTGATTCAAAAAATGAAGTAGAAATATTAATTAAGATATGAAAATTGCAATCAAACCGGAGTACAATCCTCTTCATAACCATAAATATGAATTAAAAGAAACTAAGATGCAGAGAAGATGAGGCTAATTTCGCTTCAATACTTCCTATAGATCTTGCTTTTGTCTTGAGGCTGATGTTTCAAGGTACTTTGAATGTTCTTATAAGATTACTTAAGAGGACACAACACCAAAATATGCATCTAATGGCAGAAATAGAGAAGACAAAGTGGAATATAATATCAAGCTTCGTAACTAATTACTATCGGGTAAAGGTCCATTTTTGCCTTGGAAATAACCGCAAAGGAGCATTGAGTATTCGGAAGTAACATGAGGAGTATATTTACCTTGAAAGTGTCCAAATCGTATCAAATTTATCCCTCCATTTAAAACATTAATTTTGACTATTATTTTTGACCCACCAATGCTGATGTGACACTGTCACCATGTACATATCATCATCTTAAGGTTCATTTTTACCTCGGAAGTAACTGCTAAGGAGCGTTTTTACCTCGGAAGTAATCATCACTTTGAATAATGGTTTGGACAAATTTTCTATAATTTGGGTACTTTTGGGGTAAAAACGCTCATTGGTGGTTACTTCCGAGGTAAAAATGGGTATTAAAATGATGACATGTACATTGTGACAAAGCTATGTCAGCATGTGTGCGTAAAAAAGTAGGATTTTATCCCATATTCCAAATGTAAAAGTTAGTTAAAGTTGTCTTTCAATTTTAAATATAATACCTTATTTTTATAAATCTTTTTTTTGTCAAATTAATTTGCTTACTTATAACTGATATATTTTCAATGATATATATAAGTTTTTTTTAAAAAAATATTATGTTACATATATTATAATTAATTAATTAATTTCTTTAATCTTTTTAAATTAGTCGAGTAATTATATTTTAAAGAAAAGATGTGATATTATGTGTGAGCATGATGAATAATCAAATTTTTTTTGTCAATCCCTCTCTGATACTTCGCATTCACAAAAAGTAGGAGTAAACTTGAGAAGATGCAACATGAGTGATGAAATTAGAAATGAATGCATCGGTATAAGGAGAATGTGAAGGAGGAGTTGGCAAAAAAATAAATAAATAAAAGAAAGTGAAGAAGGGGGAAAAAGAAGAAGTGGGACCCTAGAGAAGTGAGGAGGTATGTTTGGAAAGTTATGGAAAAGGGTATGTGCATGTATTTAGGATAAAAGTAGTGGACCTTGATGGCTTTGAGGATTGAGTAGTAGGGATTAGATGATGTGTCGCACTCTAACACTAAGTCCAAGTCCAACAAGATCTGGGTGATACAAGTCACAGGAACAATATCGTATATGTGTCCACCTTATTCACCTAATACTACCTCAACCGTAATAGACCCCATCAATATAGGGTCAGCATTTGAACTTGTATCTATCATCACCTACTGCCTCTTGGCTCTCCTAGTTCTCTGTCTACCAAATCTACACACACACACACACACACACACACAAATATATAAATTAAAAAGATTTATTTTAACTTTAAGTTTATTATAAAAAAACAAGTTTGTTTGATATGCAGATTATATAATCTATGTTAGGAGAAGACCTGCCTTTTCTCTATTTTTCTACCATCAAAACATTTGGAATAAAGATAAAGAAAGAGAGGCATGCTAGAGCTTACACCCTCTTTTATTTAATATAGGATATTTAGGAGATAGATAACTGATTTATAAAGATTAAGAAAAGCATGAGATTATTTGTAGTGTCTTATTTTTCTAAAGTACCCTTTTAATTATTTGTATTAGAAACTTATCCATTGATGAAAATCCACTTAATATATGTAATATATAAATTTGGAGAAATATAAGAAATTGGTGTTTTTATATTTTGAATTATAACTAACTCATTTTCTTAAAACAATCAGAATGCATTATAAAAATGATAGTTTTTTTTTTATATCAAATGTGTATTAACACATAAGGACATAAACATAAATTATCTAAGATTCTATCTTGGTAGATGATATAAGAAGAATTTTGCCTATATCCAAAGGTGGTTGATGGATATGTTTTTCTTAAAAAAAAATTGGTACAACAAGTAGGTGCCATTTGATTTCATATATGGGAGATTTGATAAAATCTATCCTTTTTTTATAGATAGATGGCACTTTATTAAATGGATTAAATGAGTTAAATGACATACTTTAATCTACTAGTTCTTTAGGGGACTTATCCAAAAATTGCCAGATAAATCACAAATCTAGCCTATCATACACAAAAGAAAGTAACCAACAACAAAGCAAACAACGAGTTTGAAAATAGTAGAATCATACGCATTACTGTATTTGAACTCCATGCCAGATTTCTACAGTATAAAATGTAATCTTTCTTTCTTTCTTCACCTATGTGATCTTGAACTTGGATAAAAAGTAATCATAACATTGCCAATCATACGTAGGTTTAACTAGCAAAATGGTTGGACATTCGACAATTCTGACGAGTGTTCAATTTCTTAGGAGTACCACTTAGTTGTGGTTCCAGTTACAGTGCTTAGGGATGCATCTCCACAGTTAAGTGAAGTTGGGCGAAAACTACCTGTGTGGACAGAAAAATGGTTTGTTTAACATGCTTTAAAGCCAACAGAGGCAGACCCCAGTTAATCATGAGTTAGGAACCCTACCCTTGGATTATCGGTGAGCCCAACCCCTTTCCTAAAAATTTGTTATAAAAAATAATCACGTTAGAAACTAGCCAATATAACATCATGGTTACTTTTGGTAATATGAGTGGGAGGCTAAGTTTAAATATAAGATTTAACATATATACATCAATGTACTTTTACAAAGTCCATCGTTTTTTAATTCAGGAACTATTTATAATTTTTCCAAGTTTAAAATTCTTTTTCCCACCATGAATGAAGGTGATTCTGATTTTAGTTCTTGTGATCAATAACAAAAAAGGTTATATTGTCTAAATTTTTGGTTGCAACGAAAGGCAATGAAAACAACAGAACATGTATGTATAGTTATATATACGGTAAGCCCCAAAAGAAATGACCCATAACCAAAAAATTGTTGGTTGAATTGGTAAGTAGATTCGTCTGCATAAAAATGAGAATATGTGTTCGAATACTGTGAAGCGCTTTTGTTAGGAGAAAGGAAAACCCTATCTATGTGGCCATTACTCCTATCATTTGAATCCGAATCAATCAGTTGCTAATAAATGCTGGATTGCATTAAGGTGTTTAAAAACATTTAAAAAAAAAAGATTTGATAAAATTTCCAATGGTTATAATCTACCTCAATCTCAACCGTTGAAATCTCTATCACCTCAACCGTTCAGCCCAGTCTCCTTCTCCAATGTGCTATGAATATCACTCAAACCTTGAACTGTACTTTAATGGTGAACCAGGCTTGGTTCTGATTCATTTCTTCAAGCAGCCATAATCGCCAATTCCTCTCTCATTCAGAATTTGTTTCACCTTCAAGAATTATTTCTTTCTGTGTTGGTATTATTCCTCACCTTCATTGGATCAACTTCATCTGTGGATCTTCCATTTCCGATTTCTTCACTTCAATGCTCTTTATCTGACCACATGGACCTTACACGTCTACATCGTCTCTGAATGGTGAGATTACTTTTATATATTTGCATATTTTGTGATTATTTAATAGCTTTCTCTGCTTTTCCCCTGGGCTCTACCTAATCCATTTAGCTTTTGCTTGAACAAGTTTATTAGCACATGTAGATGCTTCTGGTGAAGTAATTTCTCATTATTCTTTGAATGGTCAAACTGAAATACACAGAAAGGCATTTGCATATACTTCTATTGTGTTATTTGAAACAAGTCAAGCTCTCATCTTTCGTCTCTAATTCCCAAAAGAAAAGCATATTTGGTTTTAGTATACTTAAAATTGTGAGTCCAGTGGGATTTTATCTAGCACAATGGATGAAGTAGTTACTGTTACAAATCCAATTCAGTAAGTCAGGTCTATATGATATTATATTGAGTAATTGTTTGGTTGAAGCTTTTGCTATGAAGTTTAAGTATACTGAATATTGGAGAGTCCATCACTCTTCCTTTAGCTTTTGATTTCTCCTAGACATTGGCTTTGGTAAGTGGTACATTTTTTGGAAGCATTCTCCTCGTTCCCTCCCCCAATCCACCTCTTCCTTTCTGTCTTCCAACATCTCCCAGAAATTTTGTTGATTTCTAAGCATTTGTGTCTCTTTACACGAATTCCATCTTAATTCTTGAACCCCCTCACTTTTCTTCTCTTTCTAGCTCTCTATTTTTTTTTTGTTCCTCTAATTCTTATGCCAAAGATTTAGGATCCCAACTTTTCTTTGCATTTGACTTTCCCATATGTGTTTACCCGTCATCGTCTTGCTCTTGGTGTTTTGCATTGGTTGAAAATCTGGTTTGGTGGACAACATATGGACCTGTAAATAATAAGGTATGCCAAAATAACAGAGTTCTCTTCCTTAGTAATAATGTTACATTGTCTTAGAACACTTATGTTATTCTGTAAGGGTCTCGTTGTTAGGTCTTATGACTTCCTTTAAGATTTCTTTCCTGGCTAATCTCAAATTCTTTTTTCCTTTACATTCTGGAATTGTTCTTTATTGTTAATTTGAATTATGTTAACTGAGTTGCTTAATGACAATCCATAATCAAGTAGTGATTGGCTGCATCAGGGGTATATCCACTGAACTATTATAGATATGTACTGAAGCTCTGTAAACTTACAAATTTTTTTTTCCCTTTATTTTTGCAAACTTAATTGCAGTATTAGTCCAGTTATAATGCCATTCAGAGGTTTTATTCGTGAGCTTAGAGAAATTCGAGATGGCGTGGGTAATATATCTAGAAGAGGGATAGATGCCAAGCGTAATTATTGCCGTGGAAAATCTCTTATTGCACCTGAATTGCCCTCAACAGCATCATCATCTTTGATAGTGTCTGAGCAGAGCCGCTGGGCTAATTTACCACCTGAATTGTTATTAGACATAATTCAAAGGGTGGAAGCAAGTGAAACTTCCTGGCCTGCCCGGAAAGCAGTTGTAGCCTGTGCCTCAGTTTGTAGGTCATGGAGAAAAATAACAGAGGAGGTGGTAAAGACACCTGAACAGTGTGGGTGGCTTACATTTCCCATATCACTGCAGCAGGTAATAGCACTTATTGCAATTTATGTAGGTACTTACCTATCTTAAATTCAGAAATATGTATTGCTAATTTTTGATTCAACTCTCGTTTAAATGTGTTGACACTTCTCTTTCTGTTAGCCTGGTCCAAGAGAGACTCCAATACAGTGTTTTATAAAGAGAGAAAGGGCGACTTCAAAATATCGTTTATATCTTGGATTGAGCCCAGGTATTATGGATGATCTGTCATTGTTTCTTTGTCACTGTTGCTTCATATTGCTGTTGTGAATAGTTGAAGGTTTCCTTTGGAATTTAAACATTGGTATTGTACATGTTGAAAAGACCAAAGATCACTTTGTTGCAATCTCCTACATGAGCAAAGTCTTTTGATCGTATAATTTAAGGAAGCATGCAAATTTGCTTATTTCATTAAAACCCATTACAGGCTATGACACTTATTTTTATTCCATGATGTGGCAGTCCAGGGCCCAAGAAAAAAAAATTCTTGAAACAGTACCATTTTCCTTTAAAGTTTCTTTCTGATAAGTACTTTGTTTGATGAATTATGTCGTTTGGTCTCAGGTAACTGTTATGAAGACCAAATTTTGTATGCAAACTTTAATAAATCTTTTATTTCCTTGTCTCACTTTAGCTTTTCTTTTGGATAATATTTCTCTAGTTCTTTGGAAGTGAAGCATTTATCATTTTAAGCTTAGTTACTACCGGGGTATGTTTAACTTTTAGTTATTATCTCTATTGTTATTCAGCTCTCTCTGGGGATATGAGCAAACTGCTATTGGCAGCAAAGAAGATCAGACGGACAACATGTACAGAATTTTTGATATCCTTGATCGCAGATGATTTTTCTAAAGCAAACAATACTTATGTTGGAAAGCTGAGGTTAGTACTTATTCACACCTCTGCATGGTCTTATCTTGTTGGCTGCCACATTTTTTTATTGTCAAATTGATCTGTTAGCAATGAACAGGTCTAATTTTCTAGGCACCAAGTTCATGATCTTTGATAGTCAGCTTCTACTAGACTCTTCCCTTCCATTGAGTAGTAAATTGCAGCCAAGAATTCATTCAACGCAGGTTCTTCCAAGGGCGGCGGCTGCTGCTGCTGCAAAGAGTAATGTGGCCACCATATGTTATGAGCTCAATGTTCTCCGCACAAGAGGTCCAAGGAGAATGCGGTGTACAATGCATTCAATTCCCATTTCTGCCATCCAAGAAGGGGGCACTGCTCTGACTCCTTTGAAGTTTACTAATGGTCTTGATGAACATTCATCTACCGCAAACATATCAAAAGGGGAAAAGCAAGGAGTTGAGCACAACTCCAATTGTGACGACAAGCCCCCAGAATCAAATCACATTGCAGTGGAGCCACTGATTTTGAAAAATAAAGCTCCCAGATGGCATGAACAACTGCAGTGTTGGTGCTTGAATTTCAAGGGACGTGTTACAGTGGCCTCTGTGAAGAACTTCCAGCTCGTAGCAGCCGCAGAGGCTCAACAGAATGTTTCACCTGCAGAACAAGATAGAGTGATACTACAATTTGGGAAGATTGGAAAGGACATTTTCACCATGGATTACCGTTATCCCCTCTCTGCCTTTCAAGCCTTTGCAATCTGCTTGAGCAGCTTTGACACGAAACCTGCTTGCGAGTGATCACATGCCTTGTCTCATAAAGGGCTAACTTCTTGCCACTCGTGCCTTACTATACATGTACATATATTCTTGAAAAGAAGAAAAGAAGAAGAAGAAAAAAACAAAGAAAGCAGTTGGGCTACAACTCTTGCGTCAATGATTGCCTTCATTTGCAGTTGCAATTTTGTTTGGCCCTGCTGTCAGTCTTGATGTTTGATTGGCAAGTTTTGAGTAATTAATCTCTCCATGCATCTTTTAGCTAATCGTGTGTAAATAAATTCTTCTTAGTTATGTAATTTGCAAAATGACGCTATGTATAATCCATTTTGTAATTGAACCAGCTTTACTTATATGAAAGATAACAGGTTGCAATATGGGTGAAACTTTGAAAGGGCCGGGCTGAGGTTGCTATCCAGAAACTTTAAAGTCTGGAGTGGATTAGACGGCATCCTTTTTTTGTATTAGTTATAAATATATTTACAGACTTCCTATCTCCTATGCAGTATATTATGGGTGTGAAATAAATGATGTGCTATTTTGTCATAGGGTCTTAATCTATTTATCCTTTTGAATCTTCATCATCAGACTTGATGGACTCTGCTGACCTTCAGGGAAGAATCAATTGAACTCCAGGGTCTTTTTCGGTGATGGAACCTTGATACATCAGTGAGTTATTGATACTCTGTATATTACTATTGACATATGCATTACCCACTTCATTTGGTTCCAAACTATTGTGAGACCCTTCCTCTCTATTGGACTCGGCAGTCACTTCAGGGCTCTCCTGCGAATCCGTCCTATAGTCTTGGTGTATGTGAACTGACTCTTCTTTCTTAGTTGACTCTGAGCCCATATGCATTGTTGCTCCTCTGTTTTCACCAGCCAGAGTAATCGCATTTATGGATTTGTCTTCCATGGTGTCTGCAGGCTGCCATATTGCTAGTTTTTGAACAAACTTGGAAATATCTTCTTTGATTCCTTCTTTCAGGGGAGTTTTTTCTCCAATGGGTGGAATATCCTCTTGATGGAAAGGAATGGACACATTCTTGGTCAGCAGATGTATTGAGCTAACAATTTTGGTGTCTTTTCCGGTGGAATTAGAGGCAGACATGACATTGCTCTTTATACTCTCCTGTGTATCCTGCCTTTTCCTTTTTGCCTTAATGACCATGCCAGATGAATCTGTAGTCTGTGTTCCTGAAGTAGAGGCTTTCATATGGAGCTTGGAAGACATCCTCTTGGGTTGAGGAGAGGTCTTTGATTGGATTGGTTCTTCTGGCTTGGGGACCATTTTTAATGGTGACATTTTTTGTTGTGGCACTGGCTTAAACACATGAGGGCTAGTTTTCAACGGAGACTCCTTTACATGTTTCTGTTGTGCAGAATCATGAGAAGAGATCTCTAATTGGGTCTTTTTAGACTTAGGACTGGTTTTTGATGGTGACATCTTCAGTTGTGGCACTGGCTCATGTACATGAGAAGGGGTTTCTGATTTGGTTATTTCTTGAGAATCAGGGATGGCTTTAGATGGTGATTCGTTTGATTGTGGCTTTGACTCAAACACATGAGACTCTGTCTTAGGCCGTGGAACTGACTCAGATACATGTGTAGATGTTTCTGGTTGAGTTAGATCTTGAGACTCAGGGGTGCTTCTAAAAGGTGACTGCTTCAGTTGTGGAATTGGTTCAGGCATATGAGGAAAGGTCTTCAATTGGGTTATTTCTTGAGACTTGGGGATGGTTTTGGATGGTGATTCTTTTGGTTGTGGCTTGGACTCAAAGTCATGAGACTCTGTCTTGGGTTGTGGAATTGACTTTGATTCATGGGAAGTTGTTTCTGGTTGAGTTAGATTTTGAGACATAGGGGTTGTTCTCAAGGGTGAATCCTTCATATGTGGCACTGGCTCACACACAACAGGTGGAGTCTCTAATTGGGTTATTTCTTGAGACTTGGGGATGATTTTGGATGGCGATTCTTTTGCCCATGGCATTGACTCAAACACGTGATTCTCTACCTTGGGCTGTGAAACAGAATTATCAGACACATGGGAAGATGTTTCTGATTGAGTCTGATCTTGAGGTTTAGACATGGTTCTAAAAGGAGACTCCTTTATATGTGGAATTGGCTCTGCAACTGACTTATCAGACACATGGGAAGATGTTTCTGGTTGAGTCTGATCTTGAGACTTAGAGATGGTTCTTAAAGGTGACTCCATTAGATGTGGAATTGACTCAGACACATGAGGAGATATCTTTGGCTGGGTTGGTTCTGGAGATTTGTGTATGGTTTTTAATGGCGACATAACTGGCCGTGGCTCTTGCTCAGTCACTGCCAACTTTCCCTTTTCTTGTTGAGTTGGAGGCTGAGGCTGAGGAGTTGAAGAAGACATGGGAGTCAAGGACTCAGATTTTGATTTGGAAAGCTCTGAAGATCCATTGGTCACTGAAATTGGTTTCTCTGGTTGAAGTGGAGGAGATGGCATTTCTTGTTGAGGATCAGCTATTGGGATATCCTCAGTAAGAGCTCGTGTCGGAACTTTCTCAGGTGACCCCTGAATGAGGATGGTTGTGTCTGCTTGCTCTTGGGATTTTGATTCATCTTTTTGAGGAGTAATAGGACGCGGATGTGGAGCTGATGGTGCTGAAAACCAACGGAATCGAAATGGAAATAGCTTCTTTTTCTTTGCCATTGGGTGGTTAAGAACGGAGATCTCTAGGAACGAAGACGAAGACAATAAATGTGTCACTAAGATTTTGGCTTATGGCAGATTTGATGATTGCAGTATTCTGGGGATGCAAAAATACATGAAATAGCACTTGATATGCTGAAGTATTTTGTGAACTCACGATTTCTTATTGCTTCCTCCAGAGCTTTTGGCATTTATTCCCTTTAAAAGTTTTCCTTTAATGCGTTGCTTGATTTTATCAAATAATGAAAAGCTCAAACTATTCTAATCTTTTGAAGGAGAAGAAAGAAGATTTCATTTGCCTTTCACTAGAGGAATTCCAAAGTATATACTTTTCCTTATTGTAACTCATACATGGTGTTCATATTGATTTAAAGTTTTATTCAGAGCAAAAAAAATATTGATTTAAAGTTTTAGTTATATATTTTGCTTGCTATGTTGTGTGAATCAAGAGCCAAAGTGCCTTCCTTCATACACACTTTGAAGAAAAGAATTATGAGAGAAGATGCCTTCAGAAAGCAACATTTTTTTATTAAAAAAAAAATTGCTGAGCTCTGGGGGTAAATGTTTAATAAGAAATAATTTGAGAGCAGAATTGATCTTTCAAGCGGTTCATTTGAGTTTATGCAAGCATTTCAACAAGAGTTAGTTTAAATTTATAGAGGGGGTTCAATGGAGATGGATAGCACGTGGAGCACAATAGTTGAAATAATTTGGAGGGGGACATGAATAATTATTGGACTAGTTCGGAAGGAAACAAAGTTTGATTTTACTTTACATACCAAATTCCTTATTGACCAAATCACTTCGAGACAAGATAGTGGGATCACATTTTATATTAACTTCCCCAACAAAAGAGAAGGGTTCAACAAACTATTGTGCTTGCAAATGGCATAACAAACACGCACTACATTTTACGATTCAAAATGATGAAGTGAGGATCATCTTTATCTTTGCCATCATGTCTATTTATTCTTTCTACTACCTCTCTCTCTCTCTCTCTCTCTCTCTCTCTCTCTCTCTCTCACACACACACACACACACACACACACACACACACACACACACACACACACACATCAGATTCTTCTTATCATTTCATTATTGAGGACACGAAATAAAGAAGACACCTCATCGCCATCTCTTCTCCATATTGACCAGCAGCTTCTTGTGTTCTTCAGCATAACATGTCTGGCTTTGAAACTGCTTGCGTCACGAACTTTCCATTTTTCACAGATCCAAAATTCTAGGAGCAAACTTCACAGTAACTAAAAAATGATGTCACATTCAGCAATCTGGACGCACCCAAAACCAGAGAGAGAGAGAGAGAGGGAGGGAGGGAGGAAGGGTGGGAGGGAGAGGAAAAGAGAGCAAAAGACGATGATCCACAAGGGACAGCTACTAAAATTGATTTCGTGGATATCATATCACCACTAAAAACTTGCAGACCATTAAGATCTATTGCTGTCTGTCATCTAAATTAATGCAATCTGTCTGTGAGTCCTAATTAGTTAAAGATTTTACATAACATGCTACCTATCAGTTACCAGCCTCATCAAAATAATGAGTGACACATTTGTTAGGTGCAAAGCAAAGTTCTCACTTCTCAGATGAATTTAACTTTAGATTTTATCATGAAAAAATATTAACGTCAACAAAGTTATTGGATCTGAATGATCTCAAAGATAACATCATAAGATGAGCTCTAACTTTATACAGAAGTTGCAAATCCGTTTGTATGCAACAGAATAAAAATGCATGCCGATAGAGGATCCACCCATACAATTTGAGTCAATCACACTGACTTCCTAAAAGTAACAAATCTCTAAAGCCAACTCTACAAAAGAAGCTTGGAGAGGAAAATAAAATATGTAAGCAATGGGAAACATGAATTAGCAAGTTCACCCACTTTCCTTGAGCAGCTTAGAAGTAGCGATAAGTATTTGTCTATCTGGTAGCAGGCTAAGTAACCTCAATCTATTCTTTGGCAGGTGCCCCTATTGGCAACTTAGAAATAATACTTTTTCATGTCCAGTTTCCAAAATTGAATAATATCACCAGCAGATACTTTGTCATGATCTTACATCTCAGAACCTTCATAAACAGTAGGAAGACTATCTTCTCGAACAAATGCAGGGTTAAGAAACTTTGCAACAAACGCCCACAGTTTATACACATCCTCAAAATTACTCAGAAATCCCAGAGAAGCTGTGACAACTTCAAGCCTTACAAAGCCACCTTTTCTATCGCGACGGCCATTCTCCATTGGCTTGCAAAGAGATGTATCTTCATGATTTTGAGGCCCACGATTATGTCTGGAGTTATCAAGAATCCGTATGTGACTGAGGAAACCAATACCAAGAGAGATTCCTTCTTTTTCAGCCATCTTTTGAACAATCTCCGGATTGATTAGCCCCCTGCTTCTGTCCCTCACATTAAAAGCAATGGCAGCACCTCTTTCATATTTAATTTTTGGACCATAGATTTGCACAAGATTCACTTTACCTTCCCCATCAGAGCCTGGCAACTTCAGTTGCAGCAAAGAGGTGACAAGCCAATTTATCAAAAATCGAAGTCTAAGGGTGGTTTTATTAAGACCAAGCAAATTGATATGATCGAGATGCTTGCATATTATATCAGGCTCCCTCCTATCCCATTCCTGCCTATCACCATACTCATCACTTGTGTAGTCTTCATCATCTAAGCTATTTGCACATATATCCCCTGATTCCAGTGTATGGTTAACATACTCTTTACAATTGTCCTCCAAGGTAAATGACACTCTTCTTCCCCTGCTACTAGATTCATTCTCTTCCAAACCAAAAAACCTACCACCACCATATCGATTCCCATCCCTTCTATCCAACAACCTAAATTCGCCTTCAGTTTCCCTTCTAATGGCACTCTCCTTAATCTCAGACACTATTTCAGAGGTGCAACCATTTTCTAAGTTGTGATGCTGAGCAACAGAATGTGAATTAAGCCGGGATGCTTTTAAAGCACCATTTGTAGCACATTCAGCATGAACTACTTTGCTAGTTCCAGGTTTTTCCCCAATCTCATTCACATACAAATGATTGGCAGACCCATTACCATTTCTTGAAAATCGTCTCACTTCAGCAGTATGATCCCCTTCAGGGACCTCCTTTACATGGTCTAGTTCATGTGAAACTGATAACACAGCTGCATCAAATGAAAGCACATGGTGGTCATCATGTGGACCACGATTTACATCCTTGCCATTATACATGGGCCTACCATATATTTTGGAAGTTGGCTTAGGAGAATGTTGCTTTTGATTCCTCTTTCCATTGAACCAGAAGGATGGAAGAGGAGAAGCTATCCTCTGCGTATTTGATAATCCCATGTGATCAGATCCCAATGGACTCTGTCCCAAATCAATCCAATAAGAGTTGTCTGATGACCCATCTTCACTGAAGACAGGGCTCTTCATCAACTCCCCAACAGAAATACTCTCAGTTTCTTCAAATATGGTGCTAGTTCCATCTCTTTCAGAACTATCCTGATCCAGTTCAGTCTCAAATACCTCTTGGACCTGAGAAGACGTATATACTCCAGAAAAGGCAGGCAACTGTGATCCCTGACGAGTTTCAGCTGTTTTATCACCAGTCCCAGCAACATCATCATCTTCAATCCCGGTCAATTTGTCCAAACCATCAACAGAGTCACTCAAATACAAAGGAAACTCCGGAGTGATCTTCACCATTCCAGACCCGGTACTCCCTGACTGATTTTGAAGGCTTGCCATAACCGATTTCTTGATCAGAAGACATCCAAATCCCGTGGGGTCATACCCAAACACCCTGTAAAAAGATGTGATTATAAAATCAGGCCGAAATAGAGACAAGCCAAGGGAATCCATGTCCTTGGGACCCAATGATCCTGCATCAAGCAAGACATGCCAGTTGTTCTGCTGCGCTAGAGCCATCCACTGGTAAGAATACTTAGCCCCAGTTACTCTGGACTGTACAGGGAACACAAAGAGACCAGTTGCAGAGTCCTTCTTCCTCCTCTTCTTGCTTGAAATCTGCTTTTTCAGATCAGTGGAACAGGGTTTGAGGGTTGGCCATCTAAACCATGCACTGTACACCTTAGCACCCTTCTCCCTAGCACACTGAGACATCCAAGCCACAGACTGGCTCTCATGGTCAAACATGGTCAACAATTTTTTATTTGTTTGGAAAGGGTATGATTCAGCCAGCAATTTAAAAGCCGATCCTCTACTAACTGTAAATACAAGGCCATACTCATTCTCAGGTATGTTCAAGTAATCCATGATTCTACTCTTTATATCATGTTCCAGAGTTCCCTTTTCAGCACCACCATAGAGTGCATGATTACACAAATTTGCAGTTATCTCAGACAAACTAAATGTAGATGACTCCCAGTAATGAATGGTCTGAACAAAAGAGAACAGCCCAAATCCACAATAGTCAAGGCATACCTTGGGGGACAAGTTAGAATACTCATCCGACCTCAACTGATCAATCTTCTCTGACGACTGGTATTTGGGGTACATTGTAATGAATTTGTTGAAGGCTTCTTCAAGGGTGGGAATTTCTTCCTCAGACTCAAATATGCGCTCAGCAGCAAGTGCGGTGGCTCGAAGAAATTCTCTCTGAGCATGAAGCCTAGCAAGTGATCTAGATCTCCCAAGGCTTTCATCCATATTGGCAGGCGAGTCAGGTTCCATATCTTGAGATTTGACAAGAGACCCATCTTCAGAAGCTTCTTCAAGTGCTTCACGGAGCTTATTCTCTTGCAACTTCCGTAGAATTGAACGGCTTCTCTTGATTTCACCCGTGGATTCATCCTTCCGTCTGCTCTTCTTGTCCAGAATCAAAGCAGCACAGTGAGAAATAGGCTTCCATAGTGAAAGATGCATGATAGCCTCCAATGACTGTGGGAGTGAACCAAACAGTTCAAACAATGCCAGCAAAAGGGTTTAGCCCATGTGAAACAAATTCAATCACTTGACTCCTGAAACCGGGGGAAAAAATAGAAGTCTTGAAGCCGATCGTAAATAATGGTTCTTCGGATTCCATCGACAAAAAAAGCTCAAAGATTTCGATTACCCATAAAAAATAAACAAACCCCATGAGTTCAGAACTGAAGATTCCGCCATAACCTGCGATTAATCACAATTCAGTACAGTTTTCTTTACTGGAGAAAAATGCGGAAGAAGAAACGGAGAACGAAGGAGAAGAGAGAAGAAGATCGGTAAAGAAGAAAACGGAGAAATGAAGGGTTGAAGAATTGAATGGAATCGAAGAATGGAAGAACAAAGAAAGCCGACACTGCAACGAAGTGAAGAAGCAAATGGATTTGGGAATGGTGGATCTCTGATATTAATATGAATCAACGGTTTTGTGAAGATAAAGTGATGACCGTTGGATCATATCTACGGTTCAAATTATAGTTTTAGGGAAAATTGATTTTTGTACTCTGCATCTTGCAAAGTAGATAATCCGGATCACCCTCTCATTGTAGAATCCAAAGTCAACTACTCATTATTTTTAAATTTTAATAAGGATCTAATTTGGAACAATGGGAACCTTTTTTTTGCCTTTCCTATTAAGATTTAACCCATGAGTTTCATGTACTATATATTTTATGTAAGTGGTTGATGCTTAATATATCTAAAACTATTATATTATACCCTTCGTGTTAAATATTTTTAAAACGATAATATTTAAAATTCTGCTCCTTCTATAATATTTAGGAGTAGAGCATCTTTTTAAGATGTTGTGAAATTTAAAAAATACTTATATTTAATTATCTTCTCCCAACTCCTAATAATTGACGTTTCTAAATTATTTTTATTTTATATGGGGTAAATTTTAAAATATTGAAAAATTATTTAGACACAAATAAGCTTTTTGATCTATGTAGTTTTAATAATTATCTATTAGATTTAGGTGAACAAGTTATTTAAGTATTAAAAAGTCCAATTAAAAATAACACGAAATTTTTTACCTTTTAGAATAAAATTGAGTTTTTTATTACATAATTATATTATCATTAATTCTTTTTCTTTTTGAAAATTTAATTTCACTCCAAAGTCAACCTTTTTTGTCAAATTCCAAAGTCAACTTTAATAAGCATGAAGTGAGGACATTGACAATTTGACCATAAAAAATCCAAATTGTGATTATTTTTATTGATACGCAGTAAATACAAGTGTCCTTTTTATGCACATTTAATTAAAACAGATTTTGTGGTTTTCATAATTTTTATATAGAGTCTTGTTAAATAATATGGCTAGTTTTAATTTTAATTATGAGTAATTCACATAGATTGTGGATGTGCCGAATGGGACCCACAAGAGCCCTTTATCATTCTGCTGTCATGGCTCATGAGTCATGACTAAAGTCAAACGATCAGCTGGCTTGTAAAAGCTATTTTCTGTCCAATTGATAGCGAACTATCATTCCAAGTCCATAATCTATTGTAATCTCAAATAGCCTGTTTTATTTTTTTATTTATTTCCGCATAATAGCCTGATTAACACAAGCCATCAACCTGGTTTGTTGTAATTTTATTTATTTTCATTATTTGTTGAGTGCCTATTTTATATACACACACATATATGAAGTTGTTGGTATTTTATTTTTAAACAAAACTTGTTAGTTTCGTATGTTATTCATTATGTTAATTGAACTTTGTTTTCTAATAGCTTTTTTTTTTTTAATGACGAAAGACATTAGAAAAAGGTTATTTATTGTAGCAAGCTTGTAATGTTGAACTTGAGTTATAAAATTGTCCAACTTGGTGGTTGTAGTATTATTTTGTCGGAGGGTTTTATTTGTTGACTGTTGTGTCATCTTTTAGTAATATTTCTTTAATCTCTTAAGTGAGTAAAACAAGATTAATGGAGTAATATTTTATACCACGATTTAATCAATAGCATATCAAGGGCAGTTATAATTTAATACTAAAACTTTAATGTAAAAGTTGGGACACTTTATTTTGTTTGTGGTTACTTTTTGCCTGTATAAAGTAAAGGCATTATGAATCATGTATCATCATATTAAAAAAGGGATAAAAAAACAGATCTTTTAAGAAATGCAATGATTATGGGGACAAATAATTATTGGCCATCTAGATATCTCGCCATGTTCAACTTGTCTTTGGATTATGATTGATAATCTGTATCTGTAATTCTCATAATATCCAAATTGTTCAATCTCATAATTTGAAAGCGAGCTAATAAACTTAATCTTGCTTCTGTAACTCAAATAGCTTTAAACTTATCATTGAACTAGAAGGGAAAAAAAAAAATTCTTCAATATAACCCAAGGAACCATTTTTCTTAAAAGCGAATTTATAAGCTCTTTCTGGCTGGTTATTTTATGCAAACCATGATACATCTATTGAATGTTATTGAGATTGATAAACCTTTGTCGCAATTTCCTTTATATCTTGAGTGCCCAACATAACAAGCTTATATGACTAAAATGGCTCATATATTATTGGTAACTTCCGCTTTTATTATGCTCCACCAACCTCCTACAAGGGGTGGAAGTGTAAGATATTAGATTGGTTTGTTTGTATTGCTCTTATGAGTTTATGTTATTTAGTAGTTATTCAGAAACAAAGAAACCTCACCTCATTCCTTATGAGCATGTGACAGAACAAAGAAGGGAGAACCACTAACATGTCTTGTAGAATGAATGCAATCATAAAAAATCTTATAAACAACATATAATGACAAGTTATAATACAAGAATTAGACCTGTTGTTAGAGTTTTTAGTTATTACGTACTTTTTATAGGATCTCATAGGAATTCTCCCAGCAGAGAAAGAGGGAGCCTTATAATTAAATAATAATAAAAAAAACTTTGCCACAAAAACAGAGCTTATATCATGAAATTATGCTGAAATATGCTTTACTGAGGTATTGTCTTTACTCTTTAGGTAGAAGTTGTCGGTGGAAAATACAAGTGTAAAATCACTATATTTCGGTATTGCTCATTATCCGAAAAGACACCTGAGTCTTCATTTACCTGGAGGCGTTGGTTTATTACGCATAATCATATTGGCACATCACTAAAAAGAACCTTATTACAACATCCCATGATGCTTCCGCACATTATGATTATGAATATTTACAGCGATATGTATGCAATACTTTTCAAAGCTTTTCTATTTTTAGGATAGTATGCAACATTACTATGTACATGATGGATAGTTTCAGAGAAGAATCTTCAGCAGAAGAGACATAAGGCAAACAATCAGCTCCCATAAGTGGCCTTGCCCGTGTAATTCTTGAATGAGCCTGAACATTTTGGTCTTCAAGTATCAGTCACACACTGATGCACATCATCAGAGATCTTTCAGCAAAAAGACTAACAAATAGAAACAAATAGACCAATAAATGGCATTGCTTGCAACTCTAGAATGAATCTGAAGGTCTTGATATTAAAACATCAGTGACAGACTGGTAGACACACAGTGCATTACAGTCCATGATATATGCGACATAGGAAGACCCAGGTTGCCTCATATGTATTTTCTGTGGACCCAAGTAATCAGCAGACAGCACAAGATTCAAAGGGTCTTGAAGCTTAAAGATTGCAAGAGATATACCTTGTTGATCAGTATAAACTACTTGCAGGGGTGCTTTGAGCCTTGGAGCTAAAACAATATCTCTTAACTCCTAAATGACTCCTTACCAAATAAAATATCTTCTTGTTATTGCAAAACACTTGCCACATCACATCATTGTTTGTCAATATCAATTTCGATTGAACTAGCTTGGCTGCAGTTAGAGTCCCTGCGGTCCCAGAGATTCATATTCTTCCTGTTGTAGGGCAATAACATATTAACCACAGAAAAGGATTCACCATTTCACATCAACATATGGCGTCCTCCATTTGCACAAGTCAACACCAGGCACACATAAGGGCGTCTCACCAGACTCCACTTTGTCAGAATGGCCCGGCAGAATCTGAAATCTAGTGACCCAATGATACCAGCGAGAGGATGAGAGGGTGATCTGCTGCCAAAGGAAGTACTTTCTATAAATCAACAGAACTCAAAAAAATTGGAGTTACTGTTGAATGTATGAGTCCTTCAGAGCTCACAAGCCAAAGCCATTGCAACGTTGATCATGTATAAAATTAATTGATCAAGAGCACTCACTGGCTTGAAAATGGACTACACCTATGCCCAGTGAACTGTTGCTCAAACATATACCAGCATATTCTTTATAAATCTCTGAAGACCGGAAAAAAGCTTCTTTTCTGACCTGGAGAGATTCTTAATTGGAACCAAGCCCTTCTTGGGCTGACTGAAAAAAGCATCTAAAACCCAATTAGTAAATGTACGAAGATAATGATGTCCAATTCAAATGGAGATTGAGTACCCAATGACTCGGAGGCATTTTTTAATGTTCAAGCAGATAAAGCAGCACTGTCAATATTTAAATGAATCCAAGAAGAGTCCCAACGTCAGGCCAGCCTTCCAATAATTAAACATAGAGATTAGGCTCCGACCCTTGCTAGTTAGAGGAAGAGAAGCCCGATACATCAGAGCCCCAATCCCTTCCACGACAGCCACAGCCAAGGCAGCAGATAGAATATCCCAGTCACCCGTTTGTCCAATAACAGTGGCGAAAGCAGTCGCACAATAAAATCCAATCAAGAAAAAGATAAGTTTCATTGGAAGATTTTTCCGTACCTTCTGAATCTTAGCACCTAGCTTGGTAAGAAAATCTTGAATCACCCTAATTAGGCGGGTCCTTCCGTTATTTTCATTAGAACTAGATGGAGTGAAACTGCTGTCATCTATGCTGCTTCTAATAAACCAACTCATCCTCCTGTAGAGAACCTCACAGAATTAGCATCCCAAGTAAAGCTCACCCATTACTTCATAAATGATTTTCTACATAGAACTAATGCTTCATATTTAGTGTTTAAGGCATTTCAAAGGTGCTAATCTGCCAGCATATGTGGTCACATGCATACTTAGTTGGAATTGTTATACGTCTCAGTTGTCCTGCTAGATAAAACTAATGCAAACATATATTGTTGCCTACTTACTTGGAATTGTAGGTTGAACAAGGTTGAGCACAACTGAAGGAGAAGGATAGAAACCATTGCTTCTGGTCAGATGAGGTTTTGTAAAATGGTGAAGCAAGACCAACACCAGAAACTCCTGAGCTGACATAATCAAGAGATAAACATTTGATATTTGTCAAATACTTGGATAAAGCCATTCTGGTTTTGATCATGATGTAATATCATAACCCCTGGAGATAATACGAAAAGGTAAGAATCTACGAACAATCAAGAAGAAAAGACATGGAAAGAAAAAGACACAGCACCAGATATAGGATGCATTAAAACATAACCATCAAAAGCTACAAGCCAACTATTACTACATTGATTGAATGAATCTGCAACTAAGGAACAGGGTATCAGCTTCATTTCCTCAGCAAGTTAGACCGTTGCAGATGCATATCTCCTTATATTGACCATATTCTGTCCTTTGCCATACTGGCCTCTAGTTTAATTACTTGTTGTTTCACTATTGATCTAAGGAATTGGTTGTTGATGAATATTAATGATGTCATACAATCCATGTTGCTTACTCCACTAAGTGGAATAAGGCCTCTCGTTATTGTAGTACTGTCACTAATGAATGATGAATTAACAGACTCATCATACAACAGAGATACAAGAATAAACCAACAAGACAACAATATAGTTGAAGGAAACCATATTGTCTACATTTTAATATTTGTTGCCACATCTTTTTTTCTGCCCCTCCATCATCTCAATGAATGTAATTAATTGTCATTGACTCAACTATAATCTAGGTCATTCTTTCTCGTGTGAATATCTCAATGTTTTTAAGATATACACAGACCAATGACAATCCAAAATTCAAGCACTGTATATGTTAGAATTATTTTTTTCTTTTCCATTTTTTTCCCTCCATTTAATTCCATACTATTTAAAATCTTAACTACCAGCATTTGATATCCTCCATCTAACAGAGCAATATTGAAAATAATACCTCAAAATTTGATATAGAGCATACATTTAGGGGCAAAATAAGAATAATAATCAGCACAAGTGAATAGGGCCAGCTGAAGAGCATCACAAATACCTTGAGATTTTTCTGAATTGATGATAACATAAGAAGATTAATAAACAGAATGCCAGTACACAACAAATCCAACATTGTAAAACAACACAATCCAGGGCATACAAGTTTCTAGTAATCAAAATGAAGAGAGCAGAAGTATAATACCCAATCACACACTATTCAAGCAAAAACTACAAGAAAACGAAAACTAAACTCAGTAAGTAAATATTCCCAAATTCAAAAGCGTAAATGTTCTAACGATTACACAACCAGATTCAAAAGCCATATCAAAATGAGAAATTTAAAGCAAAGCAAGAACACCCACTCGCGGGGAACAAATTCAAATCTATATTGAAAGCCAGATTGAACAAATCAATCTCACCTGATTTTGGAAGTAGAAAAAGCCATAGGGTTTAAAACCCTTTTCATTACTCGCCAGAGAACAACCACGCAGGGCTGAAAATGGTGGAAAGGGGAATGCTTGTTCGGCGACGAAGAAAAAAGTATTCGCAAAATGCAGACTCTGTGGGGTTGTAATTAATTTCAGGGTGGAATTTGGTACTCTCTCATTCCTTACTAGAATACTAGTTACTACTCCTGTAAAAAAAATTGGGACAATTGCACATAAGTCTCAAGCAAGAGAATTAATTTCAGAGAGGTCCTAAAGAGTTGTTAATGATAGCTATTAACAACTGCAATAGCCAGCCTTGGTTAACAAGTGAAGGAGTTGTTAATAGACCTGTCTAAAATTAATTCTCTTACTTGGGACCTATTTACAATTCTCCCAAAAAAATTTGGTACCATAAGTGTCTTTCTTAGTAGTTTTTTTTTTTAAGATCATATTTGCCAAGAGATTTGTAAGGTGTATCATATCTGTTTTGAAAATATTTTTTAGTCCAATTTTATCCAAAAAATGTGCAAGTGCATCATATTTACCCTTTGCCGTCAAAATACTAACGGTCAACATCAACTATTTACTAGTCAACGTGAGTTTTTTAACCGTAAAGAGCGAATATGATACGTCTTGCACACTTCCAGGAAAAAAATTGGATTAAAAAATACTTTTGAGGCATATATAATACACATTGTACACTTCCAAGGTAAATATAACCTTTAACCTTTTTTTTTTTTAAAAAAACCATTTTAAGAAAATTACATACTCAGTGCTTCCTTTTCCTTTGGTCCTAAATATATTATAATTAATTAATTTTATTAAATTAAAAATATTAGTTATATTAGTTAGTTTGGTGTGTTTTTTTTCTAAAATATCCCAATAATCTTCTTTTATTCACTCCCCTTTTCTTACTTAATTACTATTGGATGAGCACAAATAGGGAAAATTTGGAAAAAAATTGGTAAAAATTAGAATTATGTCTTATATTTAGAAACAAGACTAACTCCTCAAATATGTCTTATATTTAGGAATGGAGGGAGTAAATCTTATAAATTAATTTGTCTGTATTCTTTTTCTGAACTGGTTTATTTTACTAATAACTCAACATATAATCCAATAATATATAAAATGTTATATGATTCAGTGGTTTATTCATCTTCCTTAACATTTTTAAAAAAGTTAATTATATCTTATATTAAAGAACTGAGATTATATTTTTAACTATTTTTTCACGAAAAAATATTTATAAATACTCTTTAAAAACTAGTAAATGCTTAGCAATGATCTAAGAATAATGTTTAATTGGAGCTTTATATTAAGAGTTAGAAAGAGTATTGAATCATTCCCAGTTCAATATTGTTTACTTTGGTAATTAGTGGGTATTCTAATCGGAGATTTATATTTGGATTTGTGATGATAGAAGTAACTTTTTTTCAATCTGACTTTTAGAAATATGTTTGGATGATTATTTTGAAAAGCAAGTTTAGATTAAAAATTACGAAAAAGGGCATTATTGTTATTAAATAATACATATATAATATACATATATTCTTATTAAAGGCTTAGTTTCTCTCTTATTTTAAGGAAAATAATTTTAAAAAAAATTATATTTTTAGCTCAAAGTGGGATATTGTGGGAGAAAAAGTTAGAGATTATTATGGTAAAATTTTGGAGATAAAAAGGAAATTTTAAATTAAAAGAAAATATCTTGTTTAAGAATTTTAGGGGTCTAATAGTATAATTTTCCTACCCAATTTATTAAATAATATATAACAAAAGGCGTGGGATCCATAGAAGCCAGAAGTCAGAAGCCACAAAAATTTGCTTCTAGCTTTTGACTGTTCAAAAGTTCTTTTAACCCATAAGTTACATTGAAAAAAATGTGAAACAAATATCATCAAAAGTAAATTTTTGCTTCTGACTTTCCAACCGTGCTTCTTGTCGCTAAAAAGTCAATCCAAACATGATGGATGTCACCTCCGGAAGATGACATTAATTTGAGGGCGATGGTGGAGTCTGTACCTGCATCTTTGACATCCCCTGTCTTAACCCTAACTAGATAGGAACATTGCTCCTGCATGAATGCATGTATTTAAACATAGTTACACACACAACTAAGTAGAAAGAATACATATTAAGGTGCAATTTTATGGTGAAAGCAGTCACTGAAAAACATTGGATATCTGAGAGTCTTTTGAGGAAAAAAAATATTTTGAAATAATAATATAACCAAAATGTTACAATTTTGTTCCCTCTTCCTAAAGGGTGTATTTGGATTAACGATTAGAAAAGTGACTTATATATTAGTCAGATTAAAAATAAGTTAAATTGTGTAATGCCTTTATGTTTAGATTAGCTGCGAAAAAAATGACTTATAAGTCAATTGAACTTTTGAAACATGTTTGAATTAACTGTAAAAAATTGACTTATAAGTCAATTAAAAATAATCTTACACTGAAGCCAATGAAATAAGCACTTATTTGTTTCCATAAGCTTTTAAATTCAGATTCTACTTATAAGCCAAACGCTCTTATTTTTATAAGTTAAACCAAACATCTTATAATGTTTTTCCCATCTTAAGCTCTTTTGGGGAAAATAAGGACTTATTTTTTTTTTTGAAAATAAATCCATTCAAACACACTAAAAAATGTTTATGTTTAATATCAATCGTTTGATGATTAATACCAGTTTGTTAACAATTAGGGAGAACTTTCTCTTTTTTTTAAGCACTTGTAAGGCAAAATTGCTTTTGAAAAACTTAAAGATACCCAAAGCTCTCAAGTGGTAACTTTGGGGATAATATTACTCCATCTGATCCTAAATATAAGATCACTTTGACTTTTTTTTGTGAAAATTAAGGAAGCTAAATAGACCATTTAATCTTAAGTTATCTTAAATGTAATTGTATTATACTATAGTTTATAAGTAACGTAAATTAGTTTTTTTTAAAAAGATGACTATAGACATTTTAAAGTGATTAATTTTGCATCCTTAATTTATTCAAAAAAGTCAAAGTGATCTTATAATTAAGACACGAGAGAGCACATCTTAATCCAACGAATATTGAAAGCTTGAAACTAATAATAATGGATCGACACAATAGATCATATATAGAGGAATTACTTACAGATAGGGGAGAGTAACAGACAGGTACGGGTGGCCCGTGGGGGTGCCCGTTACCCGCTCATTTATATTCACACGGGTACGGGTAAGCCCATACCCGTGTGAATATAAACGGGACAGACAATAAACGGGCCAGACAACCCGCCCGTTTAGCCTGTCTCTTTTTTTTTTTTTAAAAAAAAAAGTTAGACATGCCCAGAGATTAAATTTGAAGGCAACAGAAACGCAAGAAACAAAGGAACAATGGAATAAAAATGTGAATAAATGAAATAAAACTCTAAGAACTCTCTAATGTCAAGAAGTTGTAATATTGGGAATGTGTAGTGTAAAGTGCAAAACAAAGGAACATGATATTACTGGAAGTCACAAAAAAGAAAAGGAAAAAGAGTCTAGGAGGAGTTTGAAGTTGATCTGAGTCTGTGGTTCAATCTGAGGGGAGTGATTGATGGGCCCCACGCAGAGGATGCCTCCTCCGATGAACCCTGTTTTGTCGCCGCCGCCGCCAATGTGTCTTCTAGCTTCCCCACTCTGAGAGGGAGGTGAGGTACATTAGCAGAAACTATGAAGCCTCGCCAGTGAAGAAGAGAGAGAAGAAGAGGCTTTGATTGGGAGAGAGATTGAGCCGGAGACGGCGTGGTTCATGGCGATGCCGATGAAGATGGCGTCGGCGAGGAGGGGGCTGACGTGGCCGGTGTGGCTGATCATCTGGTGGAAGGTGAAGAAGTGCTTGAAGGTTTCTTGAAGGTTTCAGGATGTGATGTGGGGAAAGGAGGTCGTGGAGGTTGTGTTGTGTGGCAGCGGCGTGGAGGAAGTTAGCGCCGCATTGGGACGGCGACGACGGCGCTGGGATGGGCGGAGACTGGTGAGCGGCGAGTAACCGTGGGGGGAGGGCTGTGAGTGGAATTGTGTGTGGCAGTGTGTGTGTGTGAGGCGAGCTGGTGCTGAGGAGAGGAAGTGAAGTGAGGGGGTTGTGATGAGACACTGACCTGACCTGTGGGGGAGGATTTTTTTTTTATTTATATACGGGTAACGGGCCCGTACCCATGCCCGTATATAATAAACGGTCGGGCCCTGCCTGTTTATTTCACGGGTTCAAAATAGACGGGCCAGCACGGGTAAAATTGTGGGTTTAATGGGAGGGCCCTGTAGGTCACGGGTACTTTACTCACCCCTACTTACAGATATAGCCATTACGGCGAAGCTGATGAGTGAAAATAGAAAAACAAAAAAAGACAATGATGAAACTGTGTGAGCCATATTTGTTTGATTATCTGCTTTTGTGATGCTATTGAGGGATTGGTGCTGAAACAATCTATACACGCATGCCTTTATATAGGCCATAGGGGATAGGGGGACGGATACATGGTGATGTAGGCATAATATTATTGGTTTTTTCAGTACAAAAGGCAAGCTTATAGGTTGATATTTGGAATTACGACAGTTCCCTATAATGAGAGAAGGATCCCTCGCCAATATTTGATGTGCCCCCAGCAATTGTTCACTACAACATGTGGCAATCTCCGGTTATAACACACCGAGATCCCTTCGGCATGCGCTCCACGTGCATGTAAATAATGCGCCCTCCAAAATGGACCGGACATTAGGAAATGCTAATGAAGAAATCAATTTATATCAACGCTTATTTTTTTTAAAAAAAAAAAAACAATAAATTGAATCACATTGATAAAAAAGTTGGTAAAATTAGTTAGAGACAATACATATTTAAAAATATGAAATCAGTTTTCAGAAAATTCTCTTGTTTATGGGAGAGACAATGTAAGAGAGAGAATAGAAAAATGATATGTGTTGAAGATAGAGAATGTTTGATGGAGAGAAAGTGTAAGTAAATACAATGATATAACTATGAGTACTTAAATAAGGACAAAATGGATAATTAACAACAAAAATCGGAGACCACTTCTAAATGTTTCTTACAAGTAGGGAAAAGTTATAATCATAAATTGCCTCTTATAAATTAAAAGGAAAATTCTAAAAAAAGACCCTTAAATTACCAAAAGGACACTTTGCTACAAAGAATTTTGGAAATGACAGTTCAGTACAATGACTGAATTATCTAACTTCAAATTAAAAGGAAATATCTAAAATGCTCTTGGTTCAATTATGAGATTCCCAACTTCCCATAAGGGATTCCCAACTTCTCTTAAGGGATTCCCAACTTCCTATAAGGCTTCCCAACTTCCCATAAGGGATTCCTAACTTCCCTTAAGGGATTTCCAACTTCCTTTAAGGGATTCCCAAGTTAGTTGTAGCAAAGACATTTTGGACATTTCACTTAAATTTGGGTTGGACAATTCAATTATTTGTACTGAACCATCCTTTCCAAAATTCATTGTAGTAAAGTGTCCTTTTAGTAATTTGAGGGTCTTTTTTTGGAATTTTCCCTAAATTAAAAAGAATAAAAGAAGTATGATGACGTGATTTAATTGAACATGTGGACCAATAATAGAAGTAACAAAAGTTGACATCATAAGCCACGTGGACCAATAGAATCATTGTTTAGAGTTTTAGAGAAGTATATAAATATAGATACATAATCTTATCATCATATGTAGAGTATTAATTATTATTATTAAATAATTGTGATCAGCACCTTACTATTGTGATCAGCACCTTACTTAAATTAGCTTTGAATATCCGCGATATGAATCACAGCGCGCAAGAGGCAATTTGGTTTAAATAGTAGCTCATACCCAGTTTCTTTAAATCTCAGTGCATGATACATTGTACTCTATTTTTATTATTAGTTTATTTAGTGATCTATATATAAATGACACTTGGAGCGGGAGACACGAACGAATGAGTGTTTTTTGTTTTTTGGGGGGGGGGGGGGGGGATTTAAAAAAGGAATGTTCTACTTTTAACATCCGTTTTTCTTTAAGAAAAGCTATTGAAATTGAAAAAGGTTTTATACATCCGTTTTTATATTGAAATTGAAAAAACCGAAAAAACATACATAAAATAAGAAATTAATATAAATAAATGAAAAAAAGAATATTTTCACAAGTCTCATCCTTTAATAATCCACCATTGAAATTGAAATAAAAGGAAAATCAGACTTAGAATTATTATTAGCTTTTCGTCTTCCTTTTTGTTCACCTCACTATCCACCTCCATCGCATTCTAAGGGTTCAGGTTTGGAACCAGTTTCGGTGCTCGTCAGAAAGATAGGTAGATGGTGCTCCTCCAATACGGACCGTCTAGATCCAATATAAACGGTCCAGATTTAATTTTTTTAAGTTTGTGATTTTAATAAAACAATTATTTTTATGGTTACAAAATCTAAAATGAATATAATATCTTAACTATCATTTTGTCAAAAAAAATATTATTCATTTAAAAATCACAAATTTAAAATTATTAAATCTGGACGATCTAAAGTAGATGAGCGCTTTCTACCTATCTTTCTGACGAGCACCGAAACTGGTCCCTTCAGGTTTTGCAAGCTAAGCTCAAGAGTTTAGCATTGCATGACCAAACTTCCTTTTTCTCATAGTGTCCTATCACCACCACTTGATCTGCTTCTTCAAGTCACACTGTTATAATCATTTTAGCAATTTAATTTCCGCGTTTAATGTATAACTAGCTAGCTGCTTTATGCTCATTTCTATATAATTTCGTTTGGTTAAGTTTTGGATCATAAATGGGAGACTCATGGCAGCTTCTTCGACTTCAGCTCGCGGAAAACAAGAGGAGCATAAATGATAAGTATAAGTTCTTGTTGCTCAATCATATCTAAAAAAAAAAAAAATCTAAACTGGAGTCTGAGTCTCATCCCGTGGACACTTCTAGGAGGAATGATTAGTTGACTAAAATTTATATTTATGGACAATGTTAAATAAATTTTATTAAATATTTTATTGAGAGATCTAGTATAATGGAACAAATAGAATACTCCAATTCTTGAAATAAATCTCAGAGTTACTATTCATCAAAAGTTCATTGTTCATAAACATGACATTATATTCGTTACTATACATTGCATCATTAGTTCAGCAGCTCATGATAGGGCAATATTATCCAAAAACATATGCCCCCGAAAGGAAAAAAAAAAAAAGAGTGACAACAAGGGATGCTTCAACAACGAGAGAATTCATTATTTAACTTAGGGCTTGTTTCATTGTCTTCTCAATTTTCTTTCTTTCTTTCTTTTCTTTTTTACACGAAGCCGTTTTTCCAGAGATGTAGAAATATCTCTAATATGACCTAATCCTATTTTCTTACACAGCTCTGTCATGTAAAGAATTTAGGAGCTCTCGTTTCTAATTTATGTTATACTTCCTCCCATATTAAATATAAGATCTGGTTAACTTTTTTGGGAGAAATTAAAGAAATTACATAAGGCACTTAATTAATCATAACATATTTTGTATATTATTATATTATATGTTATCTTATAAGTCAAATAAATTAGTTTAGAGAAAATATTTAGGCAAATCAATTTATAAGTGATTTATTTAGCTTTTTTTAAATTTTTCAAAAAAAAAAAAGAGCCAACTAGATCTTATATTTACTCACGGAGGAAGTACTAAATTTAGTCAAACTAATCTAAAAACCCTGAATATGCCCATGTAAAGTTTACAACATGCATGCAAGCTAATCAATAAGAATTTAAAAAGTTGTTAATTTATTTTTAATGATGAAATTTTTAGTTAAAAATTCCGAAAACAACACGAAATCTAATGATGAAAACCCAAAAGGAGCCTATATATATATATATATATATATGAGATAAAAGTATAGTAAAAAAATTCCGAAAACATTCCTTGCTGTTCTTAGAAATATTTACCTCCAACCATATTGTCACCACGAAACAGATAAGAGAATGAAATTAAAGGGTTATCACAAAAAAAAAAAAAAAAAGGAATGAAGTTAAAGGGGACATGTATTTGGAAATTATAATTCACGAGAACAAGGAATGATGTATAGTAGTAATTTATTTCATAAATAGCATTTTTATTGTCAGTTGTCTCATATATGAAGAAACAACCTTACAAACATTTCGTGACACACAACACAAAAGGAAAAATCAAATCAGATACATATTACCACCTCAGAGTTTATTTATAAGTACAAATAAGCCAAGAGAAGTAATAATTATTAACATTGAAATGAGACACATGACAAACATTTATTATAAGTATATGTTTACTACTTCAGGGATTGAGGCGGGGGCATAAGTTGACATTGGCATGGAGATGTTTGGGCCATTCGTCTAGAGCCAGCCATTGGTTCACTGGAAACGCCACCTTCTTAGAAATGCTGCCAGTGACGGTGATTTCGACGAAATCCAAGTACCACCCTGGCTTCCCTTCGCCGTTGGAGGTGACAGATATGGAGCAAACATTGACACAAGTGCCCTTGCCACTGAAGAGGTCGAGGTTGCCCCGCTCGAAGTAGTCGTGACTAGAGCCCATTATGCCCCAATTTTGGAGGTTGTTGACTATGATACCACCGCCAGAAGATGACAGTAACTTGAGGCTGATGGTGGAGTCTGTTCCCGCATCTTTAACATCCCCTGTCTTAACCCTAACTACATAGAAGGAATACGTGTGTTAAGGTGCAATTTTGTGCTAAAAATAATCACTCAGGAGCGTTGGTTATTTGAAAGTTTTTTGAGAAAGATTTTCTTTTGAGAGATGTAACAATTTCGCCCCCTGTTGTTAAAAATGTTTATGGTCAACATCAATAGTTAAACGATTAATATTTGTTTTTTAACAACTATGGAGAATTTACTCTTTTCTTAAGCACTTAAACTTTATACTCGAAGCTCTCAAGTGGTAACATCTGGGATAAAATTACATCTTAATCCAAGAAATACTGAATGCTTGAAACTAGTAATAATGGATCAACACAAGAGATCATAGAGAAATTACTTACAGATGTAGCCATCGCGGCGAAGCTGATGAGTGAGAATAGAAAAACAAGACAAGACAGTGATGAAACTCTGTGAGCCATATTTGTTTGATTATTTGCTTTGGTGACGCTATTGATAGATTGGTGATGAAACAACTTATACGCGCATGCCTTTATATAGGGCGCCGGATACATGGTGATGAGGCAATAATATTATTGGTTTTTTATGCATAATAAATATTACGCCCTCCAAAATGGACTATACATAGGAAATCCTGATGAAGAAATCAATTTATATCAACTCTTAACTTTTCAAAGCTCGAAGCAATTAACTAAACCAAATTGATGAAAAAAGTTGGTTTAAATTAGTTAGAGACAATAAATATGTAAAAATATAAAATTAGTTTCTAGAAAATACTCTTAATTATGAGGGAGACAATAGAAAAAAGATGTGTGTTGAAGAGAGAGAATGCATGGTTAAGAGAAATTGTAACTAAATGCAATGGTATTACTATGATGAGTAATTAAATAGGGACAAAATGGAGAGTTAACAACGAAAATTGGAGACAGCTTCTAAGTTTTTCTTATAAATAGGAAAAATTTGTACTCATAAATTGTCTCTTATGAAAGGATGAGAGGGAGTAGTATTTAAAATTAGGGAAAATGATATGAAAAGGCATTTAAAAAAGGAAAAAGACAAAAAGGTGCACCCAATTATAGTAATGAAAGAAAGGTATGGGAACTTGAATTGTGCTATTTGAAATTACAAGGAAATGACAATATTAGCCATAACTCATCTACCTCTTCTCTCGAGCTACTTCTCCCCTCTGATTCGCCTCGCCCATTGTTGAATCTCTATATTCCCCCTCTTCCATGACTGTCACAACCATTGCGCTCTACCTTCAATCCTGCTGTCCTCAAATCATTAATGTCTGCCCCTTCCATCTCAAACACCTTCCTTCTTGTTTCATGTGGGAACCAGCTTCTCTACTCATCAAAAAGATGAGTAGGGAGAGTTAGGAGTATCTAAATTGTCTAGATCTCATATGGATAGTCTATATTTGATTTTATATAGAAACTTTATAATAGATACAAAATTCAAAATCAAATCTAAACCGTCCATATGAGATCTATACGGTTTAAATACGCTTAACTCTCTCTGCTCATCTTTTTGATGAGTAGAGAAACCTGTACCGTTTCATGTGTCCCAGCAACTCAATCATTGTGTTAATCAAAGACGGAGCTCTATCTAGAGTTTCACAAGTATTGTGCTTTGGTAATGTAATAGGTGCACTACAAAAAATTCTGCTTTCGGCGGCGACAAAAGTCGCCACTGAAAGCATAAAAAGTCGCCGCTGATTAAAAAAATTCTGCTTTCGGCGGCGACAAATGTCGCCACTGAAAGTGGTAAAAAAAATAAATAAAAAATAACAAAATTAAAAAAATTTACCTTTTAGCGGCGACATTTGTCGCCGCCAAAGGGTGGCCGCTGAAAGCAGCAAAAAAATAAAATAATAAATTAAAGCCACATCATCACCCTATGGCCACATGGCTGATGACGTGGTGACCCTCACCCACTTGCCACATCGTGCCACATCATCCATCCCCTGCCACTTGTCATGTGTCACGTTGCGCCACATCATCACTCTTTGCCACATCACGCCACTTCATCACCTTTTATTTCACCTCCAAATGTGCCTCTTCTAAGGTTCGAACCCATGACCACTTTATTCTTATGTGAAGCTTCTACCAGTTGAGCTGTGATGACCTTCCATCATATTACTACAAAATTAAATACACACACACACACACACACTAATATTATATGCATATATTTAATATATTAATTTAAATACATATATTATTATGATATAAATATATTATCATATTACCTATATTTAATATTTATTTATATACATATTTATTTATTCATTTAAATATTTAATATATAGAGATAAAATATAATATAAATGTTTCTTTATTAATATAATATTCATTTTTAATAAATTAAAATGTTAATATAGTTGATATAATTTTATTAATTTAAAAATTATTATTATTTATTCATGTATAATATTATTTGATATATCATTAATTTTAATTAAATTAAAGTATTTACTACAAATTTAATAAGGAATAAAAACTTAAAATATTACCTTATTTTATTTTTCATGATAAAATAATTTATTTAATATTTTAAAATTTTAAATATTTTATATAAAAGTAAAAAAAATATTTAATTAGTATTATTTGAAAAATAAACTATATGCTGAAAGGTCCCCTTCTGTGGCGACTTTATAAAGTCGCCGCTGAAAGTCCCACTTTAAATATTTATTTAGATATTTAATATATAGATATAAAATATAATATAAATGTTTATTTATTAATATAATATTCATTATTAATAAATTAAAATGGTTGTATAGTTGATATAATTTTATTAATTTAAAAATTATTATTCTTTATTCATGTATAAGATTATTTGATATATCATTAATTTTAATTAAATTAAATTATTTACAATAAATTTAATAACGAATAAAAATTTAAAATATTTCCTTATTTTATTTTTCTGGATAAAATAATTTATTTAAAATTTTAAAATTTTAAATATTTTATATAAAAGTAAAAAAAATAATATTTATTCGTGTTATTTAAAAAGTAAACTATATAACTTTCAGTGGCGACTTTAGTCGCCGCTGAAAGTCCCACTTTAAATATTCATTTAAATATTTAATATATATAGATAAAATATAATATAAATTTTTCTTTATTAATATAATATTTATTTTTTAATAAATTAAAATGGTTATATAGTTGATATAATTTTATTAATTTAAAAATTATTATTCTCTATTTATTTATAAGATTATTTGATATATCATTAATTTTAATTAAATTAAAATATTTTCTATAAATTTAATAACGAATAAAAATTAAAAATATTACCTTATTTTATTTTTCATGATAAAATAATTTATTTAATATTTTTAAATTTTAAATATTTTATATAAAAAAATATTTATTAGTATTATTTAAAAAATAAAATACATGACTTTCGGCGGCGACTAAAAAAGTCACCGCGGAAAGTCCCCCCTTCGGCGGCGACTATTTTTTGTCGCCGCAGAAAGGTCCACTTTCAGCGGCGACTCAAATGTCGCCGCTGAAAGTAGGACTTTCAGCGGCGACAAAAAATGTCACCGCGAAAAGGGGGACTTTCAGCGGCGACTTTTTTGGTCGCCACCGAAAGTCTGTTTTTTTGTAGTGGTGGTGTTACAGGCAAAGAGGCGAAGGCTTAGCTTCTGCCCGTGAAGCCTTTCATCTAGGAGTTAACTCCTTGGACACTTCAGGATATATGTGATTGATTTGTGTTTTGAACCCGTGGGTTACACTTCTAATGGGAATCAATTCCTTGGACACTTCTCCATATGTGTTTTTATTTTCACGAAATTCTTAATTCTTAATTTGGGATACCGTTTCTTAATTGAGTAAATTTCATACTTGAACTTAGTTGATGTGATATATGAATTTGGTAATTTCACATCTATGTTTGGTAATGACATATCTAAACTTGGGAATGCATATATAAACTTAGTAAACCTCATATATGAACTTGATTGATTTCATATATGAATTTGGTAGATCTAATATAATCCCTCAATCCATTCCTAAATGTAAAATCTATTTAGGGAGGTGAACTAATTCATAAATATAAGGCCTCTTTCAAATTTTTCTCACTTTTTTTTCTTCAAATTATTTTTATTGATACTTCTCAATGATAAACAAGTAAGATGGGTGGAAGAGGTAGATGATTAGAGTGCTTTGGTAATATCATGTGACTTAAACTAATTTAAATAACTTCCTTAATTTAATCAAATTAAGTATGATATTTAGGAATGGAGGGAATATGAATTTGGTAATTTCATATCTAAATTTGATAATTCCATACCTAAAGTTGCAAAAATCATATATGAACTCAGTACATTTCACATATGAAGTTGATAATTACGATATAAACACTTGATAATTACTAAACCTGCATTGGTGATATCATATCTGAAGTTTGGAAGTCCATATCTAAGTTAAGAACATCATATGTGAAGTTGGTGAATTTCATATGTGAAGTTGGTAAATTTCATATACAAGCGTGGAAATTTCATAATAAATTAATCAGTAATGTTGTGTCTAAATTTGAGAATTCCATATATTCAAAGTTGGAAATATCATATTTAAACTTCATAAATTTTATTCTCGGAAACATGACCACCTAGAATCCATATTTTCATTATCTAGAATCATTTTTTTTTTCATTATAGAAACGAACCTGGAACATACCATTGGCAAGTATGAATTAGATAAATATGATATATGAATTTGATAATTTTATAACTAAACTTTGTTAAGTTATATCTATACTTGGGAAGTCCACATCCAAACTTAATAATTCCATATCCAAAAGGAATATCACATATGAACTTGGTAAATTTCGTTTATAAAGTTGGTAAATCTAGTATATGAATTGTAATCTCATAATTAAACTTGGTAATTTCATATATACACGTGGGAAGTTCATATACCCAAACTTGATAATTCAATATCAAAAGTTGGGAATATCATATCTGAATTGCATAAATTTCATATATGAAGTTTGTAAATCTTATATACAAATTTAGCAACTCTAATATAACTAAACTTGAGATATCCATATTCGAAGGTCATTTGTATCTGTATTAAAGGGCATACTTGATCCCCACACCTCTCTGTCATCTGTATATATAATTGGGGGCACATTTCTATCATTCGCCTTTTTTAAAGGTCTTTTTCATCGTTTTTCTTTAAAATTATGATCAATTAAAACCATAAGTAAATATAATTTTTTAAAGGGAAAATACATTTGTTGGTACCTATAGTTTTATTTAGTTTTGATTTTGGTACCTATGTGTATTTTTATCATAATTAAATGCTTTAATTTCAATTTTTAAACACCGTTGGCTTTTATATAAAAACTAGCCATGCTAATACAACAAAGATAGATGATTTAATAGTGGTAATTGAGAAAAATTAATGGTTTAATTAGGAGATTAAAAACCATAGGTATGACAAATCTCTGATTTGTATGGTTTTTATATGCCTAAATTGAGGAAATTAACATGATTGAGATACGATATTGGTCCAATAATGCTTAATGTAGAACTTAGACTCTTAGGTGAAATTAGTGTTAGATTAGGGTTAATTAGCCATAATTGTAGATTAATTTGATTGAATTAGTTTATAGGGCTATTTGATCCTTGTTTACTCTTGTCTTCACTTGTAGGGTCGTTCAGGACCAAAAGATCTGACCCGGGATGAAGAAGAAGGCAAAACAAAAGAGCAGAAACAAAGTGACTTCGCCACGGCGAGTCAGACGGCGAAAAACCCATCAGAGGCAGAGGAGAAGTGAGTTCGCCGTGGCTTTCGCCGCGGCGAGCCCACGGCGAAAAGGGCAGAAGAACCAGAGACATTGCCACTTCGCCGCGGCTTAGCCGCGGCAAAGTAGAAGGCGAACGGACGAATCTGCAGAAAATCAGAACGCAAATTTTGGCCCAGATCCGGATCCAACTTGAAACCCACTCACTTGACCCGACTTGGGAAAGATAAAACACGAAATACACACTCCCTTAGGGTAGATTTGGCTCACATACACCACCCCAAGCCCTAGCTTTCTCTTCTCCATCTTCATCTTCATCTTCTTCACCCTTTCCTTCCTTCCATTCATGGCTTCCACTCCTTCCTCTTCTCTTTTGGGTTCTTCTATGGAGAGTAGCAGCTAGGCTCCACCAATCTTGGTGGTGAGAGCCAAGGGATGAGCTTGAAGCTTTGTTGGGTACTGATAGTGGCAGCTACCAGCCCACCATGTTGGGCACCCCAGGGGAGCGGATCTCTCTTCACCCCGGTATTGGCAAGCCCAACTCAGGTATTGTAGGGAGGCCCAAGGTGCTCTCGCATCCACGACCCCCAGGCTGCAGCCCTGGTGGGATCGAAGTCACGACCTCCCACTTTATAGGCATTCTAGATGCCTCGCTTATCACCACTTGAGCTGCAGCTCAAGTGGTGATAAGCGAGGCATCTAGAATGCCTATAAAGTGGGAGGTCGTGACTTCGATCCCACCAGGGCTGCAGCCTGGGGGTCGTGGATGCGAGAGCACCTTGGGCCTCCCTACAATACCTGAGTTGGGCTTGCCAATACCGGGGTGAAGAGAGATCCGCTCCCCTGGGGTGCCCAACATGGTGGGCTGGTAGCTGCCACTATCAGTACCCAACAAAAAGGCGCTTTTTGAGGGGAGCACAGCAGTATACTATACTCCCCAAATGGGCCCCCGCTGCCACGGTACTGGGCCCCACATTACCCAGAGATCCAATGCGCTCTCGCGCTTCTTCCCCAGGCTGCAGCCCTAGTGGGATTCGAAGTCGAGACCTCTGGGATATCACCCCCCTAAGGGGATGGCCTTTACCACTGGAGCTGCAGCTCAAGTAATAAAAAAAAACTTGTTCGCCACGCGCCGCAAGTGCACGGGTCGCGCCAAGTAATAAAATGATGAGTAGAGTATCGTTCCCACGAGGATTTGTCCAAAACCCGGTCAAACAATGATTATCACACTCTCGCCCAATTTGAGTGATACAAATGTAGAGTCTGAAAATGAAATAAGAAAATAAAATGAAGATAAAATTATAAACAGGTGATTCTCCAACCTCAAGGCTAAAATGGGTCCTAAGATTATCTCTCCCCCTTATACTTCTCAAAACTCAACTAACCTCCCCTCAAAGAAGCTCTCAACGACACCACGTGCTAATCTAGGGTTCAAAGAGTACTTGTAATGCTCTCTCGAGTCAAGAACAAGTGTTTAGTCCTATTCTTTGCACAATCTCTTGCCACAATTTGATAGAACCCAATTATCACACTCCAACCCTAATGTGACTATGCAAGGCTAGCAAGTATATCTCTATCTTACCAACAAAACCATCCGTTCGTCATGGAAACTTCCGGTTCTTGCACTACTTTACCCAAGTTCTACACTCAACCTAGCTCTCTCGAGTCATAAATCAAGCGAACACAACATCTAAATGGTGATCAAGCACTTAGAAGCATTAAGAACGGGGTAAAATAAGCACATAGATATCATTAATCACAAATTAAGAGGAGGAATCAAGAATCAATACATACAAGGGTTCAAAATAATCTTAGAATACAAGTATTTAGCTACACATGTTCAACAACTCCAAGGGAGCATAAATATATACATTCAGAAACAAAGAACAAGAGAAGAGAATGGAGAAGGAAGAGATAAACCAAGAGAGGAAGCCCAAATCTCTTCGAAGCTCCAAGCCCAAGCCAAATCCCCTCCAAACTCCAAGCCCTAGCAGAGCAAAACACCCCCAAGAATGCCCAAAAGTCGAAGAATGTCGAGCTAGATCGAAGCTCTAGCTTTTATATCACTTAAATCTGTCAAAAAACGCGCAGCAGAGCACGCAGTTCGCCGTGGGTTCGCCGCGGCGAAGTCCACGGCGAGCTATGATCGTTTCTGCCTCTTTTTGGGGGTTTTGGCTCGCCGTGAGTTCGCCGCGGCGAGCTCACGGCGAACTGGGACCTAGCGGTAATTTTGGAAATTCGGGGACCTATCTGTAATTTGGGAAATTCGAGGTCCTTTTCTGTAATTTTTACAATTCGTCCAGAAACTTGTATTTTCCCTTTTTTCTTGAAATTTCAGCTTCTAGCCACAATTTCTCCCCTTTTCAAGTGTTCTTCTTAATCCGGGATCCCTTGGTTATTGCATCAAATTATTCCTACAAAAATTACATAAAACAACATAAGAAATTAACTACAAAAATAACCAAAATCTACATAATTAACAATAATGTGAAACCGAAAATCAAATGAGCATTTTCCCTCTTGAGTATCCAAAATGTATAAATAATAGACAAAAACTCAAGTAAAATATACTCAAATATCATGAATTTCTAGGAGTTATCACACCCCCAAACTTAAACTTTTACTCGTCCTCGAGTAAAACAAAAGATGAGATTGAAAGATTGATGAATTATCCACTTACTATGCATGCAGAGAATTTTCCTCATTAGTTGCTCAAGAAGATATAGTCAATAGGAAAGCAATGGAATATGGAAGAATGCAAAACTCACACATTAAGAACAAACTTCCCAACAATTATTAAGTATGTGTGTGCAAAGCCAGAGAACAATTCTTTAGCAAATGTCAAAAAGAAAATTGCAACATTTCAATATATATCTAGCTCTCTCAACATTCAAAACTTCATATGCCTACTCTCTTCCTCTCTCTCCACCAAAAGAATGTTTCTTACACAAATTCAAAATCAATGGGACTTTATAAGCTTGTAATGAGGCCAAGGGTTAAGCTCATAGAAAGAAAGGTATAAAGAGGATTCAAATATCTTGAGATAAATGACAATACATAGCTCATCTTTCTTTTCTATACAAAATTCCCTTCCAAAATTCAAACCACTCCCCCAAACTTATCTCAAAATGATGTGTGTGCACTCCAAGTCTTATTGAAAGTAAACTCTTTTTCTTTTTCTTTTCTTTTTTTTTTCTTTTATTCTTCCATAAACTTGCAATGACTTTGGAGTACAAGCGTTGAACATCATGCACCACTTACACTCCCACGCCAATTTTTGTAACAACCATCCAATACCTTCTCCCAATGATTCATCAATTATCTCAAAATTTAGGTAGTTCATGGTTTTTCAAGTTGCTAAGGTTAAGGTCTATTGTGGGTACCAAAAAGAAAATTCATATGGTTTTTCATTATAAGGCTCAAAGAGGGTGCAAATGGAATTATGTTAAGGGTTGGCTTGAAAGGCTCAAACGCATTTGAAAGAATGCCCATATCATTTTCCAAAATCATGCAAGAATCATTACAAAGCCTCAAGAGATTCCAAGATAGGTTCTAGAGTCTATTAGTTGAGAAAGAAAATATACACTCAAATACTACAACATCTCCAAACAAAAGCATCCAAACCATTTCCAACTCTGTGCAAGATTTGGTTCAGAATTGTCAGAAAGCCAGTCTCAATAATGCAAATCAAGCATTCAAAAATATTAACCAAAATTTCCTCTCAAACATATGATCTAAGCAACCATCTATCATTGGATCCCACATTTAGTTCAATGGATACTGAATCAATCCAAATCATGCTTATTGTAAAATGACAAGTAAACGTCCAAGTTTACAAAATTGAAATTCATGTCAATGTAACCAGCAGTTTATCATCAAATCATTCAATTCTAAGCAAATTGGAAAAGCAAGAAACTTCCCTGTAAATGCTCTTTGTGCTCCAAACTTGCGTTCCTTTGCCTCATGTTAATTTTGATGACAAACCTTGAAAATGCCCAAAAGAGGTCACACCTACTAAAGAAAAACAACAATAGAAACTATTAAATTTTTAAAACTTGGGTTGCCTCCCAAGAAGCGCTAAGTTTATAGTCTTCAGCCAGACTTTCCTAATACTAATCATACGTATCAAAAACAAAAATCACCTTGTCTTCATTTCTTTTCAAAAGACAAGGCTCCAAAAATATTGGGAATTCAATTATACAAAAATTACATGCTTCCTTAATCAAGAATGATTTAAAGGAGCATGACACATTATGGCACATGGGAGGCATGAATTCAATTATTTCAACTTTATCCTCATTAACCCCCAAATATTTTGAAAACCCAATGAAATCAACTTGACTCTCATCAATAAGAGCCAAGCTATCAGTAGGAGGACTTTGAACATAAATTGCAGGGATTTCAATGTTGTTCTCTCCCTCTTCAATTTCTAGCACACAATCACCCACAAAAGTAGTACAAGACATTGACAGCACATTATCACTTCCCACAGACAATTCCTCACTTGAAATGGCCTCTTCCACATCATAGTCATTTGAACTATCAATGAAAACACCATTTTGCTTTAAAGACTCAATGGTTGATGCCATTTCATTTGCCCTAGATGCTAAACTTTCAAGAGCTAATTCATGTTCATTCAATTTTTCTCTTGTCCAAGCTCTTATTTCATTTTGATTATCCAAAATACGTTGAAGCATCTCCTCTATTGTGGGCTTTTTCTCATGAATGGGAGTGATTTCATCTAAATGATTGGGTGAGGATTGATAACATGATGCATAAGAAGGAAAAGAAACATTTGGATCCCAAGACAATGAATGCTCATGATTCCAACTAGGGTAAAAAGAATTATCATGCCAATCAGTTTGAACCCTATTGAAATCATCCCCTACATAATCCAATGATGAGACATGGGGGCATTGATCAATATAATGATTATCTCCACAAAAATTGCAACAAATGTACTCATATTGAGTTTCAAAAGCATTAGGCTCATAGCAAGAAGGTAGATAATCATTATCCTGTTCAAATTCATCACTTGCCCCAGTAGTCCACCAAGGATAATCCATAACAAAAATTAAAAGAAAATAACTATAAAACAAAAAGACAAACAAAGAAAACAAATATACACATGGACACAAGAAACTAAGCTACAAGAGAAAAACAAACACACGAACAAATATATACAAACTCAAGCTTAAGCTACTAGTGCTCTAACCAAGGTTGACCAAGGATGGTTTTGGGAAACAAATCCCCGGCAACGGCGCCAAAAAAAACTTGTTCGCCACGCGCCGCAAGTGCACGGGTCGCGCCAAGTAATAAAATGATGAGTAGAGTATCGTTCCCACGAGGATTTGTCCAAAACCCGGTCAAACAATGATTATCACACTCTCGCCCAATTTGAGTGATACAAATGTAGAGTCTGAAAATGAAATAAGAAAATAAAATGAAGATAAAATTATAAACAGGTGATTCTCCAACCTCAAGGCTAAAATGGGTCCTAAGATTATCTCTCCCCCTTATACTTCTCAAAACTCAACTAACCTCCCCTCAAAGAAGCTCTCAACGACACCACGTGCTAATCTAGGGTTCAAAGAGTACTTGTAATGCTCTCTCGAGTCAAGAACAAGTGTTTAGTCCTATTCTTTGCACAATCTCTTGCCACAATTTGATAGAACCCAATTATCACACTCCAACCCTAATGTGACTATGCAAGGCTAGCAAGTATATCTCTATCTTACCAACAAAACCATCCGTTCGTCATGGAAACTTCCGGTTCTTGCACTACTTTACCCAAGTTCTACACTCAACCTAGCTCTCTCGAGTCATAAATCAAGCGAACACAACATCTAAATGGTGATCAAGCACTTAGAAGCATTAAGAACGGGGTAAAATAAGCACATAGATATCATTAATCACAAATTAAGAGGAGGAATCAAGAATCAATACATACAAGGGTTCAAAATAATCTTAGAATACAAGTATTTAGCTACACATGTTCAACAACTCCAAGGGAGCATAAATATATACATTCAGAAACAAAGAACAAGAGAAGAGAATGGAGAAGGAAGAGATAAACCAAGAGAGGAAGCCCAAATCTCTTCGAAGCTCCAAGCCCAAGCCAAATCCCCTCCAAACTCCAAGCCCTAGCAGAGCAAAACACCCCCAAGAATGCCCAAAAGTCGAAGAATGTCGAGCTAGATCGAAGCCCTAGCTTTTATATCACTTAAATCTGTCAAAAAACGCGCAGCAGAGCACGCAGTTCGCCGTGGGTTCGCCGCGGCGAAGTCCACGGCGAGCTATGATCGTTTCTGCCTCTTTTTGGGGGTTTTGGCTCGCCGTGAGTTCGCCGCGGCGAGCTCACGGCGAACTGGGACCTAGCGGTAATTTTGGAAATTCGGGGACCTATCTGTAATTTGGGAAATTCGAGGTCCTTTTCTGTAATTTTTACAATTCGTCCAGAAACTTGTATTTTCCCTTTTTTCTTGAAATTTCAGCTTCTAGCCACAATTTCTCCCCTTTTCAAGTGTTCTTCTTAATCCGGGATCCCTTGGTTATTGCATCAAATTATTCCTACAAAAATTACATAAAACAACATAAGAAATTAACTACAAAAATAACCAAAATCTACATAATTAACAATAATGTGAAACCGAAAATCAAATGAGCATTTTCCCTCTTGAGTATCCAAAATGTATAAATAATAGACAAAAACTCAAGTAAAATATACTCAAATATCATGAATTTCTAGGAGTTATCAAGCTTCAATATGGGAGTTTTCCTAGTTCTAATCCTTTCCCATTTGTTGTATTTATGCTTTTCTAGGTTTCTAGGGTTGCATTTATGACATTTTGGTGGGTTGTATTAATTGCTATTGCATTTAGTTGAGGTGCATTTATGGCACTTAATTGAATGCATTTATGTCATTAGGGTTAGACACTATGTTTATGTTTATGTGGTTTCCTTCTTGTATAATGCTTGACATTGCTATTTATTAGCTTTGAGTTTAATGAAATTTATGGGTTCATAGTTTTGTTATTCTCTTGGTGAAAATTATGTGCTAATGCAAGGTGGCTTGGTTAGTGGATTAAGAGTGTTAAGCTATTTGCTTGAGGAAGATGGCATAAGAATTAATTGGTTGTGTTGAGACATTGGGCAAACACTCTCTAGGTCCTAATTTATTGTATGGGTGGCCATCAATAGATTAGGGTTTAGAGAGAAATTTAGAGCAATTATGGGGTGGCCCATATTGTGGATTTAAAGTCTTGCATAATCAATTATTTCTTGATTTTGAACTTAATCAACTTGGGTTAAATTAAGTAATGTGCGGGGTTCCGACATTGATTAAGTTAACCTAAGCCTAGCCTAGAGGGGTTCCTCTAGGGTCCTTTAGAAATCAAACAAACTCCTCGAAAACCTTTTGAAGCAATGATTCCCAAAGCTTTCATTCATCAAGAATGATCTTTATCCCATTTTCATCCAAATCTCACTTTTAACTCTAATCTTTTACTTTACCTTTGCACATACTAAACTTCCTATCAAAACCAAACAAAAATGCTTTTTACCCGTCTTTTCAAATTTACATTTTAGCTATTATGAACCATATTACACTAGGCTTCTTGAGATCAACACCCCGGGTTAGCTTCCACTAACCCTTTGGGTTTAATTTCTTGGAGAGCGGACTCGAGGTGGCACTGCTCCGAACCTAAACCCTTAATCAATTTCCGAGCTCTTCAAGGTACCAAAATCAAAATTACATAAAAGTATAGGTACCAACAAATGGGTTTTCCCCTTTTTAAAAAACTAAAATTAAACCACGTGATTGAACACCCAAATTAAATCCCTACGGAAAGTGGACCATGTCGTACATAATGATCTTATCATCATATGTAGAGTATTAATTATAATTATTAAATAATTAAGAACACCACCTTGCTAAAATCAGCTTTGAATATCCACGATATGATTCACAGCACGCAAGAGGCAATTTGCTCTAAACAGTAGCTAGCGCGCATCCTCCAGTTTCTTTGAATCTCATCGCTGCATGATACATTGTCTCTATGCTTTTATTATTGATTTATTTAGTAATCTCTATATATAAATGACACTTGGAGAGGGAGACACGAATAAGTAATTAGTCAATAATATATCAAAAATTTATTTGTGTGGCTAAATAATTCAAACTATAATCAATTTGTTATTTAATTTTGCATCCAAGCATGCTCAAACCTGGTGGGGGAGGATGGTCTCATTTTCTTCTCAGAATTTCATCTCCACTTTAAGATAAAAAAGTAGATAGTTCAGATTTAATATTTTCTAAAAATATTATCATAACATTTTATAATTTAAAATTTATTCATTTTATCTTTATTGCAATTGTGAATTATATAGATATGATTTTAAAAGTTTAAATCTATTTATTTACATTTATAATAATAATTTCTCAACCCGTTATATTCAAGTGGCCATGCCCTTCCGCTAGCAACAACACTTGTTTATAAATATCTATATTTTAATCCATCAGTACTAGCTCGTGCGAGTCTTTAGAAAGATTCAAAGAAGCCAAATGGAGTTTTTATTATTGTATTCGAATGATAAGGTCCCAAAACAATTTTTAATTGTAAATTGTGGACGATAAATGATCATAAATATGATTAGATTTACAAAGTTGCAAATAAAAGAACTACTATTCTGGTCTCTTTCTATAGGCAACATTACAATCCTTTTTTTAAATAAAATTTGGTGTCTTATATTTCTAACCGCAAAAAATTTGGGTTTAATTTTTCTCATTATCTTCTCTCCTCATAGTCTTATATCCACCATTAGATTTAAAGTATAAATTGTTGATATGTAATACTTTATTAAACTACTATTAAAATCTCGTATTCATTAAATTTTATAATATAAGTGTACAAAATCCATATGAATTGTCCGTTAAACCCTTCATCTAAGAGTTAACTCCTTGGACACTTCACGATATGTGATTGATTTTGTGTTTTGCACTCATGGGTTATACCTTTTTTTTTCTATGTTTTTGTAAGATGAGTGAATTGGAAACTTCTAATGGGAAATTACTCCTTGGACACTTCTCCATATATGTTTTTATTTTCACAAAATGCTTAATTATGTCGATAATTGACTGTTTTTTATAGTGCATACCTATATTTGGGAAGTCTATATCCAAACTTGATAGTTACATATCTAAAGTTAGGAATATCACATATACACTTGGTAAATTTCTTATATAAAGTTGGCATATTTAATATATGGATTTAAAAATCTCAACTAAATTTGGCAATGTCATATATAAACTTTGAAAGTTCATATATCCGAACTTCATAATTCAATATCAAAAATTGGAAATATCATATCTAAACTTTGTAAACCTTAATTACAAACTTAGTAACTCTATAATTAAAGTTGGTATTAATTATCATCATATGCAGAGTATTAATTATAATACAATAATCTTATCATCATATGAAGAGTATTAATTATAATTATTAAATAACTATGATCAGCGCCTTACTAAAATTAACTTTGAATATCCGCGATATGATTCGCTGCACGCAAGAGGCAATTTGCTTTAAATAGTAGCGCTGGCGCATACTCTAGTTTATTTGAATCTCACTGCCTGATACATTATTTTTATTATTGGTTTATTTAGTAAACTCGATATATAAATGACACTTGGAGCGGGAGGCACGAATCGGCAAAAAAGTGTTTTTTTTTTTGAAAAAAAAAATGAATGCTTTACTTTAAACTTCTGATTTTCTATAAAAAAATGCTATTGAAATTGAAAAAGCTTTTATACATCTGTTGTTATATTGAAATTGAAATAACTGAAAATTTATATATAAATTAAGAAATTAATATGATGAAATGAAAAAAAAGAAAGTATTTTCACTAGTCTCATCCTTTAATAAACCACCATTGAAATTGAAATAATGGAAAATCAGACTTAGAATTATTATTAACTTAATTTTCATCTTCATTTTTGTTCACGTCGCCATCTACCTCCATCGCATTTTAAGGGTTCAATTTTTGCAAGCTAAGCTCAAGAGTTTTGCATTGCACGACCAAACTTCATTTTTCTCATTAAAGAGCATCGAAATTGGGGTAATCAATCTAGTTTATCCTTGGGCCCACTCTTCAAGAAAATTAGAATAAAGAGGATAGTGGAAGCTAACCCCAAGGTATCGTTCTACCGAGGAGCTCTAAATGTAAATGGAATCATAATAACTAATTAAAACTTTCAAAATGACTAAAAAGCATTGTATTTATTTGATTTTCGGTGTAAAATTGGTATGAAAAGTATGATTCGTTCAAAAGCAAATTAAAGGATCGGATTAAATGGGAAATTTTGATTAAAATGGGATGAAATTATTCTTTATAGGTGAAAAAAAATATTGGGATTCATTGCTTCAAAAGGAATTTTAAGGAGTTTATTGTTGATTTTCAAATCGAACCTAGAGGAACTCCTCTAGGTTAAACTTAGGTTAATTTAATCAATGCCGGAACCCCGCACATTAATTAACTTAACCTAAGTTGATCAAACTCAAAATCAATATGAATCAATTAATTGTGCAAGACTTTAGTCCACAAATTGGGCCACCCCAATTTGCTCTTGATTTCTCCCAAAACTCTAATTCATTGATAGTCACCCAAACAATGAATCAAAGCTAATAAGAGTGATTGGTCAATGTCTACACAAAAAATTTAATTCATCATGCTATTCCATTCATGCAAATTACTTGACACCTTAAATCCACTAATCAAGCCACTTTGCATTAGCACAAAATATTCACTAAGAGCATAATCAAATCATGAACCCATAAATTTCATTAAACTCAAAGATATTGTAGTACAATGTCAAGCATCCAACAAGAAAGAAACAACACAAATATATAGAATTGAATAACACAAACAAATGCTATACATATGCTCCTAGAACCCTAGAAAAACATAAATATAACAAGAGGAAAAATGATTATAACTAAAACTCCCCTAATACATGCTCCAAGCTCATCTGTTAGCTTCCCACCACCAAGAATGGGGAAGCCTAGCTTTTAGTCTTCATGAGAAAGTCATTAGCATATGTTGGGGTTTGAGAATCTGTTCGCCGTCAAACGTTAACCGCATGCACACGGATCGCAAGTAGTATAAAATATCGTTCCCACGGATATTTGGACTACAATCTTGACCAAACAAAAGACTAAGTGATTTCAATCAAGTTAAACTAAGAAAATATTTTTGGGTTGTGTAAAGAAATTGTGAAAATCTATTTCTAAAATCTAGAAAGTGATAAAAACAATGGTTCTTTTGGCTTAAAGGATTAAATGGGGTCTAGGATTATTTATCCCCTTTGCATTTCATAAGACATGAAGAACTCCCTCTCAAATGGTATTTTCAATGAATATATGTGTTTGTCTAGGGTTCATATGCACTTGACTAAGCTCTCTCAAGTCAAAATCAAGTTTATCTTTCCATTAAAATGCACAATCTCTTGCTACAAATCATGAAAATCCCCTTTGAAAACAAACCCTAATATGACAATGCAAGGTTATCAAAGATATCTCTATTTTACCAACAAACTTTCCATTTATCATGTAAATTAATTTCAAGTCAAGCATGATTTTAACCAAGTTCTACACATGGATTAGCTCTCTCAAGTCAAACCCACATGAACAAATCAAGCTAAATGGTAGCCAAACACTTAGAAGCATGAAGAGAAGGATAAAATCCACACACACACACACACACACACACACACACACACACACACACACATATCATTTACTACCAAAAGAGAGGAAGAATTAAGTCTTAATCCATACAAAGGTTCAAAATAATCCTAGAATGGAAGTTTAGCCACTCATGGAGCAAAATATACAAATATGGAAAATATGAATAGCCATGGAAGAAATTTAAGAGAAGAAAGAGAGAACAAGAAAAACCAAGAGAAATGAGGTTGAATCTCTTCAAATCTTCAATCTTCACTTGAATCTCTCTGAAAATCTACAAACCCTAGTTTAGAAATGCTCCTAAGTAGTCCCTAAAGAAAGCCAAAGTCAAAAGAATTTGTTTTAGTGTGAGTTGAGGGTGTTTTTAAACTTAATTTTCGAGCTGAACATTTCTACTATGCAGTCTATTAGCAGCTTTGGCCGCGGCCAAGATTTTTGCCTGCACTGGTGTTCGTCACCGGCCGCAAGTGCACGGGTCGCGCCAAGTAATAAAGTGATAAGTAAAGTATCGTTCCCATGAGGATTTGGTCCAAAACCCGGTCAAACAATGATTGTCACACTCTCGCCCAATTTGAGTGACACAAATGTTGAGATTGGATATTAACAATGAAAATAAACCTATGCTAAATGAAAATAAAACTATAAACAAGTGATTCTCCAACTTCAAGGATAAAATGGGTCCTAAGATTATCTATCCCCCTTGTACTTCTTAAAACTCAATTAACCTCCCCTCAAAGAAGCTCTCAACGAAACCACGTGCTAATATAGGGTTCATAGAGTACTTGTAAATGCTCTCTCAAGTCAAGAACAAGTGTTTAGTCTTATTAATTGCACAATCTCTTGCTACAAGTTAATAAAACCCAATTATCACGCTCCAACCCTAATGTGACTATGTAAGGTTAGCAAATATATCTCTATCTTACCAACAAAACCATCCATCCATGCAAACTTCAGGTTCTTGCACTATTTTACCCAAGTTCTACACTCAATCTAGCCCTCTCAAGCATCAATCAAGTGAACCCAACATCTAAATGGTGATCAAGCACTTAGAAGCATTAGGAGAAGAGTAAAATAAGCACATAGATATCATTAATCACAACATAAGAGGAGGAATCAAGAATCAATACATACAAGGGTTCAAAATAATCCTAGAATCAAAGTATTTAGCTACTCATGTTCTACAACTCCATGGGAGCATATATATACAACAATACAAAACAGAACAAGAAAAGAGAATGAAGATGGAGAAGATAAACCAAGAGAGGAAGCCCAAATCTCTTCGAAGCTCCAAGCCCAAGCTAAATCCCCACCAAGCTCCAAGCCCTAGCAGAGCAAAACACCCCCAAGAATGCCCAAAAGTCGAAGAATCCCTGCTGGACTCGAAACCCTAGCTTTTATTTTAATTCAGTCCGCCGTTTGCTGTCAAAACGCAGCAGAACACGAAGTTCGCCGTGGGTCTCGCCGCGGCGAGCCCACGGCGAACTACCAAAAATTACAGAAATGAGTGGAGCTCGCCGTGGCGAACGGCGAGCTACCAAAACAAGGCAGAGACCAATGCCTCTCGCCATGGGTTTCGCTGTGGCCTCCTGTATTCTCAGGTTTCTTGTCTTTGTTTTCTTTATTCCTTAGGCTGCTCTGGCTTCCTCTTATTTTTGTTCACTTGGGAGCTTGGTGGAGGGGCTATAATATCATGTTTATTGCGTCAAAATGTTCCTACAAAAATTACATAAAACAACATAAGAAACTAACTATAAAAATATACAAAATCTACATAAATATACAATGATGTGCAACCAAAAATCAAATGAACATTTTCCTATCTTGAGTATCCAAAATTTATTAATGATTGAATAAAACTCAAGGAAAATGTGCTAACATCACATGAATTCCCAGAAGTTATCAACTGGTTGGCCGCAGCCAATAACTCTCTGCCTAGAATTTTTCAGGGTTTGGCTGTGGTAAGGAATTTTGCCTGTGCTTTTGGCTGTGGTCAATAACTTTCTGCAAGTTCTCTTTTCAGCTTTCTTGGTTGCTTTAAATCTTCTTTTCCACTTCTTGCTCCTTGATTTTAGCTTCAAATGCAACTCAAATATGGCTTAATTGATTGGCTTCAACAACCTAACAAGCAATGAGATCTACAAAACCAAAGTTGATAAAAAGAGGGTAAAATATTCATATTTAAATCAATAATTCAATAACTTTAACCGAAATATCAACTTGGCACATTTTCCTATCATATCTACATCAAAATACATATAATTCCACCCAAAAAGTGTATGAACTATAGGAAAATGTGCTAAAATGGCATGAATTTCAAGAGGTTAACGGAATCCATGGAGATTTGGAAGGAAAATGGAAGACAGAAGGATATGGAGATGAGAGAAAATGAGAGAGATTAGGTTTAGGGTTTCCAAATCTACCAAAATGATCTTCAAATTTGACCTAATAGCATCTCAGATCAAGTTATAAGAATGGGTATTGTATAGCCCGGTTTGGGTCTGAAATTCAAAGCTGATAATTTATGGTTTTCGTGCGTTCGCTGTTGAAGCTCCCTTTGCCGTGGCCCTTGCCTCGCTGTGAAAGGCCACGATGAAGATGCAAAAATGACACCCCTTTGTTGGTCATCCTCTAGTCCGGAATCCTCCTCTTTTGGTCCTTAGCCGACTCTACAAGTGAAAATACAATAAAAGAATGATCAATGACCTTAGAAATCGATCAATGTAAACTAATCTCCAATTATAACTAATTAACGTCATTTTCACTCTAATTCACCTAAGGGTCTATGATGTTCATTAAGAACAAATAGACTAAAGTTGCATCTCAATCATTTTAATTGCCTCAATTTAATAATCATGTAAAAACTCTATAAATCAGAGATCTGTCACTCATAGTGTCTTAGCACCACCTCTTGATTTGCTCCTTCAAGTCACCCGATATAATCATATGAGCAAATGGGCGTAAATGAAGTGCAACTTACTATAAGAAATACCCACACTAAACCTGATCACAATTAGACATGGTTATTTATACATAAAAAAAAATATACTACTTGTGAGAAGTGAGAGGGAGGGAAAGCACAATTCCTTATAAATGAAGAGATAGAATAGAGAACATTTTGCCTCTCCATATGCTAAGAGGCCTGTGTATTTATATATACACACATACGAAGTAAAATTCATGTCGCAATAAATGAAAACATATGTTGCATTGAAAGGAAACCCATGCTACATTGATAGGATAAGTTATATGTGCACTCATAAACTTTGACCCATCATACAATTGTTTCTATATCAATTTACTTCAAAAACAAAACATATATGATCCTTAACTGATGCATTTTCAACAATGTGAGCATATAACAATTCCTAACCTTATATTTTATATTATTTCCATTGGCACCGCAATGGTTAATGAATTAGGGTTTCAATTCACCTAGGGTGTATCACTCATAGTCCAACAAATCACTTTAGCACTTTAATTTCCGCATGTTTAATGTAACTAGCTGCTTTATTCCCACTACTATATAAGCACGTTTGGTTAAGTTTTGGAGTATATAAATGGGAGACTCATGGCAGCTTCTTTGACTTCAGCTCGCAGAAAACAAGAGCTGCATAAATTATAAGTTCTTGCTCCTCAATCATATCACCGAAAAAATCTAGACTGTAGTCCGAGTCCTCCCATGAGCACTTCTAAGAAGAATAAGTGGACTAAACGTATATGTATAGACCATGTTAAATAAATTTTATTAAATATTCTATTGAGAGTTCTGGTATAAGGGAATAAATAGAATACTCCAATTCTTTACAAGTCTCATAGTTACTATTCATCATAAGTTCATTGTTCATAAACATGACATTATCTTCGTTGCTATACATTGCATCAACAGTTCAGCAGCTTATGGTAGGGCGATATTATCCAAAAACATATGCCCCCCGAAAGAGCGACAACAAGGGATGCTTCAACAACGAGCGGATTTATTAAAACGTAGGGTGGCTTGTTTCATTGTGTTCTCTATTTTCTTTGTATTTTTTTTTACTCGAAGCAGTTTTCTAGAGATATGTATAAATATCTCTAATATGACCTAATTCTATTTTCTCACAGCTCTGTCATGTAAACAATTTAGGACCTTTCGTTTGTAATATATTTTATACTCCCTCCAATCCTAAATTTAAAACTTATTTGATTTTTTTGGAGAGGTTAACTAAATTAAATAAGGAAATTAATCATAACATATTTTGTGTATTATATTTTATGTTAGCTTCTACGTTAAATTAACTAGTTTAGAGAAAAAACAATTGAGGCAAATCAATTTATAAGTGACTTGTTTATCTTTCTAAGGATTTAACAAAAAAATCAACTTTATTTATGGATTTCGAAAACAACGCAAAAACCCAGGATATGCCCATGAAAAGTTTACAACATGCATGAAAGCTAATCAATAAGGATTTCTAATTTTGTTAATTATTTTTTAAAGTTGAAATATTTATTTATAGATTTCGAAAACAGCACGAAAAGTAATGATGAAAACCGAAAAAGAGCCTCTATATATATGAGATAACGGTATAGTAAAATCAAATTTTGTTATAAAAATAAAGGGAAAAGAAGAAAGATGGAGAGAAAGAAGAGAGAATAACAAGAAAAGAAAATAAGAAAGGAGCTTTTACTTATGATTTAATTTAATGGTATAAGTGTCTTGTACATGACCTCTAGTTATAGACATCAAGTCATTGAAGACTATATATGTGACTTGTCCGAGGTTTAACATATCCGCAAGCGTACGGGTCGTCAAAAATAGTATAGAAAAGGTTGTTGTTCCAACAGGGACTAAGGCAAAATATGATTAATCATCACAATTATGTTATCAATTAGGTTGAGTGAAAATTTTTGTATTTTGAAATTCAAAACTACCTAAAATGAAAATAGCTTGACAAAAACTAAATTAAAACATGAATTAAAGACAAGAGAAGTCTAAGATTATTTATCACCATTGCACTTCATGAAACTTAATTAGAACCCTTTCATTTAACATTAAAATGAAAATATGTGTTTGTCTAAGGTTCATAAACATTTGAAAATGCTTTCTCAAACCAAAGTCAAATTTATACTCACATTAAAATGCACAATCTCTTGCTACACAATTATCATTAGGCATCAACCTTAATTTGACAATGCTAGGCTAATAACTATATCTCTATGTTACTAGCAAACTATCCATTTAATCCCTACAAATCTAACATGGTTTACTTAAGTTCTACATTTAAATTATCTCTCTCGAGCATAATTTAAATGAACTAAACAAACCATATATTGGCCAATCACATGGAAGCATTAAGCACAAGGTAAATCAAGACATAATTATCATTAATAACTAAAATAGGGAAATAATCAATCTCAATCCATGCAATGGTTCAAAATAATCCTAACAAAAAACTATCTACTCATTACTAGGGGTGTTCACATGGACCAGCCGCACGGGGCGCCCGCCCCTTCCGGGACAAAAAGTGCCTGACCCAGCCTAAAGAAATAGGCCCAACAGCATGTTTGGGCCAAGCAATTTGTAAGCGGGCCAGGCATCGGGCATGGTATGCTGCCCTGCCCATTCGGCCCTGCCCACAAAATAAATAATATTATATATTTTTAATACGTTATTAATATTATATATTTATATTACATGTTAATATGTTATTATAATTATAATATTTTGATATATATATATATCATATTATATATATAATATTTATAATCTTATTTTTATGGGTCAGCAAATAACAATAGCCCCCATTCTTCATTCTTGATTCAACCATTCTAGGGAGTGATCACATGGGCATGATGGCCAACCTGCCAGCCTTGGCTTTGCCTAGCCTGAAATTATATGGGCTTCTAATGGGCAGGTGTAGCCCACTCATGTTTTGGGCAGGGCATCGGACAGGGGTCCTGCCCTACCCAACCCTGCCTATGCAGACCCCACTCATTACTAACACTATAATCACCAAAATCATCTTATCACCAGCCACAAATTCAGTGTTTAAAACAAAGAGAAAAGAAAAGAGATAAAACACTTAGTTTCATTCTCCCTCTCTTCTCTGGTTCAATCATGTTTCAGCTTCCATGGAAGATGAAAATTTGGTTCACCCTACTCTTCCTCTGCTTTGGTTCTCCCTCTGGGCTGAAGAAGAAGACGGTGAAGGTGATTTGAGGATGGATCTGAAACAGTGAAGTTTGCACAATAGCTGCTAATTTCTTTCCTCTCTCTGATTTTCGCTCATTGTCGCTCAAGAGGAAGAAGTAGAAGACGCTGTACATGTCGAAGAATGTGTGACTGTGTGTGCCGCATGCTTGCCTCATGCGTGAAACCCCTTTATCCTCTTTTGCAATCAGGTCTACTTTTCTCTTTCAATTCCAAACGGCACCGTTACAATGGTTGGCCTTCTTGTTTATTATTTTTTTTTAAAATTCAAATGGATCTCCTCAGATTTTGCATGGCTTCATCTAATGGACAAAAGAGAATATACCCTGTTAAGTTACAAGGAAAGGAGTTGCAACACTAATAATAAGGTAAAGGGTAAAAAATGACCATGTACTTATGTTTAAAGTGTATCTGGCACCTTGTACTTTTTTTGGCTCAAAATTGTCTATCAACTTTCAATTCAGGGCAATAATGACTTTTCCGTCAAACTAGCCTAACAGATGTTTCAAATTTGGGCCAATAATGACTCATCCATATAACTGGCCTAACGAACATTTCAAATTCAGGCGAATAATGACTCATCCGTCAAACTAGGCCAATTTCCATTACCTTTTATGGGTAGGTTGCATACTGAAATTTCACAGGAATCTAATTTTTGTTGGGCCAATTTGACGGATAAGTCATTATTAACCCGAATTTGAAACATCTGTTGGGCTAGTTTGATGGAGGAGTAATTATTGGCCCAAATTTGAAACGTCCGTTGGGCCAGTTTGACAGAGGAGTCATTATTGGCCTAAATTTGACAGTTGATGGACAATTTTGAGCCAAAAGAAGTACAAAGTACCAGATGCACCTTGGATATAAGTACAAGGTCATTTTTGACCCTTCACCCCTAATAATAATGATAATAAACCAATACTGACACTTCTTATTTTTTTTCCTTATTATTTTTTAAGTTTAATTCTTATAATTTATTTATTCTCTTGCCTAATATTTAGCAAATTCTATTATCTATTTATTGCCTAATATCTAGCTAATTCTATTTAATTTAAAATTATTATGTTTATCATGAAATCCCCTTAAATAATGCACCAATTCGATATCCTATCAAAATCTTAACGAAATACCTTTAATTTTGCATAAATGACTTCCCAAATATACACAAAATATACATAAATCTAATTAAAAATGGGAAGTCATCAATACGCATGTGGTTACAAGAGAATAATAGTAAAGTTTATAGCATTTACCATTAGAAACTCTTTACGAGCCATTCATTGGGAGGTAACAAAGTTAAGGGCATTTAGAAAGAAAAGAATCCTATGAGGAATTCTAAGAGGAAGGAGTTATGGACATCCACAAATATATTATTTCATAATACTGAGAATGGCAAGCGCACAAGAGGGGGTGAATTGTGCTCTCGAAAAAAATTAACAAACTAATTTTAGCAACACAGACTTTATACTGGTTCGGCCAACACTGCCTATGTCCAGTTCTCCAACACCTCGTTGGGTTCCACTAACCACAGGTTTTACAAACACAGGTTCACCTGTCAACATTTACAGAGTTTTAGAATCCCTCTAAACACTCCCCCTTACTACTTGTAAGGTAATATCCCTGTTCTAAAGCACCAAGCTTTCAGAACAACCTCAAACAGTAGAGGATTTCAATAAATATGTTCACTTAATGAACTGATTGTGATAAACACTTAAATACAGATAAAATCTCTAGAACAATAAATACAGAAAACAGAGAGCAATGAATGAGTTCGTGAATATTCTCGTTTTTCGTCTATTCTACATAAATGCTCGAGTTCTGTATTTATATCTCTTCTCAGATTTTGCCCTAGCGTTCATCTTCAAGAGGCCGTTTGAATTTAGTCGTTGAGAGCTTATAGTCGTTGGCATTTAATGCAGTTTCTTCATCGGGCTTAACTTTCTGCTCTAGCTTCAACTACTCTTGTGTAGGGTGAGCTAAGAGAGATGTAGACTGAGCGTTCTGAGCATCCGTACAAACTGTACCTACATAGCAGCTTTTTCAGTAGTGCTAGCATGTTTTGCTATCGCTAACTGCATAGAGTAAATCCTGCACTTGAGCTGTTAGCTAAACAAGTAACTATATAATGCATAGCAGATGCTATCGCAAGCTTAGTCTATTAGCTCAATGAGATAGAGACAATATTTAAGGAATTTCAAAACATTTTCTATCAATAGACATAAGTATTATCGCTAGCATATTCGTTTAGTTCAATGTTCAACGTACTAGCTATATCATATCAATAAACATTCTTCTATCGATAGCTAATCTCATTATCGCTAGTTACTTGATTTGCTCATTAGCTTTAAGGATACTGAGTTATTTGGTTATTCAAAGGTAATTCTAGGTATCCCACTATCGATAGATAAATATGTTAGCGCTAGCAACTATGTTATCACTAGATAACTCTTGCTCTCAGGCACTAGCTATCTGAATGTCTATTAACTTAAGCACTTTGTTATCGATAGCTTAATCTGTTATCGCTAGCTGATTCCATTAGCTCAAGGACATGGTTCATTGTTCAGCTAGTTATTCTTCCTTTTATTTATCCATGTTCTTAATGAGCTTTTAGCGATAGGGTATTCCTTAGCGATAGTGAATGACTTAGCGAGAGATATTAACTTTGTTATTTTTAAGTCTTCATTTGCTATGGCTCTGTCTATTAGCTATAAAGATACACTTAGCGATAGAGATATTTATTCTTAGTGTTCTGCTATAGTTGAACCTTTCAATAGTGATAGTCTTTAGCTCTAGGGATAGAGATCTGTTACCTATCAGATTTTACTTGTTTAATTCAAAGGTAACTTATGCTTATTTACTTATGTTATATATGGGGTCAGTCTTCATCAAAACTTAAGATTCTAACAAATACTTCCCGTTGGATGTCCATATTATAGTACTTCATTAAAACCTTACTAGAAAAAACACATTGGGACAAAAATCTAGTGAAGGAAAAAGAGTACACAATATTTATTGAAGCTGTCTCATTAAAAACCTTACTAGAAAAACCCATTCAGACAAAACCTTGGTTAAGGAAAAATGAGTACATGTACAGCATGGTATTATCTCCCCCTGAAGATATGAACACTTTTACTTTTCCACACAATGACAATGAAGAGCACCTAACCGTTGGGGTTATGTCAGAGCAGTGCCGCCTCGAGTCCGTTCTCCAAGAAATTAAACCCGAGGGGATAATGGAAGCTAACCCTGTGTGTCGATCTCAAGGAGCCTAGTGTAATATGATTCCTAATAGCTAATATGTAAACTTGAAAAAGCGGGTAAAAGCCTTTTTTGTTTGGTTTTAGTATGAAGTGTGGTATGTGCAAAAGGTAAAGTAAAAGGTGGGAATTAAAGGTGAGATTTGGATGAGAATGGGATAAAGATCATTCTTGATGAATGAGAGATTCGGGAATCATTGCTTCTAAAGATTTTTAGGGAGTTTAATTGATTTCTAAAGGACCCTAGACGAACCCCTCTAGGCTAGGCTTAGGTTAACTTAATCAATGTCGGAACCCCGCACATTACTTAATTTAACCCAAGTTGATTAAGTTCAAAATCAAGAAATAATTGATTATGTAAGACTTTTAAATCCACAATTTGGGCCACCCCATAATTGCTCTAAATTTCTCTCTAAACCCTAATCCATTGATGGCCACCCATACAAGAAATTAGGACCTAAAGAGTGTTTGCCCAATGTCTCAACACAACCAATTAATTCTTATGCCATCTCCCTCAAACAAATAACTTAACACTCTTAATCCACTAACCAAGCCACCTTACATTAGCACATAATTTTCACAAAGAGAATAACAAAACTATGAACCCATAAATTTCATTAAACACAAAGTTAATAAGTATCAATGTCAAGCATTATACAAGAAGGAAATAGCATAAACATAGCTTCTAACCCTAATGACATAAATGCACTCAACCAAGTGCCATAAATGCACTTCAACCAAATGCAATTAATACATTCCACCAAATGCCATAAATGCACCCCTAGAACCTTAGAAAAGCATAAATACAACAAATGGAAGAAGGATTAGAACTAGAAAAACTCCCCTATTCAAGCTCATCCCTTGGCTCCCACCACCAAGAATGGTGGAGCCTAGCTGCTACTCTCCATGGAAGAACCAACAAGAAGAGAGGAAGGTGTGGAAGCCATGGGTGGAAGAAAGAAAGATGAAGAAGATGAAGATGAAGATGGAGAAGAGAGAGCTAGGGCTTGGAGGGTGTGAATGGGAACCATGTCTAACCTAATGGGGTGTGTCTTTCGTGTTTTATGCCCCCCAAGTCGGGTCAAGTGAGTGGGTAATGAGTTAGATCCGGATTGGGCCCGAAATTCTCGAACTGATAAGCTGCAGAACGCTTCGCTCGCCGTCTGCTCGCCGCGGCGAGCTACATTATTTTCTGGAACTTTGAGGTTTTCTCGCCGCAACGAGCTACTCATTCTCTGGAATTTGGGGGCCTGTTTGCCGTCTGACTTCGCCGGGGCGAGAAGCCTTCAGTTCTGCCTCTTTTGTTTGGCCTTTTTCTTCGTCCCGGGTCCGATCTTTTGGTCCTGAGTGACCCTGCAAGTGACAATAAGATAAAACCAAGATCAAATAGCCCTATAATTTAATTAATACAATTAATCTACAATTATGGCTAATTACTCCTAATTTTACACTCATTTTCCTTGAGAGTTTAGGATATTCAATTTGACATTATCAGACCAAAACTTGCATCTTAATCATGTTAATTGCCTCAATTTAAGTATATAACAGCATTACAAATCAGAGATTTGTCAGACAACATCACTACACTTTTACTCCCCTAGTGACAAAATCACTTTTGTCCTTTTGTCTCAATTGAGTATACTAATTTTCTAAACTTATTCCTTCCAATGCTATTTGAGTGTATTTTCATTTTAGTCTAATTATATTGACGCATTATCATCAAATGTTCTCTGAAAATGTATTCATATAACATATCTTTAAGATATATCTAGCATCTACACATTTATTCAAATTCATTACCTATTTGTGTATCTGCAAAAACTTAATTCTTCCACAAAATTTTAACATGTAATATCAATAAAATTAGCAATTATTTATATTACCTTCTATGATTTTAAAATCATTGAGGAATTTAATAACTTGATCTACTGGTCAAGTGGATTGCAAATTTGTATATTTTCTAAATATTATGTGTTGAATGATTTTCTTTTACATGCTTCCAGCATTTAAGATCTTTGAAGGATTTTCATTTAAACTTCACAATATTTAATTATTAAAGTATACTTTCTTTTCATAAACTGCGAGACTTAGATACAAAATAATTGCATCAACCACAATAATACACCTTATCCTAATTTTCATTGCCTTTGTAAAAATCTATATTTTACATAAATATTTATAATTTTACATTTCAAGTATTTGGACTGTAGATCCATAATGTTCACGTATTGAAAGCATAATAATATTTTTGTTGTATCTTTCCCTGTTGTTTTCCTTTTGGCCTATCTTTATGTCTACTTTTCATGACATATCTCCACATAAGATCCTCATTTGATCACGTGATATCATTTTCAAAATTGTTGTAGACAATTTTATTCTTTTCAATTCCATTTTTCTTGTTGTGATATAGCTTATTGAGATCTCTTTGTTAATTTTTAGGTACTTGTACCACTTTTGAGATTTTTCAATTAGTTATGTATGTCTTGGTACTCTTTTGGAGTACATGCCTCCTCAATATGATAATCTATAGGCTCCTATTTATCTGAAGTATTTACATTTGAAATCGATTGATTTCTCATGCTTTAGACATGTTTCATTCGTTGGAGCATTTTCAACTGGAATATGTGATTTGATAATTCTCATTTAAGTCAGTAATTATATCTAGCAGATATTTTGTAATATTTTATGAATGAAAAGTCTGATGAACTTTTAGTTCATACTATATTTGAGGATCTACATTTGATAATTATAGTACATTCAATGTATTTTCTTTTCTGGCTATTCAATTTCTCCCCCTCATGTTTGGATAATTTAATTGAATGACAATAAAATAATTATGGGGTATAAGTCTCCTAAATCCATTTGCTTTCTTTTGAAACATCATTTTGCTCATTTAGAAACAAAAAGAAGGAGTTCCTTACCCAACATATATCTCAACTTTGTTTAAATATCCATTTATACACGTTGTGGTGGATTGACAGACATATGCATTGCACATTCAAAAATTTTTGGGATAGAAATTATCTGGCTCCTAACCAAAAGCCAATTTTACCGAGAGAATCTTGTTGGCTTGATGTCAATAAGTGCTGCAACTTGTCAACAATGAAATAGAAACTTTGGTCTCATAAGTATTGATCAAGCTATTCATGGAAGCTTTTATGTATAATTTATGTATCATATAATCTGAAAATTGTGCACTCAACATAATGATTTATTCAAACAATCTTGCAAACTTCAGGCTGCAAACTAATAATAATCGTACATGTAACTATCTTATAGATGCATCTATCAAATTTATTGAATACATGTATGGTTTACATGTAATTTGAATGGGCCCATAATTTTGATATATTTCTAGAAATATAGAAATCCATTCCAAATCACATCTAGTGAGTTTTTTCATTGTAAACTTTATTTGAGAACAAGCGGCACATAATAATTCTAGGGCTTCATTTTGGGCTTTCTTCAGATCCTACATGATACCCACTCACTTGGACCAACCCTAGACCAAAAATAAACGACAATTGAAGCCCTAAACCTCAGATTTGGAGTCACCCAAACCCTAGCATCTCATTTTCTCTCATTCCCTCTCCTCTCCATCTTCCATTTTCCTTCCTCCAACTTCATGGTAGCCACTTCCTTCTTCCTTGTTGGTGTTTTCTTCTTAGAGGACAGTATCTAGGCTCCACCATTCTTGGTGGTAGGAGCCAAGGGATGAGCTTGAAGCAATGTTAGGGGAGTTCTTATTCTAATTCTTCTTCCTCTTGTTGTATTTATGCTTTTCTAGGGTTCTAGGAGTATATTTATGACATTTGGTTGTGTTCTTCATTTCTACATGTTGTAAAAGGGTTAGAAACTATTTTATGTTGTTTCTTTCTTGTTGAATACTTGACATTGTGCTACATTAACTTTGAGTTTGATGAAGTTTATGGGTTCATGATTTTGTTACTCTCTTTGTGAATATCTTGTGCTAACTCAAGGTGACTTGGTTAGTGGATTAAAAATGTTAAGTGGTTTTACATGAATGGAATGGCATAGGAATTAATTAATTATGTTTAGACATTGAGTAATTACTCTTTTCAACCTTAATCTTTGTTTGGGTGGCCATCAATGAGTTAGGGTTAATTGAGAAATTAAGTGCAATTGTGGGGTGCCCCAAGTTGTGGATTTAAAGTCTTGCATGATTAGTTAGTTCTTGAATTTGTCAAATTACATGAGTGGCATTGGAATTCAATTCTAGAGTCTTGATTTATTATGTGGGGTTCTAATAATCGATTAAACTCTAGGATTAATTAAGTGGTAATTCAAGGTCCCGGTTGTTGGATTAGGAGCCCCTTACGATTAGCAAATTCACTTTGATTTTGAACTTAATTAACTTAGGTTAAATTAAGTAATGTGCGGGGTCACGACATTAATTAAGTTAACTTAAGCCTAGCCTAGAGGGATTTCTCTAGGGGTCTTTCGAAAATCAACAAAAACTCCCTGAAAATCTTGAGAAGCAATGAATTCCAAGGTTTCCATTTATCAAGAATGATTCCATTTCCTTTCCCCTCCAAATCTCACTTTTATCTTATTTTTATTTTTACCCTTGAACATATAACATCTTTCGCATCTATTTTATGCCAAAAACAAAATATAATACTTTATACCTGCTTTTGTTAGTTTGCATATTAGCTACTAGGTCATCTTTTGCGTTAGGCTCCTCAAGCGAACAACACCCGGGGGTTAACTTCCACTATCCCCTTGGTTCTTATTTTCTTGAAGGGCGGACCCAAGGGTGCGCTACACCGCATACTCAATCATGGTGCTCTTCAAGTGGCGCCGTTGCCGGGGAGCCAAGTAATTGGTTCCCTAGTAACCGGTTGTCAAACTTATTTTGGCCAGGTCCATTTTCTTAGGTTGCATTTAGTCTAGTGGTATTTTAGGTTTTCTTTTTGTTTGCACATACCATAATCTTTGCATTTTTTCTTGTATTTTAGGTTTAGCATACTTGTATAGCATTGCATCTTGCATTTTGGGATTTATTTGATTGCAATTTTCATGTCTTAGTTTAATAATAACCATAATTTTTTGTTCACCACTAATCCTCCTATGTATTCTTTTTCAAGGAATGATGAGACACCAAGCCTTCCACATACTTGGAGGAATGAGGCACCTTCGACTCTAACTCACTCCCAAGTTGACTTCATTCTACAAGAGTTGGATTCCATGAGAGCAGATATACAAAGACACAACAAAGCCTTTGGATCTCAAGCACCCAACTATTTCCAAGGTTTGGAACCATCTTGTCCACAAATTCACCCTACCCCCTCCCTACACCACATAGAAATCCATATAACCCACCATCTCTTCCTTACCATAAACCCCCACCTCCACCCTCCATAACCCCAACCTATGGACTTGATGCCTTTCTCACCTTTCCAAATATGGACGACCAAACCCTTTCATTGAGAAGGATGTATGATGAGCTTAAAGTTCAACAACATGAGTTGTTCATGTTAAAGGAGGTTAATAAACTTCCAAAGGAGATGGAAGAGCGGCTTGAGGCAATAGAAGAATTCATCAGGGTGTTTGTGCAACATGTGCTATGGAAGAAGACTAATGGAGAAGAAGGAGCACTATGGCCTTATGACTTCAACAATGATGAGGAGATTGAAGAACAAGATCCAAATGCCACATCTCAAGTGGATAATCTCCAAACACCAATGTCTATTCCCACACAAGCCATCAAGAAGGAGCAAGCATCTTTTCGACCACCGGAGGAGTCACTACAAAAAAGCGGGATTTACTAGCGGAAAAAAGAAACTGCTACTAAATACACATTAGTAGTGGTTATTGACGAAATCCGCTACTAAAATCGTCAGTTTGACTAAATTGAATATAGTGTCGTACATTAGTAGCGGTTACATTCAAAATAACCGCTACAAAAGTCGAGCCCTTTGGCGGGAACATTAGCAGCGTTAATTTAGTAGCGGTATGTAGACCAAAACTGTTGGTAAATAGAAGGTTATGATTTAGTGGCGGTTTTTTTTAAATTAGTTGCGGTTATATGAAAACCGCCACTGACTGAACGGACTCATTAATTAAGTGTGATATTAGCAGCGGTTTGTTTATGTTAGTAGTGGTTGTAACCGCCACTAACGCAACAGTTGCATTTATTGCTAGAGCGTATTAGTGGTGGTTTTTGCCTTTAACTGCTACTATTAGTACCGATGTTTCTACTAAATGCAATTACTATTTAACTTCCTCGGTTCCATTTGTAAATGTAAAAGGAATTTGGTGAAAAAGACATACGCACGTGCATTATTCGGTTATTTTGAAAATTAGAAAGAAATTCAGATTTTCAGACACCAATTTGGGCACCAATCATGGCAGAGAAGAACGACAGCAGTAAAGGAAAGGGGCATATGACTGCTGAGGAGGAGGAGCAAGAGCGACAACGCCAAAATCAACTGAGAGAGGAGGGGCGTATACAATTGGAGCGGGAACGTATATAGCGAGAGGCAATTTCCGAGCATATCATCAATGAGTTCTATAATGAGAACTCTCCTCAGATTCCGAATTTTGATGACTTGGAACAATGGTTAAATAGTGAGGACACTGAGGAAGCCGGCGGGGGTGCTAGCAGACGGTCCAGTGGAAGGACAACTGGATACAATGTACAAGTGCAGGGAAGGGAATTAAATTTTTTGTCGTTTTTATGAGATAATTTGAATTTTTACTTGGGTTTAACATTATTTTTAAATTGTACAGACCCTTCTGGTAGTACCACGAGGAGGACGCTGAGTGTGCGAGATGCGTATAACCTCCTGACCGGCCACAGGATGAAGGTTGACTGGAACCTGTTCACCCTTCAACCTAAAGGGAAGGGGGGTCAACTGTTTGGCAGATTCTGCGGGAATGTTGGCCAGAATTACCAGCGCTTCCCGATTGACGCTTTAGACTGGAGGAAGGTTAATGCAGAGACGAAAGATTTTTCATAGAGGGAAATCATAAAGGTCAATTTAATTAAGTTATAGTTTATCTATTATTTATTATTTTAGGAATATGATTTTCTTAAATGATATGAATTCTATTTATTATTTATTATTATTGAAATATTATTGTAATTGTAAGTACATTATTTGTTCAATGATCTTTTTCATATTTTGCGGAAGAAGTTTGATGTGCGAGACATGTTCAAACATTGGGGAGAAGGGAAGATGGGTGACGGTTGGAAGAACAAGAGGTTGGATTTGTTCAACAAAAGGGATGCCGGTGGGAGCAGGCCGATTCAGGAGTTAATAGATGATGTCCCTGGTGGAGTCCCTCCGAATGCCTGGGAGAGATATGTCCGTTGGAGGAGGGGAGACTTAGGAAAGGTATATTTAATAATTTAATTATTAAGGTATTCATCATTATTAAGAAATATTTTTTATTTATAATCATGATTAAATTTTGTTTTATGTTAACAGAAGAGATCGCAGCAAGGCGTTTACAGCCGATCGCAGCAGAAGGTTCATCATACGGCTAACACGAAGCCATTTTCGGTCGGGTACGGAGAGATGGTATGAAACAATAAACCTTTCTTGTTTAATTGATATTATTTTTAATTTATATTTATTTAATTGTATATAATAATAAATTATTCAATAATTTCAGGAGGACGAAGCTTTGCAGCAAGGGAAGAAGGCTACGTACGGCCTTTTCTACCGTCAGAAACACAGGCACCATGACGGGAGTGCAACATCCACAAAGGCTGAGGAGCATATTATAAGAATTTTATTACTTTTATTTAGATTTATCATATTTTTTATAACAATTATATTTGTAGAAAAGTCTAATATATGTTCTGTGTTCAGGCTAGAATTGAAGAAGTAAAGAGAGAGCTACCCCACTGCCTCACTCAGGATTGCCCTTGGAACCTGTGAGCACCCTGGCCGTGTGCGTGGGATGGGTTACGGAGCCCTTCCGTCAGTGGTGTATGGCCGGACTGGGTCGGCAAGCACCGCCCAATCTGTAACAGCCGGCCAAGCGTCTTCCAGCGGCTCTATGATGCACGATCCGGAGTATGAGGCTCGGATGAGGGAACGGTTGACTCAGGAGATTACAGATTAGGTGTACGATCGATTGGAGTCCTGGTTTGAAAGTATCAACAGTACACTTGACCGGATCATTCAGAGAGTGGACCCAAGCGGACCTCCTATATGTGTACCGGGACTACCACCACGTTGCATCAATTGCATTCATGGTTAACCCTTTAGCATCATTCCATTCCTCATTGCTTGTTGGATGGGAGGTTGTCAATTTGCATTGGCTTATGTTCATTTAGAATGTTGAAATTCTCATTTATGCCTTACTTACCATTGTGCTTAAGTTTTTAAACTTGTCTTTGTCCAGGAGTACAAAGGTTTAAGTGTGGGGGAGTTGACAAATCCTTGGATTTGTATGTTTTTATATGCCTAACTTAAGGCATTTAACATAATTGAGATGCAATATTGGTCCATAAAGTGTTTAAATAATCATATAGATCCTTAGGTTAAAGTAGCATGAAAATAGGATTAATATGCCATAATTGAAGATCAATTAGCATTAGTTGAATTTTAGGGCATTTTGATTCTTGTATTTTGCATATTTTACTTGTAGGGTCATCCGATGACCAAATATAAAGGATTCAATATGAGAAGAAGCAAGAAAAATGGGGCTAGAAGCTGAAAATTCAAGAAAAATGGTCAAAATACAAGTTCTAGACAAATTATAAAAATTACAAAAAATGACCTCGAAATTCCCAAATTACAGAAAAAAAAAGAGCCTCGAAATTTGAAAATTACAGAGCAATCCTAGGCAGAGAACATGTTAGTTCACCGTGGGTTATCCATGGTGAGCCTGCGGCGAACTGCCCTAAAAGAACCAGAAGCAATGTTTGCGAGCCGACGGCGAACTCACGCGTATCAGCAACACATCCGACGCGATTTTTGGGCTTTCTTCGGATCTTACATGATACCCACTCACTTGGACCAACCCTAGACCATATATAAAAGAAAATTGAAGCTCTATACCTCAGATTTAGAGTCACCCAAACCCTAGCCTCTCATTTTCTCTTATTCCCTCTCATTTCCATCCTCTCCATCTTCGATTTTCCTTTCTCCAACTTCATGGTAGCCACTTCCTTCTTCCTTGTTGGTGTTTTCTTCTTGGAGGACAGTATCTAGGCTCCACCATTCTTGGTAGTGGGAGCCAAGGGATGAGCTTGGAGCAATGTTAGGGGAGTTCTTGTTCTAATCCTTCTTCCTCTTGTTGTATTTATGCTTTTCTAGGGTTCTAGGAGTATATTTATGACATTTGGTTGTGTTCTTCATTTCTACATGTTGTATAAGGGTTAGAAACTATTTTATGTTGTTTCTTTCTTGTTGAATACTTGACATTGTGCTACATTAACTTTGAGTTTGATGAAATTTATGGGTTCATGATTTTGTTACTCTCTTTGTGAATATCTTGTGCTAACTCAAGGTGACTTGGTTAGTGGATTAAAAATGTTAAGTGGATTTACATGAATGGAATGGCATAGGAATTAATTAATTATGTTTAGACATTGGGTAATTACTCTTTTCAACTTTAATCTTTGTTTGGGTGGCCATCAATGAGTTAGGGTTAATTGAGAAATTAAGTGCAATTGTGGGGTGCCACAAGTTGTGGATTTAAAGTTTTGCATGATTAGTTAGTTCTTGAATTTGTCAAATTGCATGAGTGGCATTGGAATTCAATCCTAGAGTCTTGATTTATTATGTGGGGTTCCAATAATCAATTAAACTCTAGGATTAATTAAGTGGCAATTCGGGGTCCCAGTTGTTGGATTAGGAGCCCCTTACGATTAGCAAATTCATATTGATTTTCAACTTAATCAACTTAGGTTAAATTAAGTAATGTTCGAGGTTCCGACATTAATTAAGTTAACCTAAGCCTAGCCTAGAGGGATTTCTATAGGGGTCTTTCGAAAATCAACAAAAACTCCCTGAAAATCTTGAGAAGCAATGAATCCCAATGTTTCCATTTAGCAAGAATGATTCCATTTCCTTTCCCCTCCAAATCTCACTTTTATCTTATTTTTATTTTTACCCTTGAACATATAACATCTTTCGCATCTATTTTATACCAAAAACAAAATATAATACTTTTTACCTGCTTTTGTTAGTTTGCATATTAGCTACTAGGTCATCTTTTGCGTTAGGCTCCTCAAGTGAACGACACCCGAGGGTTAGTTTCCACTATCCCCTTGGTTCTTATTTTCTTGAAGGGCGGACCCAAGGGTGCGCTACACCACACACTCAATCATGGTGCTCTTCACTCCCCCTCAAGTGTGATTCATACCAATAAAGTTTACCTATTCACTTATTTCAAAGACATTTATAGTAGGCCAATAATATACATTTTCATTTGTAAGCTCATATACTTCCTTACTCACATATAAATATGGATTTCAATCCAATTGGGTTATCTTTTTCATAGTCCTTAACGAATTGAAGCTTTTATATCAATCTATGGGATCATAATTTGCATGATCAATTTTTCTTCTACCCATAGAAGAATGGAATATATGTGTGTGTGTGTGTATATATTAGTTTTTCAGGAACTATATTAATTTTTTTTTTGGTTACATACAAGTTCTTTTGGAACTAACATGTAATATTGCATTTCTATATTCTATATAATTTCATTACTCATTAATAATAATATACTTCAATTTCCTTCTTTGTTTAGAAGATAAGTATTTTCTAATATATTTTCTCACAATGATATGCGATGACCAGAAAATTGTAATAAGTAAAATTGCTTTACTTGAATAAGAATTAATCAACAATTATTTATCAAATCAATCACACACAAAAACATAATTTTCAATCAAAATACATAAATTCTTCCCATCCAAATGTGACATAAAGATATGACCTTTTTTTCACAAAATGTCACAGCAAAAATAGTTCCATATCAATACACACACATATATATTATCATTATTAATTTATGAAAAAATAATATTTAAACAATACCAGTAATAATTCTAATTGAATTAGAATCTCTTACTATAACTTCCTTCCATTCAAATCAAATTAAAATTCTTCACATACATAATGTTTGTCTTTTCATGAGAATAATACGTGTTATAAAAATAAAGGGGAAAGAAGAAAGATGGAGAGATAGAATAGAGAATAACAAGATAACGAAATAAGAGAGGAACTTTTACTTATAATTCAACGCTACAAGTGCCTTGTACATGGCCTCTATTTATAGGCCCCAAGCCATTAAGATTATACATGTGGTTACAAAAGAATAAATGGTGAAGTTTAGGGCATTTACCATTAGAAACTCCCCACAAGCCATTCATTGATCGAGATGTTACAAAGTGCCTACATTTAGAGATAAAAGAATCCTAGGAGAATTTCTAAGGGGAAGGAGTTATGGACATTCACAAATATATTATTTCATAACAAATTTTTTGCTTTGGTTCTTATTTCACGGGCGGATGAAATAAAATTCCTTGCGATGCTTAAAAATAATTATCTCCCACCATATTATCACCACGAAACAGACAGGAGAATGAAATTAAAGGGACATGTATTTGGAAATTGATCCACGGGAACGAGGAATGATGTATAGCAATTTATTTCATAAATGGCAGTTTTAATGCCGGTTATGTCTCATATAAGTAGAAACATCTGACAAACATTACTTAACACACAACACAAAAGGAAAAATCAATCCAGATACATATTACCACCTCAGGGTCTATTCATAAGAATAAATAAGCCTAGAGATCGGAATAATAATTATTAAAATTGAAATGAGACACATGACAAACATTTATTATAAGTATATGTTTACTACTTCAGGGATTGAGGCGGGGGCATAAGTTGACATTGGCATAGAGATGTTTGGGCCATTCGTCAAGAGCCAGCCATTGGTTCACTGGAAACGCCACCTTCTTAGAAATGCTGCCAGTGACGGTTATTTCGACGAAATCCAAGTACCACCCTGGCTTGTTACCTTCGCCATTGGAGGTGACAGATATGGAGCAAAAATTTACACAAGTACCCTTGCCGCTAAAGAGGTCGAGATTGCCCCGCTCAAAGTAGTCGTGACTAGAGCCCATTATGCCCCAATTTTGGAGGTTGTTGACGATTATGCCACCGCCGGAAGATGATAGTAACTTGAGGTTGATGGTGGAGTCTGTTCCCGCATCTTTGACATCCCCCGTCTTAACCCTAACTACATAGGAACATTGCTCCTGCATGCATGCATATATGTAAGCACACTTACGCACACAACTAAGTAGAAGGAATACGAATTAAGGTGCAATTTTATGGTGAAAGTAATCACTCAAGAATGTTGGATATCTGAAAGTTTTTTGCGGAAAAGTTTTTCTTTGGAAATAGCTAGAATGTAACACTTTCGTCCCATACGGTTAAAAATGCCCATGGTCAACATCAATCGATTCACGATTAACATTAATTTTATGGCAACTAGCGAGAATTTGCTCTTTTTTTAAGCTCTTATAGGGCTCAATTGCTTTTGAAAAACCTAGTTACCCAAAGCTCTTAAGTGGTAACTTCCGGGATAAAATTATATCTTAATCCAAGAAATACTACTGAAAGCTTGAAACTAATAATAATGGATCTACACAAGAGATCAAAGAGAAATTACTTACAGATGTAACCATCACGGCGAAGCTAATGAGTGAGAATAGAAAAACAAGACAAGACAATGATGAACCTCTGTAAGCCATATTTGTTTGATTTTTTTTACGCTATTGAAATATTGGTGATGAAACAACCTATACACGCATGCCTTTATATAGGGCTACGGATACATAGTAATGAGGGCACAATATTATCGGTTTTTTACGCATAATAAATAATGCGCCCTCCAAAATGGACTATACATAGGGAATTCTGATGAAGAAATCAATTTATATCAACTCTTACTTTTTCAAAGAAACAATTAACTGATTCACAATGATAAAAAAAGTAGGTTAAATTAGTTAGAGACCATAAATATATATTCAGACAATACTCCTATTTATGAGAGAGACAAAGTTAGAGAGAAAATAGAAAATAAGATGTTCTGAAGAGAGAGAATGTATATGGCGGAGAGAAAGCCTATGTAAACGCAATGGTAGTATTATGAATAATTAAATAGAGACAAAATGGATAATTCACAACGAAAATTGGAGACAATTAACCCTAAGTTTTTCTTATAAATAGGAAAAAGTTATGCTCATAATAAATTTGGTAATGTTGTGTCTAAACTTGGGAATTCCATATTCATAGTTGGAAATATCATATTTGAAGTTAGTAAATTTCATATATAAAGTTGATAAATATGATATATGAACTTAATAATTTCATAACTAAACTTTGTTAAGGCATATCTATACTTGGGAAGTCTGTATCCAAACTTGATAAATCCATATATATACAAGGTTAGGAATATCACATCTGAATTTGGAAAAATTCATATATAAATTTGGTAAATCTAACATATAAACTTGGTAATCTCATAACTAAAGTTTGTGTTATACATAGACTTGAGAAGTTCATATCCAAATTTGATAATTCAATATCAAAAATTGGGAATATCATATCTGAACTAAGTAAATTTCATATATGAAGTTCGTAAATCTTATATATAAAAGAATTTAATAACTTTATAACAAAAGTTGGTATTGTTATATCTATACTTGAGAAGTCCATATTCAAAGGTCATTTATAACCGTTCATTTAAATTTCATAAAGAACATACCTGATCCTCACACCTCCTGTCATTCTAATAATTGGGGGCCATTTCTATCATTCGCCTTTTCTAAAGGGCTTTTTCATCGTTTTCCTTTAAAATTTTGATCAATGTGTACCATACGTAAAATATCCTTTGAAAAAAATACTATAATTAACCAAGTGATGAACACCCAAATTGAATCCCTACGGAAAGTGGACCATGTCGTACATAATAATCTTATCATCATATGTAGAGTATTAATTATAATTATTTAATAATTATGATCAGCACCCTACTAAAATTAGATTTGAATATGGGACAATTGCAAATAGGTCCCAAGTAAGAGAATTAATATCAGAGAGGTCCCAAGGAGTTGTTAATGACAACTATTAACAACTGCAATAGCCTTGGTTAACAAGTGAAGGAATTGTCAATGGACCTGTCTGAAATTAATTCCCTTACTTGGGACTTATTTGCAATTCTCCCCGCGGATATTCAAAGGGAGAATTGTAAATAAGTCCCAAGTAAGGGAATTAATTTCAGACAGGTCCATTGACAATTCCTTCACTTGTTAACCAAGGCTATTGCAGTTGTTAATAGTTGTCATTAACAACTCCTTGGGACCTCTCTGATATTAATTCTCTTAATTGGGACCTATTTGCAATTGTCCCATAAGTAAGTAATTAGTCAATGTATCAAAAATTTCTTTGTGCGGCGCATTCAAATAATAATCAATTTGTTATTTAATTATGCATCCTGGCACGCTCAAATCTTTGGGAAGGATAGTCTCATTTCATTCTCAAAATCTCATATCCACATTTAGATCAAAAGATGGATGTTTTGGATTTAATAATTTTATAAAAGTATTATCACAACATTTTATGATTTAAAATTCAATTATTTTATATTTATTCCAATTATGAACTATATAAATATGATTTTAAGAGCTTAGATCTATTTATTTATTTTTATAGTTATAACTTTTACAAAATAGTAAATTTAAATCATTTATTTTTTAAATCCAATGGCGGGGATGAGATTGTGAGAGAAAAGGAGAAAAGGAAAATCACACTTGCTTATTACTCCCTCCGATAAGACCTAATTCATTTATTTATTTTTAAAATTTTAAGAAAGTTAAAGGGAAAATTAATTAGAGGTCCTTGGGAGGACACATAATATAAGAAAAGTCCCACTAAATGCCCAAATTAAAGTAGGGTCCCAAGGGACCTCATTTTTATTATGTTCCAAACCCAAAAGACAATTTTACCCTCCTTATTATAATTGTTTAAATGAAACACTCACTCTCATTCACTCTCACTCTCCCTCCAGCAAGCATCAACGTGGTCAGCGAACTCAAATGGGCTAGGAAGAGCACTTCACCAAGAGCACTCCTTCATCCATTATCCATCTTCCATCTTCATCCAACTAAAATCATGGACTCTTGGATTTGTCTCTTCAACTAGTGGTATGTTGAGAAAATCAATTTCCCATGTTTGTTAGGAATCTGATTTGGGATGAATGTTTTAAAACAAAGGTCAAAACTTTCCATATAAATCTAATTTTGGTTGAATGTTTGACATAAAACATGCTTATACCCCTGTCTTAGTGATTTTTTGTTGCATTTATTGTGTAAGTTGGTTTCTCATTTGTTGTTGATGAGGGTTTGGGTTGGTGCTATATTTAGGGGTGTATAAACTCTGTTTTTTCGTCCAAAAACAGGGGAAATCCGAAAAGGCTGTAGCTTTTTCAGTTTCCACATCAGTAAAAATTTCTATTGTCGTCAGAGCTCAAATAGTTGTTATTGCAGGTCATTCAGTTGTAAATAACAACTTTCTGGAAGACAATTGAAATTTTGAATGAATTTTATTGGGGATGGGTTTTGTGCTCTGTTATGTTGTTCTAAGACAGGTGATAACTCCTAGAAATTCATGATTATTTGAGTATATTTGTCTTGAGTTTTTGTATATTATTTATACATTTTGGATACTCAAGAGGGAAAAATGCTCATTTGATTTTCGGTTGCACATTATTGTATATTTATGTAGATTTTGATTGTTTTTATAGTTAATTTCTCATATTAGTGTATATAATTTTTGTAGGAATAATCTGTTGCAATAAACAAGAGATTTCAGCCCTCCACCAAGCTCCCAAGTGAACAAAAATAAGAAGAAACCAGAGCAGCACAAGGAATAAAAAAGAAAAGGCAGAAAACAGAAGAAAAAGGACTTCGCCGTGGCGAGACCCATGGCGAAGTACATTTGCCTCTGCCCATTTTGGATAGCTCGCCGTCAGCTCGCCGCGGCGAAAGCCACGGCGAGCATCTTTCATTCCTGGCATTTTTGGGAGTTCACCGTGAGCTCGCCGCGGCGAAACCCACGGCGAACTGCGTGTTTTCTGCGCGTTTTGGACAGAACAGGCTTGTTTTAACTGATATAAAAGCTAGGGCTTCGTTGTGAGCCCACATTCTTCGACTTCTGGGCATATTTTGGGAGTGTTTTGCTCTGCTAGAGCTTGGAGCTTGGTGGGGATTTGGCTTGGGCTTGGAGCTTCAGAGAGATTTGGGCTTCCTCTCTTGGTTTATCTCTTCCTTCTTCATTCTCTTCTCTTGTTCTGTTGTAATGTTGTTTATATATGCTCCATTGGAGTTGTAGAACATGAGTAGCTAAATACTTTGATTCTAGGATTATTTTGAACCCTTGTATGTATTGATTCTTGATTCCTCCTCTTAATTTGTGATTAATGATATCTATGTGCTTATTTTACCCCGTTCTTAATGCTTCTAAGTGCTTGATCACCATTTAGATGTTGGGTTCACTTGATTTATGACTCGAGAGAGCTAGGTTGAGTGTAGAACTTGGGTAAAGTAGTGCAAGAACCTGAAGTTTTCATGACGAATGGATGGTTTTGCCGGTAAGATAGAGATATACTTGCTAGCCTTGCATAGTCACATTAGGGTTGGGGCATTAAAATTGGGTTTTATTAAATTGTAGCAAGAGATTGTGCAACTTAAATAAAACTAAACACTTGTTCTTGACGCGAGAGCGCTTTTACGAGTACCCAATGAACCCTAGATTAGCACATGGTGTTGTTGAGAGCTTCTTTGAGGGGAGGTTAATTGAGTTTTGAGAAGTACAAGGGGGAGAGATAATCTTAGGACCCATTTTATCCTTGAAGTTGGAGAATCACTTGTTTATAATTTTATTTTCATTTTATTTTCTTAGTTAAATTTTCAATCTCAACATTTGTGTCACTCAAATTGGGCGAGAGTGTAATAATCATTGTTTGACCGGGTTTTGGACAAATCCTCGTGGGAACGATACTTTACTCACTACTTTATTACTTGGCGCGACCCGTGCACTTGCGGCGCAGGGCGAACAACAGGGGTGAAGTAAAAGGTTGAAGCTTTGTTGGGTTAACACTAATGTGTTGGTATTTTAATAAGATGTTTTCATTACTTTAATATAAAGTTGTCACAGATGCTCATTAAGTCGTTATATTTGGTCATTTACTTGTGAATAACAATGTTCCTGTGCAGGATGAATGAGAAGATGGCGGGGACATCAGGGAAGCATGTAATATGTTTGTTGCATACAGGTGGACGATTTATAAAAGGTGAAGAAGGTGAGATGCAATATGTGGGGGGCAGTACCATATCAAGAACCAAAAAGGAAGGCACTACTTATGGAGAATTGAGAACAATTGTAGCATCAATTGTTGGAGACGAAGCTAGAGGAATAACCATAAAATTTAGAGTGTGCTTTGATGATACAACAACTTATGTGGACCTTGTAGATGATGAAGATTGTTATACATTCCCAGAAGGTTGTTATGGACAGGCTAAACGTTGTTATAATGATAAGGTCGTGTTGTATATGTGTGTTAGTCATAATCTTGTTACAGATGATAAAGGCAATCCCATTTTCTGTTATCCTTGTGCTAAAAGTGCGGCATTAAAGAAATTAAATGACTTGTGACAGGTGCCCAATAACTTGTTACTAAAGGCCAAGAAGTTGTTACGCGTTGCCCAAAAGTTGTGACGATGAAAACCCAGTTTCAGTTTTTCCTGTGCTAAAATGCAACTTTCAAGAAATTAAATGACTTGTGACTGGTGCCCAATAAGTTGTTACACATGGTCATAAGGTTGTTAAAGACAGCCCAGAAATTGTTAGTACTAAAACTTTTACATATTGTTAGTTGTGCCCAATAAGTTGTTAAGCGATGCCCAAAAGTTGTGATGATGGAAACCCAGTTTCAGTTATCCCTGTGCTAAAATGCAACTTTCAAGAAATTAAATGACTTGTGACTGGTGCCCAATAACTTGTTACGCATGGTCATTGTTTTGTAAATGCACTGTCATTGTTTTGTAAATGACACCCATGCAACCCTCAAATTTTTTTGGAGAGGGTGTGAAAGTGGTGTATAATGAATCATTTTTTGTTGGACTACTTGTCCATGAATTGTAACTGGTGCGAATGGCATGTAAGTTGTCCATGAATAGTAAGTGGTGCTTAATGACAGTTGTGATATAATTCTGTTATAACTGATTTTATTATGAAACTTGTTATGATTGCCCAAAACATTGTTACACATGCCCAAAAGGTTGTTATAGACAGGCCAAACGTTGTTATAACGATAGGGTCATGTTCTACATATGTGTTAGTCATAATCTTGTTACAAGTGAAGAAAAAACTTGCTACTATCTTACACATTGTGATTGGTGTTCATTAACTTGTTACGGACAGCCCAAAAGTTGTTAGTACTTAAAATTTTTACACATTGTCACTGGTGTTCATTAACTTGTTACGCAAGGCCAAGAAGTTGTTACAAACGACCCAAAAGTTGTCACGAATGCAATTCCATTTTCTGTTATCCTTGTGCTAAAATACAACTTAATAGAAATTAAATGACTTGTGATTGGTGTTCACTAACTTATTATGTAAGACCAAGAAGTTGTTATGGACAGCCCAAAAGTTGTTAGTACTTAAAATTTTTACACATTGTCACTGGTGTTCATTAACTTGTTACGCAAGGCCAAGAAGTTGTTACAAACGGCTCAAAATTTGTCATGAATGCAAGTCCATTTTTTGTTATCCTTGTGCTAAAATACAACTTAACAGAAATTAAATGACTTGTAATTGGTGCTCATTAACTTGTTATGTAAGGCCAAGAAGTTGTTACGGACAGCCCAAAAGTTGTTAGTACTTAAAATTTTTACACATTGTCACTAGTGCTCATTAACTTGTTACGCAAGGCCAAGAAGTTGTTACAAACGGCCTAAAAGTTGTCACGAATGCAATTCCATTTTCTGTTATTCTTGTGCTAAAATAAAACTTAATAGAAATTAAATGACTTGTGAGTGGTACTTAGAAATTTGTTATGCATGGTCAAAACATTGTTACAAACAGCTCAAAAATTGTTACAATCCAAAATCTTGACATCTAGTAAGGCCCCATAAACTGTTACACAAGGCCTAAAAGTTGTTATACAAGGTCAAAATACTGTTACTAATATGACCAAAAACTTAATAATTTATACAACTTCTCCCAAGCCTCAACAACTCTTTATTGCGGGACTCCAAATGATTTGAACTTCCCAAAATTTTCCTTACCAAAATTTGGTCTTTACTTTGCGTGCTCTTCCTCATTCTTTTAACTTCTTTTAACCTAACAAAGAGATGACAAAAAATTATAAGAAAGTTAAATCACCACATTACTTGGTACATATGCTTGACATCTATCCGTGCACCAATATAATATTCCCGTTTATGTTGACTAAAGGTTATCATTTATTTACCTATATAAATAAACCAACAAACTGAAACTATTCTAATATAGAAATACTGAATCTTGAGACATGCAAAAGCCATTTTACATGTATTTTTCAACTGTTAATCATGATATTGATGACTAAATAGTAGCTAGACATGCTCAGGTGGCTTCATGAAACTGCCACGAATCTTCATATGATATAATATCAAATATCATGCACTCAATTGAATACCTCATATGCCAACATCTAGTAGATGTAGCCATTTTGACAAATTTTAGTTTGGCAAGAAACATAACATATGGTAAAATTAAACATATTGATTCCAAGGGCAAAGAAATGCTAAACGGATTCATGTTCAGAGCTAGATGAAATTGAAAAAATGTTGTCAATAAAGGGAATTGTCTTCCAGAAAATCAAAGAATAAAAGAAGGAAGATATGATAGCATAGACATAAGCATTCAGTTTCGATTCAATTTCACTTGTTAAAACACATAATACCTAGTATAGATAAGCTACAACAAAGTGAAATTGTAAAAAACATAAGCCGATGACATTTATTGGAACACTATTCCCCTCTTTGTAGTGTCATGTGGGGCTGCCTGACATAATTCAATCCAAGTAGAGTGGTACAGAAAATGTAAGCCAAGAATATGACCTCACTATTATGTTCTTTTAGGTGAATCCAAAAACTCCACAGCTTGTTATGGATATGATTGAATTGGCTTCTCCTTTGATGAAAAATCTCCACTGGGCATCGTGAAACAAAAAATGAAGAACTATATCTGAAATAAAAAATTGGAAAGTTTCTTGATGACTTCTTGTAGTTTCAAAACACAGTAAAATGAAGAAACATTTATTGTGTATTTTTGTGCTTTTACCTGATAAAGTGCTTGTTGGAGAATGCTTGCCCAGGTTTATGATTACAAATTGGTAACTCAATATAAAGAATCATTCATATTCAAGCCACATTCAAAAAGATCTTAAAAACAATGGATCAACATTGAAACAAAGGAACAGAGAACATAAAAAGCGGAGCAACCCCTTTACTCAACAACCCCTTCGTGACTCTTGGACCCAACTTCTCATGCACAACTTAAACACTTTAATATCCATATATTGTTATTAATATGTGTGCATGGATATTTATATTGTGTATATATTTTGATTTGAGGATTTGTGATTAAAGGGGTGGATCGATGGGTGAAGAAGATAGGGGAGGTATGGGTCAGTTTCAGGAGGCGAATATGAATGCTGATTCGATGGATAAAGCAAGAGAATTCAGTGAATAGCTATGGTTATGGACATGGAAGCAGTAGTGATTTGACTGTACCTGAGAAAACTCCACGTCGGTGAAAAATCCCAAATGTCCGCTGGCTCGAAAAGTTTGAATCCTCACACGATGGCTCCAATCTTCCTACGAATGGACCGGAAACAAGACCACCACAACCGGCGAAGTTATTGACGGCGAGACGGAAGGAAGAGGCTCACAATCTTCACAGAGTGGCTCACAAGGGGCTCTTTTGATTTGCAAGCCCTAATCCCCTTTGCTTCTGTTTTGTGCATAAAGATAAAAGGGTAAATTGGCTTTGGGACATAATAGAAATAAGGTCCCTTGGGACCCTACTTTAATTTCACCATTTTGTGGGACTTCTCTTATATTAAGTGTCCTACAAGGGACCTCAAATTAATTTTCCCAAAGTTAAATATGATACTTATAAATTGATTTGTTGAAATGTTTTCTCCAAACCAATTTATCTGGCTTATAAGGTAACATATAATCTAATAATCTAAAATATATATTATAATTAAATAGCTTATTTAACTTCCTAAATCTCTCTAAAAAAAGATTTCTTATCTTTATGAACTGATGAATAATATTTATATTTTAATCCATCCGTACTAGCTCGTGTCAATCTTTTGAAAGTTTTAAAGAAGCCAAATGAATTTTCTCATATATAATTGATGGTAACAAATCAATAATGGCGACGGCAGCTAGGGTTGATCTTTGTTGTTTTCCTCTGCAACATATATTTAAATATATAAACTATTATTGTATTCAAATGATAAGGTCCCAAAACAATTTTCAATTGAAAATTGTGGAGGATAAATGATCGTAAATTAGATTTACAAAGTTGCAATAAAAGGACTACTATTCTGGTCTCTTTCTATGGGTAACATAATCCCTTTTTTAATAAAATCTGGTGTCTTATATTTCCAGCTGCAAAAAATTCGGCTACATATCTTTAGTGGTCTCAATTTTCAAGAATGTCAATTTCTTGCAAAACTTACAGGGGAAATCATTTTCAAAAATAAATAAATTTTTATTTTTTTTCTAAAAAACAGTATATTAATTTTCATTTTTCAACCACAAATGTCGGGCAGGTAATGAGATAACTATGATTTTGACGTGGACCATTAACTAATTAAACCGCCGCCATTTTTTGATTAAAATAAATTATGAGACCATCAAACATATTTCTCATCATAAGCTGCCCCCACATGCTTTGGATGCATCTATATTAGCATTGTGTAATGCAGAAGTTATGAAATTGATTCATACGTTTAATTAATTTGAAAATAGGCCTTTGGATATATTTTTAGGAAAGTATAATTGAACAGTAGGTTGGGAAATAACCATGGTTTTTGGTTTCATGATTGATTTTGGTTTGTACATATGAGATAAGCATATTTTTAGAGCTGTATTTGGTTCACATGTATAGAGGAGGGGGTGTTTAGTAGAAAGGTTGTTCAAATACCGGGATTACGTGACCGGGACACCCCTATCCCAAGTTTCGGTGCTAGAAGAAGGCCAAGATACCATTTGTGTTCCCGCCCCAATACTAGTGTATTAGAAAAAGGCCAGGACACCATTTGTGTCCTAGTTCCGATACTGATATCGAGGGTGTCCCATTCTCGTTGGGAGTGGGACCGAGATCGGGAAGTCTCAATTATCTTGGACACAAATCACGGCAATGAATTAAATGAAGCACCTGTGTATATTTATGTCTTTGTTACTAATAACATAATAGTATACTTAATTTTTCTAGTATCACATATATACATACGTGTACACAAAAGATTAATCATTCTACAATTACAATTTGGTCCAACAGATTCTTTCTAACTACTTCCAAAGTACTGAAAATATTAATAATTGAATAAGACAACAACCACAATAAAATTAATTAAAAAAAGCTATAAGAAGAGATGGATATTTTGATTAGGGGAAACTGGTTAAAATAGTTGACAAAAAAATATTTAAGTTGGGAGAAAACTTTAACAAAGTAACTACATTTATGGTACCAAGATCGGAACTTAGAATCCTGGAGAAGTGATCGTATTCAGATACTGGCCCGATTCCAATTTGGCCCTAGTCTGGTTGATCCTGGTACCAAATCCCATTGGTTTGGGGAATTTCTAATCCCAACAAGTCAGGGACAGGATAGGGATGGCCAAGACTTGGATATTTTGAACAGCCCTTTGTGGTAGCTTGGAGGCTAGTTTGGTAGCTTATAAGGAAATCATGGTTTTGAGTTCATAATTGATTTTAGTATGTATGTTTGGATACTCCATTAGTCCTATTTATAAGTAATATTATATCATATAGGACTTACATAAATATGAAACAATTTGTACAGCTATATAGTTTTCTTTTCATCATGTTCAACTCTTCTATCACAAACGGTAATTAAATAAATAAATAAAAAAAAAAACTCTCCCCTAGAGAACAAAATTTTTACAAACATTTTATTTAAATTTTTTTCCGTACCAAATATATTTTAAAAAATTTCTTTTTCCAATACCCATTCCTTCAAGAAATTTCTTACATAATTAAAAGCTACATTAAACTTATATTAAGTTGAATAAAAGAAGTTATAAGTTGACTAAAACAGAAGTAAATAATGTAGAAGTAGATTTTAACCCGTAATTTAACACTAATAGAAAATAAGGGAAAACTGGCCGTAAGCGTGTGATTGAAAATTCCATAATCGTGATTCATATATTTGAGAAAGTCATTTAGATATTATGAAGGTTAATTGTATCTTTGAGGGGATAAATGCATATTGGTTCATATTGCATGTTATGAAAGCAAAATTGCATATTTAGGGATACCACTTGCACGTTATGAAAGCTAATTATCTTGGAAAAGCTAATTGCATTTTAGTTTATGGAATATCGATTCGGGGAGGCCAATTCCCTTGCCCATTATAGCAGAATCAGTTTTCCTACTGAGCAGCTAGCTAGCTAATTCCATTATCGGAAAGTTAATTACATATAAGTTAATATTGCATATTACAGAAGATGATTGCATGTTGGGGAAACTACATTTCTTTTGCCAACTATCGGGAGGCGACTTGTACATTATATATGGAAAGTAATTGCATGTTTAGTATGGAAAGTAATTGCATATTTAGTATGGAAAATATTGAGTGTTAAGTGTTAAGGCTAGCTCTACTTATACATTATATATGGAAAGTAATTGCATATTATGGAAAATATTGAGTGTTAAGTATTAACAGGAGAGTCTACGCCTCTCCAACAGTGTGTTGTTGTTGTTTTTTCTTTTCTAGTGTGCGTTTTAATAAGACTTACATGTTAGGAATTTTACCATTGAATAATACTATTTCTGAGCAGTTTGCCATAAGAAAGATAAAAAAAGGAAATAAACAAAGAATTAGGTGAGGGAAAATGAGCACAAAAATATGGTATGGCAGATACATATCGTGTATGTTTGGTTGGACTTTTTTGGAGCAAATAAGTTCTTATTTTGGCCCAAAAGAACTTAAAATGGGAAAAGGGCATTTTTGGTGTGTTATTGGGCTTATGAAAATAAGTTCTTATGGCTTATAAGTAGAAATAAGCACAAGTTGTTTAAAGTGACTTATTTTTAAAAAATAAAAACTAATGGAGGTGGGCCCACAAATTCTAACTTATTTTTCATAACCAATCACAACTAACCCAAACATAAATCTCATTACACAATATGACTTATGAAAAATAAGTCACTTATAAGTCATTTTTTCATAGTTAATCCAAATATAAATCTCATTACACAATCTGATTTATTTTCAATCTGACTTATATGTAAGTTACTTTTATATAGAAATCAATCCAAACACACCCATCATTTATTAATAACTATCCCAAGAAAGCAAGTATAAAACAAAGAAAGAAAAGAAGCCTTATACATAGATACATACGTTGTATGTATACATGTGATTCTTTTTTTGTGGTGATGATGATGATAGAAGGAAGCATTAATGTGATTTATTCATGAAGAAGGGGACATAAAGTGCATCGCCCTAGTGATAGAGTAGTAAATTCTTTTACACAAGGGGTGTGGTTGGCACAATCCCTCGTTAGGCTAGTTTATCCGATCCCCGGCACTTCTAATTCAAAAAAAAAAATTACGAAGAATGGGATGCACCCCTGAGCGGCTTTCCTCGGAGAAAGGCTTGAAACACCGCCAATGATCTTTCCGGTTGTGAAAATGGAGCCATATGACCTCCTCCTTTTATGGTTGCAAATGATAAAATGTTATCACCATACACTTGTGTCCATCCAGCAATCTAATAATCATAATAGTTACAAAGCAATAATTTAATTAGTCCATTGGCTGATTTCACAAATTTGTATGTATAGTCTAATTCAAATGATCAAACAGTTTACTATAAAGGTCATGCAAGTTTGTATTTAATTTGTAAGAAAATTTAATCAAGTTAAAATATGAACCTTTCTTCCTTGAAACCAGCTTCTATAAGGCACAGTTGAATTCAGTTCCATCTCCTCGGCTAATTCATTCACCAGTGTTCGAGTCCCAGTTAGTGGAATCACTGCATCTTGATCTCCACTATATATATATATATATATATATGGAAAATACAATATTTAATATTCTTCTTTGTGAAATTTTGATTTGAGAGAGAGAGAGAGATCAATTACCTGTATACATGTACTCGAAGACCTGACTCAAGCAGTTGCTTGAGGATAGGAACTATGGGCATCTCTAAATCCTGCATATAATACTTGACAACTCTGTAACACAATGAAACTAGCTGGTGTTAATGTTACTTCCAAACATTAATATATAAGATCGATGACTCATTTAAGAAGATTAAAGAAACTAACTAAATTAGTTTAAAATATTTATATTTAATTATCATTTTTATGTAATCTAAAGATACACATGAATATCTAAGAGAGATCATGTACTATATGTTATAATTAAGTAATTTATTTAATATTCTTCAATCACTCAAATGAATCGGTTTCCCTGCTCTTCAAAAAGATGAGTAGGGAGAACTAGACGGATTTAGACCGTTTAGATTTAATATAGACAGTCTAGATTTGATTTTAGATACAAACTTTATAATAGATGCAAAGTCAAAAATTAAATTTAGACTGTCTAAATGAGATCTAAACAGTCTAGAAATGCCTAATTCTCCTTACTCATATTGATGATGAGTAGGAAAACTGGTTCAAGTTTTATATCAAAGAAGAGAGATAATACATTTTAATTAGATTTTTATTTGTACATATACATCATACTAGAGAAAGTCAAGGAATTTACTCGCTACGGCCAAGTGACCACGTGGTAACTCCTATAAGTTTAGCATGAAGAGCTTCTTTTACATCTTTCCGGTTGAAGTAATTCTCAATAATATGATGAATCGCACAAAAGTCGATGTTATGCTGTTATAAAAAAAAAAATGTGTATGTTATGCTTCTCACGCTGCATCAAAAAAATGAATGCCAACTCATAAAGCTAAGAAGCCCTCATTAAATATAGGAAATAATTGGAAAGTTTACTTTACTTCTAAATATAAGATGTGAAACTATTTTGTCTCCTAAATTTATAATTTCCCCTATTGATTTGATTGCACATATTACGAATGTTTTGATCAAATTAAAGAATAGTTTTAATGCACATAATTAAATTGGTTGTTTTAAGAAAATTAATTAATGCACATTGGTTATATATAACTAACTTAACTAATTTCTTTAGGGACTGTTTGGTATGACGGATTTGGAGTGGGGGGAGGGGAGGAAAAATTTTTGTAAGTTTATTTTTTTAAAAAATGAAGAAGTGGGGCTATTGATGCACTAAGAAATATAATATGTTTTATAAAATGATAAGAAATATTGATTAAAAACTTTTAACTCATCTTCACCATTTTTTGTAAATTCATGTCAAAAAAATTTTCCCTCGCCGATTTTTTCTCCTCTCCTCTCATACCGAATAAGCTTAATATATGTAAATTAGTTATTTAACTCTTATACCATCTCTGATACTTAATGTAAAAACATTTTGCATCGAAACGATATCTTGATGCAACCCCTTAACATGTATAACTAATGGGGATAGATTGAAAAATAAATAATTAATATGGAGGAACGAGATGTAGTATTAAGGCTAGGAGGTAGTAGTATATATAAACAAGGAAGGAAGGCGAAGGAAGGAAGGAAGGAGGGAGGGAGGGATGGAGGGAGTCGGTAGATATACATACCAGTTGGGTAGTGGGCAAACATGAATCAAGAGAGACATCGCCTAGAATAACATGCTCACTAATCTCTCCAAGCACTTGTTTATGTACTCCTTCACAAACAGGTGTGACAATCTTACTTATCACCATTTCCCTCACTATTTGGGAATAGTTGCATGCTGTGTTCAAGCTTTGGTAAGTTGAATCTGATAGCAGTCCACGGGACCACAGAAATTCTCCCACTGAATTGTAAGTACTGAATTCTAGAACAGGATTCCCTATCTGCATACATACACAGATATCATCACTTATATTTATCTAATCAAATCCAGATTTTAATAAAAATTTAAAACCTAACATAATCATGTTTCTATGTTCTCAAACTATTCATAGTGTGTTTGTACGTATTTATTGTAAGTGGTTTTATGGGTGAATGCATGGGACACTTTTGTTTTATGAAGCCCAAAAGTGTCTTCTACAGTGTTTCCTAAAGATATGCATTAAAACAAGAGAATCACACGCATATTTTAACTTTTTAAAATAGAGTTAAGGTGTAATTATTCTTGGAAATAACCATTCAAAGCACTGGCTATCTATATATAAGTTTTTTGCTAATTAATTTTGCTCTGAAAGTGTTAAAAAAGAAGGTGATTCCCTTTAACCTTTAAAAAACTAACATTCACCATTGAAAAATTTATGATGACCATTAAAATTTTAAGAACAATCATGTTTGGTTACTTCCAAAACAAATTGTTTCTCGAAAAATTTTTGGGTACCCGACACTAATGAGTGGTTCATTTCGGGATAAAATTGCACTTTAACCCTTCAAAATATTTATTAGAGTAAAAGGTCAAATATCACATTGTACTTATGTCCACGGTGCATCTAGCATCCTGTACTTTTTTTTGGCTCAAAATTGTTCAACAACTTTCAAATTCGGGTTAATAATGACTCTTTCATCAAACTGGTCCAACGGACGTTTCAAATTTGGGGCCAATAATGTCTCTTTCGTCAAACTGGCCCAACAGACATTTCAAGTTTGGGCCAATAATAATTCATCCGTCAAACTGACCCAACGGACGTTTCAAATTCGACCCAATAATGACTCATCCGTCAAACTGACCCAATTTCCGTTACTTTTTTATGAGTAGATCCCACACTGTAATTTCACAGTAATCTAATTTTTGTTGGACCAGTTTGACAGATGAATCATTATTGCCCCGAATTCGAAACATCTGTCGTGCCAGTTTGACGGAGGAGTCATTATTGCCCCTAATTTGAAATATCCATTTGGCCAGTTTGACGAATGAGTCATGATTGGCCCGAATTTAAAACGTCCGTTGGGCCAGTTTGACGGAAGAGTCATTATTGATTCGAATTTGAAAGCTGATTGACAATTTTGAGCCAAAAAAAGTATAAGATACCAGATGCACCTTGGACATAAGTATATAGTCATTTTTTTACCCTTCGCCTTATTTATTAATAAGTTAATCAAACAAAACTTCTATTGTATATTCTTTTATTATTACCTTTCTCCTCTTTATATATATATATATGTACATTTAGACATGATTAATGTTGGTTATTCAAAGTTTTTTTAGGATCAATTTTACCCATAAGTGTTTAAAGGAGAGCAAATTAAAATTTATGTCAACCATAAACATTTTTAATGGCAGAGACGAATATAATTGCTACATTTTGTTTATTTAGTAAAATTGAACCTTAACCCTACTTTTATATATAGATATAAATGTACTCACTGCAATTCCTTTGAGATTGAACGGAGTGTTGGTCTGAATGATGAGTTGTGCTAGTTGAGGGACATAGTGACCTGAAAAATAAACTGTATTAAACTTTATAGTTTCAAAATAGAAAACAACACTCCTATATATATCTCAAAGGATTGTGTGCGCGCGCTAGCGCTAAGTCAATACTTACCTCCATAGCTTTCTCCGGCGATAAAGAAAGCATTGTTCCTGTATTCTGGGAATTTCTTCATCCAACGCTGTAGGAACACAAGATTGTCTCTTGCTGTAAAAGGAAGCAATAAGGTTTCAATTACTGGGGACGGTTTATTAAATTAAAATTTTAGGGTAGAGACTGGCTAGCTAGATTAAAAAGGAAAACCTTAAATGCTTAATTAATTATGTCAATGAAATTACAGCTACTCTTAATTCAAAAAAAATTAAAGCTACTCAATTTTACAACAAGTCTTATATTATTAATTGGGGTTTGCTATATGGATAATATGACATTGTTATGCTATATCAACAATTATAGTTATGGATATATTGGTGATAAAAGGTATACGTTCAATAAGCAAGAGATCTCACAGTGGAAAAAATTTGAAACATGAGAGGATATTTTGGTCAACAAAAGAGGAGATTATGCTTTCCTCGATATATGGTGACTCTAATCATGCATTTTGGTACACACACGTATAGAACTTGTTGCTAGTTATAGAACTAAATTTAGAGAAAAGAACCTGTAATTTCATCGTTGACAAATCCATAAAAAGATTGATTAGAAGAGAACGAGAAACCAACTCCAGATGGGGATTCCAAGTAAATCATATTTGCCACTATGACAAGAAAAAATTAATAAATATCATTCAAGAATAATCCATGACCAGATTCAAATTACAGTATTTGTAAAATGTGGCTTTTATTCACTAACCTTTGTTCCAACTATAATCATTTTTCTCAAGAGCGTCTTCTCTCACCTTGAAAGGACCGTGTTCCTTGAAAGCTCCATATCCAAGGGCAGAAGAAGTGGGCCCTTAAGAGAATACACAACCTATCTTCGTTAGTAAATCTTATAAATTCATTCAAGAAACTCCAAAATATTTATATATATATAGCCAAATCACGACACTACCGCATATATTTCCTTTTCTCTTTAATATATATATTTATATATATAGGAACTAAATAATTGGTGTTGATATTAAATATAGGCTCTATTTTTTTAATTTTTGTCATCTTTTTCCACATTATATCTATTTTTACTCCCTCAACAAAAATTAAATGAAAAAAAATGAACGAATGAATAAATGAGGGAAGATAATTAGAATGTTCTTAGAAAAGAACATATCAAACTAATTAACTTAACAACTTTAATCTAATTAATCAAATTATGTCAATAGATCTTAGGAGTGGATAGAGTACTTTATACTTGCGTTGTAGAGGGCAACATCTATAAATGCAGGAGATAAACTAACATAGATTAATTAGGAGATATGGACCTTTAGTCTCTTTAGTGCTTTCTAATGATATTCAAAACATTCCAACGTCCCAAAATTTGTTCTTATTTATTTTGATAATTAGATTATACACAAAATGTCATGATATTTTATAAGCATAAAATAGTGAATTCGATAAATCAAAGCATATACACTCACCTCCCTGCAACCAGAGAACCAGAGGCTTGGACAAATAGTCTCCTTCTGCTTCAACAAAGTAGTAAAACAAATATCTTTGATGCGCATCATCAACTGTAATATAACCAGCAAATTGCCGGAAGTCCACAGGCGGTTGTCCCGGCAAGATGTGTATCTCATCTTCTTCTGAAAACGAATTCACTGTCAACCATATTTGAGCCACAACAAATATTATTGTTGTTGCTACTTTAGAATATGGATGAGATATTAACATGGTAAGATACAAATATTTACTTGTTTGTTCTTTTCTGTGACTAGTAATTGGAGATGAAGATATGAAATTTATTAGAGACAACGAAAAAAACGCATCTCTTATAATTAAGATGAATATATTGACAATGACATCTTCAAGAATGTATTTTCCTTTGATGACCCCGAAGTTCCATCCATGACTCTTGATTAAATTTTAAATTAGAGGTTTCTTTTAGGAATCACTGTGAGGTATATCAAAGAAATATGATAATTAAGAAGTCTCATGACAACTTAGAAGCATGGATATACTTTCATTTTGGGCACTGAAATTTGTTTGTGAGACTGTTTATTTAATAGATTTTTTATCGAGACATTATAGTGATTTTCCCTTTTTTTAAACAAATCTTACAAATTTTGGATACATTTTATAGGAGGAAAATGTGTGAACTCAATTTCATATTTTTTCTATTGTATATATATTTTTCGCTTTTAAAAAATTTACAAAACATTTTGCTCAAAAAAAAATTACAAAACATTATCAGAAAAATCAAAGTAAGGGTTTCTTGCAGTTGTACGTTTAGAGCTCAAGCTGTCAAATGAGAGTATGAGACACATTATACACAAATTATAAACAATGAAGTTTCTTTCAACTTTAACAATATATGATGGTGATTGATTTGATATAAATCCTAAAAATTTGCCTGTAAGTTTATCAAATTATTAAAAGAAGAAGCTATTATATGACTCTTTGAATTTTTTTAACCAAAGATAATGATATTTTCATTAATATAAAAAAATAATGTAATACAAAGCACGACAATAATAAACAAAAAAGGCTAATAAACTAATAGCCCAACCCTAACCCTGAAACAAAATTAGCCCTAATAGCCAAACCAAGCAAGCGGCCACCAACAAAATCATCACCAGAAAGACCACCACCATTTCTTCATGGGAATCTACAGGGAGAAAAATCGCCGTCACCGGAACTAATGCCAATGTAAGGGGTGGAGGTTTCGAAAAAACCAATCCCAAAAGATCCACCTCTCTTGAAGGCCAAAAAGAAACCATGCAAGAATAATTGTCAAAAAGTATAAGAGAACCCATACAAGCAGAGCATCCACAGATATCAACCAAATAAATGGCACCATAGAAGCAAAACAAGTCATCGTCAGCCACACTGAAGAGCTCACCGAAATGGGGTTATTGATCGGTGTAGTGCCACCTTGGATCCACTCTCCAAGAAATTAAACCTAAGGGGTAGTGGAAGCTATCCCCGGGTGTCGATCTCAATGAGCCTTAATGCAATTTAATTCCTAGTAATTAAATGCAAACTTGACAAAAGACAAGTAAAAGCATTTTTTTTGGGTTGATTCTTAAGTATGAAATTGGTGTAAAAGTGTGTGGTATGTTCAAAATAAATTGAGATTCACTACCACAGAATACACCTATAGCGGCGCTTTTTTGACCCCTATAGAGGCGCTTTTGAAGTGCCGCTATAGCTAGCGCCGCAATAGGTCAGGTGACCTATAGCGGCGCTTACAAAGCGCCGCTATAGGTGACCATATAGCGGCGCTTTATACCAAAAGCGCCGCTATATGTATGTTTTAATTAATTTTTTATTGAAACTGAAAAGGCCTATACCGGCGCTTTTTACAAAAAGCGCCGGTATAGGACCATCTATACCGGCGCTTTTATGTCTTAAAGCGCCGGTATAGGCCTCTCTATAGCGGCGCTTTTCTTAAAAAGCGCCGCTATAGGTTTTATTTTTAAAAAAAATAAATCAATATTGTTTTTTCACATGCACCTACATCAGTGCGAAAATTTTAGCACTGGAACTCAACAAAAAGCAAAATACTCCTAATTCAAAATGGTTTTTCATATGCTTATTGTTGTAACTTAATACAACGAGTATAAACAAGAAATCAAAATTATTTTCCCCTTTTTCCATTTTATGTGCTTAGTGTTGTAACTTAAAACAATAAGTAGAAACAAGAAATCCAAATTATTTTTCCCTTTTTCCATTCCTATACAATGAGTAGAAACAAAAAAAGCTAGATACCGAAGAAAAAAAAAGCTTCTACCATTTGAGATTCGTGAAATCACCTGGAAACTTGGAGCTCCATAATCTGCAACTGTAAATGATTTCTCTAGAAATGGCAGTGAGAGAAAGAGAGTGAGATATGCCAAAAAAAAGAGAGGTAAATGGTGAGAAGCTAAGAGAGAAGAGAGAATATTTGAGGAAAGGAAGAGAAACTTACAAGTTGTTGATCAAATCCCTTGTGAAGAGAGAAGAGAGAGTGGGACGGGAAGAGCAAGAAAGAAGAGAGAAGAAAAAAATGGGAGTGAAATGTGTTAAGAGAGAATAAATAAGAAAAAAGTCACGTGCACCTATAGCGGCGCTTTTTAAAGAAAGCGCCGTTATAGGCATCAAAAACTGGAGGGAAAGTTTCCCTCCTTTTTTTTATTTTGAATTTATAACCTATAGCAGCGCTTTTTTTAAAAAGTGCCGCTATAGGTGCACATAATATTTTTAAAAAATACAAATTGATATTTTATTGTTAATTAATTATTTAATATTTAACTAAAATATTCCTATTCATTTTTAATAAAAATTATTTTTTTAGAATTTTAAAAAAAATAATAAAGAATATAATAATTTAATATTAAATATTAAATAATTAATTAACAATTAAATATCAATTTGTATTTTTTAAAAATATTAGATGCACCTATAGCGGCGCTTTTTAAAGAAAGCGCCGCTATAGGCATTAAAAAATGGAGGGAAAGTTTCCCTCCATTTTTTTATTTTGAATTTATAACCTATAGCGGCGCTTTCTTTAAAAAGCGACGCTATAGGTGCACCAAGAAAGCGCCGCTATAGGTGCACCTAATATTTTTAAAAAATAAAAATTGATATTTAATTATTAATTATTTATTTAATATTTAAATAAAATATTCCTATTCATTTTTAATAAAAATTATTTTTTTAGAATTTTAAGAAAAATAATAAATAATATAAAAATTTAATATTAAATATTAAATAATTAATTAACAATTAAATTTTAATTTGTATTTTTTAAAAATATTATTTGCACCTATAGCGGCGCTTTTTAAAGAAAGCGCCGCTATAGGTGCACCTAATATTTTTAAAAAATAGAAATTGATATTTAATTCTTAATTAATTATTTAACATTTAAATAAAATATTCCTATTCATTTTTAATAAAAATTATTTTTTTAGAATTTTAAGAAAAATAATACAGAATATAATAATTTAATATTAAATATTAAATAATTAATTAACAATTAAATATCAATTTGTATTTTTTTAAAAATATTAGATGCACCTATAGCGACGCTTTTTAAAGAAAGCGCCGCTATAACCTATAGCGGCGCTTTCTTTAAAAAGCGCCGCTATAGGTGCACCTAATATTTTTAAAAAATAGAAATTGATATTTAATTATTAATTAATTATTTAACATGTAAATAAAATATTCCTATTCATTTTTAATAAAAATTATTTTTTTAGAATTTCTAAAAAAATAATAAAGAATATAATAATTTAATATTAAATATTAAATAATTAATTAACAATTAAATATCAATTTGTATTTTTTAAAAATATTAGGTGCACCTATAGCGGCGCTTTTTAAAGAAAGCGCCGCTATAGGTTATAAATTCAAAATAAAAAAATGGAGGGAAACTTTCCCTCCATTTTTTGATGCCTATAGCGGCACTTTCTTTAAAAAGCGCCGCTATAGGTGCACGTAATATTTTTAAAAAAATAAATTAATATTTAATTGTTAATTAATTATTTAATATTTAATATTAAATTTTTATATTCATTATTATTTTTTTAAATTCTAAAAAAATAATTTTTATTAAAAATGAATAGGAATATTTTATTTAATATTTAAATAATTATATTAATATTTAATATTAATTTTTTATATTAATAACCTATCCCGGCGCTTACAGACACAAGCGTCGGGATAGGTTTTCTAGTAAAAAAAATAAAAAAAAATTTAATATGTAAAGTCTATAGCGGCGCTTAGTTTTATAAGCGCCGATATAGGTTAGACCTATAGCGGCGCTTATTTAAGTAAGCGCCGGTATTGCTGCGCCGCAATAGCCCTATTCTGTAGTAGTGATTGGACAAAAGGAGAGGTTTGAATAAATGGGAGTGAGTAATCCTTGGTGATTAGAGGCTTTAACAATCATTGCTTCAAATTATTTTTAGGGAGTTCTTTGGCTAATTAAAAAGACCCCTAGAGGAATCCCTCTAGGCTAGACTTGGGTTTGGTGGATTAATACCAGAATCCCGCTTACTAATCCCCCAATTCCAAGTTGATTAAGCTCAAAAATCAAAGTGAATTTGCTAATTGTACAGGGCTCCTAATCTAACAATCGGGATCCCGAATTGCCACTTAATTAATCTTAGGGTTCAATTAATTATTGGAATCCCACATAATATTTTAAAACTCTAGGATTGAAATCCAATCCCACTTATGCAATTTGACAAATTCAATAGCCAATTCACAAATACAAATGTTTGACAAGATAATCCACTACATGAGAATTGTAACAATTACTTCCTAAATACACTTTTTAAGTACACTTAATCAACTTAACTCATAATATAAACACTAATTATGTTAGAAAAGAAACTTGCTCAGTAAAATAGCTAACATAGTTAGAAAAAGAATTTCCATACTACGGTCTAACTACGATAGAAAAGAACATTCCAAAATAATAATAAAACCTATCGTAATTAGAAAAGAGTTTAGTCTTATAAACAAGTAATCCATGTTAGAAAAGAATTTCAGTAAAACCAAGAGCCTAACATGGATAATAACGTTTTTCATATAACTTTTATTATCTACATATCCTTTAAACTCTCCCAGAGTCAAATCAAATCATTTGTTAAATACTAACTATGTTAGGAAAGGAAAATAACATATAAAAATGACTAACATATAGTTAGAAAAGGGCTTTCCATAATATATATATATATATATATATTATAGATTCAAAAATCTAACCATGATAGGAAAAAGATGGTTCAAATAGCAAATAAGATTTATCATAGTTAGAAAAGGAATTGACTTAATTTAGGGAATATCCATGTTAGAAAAGAGATCTCCTAAAGTTATAAAACTAACATGGACATTTAAAATCACCAATATTCAACATAATTATATCCATGTTAGATGAAAATTCACCTAACATGGATATTTAAACAATCTAGATATAACACAATAAGAATAACTCAAACAAATTCACATATACTATGATAGAAAAGAAACATCCTATCATGGTAATTAAAAGGTCCATCATCAGATTTTCAAACGTCTACTTTATAACACATAAATAAAACATCAATCTTTCCTAATCTTCGTAATGTCGTTCCAATAGTAATCCGAATAGAATAACTTGCCGGACTTGGACCGGTGCAAACAGATTAACAACCACCATAATATTTCAAATAAAGTATGATAACAAATTACATTTCAACTCCAACAAACAACAAAATTAAACCAATTCACGCGGAAGCAATAAGAGAAGCATGAGCCCTAAGTGGCAATACCATTTCATCCTGATGACCCAAAATGACTCACTGTATTAGTGAAAAGTTCCCAGAATCCTTCCCTTGACCGTCTATTCCGCAACTAGGACCTGTAAAAGTGAGATAAACTAGGGTAGCCCCAAATGCAACCACTAGTTACTCATGTACGTGCGGTGTGTGCTAGCAAAGTGTGCAGTGGAATAATACATATATGCATAAAGTTTCAAAACATACTCAGATAATAGATAAATGCACAAGAACAAAATGTATAACTCCAAATTGGTTCCAACTCATATGTTTCAATAGAAATATGCTGGTTCTAAAACAATACATTCAAGATCCTTTACAAATTTATTTCATTTCTCCGAATAATATTAAAATCCCCAAATCATACTTTTCAAATCCTTTTCGAAAATCATTCATCTCATCACAATCAACCCCACGCAATCATTCACGACTCGTTGGGAACAAGCGGGACCGACCGGGACTCTCTACCCATCCATGGAACCGAAACATGTGGAACCAGCCGAGACTCTCTACCCGTCCATGAAACCACGATATGGGTCATGAGGGACTCTCTACCCTCCATGAAGCCGTTATATGGTTCAAAAGGGACTCTCTACCCTTCCTGAACCGAGAGGGGCGCTATTCCTCTCAATCAATTAGTCCATGTAGGCCAACAGGGTACCTCATTACGTGATGGCATTATCTCCACATACACTGGTGTCTCACACGCACATGCAATTTACCACAACATACACATGTATGCAACAATCATCAATCAGGCACTTGGCCTTCCAGTAATTCCAAGATATATATATACGTGCAATCATTTCAAAATCATACGTATATCTCATTTTCAAACATGTCAAACCACAACTTACAACAGTTTCAAAATAATATTCTACTAGATAGTTATATCATGAAAATAATAGTTCAAAATCCATTTCTGAATAATCGAAATATCCAAGTCACAATGTCACAACTGCGGTTCCAAAATCCACTTTTCATATATTATCATAATTATTAACTCATAATAGTTAAAATTAGTTACTAACACTACACACACACATAGACAAGCAGAAGCGGTTACTTGATAGCTGGCACCAATCTCACAATAGTGCAGCTCCCCCGTACAGACTCAAGACAGTTCAAGCACTACACAGAACATACACATAATTATAATTATAATTAATCGTCTACTAGAACAAATTCACACATAGGAATTAAATTACTAATTACCCTTTCTTTTCCCTCACTTATATTAATTTCTATTCGACCATTATTCTCCCTCCTTACCTCCAAAATTCATCTCTGATCCATTTATACATATATCGAAGCATAAATATTAATCTCTCCAATACCCATTTATCTTAAACCTTAACATCCAATAATCTTCCATAATTCATCACCAATACCAATTTATAAAATTCAAACTTAAACAAAATCTTCCAAACAGTCACCAATTATTTCTCAACCCCAAAAATCTATTCATTAATCCACCATTTATTTTCCAAACCTTAATAGCTCAATAAATTCAAGTTCAAGCCAAAAAAAAAATATCCCCTTCCCCAAATCAAGGCGTAGACCTAATCTAACCCAATTAACCTCATTAATATTTTTATTGAGTATAAACTAATCCCATCAATTCATATTTCAACCTCCAACATCCAAAATCACAAGATTACATACCAAATATCCCACTTATTCCAAACTTTAAACCCCAATAATTCTTTAGGTTCAAACTCCAATCAAACCTATTAATTAAATCTCCTCATATGCCCTTAATAAATATATAAAAATCATCAATTTATCCATAAGCACCTCAAATCATCAAAAGCCCCAATTTTTAAAAAATCCAAAAATTCCCAATAATTAAGAGAACTTCCAACAATAAAAAATCTACTCAAAGGAACTCATAATCAAGGTCCAAGCTTCAATTTATTAAGCTTAGGACTCCCAGAAATACCAACTTAGACAAGACCTAATTTTTCAAACATAACCAATCGAAAAACTAAGGACATAGGGACGTAGAGGAGACTTACGGAGTTCCAAAAATGTGCTTAGGTGGCCGGAAAAACTCCAGCATCGGCCCCAGCAAGCTCAGAAATTTCTGGCCAAGAGATTTTTCAATCTCCTCCTACAAGCTCAAATCAGACCGGAGAAGGGTTGGAGAATGACATATGAGGTGAGAGAAAAGGAATGGTGGCAATGAGTGGTGGTTTCCTACGAGTTTTCACCGGAAAACTTCCCCCCTTGTGAGTTCAAACGGCGTAGCTACAGGAGGGAGAGGCGGCAGATTGAGGGGAAGGAAGGGAGAGGGGGGGTAAGAGGAGGGAGCACAGCAGCGACGGGTGGCGGCTCACCGGAGGAAGACAAGGAAGAGAATGACGAGAGAATGTGTGTGTGTGTGTGTGTGTGTGTGTGTGTGTGTGTTGTGTTAGAGAGAACGTGAGTGTGTGTTTTTGTGTGGCGGGGCTGCTGCGCATAAAGAGGAAGGAGGGAGTAATTAAATTAGAGAAAAGAAGAAATAAACAAAAGAGAGATGGGAAAATTACACTATTAAACTCTAAATTTTTAAATAAGATATTTATTTTGAGCTACAAGATCCCTTTCATTTCCAAAAATTTACCTACCAAATCACTTAATTATTTTCTCCCATAATAACCTCTTTTGAACCTACAAATCATTTTCTCAAATTTATCATCTTTAAAATAAGGGAGAAACTAAGCCTTTAAATTTCTCAAAATACCTCAAAAATTCCTCCAATATTCTTATAATTCCATAATCTATCATAAATCAATTCCTAATTAGCCCACTAATCTTCGATTTAATTTCTAGGATGTTACAAGAATCCTCAAATAGCACAAAATATTAACACAAACATTCATTTAAAATGATGAATCCATACATCTAAACAAAGTTAAAGTAAATGAAGAGTAAACGTCAAGCATACACAAATGAAAACAAGCTATAAGTGTTTTAACCACTCTCTAACAAAAGATAAATCATAGAAATTACAAACAAATAAAGAAACAAGCCCTAAAATCCTAGAAACATGCCTAGAAGAGAGAGTGGGAGAACAAAGAGTCCTCTAATGAAGCTCCTAACTCATGCCATTTGCCTTCATCACCAAGGATTATGACCTCTTAGTTGTTGCCTTCTATGGAGAAGTCACCAACAAGAGAGAGGAAGGTGGGTGCCATGGAGATTTGGGTGAAGAGAGTTGGAAGATCAGAGATAGGAATGAGAGAGTTGAGAGAGAATGAGGAACTAGAGTTTAGGTGGCTTCCAATCTGACCTAAGTGGCTGCAATTTCGTGCCTAATACCCCCTGAAATCGGGTCAAGTGGTGGGTGATTAGTTGGACCTGATTTGGCCCAAAAACAAAGTTTGGTGTGCTATAGAATCGGGGCCTCGTTGTGGGGTGCCACGGCAAGGTACATAAGTGATGCAATTTTTCGGAGCCTCGTTGTGGGGTGCTACGGTGGGGGCTTTTCTGCAATTTTCAGAAAGTTTTGGATCCTTTTTTGTAATTTTCACAATTTGTTCAAAAACTTGTATTTTGACTTTTTTCTTGAATTTTCAGCTTCTTGCCCCAATTTTTCCCCTTTCCAAATTCCCACAATATAAAATAACCTGAAAAAAGATGAATGACTCCAAATAATCAATGAAATCAAGAGTAATCTCAAAAACATTCCAAATATGCCATTTTTACCACTAAGTGTATGTAATTACTCTAAAACCTAATTTCTTCACAAGTTATTCATTAATGCCCAAATAACATGATAAAACACCTCCAAAATGATATGAAATATGTGCAAATCTTGAGATTTGTCACACACACTGAGCATCAACGTTTGATGAATCATCTGTCCAACACTGACGCCTTGGATTTGCCCACCAAACAAACTTAACAACGGTCTTATGCAAGAAAGAGTATATGGCTATAGAGAATGTATTTGTCAAAACCCCTCCCCCATAAAAGAAAATCTAAGCCAACGAGTCTAGATCTAACCTATCGTTTATCCAATTACCATTAAAGCAAAAGATGACATCTTCATTGCCAGAAAAACAAAGAATACCGCCACTAAAAGCCCAACTACATGAATGAAAGAACAGAAGATAGGCGTTCCCTCCACCGACGAAAAACTTGGGGGAGAGACACTGTGACGACGACTCACACAAAAGCGAGAAAATGCACTCCGACCACTCAAGAAAGGTCTGGAGAGGGAGAGGAAAAAGTTCACCCTAGCTACATGACTCCTTCAATTAATTCAATGATAAGTTTTACTTTTTTAAAAAATGTCATTATAAATAGAAAAGAAGTTACCTTTTGAAATATAGAAGAAAAATTATATTGTCCTTAATCTAAAATAATGCTACTTGTTCAACTTTAGAAACCTAATACTATTTCAAGGAAAATGTTTATATATATATATGCTTGACTATGCTATCATATATTACTACTCTGATCCATGATGTAAGATACTCTCTCCGTCCCTATATATAAGAGAAAAAAATTTGAATGGTTTTGTCCCTTTTTATAAGAACCTATTCAAATTTGTCAAAGCATTTAATGAGTTTTTTCCCACTTTACCCATCATTATTCTTTATATTTACATTCTCTTTCATACTCATTTATTACACTATTATCACATTTCTCTTTCTTATATACTCAATCATAAATAAGGGCAAACTTGAGAAAAGAAAATTATTTCAAACACATTTATCTCTCTCAACTACTTTCTTAATATGTGTGATTTCACCTCTTTGGCTCTTATAATAAGGGACGGAGGGAGTATATTTATCCAATTTAAAAATATTAAAATATTTAAATAAATTACGTAATTATAATATATGTAATATGATCTTTTTAAAATATAGTTGATATTATATCAATTTAATTAACATCAAATTTTTTTCTAACACCTTTCATCCCAAATTAGGCCTTAAGTGCTATCATTTAATTAGTAGACTGCAATCTGTACTTGATCCCTTAGCTTGTATGGTTTTTTTAAACTTGCTGTTTTTTTATTTTTGCCCAATCTCCTTTATATTCATGCCTTTTTGGGATAAATATACATTACGAGGAAGCATCATTGTAATAATTTATCGAGGATTCAACCTCACACCTTCATTCTTAAAATTTATTTAAGGAGAGTGCTCAGTGGCATTAGGCTAGCAAGAGAACTTTTACCTTGTGCATTTTGTGTTTTCAATTTTTGTGCATCCACTACTACAGAATTACCCTGTTGCGACGCAACAATACCGGCGCTTATAGTAAAAAGCGTCGGTATAGATAAGACAGGAGCCTATACCGGCGCTTATAGTAAAAAACGCCGGAATAGAGGGAACCCTATACCGGCGCTTTTTAAAAAAAGCGTCGGTATATGATTTCACTTCATATACCTTTTATTTTTTTTTATTTGAAAACCCAATACCGGCGCTTATTTGAAAAAGCGCCGGTATAGTCGCTCATCTTTTTTTATTTTTTTTTATTTTTAAAGACCCTATACCGGCGCTTATTACGTTAAGCGCCGGTATAGGTTGTTCCTCTTTTTTATTTTTTATTTTATTTTAAAAACCTATTCCGGCGCTTATTTGAAAAAGCGCCGGTATAGGTACCTATACCGGCGCTTTTTCAAATAAGCGCCGGTATAGGTGAAAAATTGGAGGGAAATTCTCCCTCCAATTTTCACCCATCAGTCCGAAGAAGGACCCCTTTATATTTTGTTTTCTTTGTCCGGCGCTTTTCCTCGTCACTTTCCCTTCTCTCTCCCACACGATCCTCTCAAACCGACGGCTTCCTCCTCCCCCCCTCCGGCTCCGGCAGCTCAAAGCCGACGGCCTCCTCTCACCCGCCGTTGCCGCCGCCGTCATTCCCAACAGCACATGCAAGCATGGATTTGAACTCTTGTGAGCCTTCTCTCTCTTCTCATACCCCTCGTTTTTTTCGTTTAGCACCGTTGGTGAGTGAGGATTCGAATGGGTTAAGTTATTTTGGGGGTTTGAACTAATTAAATTGAAGCATAGGTATAGTAGACGACTTCCCCTAAAGAAATTTTGAGCTTGCTTGATGTTTTTGTTGGGATTTCAAATTGTTGTTCAGCGTAGAGCTACTGTTCATCGATGATTTCTTATATTTCTGTTTAAATCAAAACGAAAATGGTGTTTGAAAGTAGTTAAATATATATTCATGTTTGTTTTATGTCTTATGTTTGGAATTTTGGAGCTCAAGCTACGTTGCCCTGTTTCTGTGGGAGTTTTAAAGTGGTTTAGGCGTTGGTTTTTATTTTTAACAGCTATATAATTGTGGTTTTAAGATCAATTTAACTACAATGATTGGGTGGAAATCTGTGATGTATATTAATGTGTCATTGATTCAGATTTTAGGAATGTTTGATTCTGGTTTGTTGAAGCTGGAATTTTTATTAATTATGGGGGGAGGAAGATAATTAAGCATGTTCTCAAAATTATTCTTGGATTAAAAACATAAACTAAACGCAATACCAATTTTTGGAATGTGAAATACATGATTAGGGATCCCACTACCTTGATTAGTAGGCTTTGATTCTTTTTTTTTATGACTCACGTAATCTAATTACCATCATATTCACACTTAAAGCCAACTTGTATTCAACATTCTAAAGTACACTCACCTCCTTTAAGTATTTTTTTAGTAGTACCTAGTATATAGCATACAACATGCTAAAGTATTTTGTTTTTTGTAGCACTTAATATCATAAATTAATTCTTATTGCATTCAGCTCCTGAAGTGTTTTTAGTGGTATCTACTATCCTAAAAGCGTCGGTATAGATAAGACAGGACTTTAATTAGTTACATTTGATTAAGCGTTCGATTTTTTTGAATGTTGCAGCTCTAATTCTGTTGAGGAATTCATAGAATAATTAGCTTGTATTTTGGAATGATTTCAGGACAAGTTTGCTTTCTATTTATGTTTCTTTCGATCTGCCTGAAGCGGAAAAAGGAAACCTGAAGCTCACACCTCCGAAGTAACGTCGTCGGACTGGGTGCCATTCCTCTTTGTGAGATTCGCCATTTTTGTTCTGGATTCCACTTTGGCTTGTTCCTCCTCTTTAGGTAATCGTGACTCTCTCTCTCTCTCTCTATTTGTCCTAATTGCTTCCATTTTTGTCTCTTCAATCTTTTCTGCAATTGTGTTTAAGATTTCTTTTTCCCTGCCAATTGCTTTTAATTCAAAATATATAGTAGGAATGAACTCCTTTTCACAAGTTCTGAAATCTACTACTATTACTGGTAGTATAATTGCCCTATTTGTGGTTTGGTGAAGAAATTTCTGAATCCTTTTATTGTTTAGTTTCTAGTTATTGCTCGACACTTGAAGGTGAAGAATCCTATTGTTGCTAGCGGGCTTACTTTGAGCTAAAGGACCTTGAAGTAAGTCTTATCTTTTTTTTCTTTAATTCAGCAGGCTGAGACATATCAGATGATTGAGTTTTGGTACATTCCGATGAATCCTATTGTGTGGTGTTTTATTTTACTCGTATGAAATTTTTGTTTTGTAGAACTATTAATGCTCTATATATATAAATGCTCTGTGAATTCTGTTGTGGTGGGCTGTTGAGATATATTGAGTTGATGTTGTTTATATAGTTGGCAATCCATTTCTATGTAAAAAAGAGAGGGCCTTGAGCCTGGGAACGTTCATTTTTAACCGTTATGCTGCCGATTTTTTGTTAAGAAAGTAAGGTAACATCGTAAGGTGGCTACCTAATGAGTAGGTCATATACATCTTACCGACGTTTTCCTTTAGTAGGTTATAATGTTGGATCGGAAATGGATGTCTTGTGATCGACGTTCAAGGGAATATATAGATGGAGCAAAAGAGTTCATTGAATTTGCTGCTGAGCATGCAGAGAATGCTAACAGAATTGTATGCCCCTGTATGTTGTGTTTGTATGGAAGGCGTCTCCGTCCTCTTGACTTGTTGGGTCATTTAATTTGTCATGGAATCGATCCATCTTATACACGTTGGACTAAGCATGGTGAGACGTATGAGTATTCTAGCGGAGACCGGGTACCTGATGTTAGTAGCGCTTCAAATGTAGTTGACACAGATATGTGTGATGATAGCGATGACCTTGAAGAAATGTTGAAAGTGGTGGGTGAGGTGGATCATGAAATATTTCAGACTCTGAAGAGTGATGCAGAGACGCCGTTATATGTAGGATGCAGCAAATACACAAGATTGAGTGTGGTGCTTAAATTGTATAATTTGAAAGCGCGATACGGTTGGAGTGATGCAAGTTTCACTGCATTGCTTTCCCTTCTGCAAGATATACTTCCAGAAGCGAATGTACTTCCTTCGAAAACATACGAGGCAAAGCAAATTCTCCGCTCGACCGGTATGAAATATGAGAAAATACATGCATGTCCCAACGACTGTATTTTATTCCGAAATCAGTATGCATTGTTGGAGGAGTGTCCGAAATGCAACACGTCGCGGTATGGAAAGAAAGGTAAGAGTCCTTCTAAAGTCTTGTGGTACTTTCCGATCGTTCCGAGATTCAGGCGCATGTTCAATAATGCGGATGTTGCAAAGCTTTTAACTTGGCATGCCGATGAAAGGATTAAAGACACCAAGCTTAGGCACCCCGCAGATGGCCCCCAATGGAAAAAAATTGATTATGAGTACCCTGAGTTCGGTGAAGAACCAAGAAACCTACGGCTTGCATTGGCAACCGATGGAATCAATCCGCATGGAGTTCAGAGTAGTACTCATAGCACATGGCCGGTGATTTTGATGATATACAACCTCCCCCCAAATTTAATCATGAAACGCAAATTTATGATGCTTTCTATGCTTATTTCCGGGCCTAGACAACCCGGCAACGATATAGACGTCTACTTGGATCCATTGATTGAAGACCTGAAATATATGTGGAATTCGGGTGAGACAGTTTTTGATGGCTGTAAGGAAGAAAGTTTTAATTTGAGAGCCATGTTGTTTGGCACGATAAATGATTTCCCAGCATACGGTAATTTGTCCGGATATAGCATCAAAGGATATGGTGCGTGCCCTGTATGTGAAGATGATACCCATTCGATGCGACTGGATCATTGTAAGAAAAATGTGTACATGGGACATCGGAGGTTCTTGCCGTTACAACATCGTTGGCGTAAGTGGAAAAAGGCGTTTAACGGGAACTCAGAAGAAGGTAGGCCACCAAGGACATTGAGTGGGGATAGCGTTTTTGAAAAGGTGAAGGCGTTGGAGAATGATTTTGGTAAGCCTTTCGCAAAAAATGTGTTGACAAGTGGTTGGAAGAAGAGATCCATATTCTTTGAACTCCCGTATTGGAAGTCCTTATATGTTAGGCATTTTCTTGATGTGATGCATATTGAAAAAAACATCTGTGATAACCTAATTGGCACGTTGTTGAATATGCATGGGAAAAGTAAGGATGGTGTCAATTCGAGGTTAGATATGGTCAAGTTGGGAATAAGACAAGAGTTAGCACCTGTCGAGAGAGGATACCGCACTTATTTACCTCCGGCAGCTTACACCCTTTCGAAGAAAGAGAAAAGATCATTTTGTGAGTTTCTGAATGGAATCAAAGTTCCAGAAGGCTACTCCTCAAATGTAAAGAACCTTGTGTCCATGAAAGAGTTGAAATTGAAGAACCTGAAATCTCATGACTGTCACGTCCTGATGCAACATTTCTTACAGGTCGGCATACGCAACATTTTACCTAAGAAATTGCGTAGCACGATCACCAGACTTTGTATGTTCTTCAAGCTCATTTGTAGTAAAGTGGTTGATACAACAAAGTTGCAGGATTTGCAGAGACAGATCGTTTGTATCCTATGCGAACTTGAAATGTATTTCCCCCCTTCATTCTTTGACATCATGGTTCATCTTACAGTACACTTGGTCAAAGAGGTTCAACTGTGCGGCCCAGTCTATTTGAGATGGATGTACCCAATTGAACGGTTCATGAAAGTTTTAAAGGGGTATGTTAAAAATAGATATCGACCAGAGGGGTGTATTGCTGAACGATACATCGTCGAAGAAGCGAGTGATTTGTGTGCAGATTACCTATCAAATATTGAACCTATTGGTTTACCTAAGTCTCGTCACGACGGGAGATTAACTGGGAAAGGAATGAGTGGGTTCAACTTAATACGCATTTCAAATGTTGAAAGGGACATGGCGCACTTGTATATTCTTCATAATACTCCTGAGGTTGAACCATTTGTTGAAGAACACAAAAAACTTCTTCGGGAAATTCACGGTGATAGAAATGAGAATTTGATTACGAAGGAGCACAACAAACATTTCATTAGATGGTTCAATGCGCGTATTTGTCAGCAGCATGAGCTTAATGCCGGATCGGTTGGTGAAAGATTGTTCTGGCTGTCGAAAGGACCGGGTTTGCACGCATTTGCTTACACTGCCTATGCAATCAATGGTTACACATTCTATACAAAAGGTCAGGATGAGAAAAGCACAATGCAGAATAGTGGAGTCACAGTTGTTGCCGAGGCATGGCATATATCTAGTGCAAGGGATACAAATCCCGTCTATGCACAGATGTCATACTTTGGTGTGATTGATTGCATCTGGGAGTTAGATTACACCATGTTCAGAGTTCCTGTGTTCCGCTGTCAGTGGGTTAACAATAATAGTGGACGACGGTTAGATGAATTTGGGTTTATATCGGTTGACCTTTCTAAAGTTGGATATAAGGATGATCCTTACATTCTACCGTCTCAAGCGGCACAAGTTTTTTACATTACAGATCCTTCTAAGAAGAATTGGTCAGTTGTCATTCAGTCGAACAAAAATTATGCCGAACAAGTTGATGATGGAAGCAATGATGAAGATATGAATATGATTGAAGATGATCCTTCCTTTGATACATTACTGGCAGAAGACTTTGATGCAGACGGATATGATGACGAAGATGAGCCTGTTTATGTAAGGGGTGACCATGAAGAAGGCATTTGGGTCAACACAACCCTAAATCCCACAAAAAAGATGAAGCCAACAATTTTGGATAATATAACAATAAGAAAAAGGAGTCGAATGCCATCATAATGATTTAAGTTTGTATGTATTTTCTTTTTTTTTTTTTACTACGAATTATTTCATTATATGCATATGCATGCACTAAAATCGTATATTGTTTAATTATTTTACAAGACAATGGATCCAAACGTACCTGAGGAGGAGGAAGCACCACAGAGTGCCCAGCAAGTTATTGATGAGGGTAGAGCACATGTTGAGGACCAAGTTCGTCGTGGCAAGACCATTATGCGTGATCTCCTCAAGCTTAGAGCTAAGGGAAAAAAGGCAGCCCTTGTATGGAACGACAATGGCCAACTAGTTGGAAAGAGTGCGAAGGCCCTTACCGGTTTCGTTGGATGCACTGTTCGTAATAAAGTTCCTATTACAGTTACAGATTGGAGAAAAGTAAACAAGAAAATACGTAATGAGATTTGGTCAGAGGTTCAGGTAAGCTATTTTTTTTACAATTAAGTTTAATTTTGTCATGATAGATAACATTGTAACTAACAAATTTAATATGATTTCTATTGCTACATACTGTGTTTCATATCGATGAGACTCACAAGGACTATGTCATGAAGAAAGCTTCAAAAATACACAGAAACTTCCGTTCAGATTTGTCGACATTATATCTGAGAGATGAAAACGGGGAGGTAGTTCCAACACCCCCATCTACATATGAAGGGGTCATAACCCAAGCAGATTGGGATGAATTTGTGCAATCACGCTTATCAGAGGAGTTTCGGGAAAGAAGCGAAAAAAATAGCCAGGCGGCTAAAAGCTGTCCGTATCCCTATTTAGGCGGCCGGAAAACATTTCCAGAATTGGAGTACGAGATGGTATGTTAGCAATGCCCTTTTGCTTCTAAAAGTGTGAATTAATGTTTATGTAATTAATTTATAAGTTCACCTGTTTTACCATGACAGATTCAGGAAGAGGGCTTAGAAAGTCACCCTCCACGGTTTAGGGTCTGGATCAAAGGACACTCCAAAAGCGACGGAACCATCGTTCACGAAGAGGTTAGAAGAATCCGTGAACGCTGTGTAAGTCATTCTCTTAAACTTGGTAATTTTTTTATTAGTGAATTTCCTAACTTAATAACTAATAATCCTTCCTTCTTGTTATAGGAAATGTTATCACATCGCCCGAGGAGGTCAACATATTTGGCCAAGGCGATATCCTCAGTAGAGCACTTGAACGTCCTGAGTATTCAGGCCGTGTTCGGGGCACTGGTATAGGGGTCACGCCTTCAGCTTACTTTGGCCGCCAACAGCGGGTAACACAAAGCGAAGTTTCTGTGTTGAAAGATGAAGTCAATACTCTGAGGGAGACTGTGCTTGAAATGCAAAGAAGGAATGAGGAAATGTAAAGACGGCAAGATATGATGTACGAATTTTTCCAGCGTAACAATGTTGGATCACAAATGTCGAACTTCATGCAACAAGGTAACGTTCCTTCGTGTCAGAGTCCAAGCATCAGGGATAGCTGTACGATGCCTAGGGCTCAAATACCTCAGGTAATTCTTGTCTTTTGTACTTATAAACTTGTAGTGACACTGTTATATTATCGATTGGGAGCTTACGTTGTTAACTCTTTTGTAGGGCGAATCAAGGTGCAACCTGTACAAGGATCAATCTTTCAGTGAAGTAGTTGCAATCGGTACGGTCTTCAACACTTCAAACAGGATCCTGCACAATTCTCCGTTGCCTGAAAATACATTGAGGGTTATGATTGAATTCTCCCTGAACGGGGATGCACCGTTACCATTCCCTACTCCTGATGCGATGACTAAGGTCGGAGATGTAGTTGGTGCATATGTTGCTTGGCCCATCAGTTTGATTGAGCCAATACCACAGGTGGTATTTACTAATAACGTTCAGACTAGCATTCTTTGTTTTGGAATAACGCTCTTTTACAATTTATAAGTTTTTACAGGGTACAGAGTCTCTGGGAAAGAAAGCACAAGTGGCTAGTGTAAAAGGTACCGGTGGCCCAGCTGCTCAATTGAAGAAAAAGAGTTCACGAGCTGGTCCAGTGTCACAGGTGGTTAGTTTCTAATTAATTTAAACTAACACTCTTCTTATTGGAAGAATTTTTGAAACTTTCTATTTATATGGTTTATAGGCAACAAAAGCAAAGGGCAAGAAGAAAGTTCAAGTGCCTGCTCCTGTTATCCAAGATATAAGTGTTGAAACGCCAAATCATGCTCGATTGCGAGGATTTGCAGCTACCGTACCTCGCGATGCTACTGTCACAATCCCATTCAACAGGCTTATATTTGGCGAGTCAAATTTCAATGAGCTTCTTTCTAGGGATCAGGTCATGGTGGTGCTTGACGAAAGATGGGTCGGTGCTACGGTCGTCAATTTATGGATAAGGTATATATGTGCTTCCATTGTGGTTTCATTCAATGTCATAAGTTCTACACTAATTGGATGTTTGTATGGTTTCTTTGAAGGCACCTGCATGAAGAAGTCATAGTCTCCGAGGACAACGTCTCGTTCGAATTCATAAACCCTTATTTAATAGCGCAAATTGAGGGTGCGAAACGTGATGATCAGTTCAAAGCGATTAAGAGGCGTTTCACTTTAAAGGCAACAGGCAGAACTTTATTCTTAGCTCCAATTAATACAGGGTAAGTGTATAGGCATGATAGCTTTCATCGTATTCTCAGCTCCAATCATCATTGATATATATACTGACATAACGTTATAAAACGTCTTAGGCTACATTGGGTTTTGCTTGTCATCAATCCGACAGTACAGCCGGATCCACTTATTTACTATTTGGATCCTGTGGAATCTGCTGAACCAGATAATCGCCCGGATTTGATGCGTCTCTTCAATGGGTAAGTGAATGTCAACATTATTTGAATGTGTTGTATTATCTGTCATTTTATATGACCGACCCAAGCTACTAAAATTAATTTAATATGTTTTGTTTCCAGAGCATTGACTAGTTATCGGGCAGCTAATGGGTACAATTATTCCAAAGCCCTTGACCAGAAAGATGCTTATCCGTGGCTCAAAGTTCAGGTTTTACAAGTTATTCAATTTTTCAAACAATCATACATTACTTAAACCAGAACGTAACTACTCTTATATGATATTCTGTATTTTTTGTTACAGTGCCCACATCAACCCAATGACAACGACTGTGGATACTATGTCATGTATTATATGAGGGATATCGTATCACGTGATCGAGATAACATCCCATTGACAGTAAGTTTTATATTTTTCCTAATCTAAGTGTTTGTACTTGTTAGATTTCAAGTAAATTTAATTGTCATTTAAATTTCTATACGCAGTATTACCCAGACACACGTTGCTTCATGTTGTCAAGGGAGAAGATGGAAGCGCTAATTGAAGAATGGTGTAGTTATGTACACCCTCTGTTCTCTCAAATTGGACAGCCTGATTAGTAGTATTAGTAGTATGCACGTTTATTTTCCTAACTGAACAATATAACTTTTGGTCTTATTGTACATATTCTTCTCTGTTTGAGTTACTGGTGTATTTGGACTGCCTGGAATTGTATAGAATTGCTGGAATTTTTGCAATGATGCAGGTGGGTGTGAATTAAAAAACAAATTGTATATTTTAAAAAAATATAACCTATACCGGCGCTTTTTATGAAAAGCGCCGCTATAGATACCCTATACCGGCGCTTTTTGTAAAAAGCGCCGCTATAGGTATAACCTATACCGGCGCTTTTTACAGAAAGCGCCGGTATAGATAAGCCTATACCGGCGCTTTTTAAAAAAGCGCCGGTATAGGCCTTTTCAGTTTCATTAAAAAACTAATTAAAAGATACCTATACCGGCTCTTTTGGGTAATAAAGCGCCGCTATAGAGAGGCCTATACCGGCGCTTTGTAAGCGCCGGTATAGGTCTCGTGACCTATTGCAGCGCTAGCTATAAAAAGCGCCGCTATAGGGGTCAAAAAAGCGCCGCTATAGGTGTTTTCTGTGGTAGTGATCAGTTTCCTTCTAAAAATATGTATTTAAATGTGATTACCTCTCATGAGGAGAATTTGAATATTAATTCGTTACATTACTAGCTTCTTCCACTAAATCCAATTTCTTTAGTAAAAAATAAACTTTTTTGTTGCTTTGATCCGCTAAAAAACTTCCATATAACTCAACAAATTACTAGAGAAAAAATTCTACATTTAGCTGGACGTATCAAACTCACAGTCTCCCACTCATAAACAAGCTTACCTACCACTAACCTAAAAGACCTTTATTTATATTATACTTTTTCATTTATGTATAGACACAACCACAATTTGATGAAAATAAGTACTTGATCACAAAGTTTATATATAGCTCTTCACCTTTTTTAACTAAAAGATTATAAATATCCTCGTACTTTAGTATTTTTTTCATTTTTGGAGGGAAACAAGTTTCTAAGAAAATCACCTCATAATATTTTTTTAAAAAAGTAAAAAGGATGGATTCTTTTTAAGAAATGTCAAAGTTCGAATGTTTTAGGCTCTACGTACAAAACAACATTGTGAGAGTCGCCTCCAATCTATACTCGACAATCGTGGAATTAGATACAGCAATAATGGATACTTCCAATACTCCTGTTAATTCTAAATATTAAGGTGCTAGTTTTGACCATATATGTGTGTGTGTTTCAATTCTTTTTTTTTTTTTTTTTTTGATAAATTTATAATATATTTTTTAAAATTATCTTTACTGATTATATTTTTTTATTTATCCATCTGTATCCGGTACTATTAGCATCAAACTAAACCGATTTGCAGAAATGTAGACTCCAATAAGAGGAACATCGCTACCTCCATATAATTATAGAGGCTACATCTTAAGGGTTTGAATTCGAGACTATCAGTTAAGGTAAAATAACTCACAACCAGTTCATCCAAACACTTGGTGGTGCTGATTACATTTATTAATAGATCATTAAGGGCAGTTTCAAATGCCAATAACTAAAGAGCATATTTTAGAAAGACAAATGCACATCTTATATAAATAATTAAATTAACTATTTTTTAGTATCTAGAAACTAATCATCTAGTTCATATAATTGGGATAGGGAGAGAATATAATTGTATATCTACAATGCATTAAAGAAAAAATAATAAAAAGAATTTGCGAAAGTTAGGCTCCCCCTTTTGTCTACTTCTTTTCCACTTTTAGAAGAACCTCTTATTCCTCCCACCAATCATAAAGCTTCAAGTTTCAATATTGAGAATAAAAGCATCTCGATTGCTTTTCAAACCAAGAACCCAGATATCTTGTTCTGGTCCCAGACCCTCTTTCTCTCCATAAATTCCATTTTCACCATTGCTTTGTTTTTCTATTTATTTAATTTATTGTCGCCTTTTACATCTTCTCTCTGCTCGCTAGTGATCTTTTGATCGGAAAGAATTTTCCTGCCCGGATAAAAGAGGGTTGAGGTTAAGAAAAATATGGAAATTAATCTAGATAGGATAGGTAATTTTGTGTAAATTCATTTCATTTAAAGGATATTAATTCGTTTTTACATGAACCAATTAAAGTCATGAAATTAATTGAGATGAAAAAGTAATTAAAATTAATAGATTGATTAGATAAGCTTATACGTCAAATTCCAAATGCAAAACACTAATTTTCCTTTTTTTATATATACAAACACTAATTTTCCATATATTCTGTTATTTATTTTTCCCCTAAACCACAACTACACTCTAAACCGTACATTAGATTATAAATAATTCATGTAAAGCTGTTGACTGTGGTAGGTACATACTACAGACTAGGGGTTAGAAAAAGTTTTCATAACGAGTTTTTTAGTACTGGCAATTATATCTGTTGATTAAAAATCCATACTCCTATATTACTTGACACATAAAAATGAATGTGAAGGGAAACTTTTTGCATTCATTGCACAATTATTTGCATGCCTGATTGAGTGCACCCAACATGTCAAGGAAAAGAAATTAGAAAAGCAATAAACAAGAAAAACATTCCTGTTTTATTTTCATATGTTACTTATTATTTTTATTTTATCTTATTTGGTTTTTCCTTCATTGCTAAGACAAAGGAATGAAGCAATGTAATGCCAAAAGATGAAGAATGCTTTATTTGAGGTCCGAATTCCCTAGCGTGAGGCATGAGTTCTAAATTATATGCGGCCTAACTACCTAATTTTGTGAGGATCATCTAGATAATAATTATGGACTCCAAATCTTATAAAAAGTCAGTGAAAAAGTCTCTATTTATAAAATTTATTGTTAATAAAAACTCGAATTTGGGGACATATGTATGAAATTATGCAAAGTATCGATATTTTATAATAGTTTTTGTATATGAAAGTGTATCAGATTCTTCATATAGTAAAATTTTCGAACCTATGGATTTTTTCACCTCTTTTTTTCTGTGTTAAACTCTGTTGTGTTTCACATGGCAAATCAAACCAAAAATATATTAACAGTTGGTTTTCTTATACTACCTAAACAAAAGATTTTAAATATATAGACGTTAAATGTGAAGTTTTAATTTGAATCTAAAATCCAAATCCATTTATACACATGCCAGTGGCGCCACCTTAGTTTATTTCCAAATTAACAAATACCAAGTTACCAATCTTTATTAGTAACTTAATTAGGCGGCCTATGCAAAAGACTAATTCATCTAATCACAAATATAAGACTATTTATCCAATTTGATTAAATGAAAAATATTATTTAAATTAATTAATCAGAAATTTTTCTCTAAAATATATGTTCTCTTATGTCTCTATCACTTATTAAGAGAACATTAACAAAGTTAATTTGGAAAAAATAAAAAAAAATAAAATTAGGTCATATGTTTAGGACTAAGATCAACTTCCCAATTAAATCTTGCATTTAGGACAAAAAGAAGCATTAAAAATTTTTCCTTAAATACTAATTAAGATTTTATTAATAATAGTTCTAATGTAATTGAAAAATCTAAACTTGCACATAAAAGATAAAAGGCTAAAGTATATTTTTGGTCCCTTATCTTAGCATCAAGTCCTCTTTTGGTCCCTTAACTTTGAAAATTGCACTTTTAGTCCTTTTTCGCTAACGCCGTTAGTTTCATTTAAAGGAAATAATTCTTATATTTTAAAATTTGACCATTTTTATTAATATTTAATTATAAAATTACTTTTTAGATTGAATGAGTCAACATTTTCCGTTAAATGAAACTAACGGTGTCAGTGAAAAAGGACTAAAAGTGCACTTTTCAAAGTTAAGGGACTAAAAAGATACTTGATACAAAGATAAAGGACCAAAAGTATACTTTAACCTTGATAAAACAATTTTTATGCGAAATTACGCGTATCCATGCATATATTAAAATAAATTGGCCCAAAGAGGCAGACTAGTACTGTTATTAAAGACATGATTATTATATTCACGCCATATATTTCACCAAGAAAAAAAAAAGACATGATTATTATATTCACGCCATATATACTTGGAATAATCTGTATTAGAAAAATTAAAATCCAACTTTGCCCAAAATTAAAGAAAAACATAGCCAAATTCGGTCACAAATCTTTTCGCACAATAGTTTCTCAGAAAATCACACAATACATTATGTCTTTGTCAATATTAAAGAAAAGATCAAATGACCTTGGTATTTTTAGAAGGATTAAGGGTCCTAAACACCATGAAGTTTTCTCGAAAAAGCATCCAACACTCTGAAGTTTTTTTGGATCTTAAAAACCCTAAAAATATCATTTCATAGCATTTATACCTCAAGTAAACCGAGAGACAAATGGACGTTTACCATGTTAGAGTCAAACCCTTAATGAATGAGTGATGATGTAGCTTGTTCTTAAATGCCTCCAAAGTTTTCTCAAATGATGAGCACCCAACACCCAAAAATTTTGTTTTAAATCTTCAATATCCTGAAAGTATTATTTTATAGCATTTATGCATCAATTTACTAAAGAGACAAATGAACGGTTTCAACTTAAGGCAAAACATCACTTAAAAGTCAGATACTTATTGAATAGGTGTTGAATTGGAACAAGCTTTATCTCCCTCTTCAAATGGTTGTCTAACTAAACGCATGAAGCTACTGTAATTTGACCATATAATAGCAAAGGAATAGAAAATTGTGAAAATGAATTGCGATTGTGGATTGACAAAATCTCCATTCAGGAGAAAAAGCTTGATATATGTTCACATGCATTCAACAAGAATTTGACTCTTATGTGTGTCATTTGCCTCTTCGTTAACATGGAGTTTAAATGCTATAAAATAATACTTACAGGATATTTAAGATAAAAAAGTAAAACTTATGGGTGATGGGTGCTGCTTCGAAAAAACTTTCAAGGCATTTAAGAACCTTAACCCGAGCCACAACATTACACATTCAACAAGGATTGACTCTGATGTAGCATTCAGTATATGATGTAATACACGTTCGTTTGACTTTCTGTTAACTTGAGGTATAAATGCTGCGAAATAATACTTCCATGGCATTTGAAATTTGAAAGAAAAAAAAACTTTCGAGTACTGGGTGCTCCTTCAAAGTAACTTTCAGAGTATATAAGACTCTTAACCTTAACCTTGGAACTACATTTCTTTAATATTTGTTTGGTCAATATTAAGGATATACCTTTGTCGGTATATTTATACTAGATTTTAGGTTCCAACAACTATTATTAATTGTAAGGTCATGAAAGACAACTACTATTAATTACAAAAAGAATTAAACCCCTCGTTTCAGAATATAATAGCTATAATTAAAAACAAAAGTGCACGTTACGTTGGACTCGTATTATCAATATATACTCTAAATTATGTGAGAACGGCGTTAATTTTGTGATCACGTCCAAATTACTCCGTTAGAATTAATGCTACAATCAAAATACCCAAATTACTCCTTTGAAATTAATATTCTACAATTAAGGCACCCAATTTGAAGGGTTTGTAATTTTGTAAACGTTGATACTATTACCCCTTCAAATTGCTCCATTAGAATTAGAGGTTGGAATTCGGGCGGGCCGGGCTTAAACAGGCCAAGCCCGTTTAAGCCCGCGAACAAAAAAACCCCCTATTTGTGAAGCCCGGCCCTTGAGTCGTCGAGCCTCGGGCCGGCCCGCGGGCTTCGCCTTTTTTAAATATTTTTTTTCTTAATTTTGAATATGTATTTCTAACGAAAATAATGGACCTATAATAAAAAATATAAATATATATGATCCAAATTATATTTAAATACAAACTTATCAAGCATTAGTGCATTGTTATATACCAACTCAACAACTCATAAATTATGTACTAAGTCTAGAACTAGAAGTCACACCACAATTACATAGAATATTCTTAGTAATAAGGAATTAAAGTATAAAAGTGGGACATACGGGACTTGAATCTAACATAATAAGTATTTAAATTATTATCGTCTATATGCATATATACAAAAATAGCATACCCATTTAACTCTTTGAGCAAATAAAAATAAAAAAAATGTTTAAAAAAAGGGAGGGGCAATAAACGGGCCGGCCCGCGGGCTAGCCCGTCTAAGCCCGCGGCCTGACGGGCCGGCCCGTTTAAGCCCGGTCCCCTTTTTTGGTCTAAAATCAAAGGCCGGCCCTCCTTGGGCTAGAGCCTAAACGGGCCGGCCCGACGGGCTCGGCCCGAATTCCCGGCTCTAATTAGAATTAAAGCTACAATTAAGGCATCTAAATTACTCCCTTCAAATTAATTCACTAACATGAATGGAAATTTGTCTACATTTTATTTTTTTTTATTCCAAATAGGCACCCAATATGTGAAGGGTTTGTAATTTGTAACCGTTGATTTATTTATTTTTTATTCCAAATAGGCACCCAATATGAAGGGTTTGTAATTTGTAACCGTTGATACTAATTTCACTACAACTAAGGCACCCAAATTACTCCTTCAAATTGCTCCATTAGAATTAATGCTACAATTAGGGCACCCAAATTACTCCCTTCAAATTAATTCACTAATATTAATGGAAACTTGCCTACATTTTATTTTTTTTTTATTCCAAATAAAACATAATACGAATGTTGTCAATATCTCCATAGAATAAAAGAGATGTCATAATTTCCACTATCATGATTTAATATTTATACGAAATTTTGTTATAACTCCGCAAATTTCAGAATTTAACCATAATCTTCATTATAACTATTTATTATTTCTCAAATAAATCGCCTTGAATGGTGCAATCATGAAGATATTGATAGTTGAAAAAAATATGAAGACTTTGATATTTAATAGTTCAATTCAATAAATAATTTAAACAATTCATTAAGTACGTTAATATCCTGTGTTTGTGGAGTTTCAGAAATTAATTTCATAACTCAGTCAAAAAAAAAAAGAAATTAATTTCATAACTAATCATCAATCATCATCATCAATCAATATAATCTCTAAATCTTATACTAACACCATTAACAAATCCGTTAAGTCTATACATCTTATGTTAACACCGTTAACAAGTTGGTTACTCATAAATATCATGTAATAATGTGTAATCAAACTATTTTATGATTATTCTCATATTATATTCATTGTATTTATTTTGAGACTCTTAGTTTGTCCTAGGTGCTGGTTTAATTTTTACTGTGACTTACCGTATGCTTGTCAGTTTATATACCTTGATAACTTAATGATAAATGTGTGTATCCTTTCATCTTCTGTGGTCCATATATATGTTGCCTTACCCTCCCTGGTTGCTTTGCTTGCCCATGACCTGCTTCATAGTTCCATATTGTTTCATCTTCTATGTTCATTGTATAATGATTTTATTAAAGTGGATGTGATTGATGTTTTTTCCTTTTTGTACAGGGATGGATGCAACAAGTTTTCTCTCATACTTGTCACTACTTGGTTTATCGATGAATGTGTAATAGTTCAATTATTCCTAGAAAGCATAATTTTTGAATGAGTATTTGTATCCTTTTGTCTTACATAATCTTAATTATGTGTTTTAGTGATGAATATGTGCATTCTTTCATCTTCTACAATCTTAATAGTGAATATGTGTATCAAAATTATTTGTGTTTTAAAGCGTGGTTTATTAACATTGAATTTGTATCATGCTATGAGTGACATTGAATCATTCATATTTGCTGATTTATTTATTTATTTCGCGTATTGCAAGGATATTTGCAGCATATTTTCTTTTGAGGTGGTCAGCGCTCAATACAATTGTGTTTGGAAATCATAAGTTTTTTCATGATGTTTATACACACATTGGATGCTCTTTGGAATGAAGAGAAGCTTTCTCATAAGGGTTTTAATGCTAGATATAGTGAAAGAAATTTGGAATAATGTATTGTCTGTGTTTGTGGTTTTATTCGATAGTTCTTCTACTTTTTTTGGGTTGATGGTTTGAATTATGTGCACATTATCTTTTGGTCATATATATTTATTGGGTTTTACAAATATTAAGGGTGTTGTGTTATTCCTTTAAAATAATCATTGAAGAATATATTATTACATTTTGGTTTCTTATAATTGAAAAGTTAAATACGATATTCTTTTCAGTTCTAGTGTGTTGTGTACATGTATGTGTACAATTGTGGGGTTTGAATCCCTGAAACTCGTATTTAGTTTTTTTTTAATAAAGATTGGGGGTGTTGTCTATTATGAATGTATTTGTTGGTTTAAGGTAAATTTAAATTTCAAAATTTTAATAATACTTGAATTATTTATTTAATGATGCTCGAAAGGTCTCATTAGAATGAGATTCTAAGAGTTTCCCAAAATTGTTAGAAAAGTTCATAATCAAATTTTACTATAGCATATTGATGGAAATAATTATTTGAAAATAAGATAATGAATGTGATTTAGGATTGAATTAAACAATTATATTCATGTTTTGCGTTTTGTTCAAAAAAAATTTCACAAATATAAGTTTAAAATAAAAACATAATTATCATTTAGTTCTTTTTAGATTATTATTATATTTTTATGTATATTAGTTCACAAAAGTTTTTTATTAATATAAGCAATGATGACAAAACAATCATTATTAAAAAGTCTAAAGGTACGAGTCATACCCTTTCATCTTTTCTTGAATAGGAATTTTCATCTATAAAAAATCAACTTTATTTAGCAATTAATTACACATTAAATTAAAAAATTAATTAATAATTAAATGTTTGAATAGCAGACGAGTTAGTTACAATCTCTCACATTCCTTGAAAATGAGAGTGTTATTCTTAAAAAAAAAAAACATTCCTCTTCACATTCTACATACTAACATTAAAACCGAATTTATTTAACAAATTCTTTTAGAGGTGAAATTACATCACAACTAACTCTAGGGCATCGAATGCACCTAAAAAATACAATGCACCTTATCCCATGAATATTTAAACATTTCATATACAAAAATTGAATTAAAAATATTTAACCTAAAATATCTCTATTAATTACAAATTATATAAAACCCATTTGATTTTAAGTCTTCCTCGTACGGTAACAGGAGTCGTACAATATCTCTATTAACGAACTACAATGTTAATTGTCTCCATATTATAAATATGATATAAATTTATAAAGTGTATTAAGAAAATGATGCATGTTCATAATACAATTCTATTCTATTTGTTAAATAAAAGAAGAACACACAATTGTTGTCATACATTCTTTATATTGAGGTTAAAAAACTCAAAGCTTTTATTAGCTTTCAGCTCAGCCAACTTAACATCAAACATAACCATTGTTAAATTTAGCAAATGTTCTGTATGATTTGATTATTTTTACTCATACAAATTCAAGTTAATATTGAATCTTCATAAAAACACAACAACTGAAAAACAAGATAAAAAATATATAATAATCAATATGACTCATGCAACGCACGGGGATTTGCGTCTTGTTTCTATACATACGAGCACACTGCTTTTCAGAATAAATTAAAACGAATTATACACATTATTTTACCTATATTTTAGAGCTCCAGTTAGGAATTAGGATTAGAAAATATATTTATATTTATATAAAATATATATTCATATGATTTAAATCATATTTAATTAAAAATAATTATCAGCACTACAGATGCTTTAAAATTTTGGATGCAAAATTTTTTTGAAATAGTTTGGTGAAGAAGTTACCCATCGTGTCCATTTTCTTTTAAGTTTTAATTATATATAAATCATAATTAAAATGCTCATTGATTTGTTAAACTTGATATGATAATAGGACATATTTGTCAGCTTGAGATCATTTTCCTTCATTTTTACAATTAATCAATTGTTGCTGAAGATAGAAGATCTGTAGATTTTTTTTGTGTAGACAGGAGGGTGATCCACAGTTGGCTTAGCTTTTGTAACAAAATAAGCAGTTTTCTTTTGCATTTTTAAGTTTTTTTGTAGAGAATAAATTTTTTGTTGGCAAAAAATGTATTTAAGATGGAAATATAATTAATAAATATACCAAGAAGAAAAGAAAATTAGGCTTTCAAAAGATTGCAAATCAATGGAAAATATAACTCGTGGTCTTCGAATTCTTTCAATTATATAATATCGATTATGGAACAGTACGATTCCCATAATTTCTTGGTTCATATGAACCAAGAAATACAAGGATTGAATTGTTTCAAGTCAACATTTAGGGATTGGATCAAGGGATTGGATCAAAAACTTATTAAAAAGAATGAGTAACCAAAAGTTACATTTTTAATTAATTGTTTAGTAATTTAGGTGATTAAGATATATGAATCTTTCCTTTAATTAAAAAAGGGAAAGAATGTTTTAGAAGATCAGGTTCGCATTGGTAAAAAGAAAAGGAAAATTCTTGCGCACCTTTCATCTGACATATGAGAAAATATTTTTTTTAAAAAAAAAAGGAAGAGAAGAAAATGAAAAATAATACTCCCTCTGGTCCCTATTATAAGAGGTAGTCAAACTTTTTACACATACCAATAAAAACATGTTGGAATCATTTATTATGGGTTGATTTTACATTTTTATCCTTACTCATTTATTATACACACTTTCTCTCCCCTTCTTACATTTATTAATATATAAGGGTAGAAATGGAAAATATACATTTATTACTTTGACTTTTGCATATTACCTCTTATATTTTAGACCAAAAAATTTGTAATGTTATCTCTTATATTTAGGACCAGAAGGAGTACTCACCCATTAATGAGACAATGAATAATATCCTCTAGCATTTTTTGGTCAGAATCCAGAAAAGATCATAATCAGGTCTAAAAAAAAGTGATTGTCAAAAAGTCACGTAACAAATAGCTAAAATGGAATGACAAGTTTAAATATAGAAAAATGCACACGTTACTCATTGGTTATTTATTTATTTTATTTTATTTTTTTTTTGGTCAAAGTTACTCATTAATTATTGAGACCTTTTAATTGTAAGATTCTTTTCTTAAGATCTCATACAGCGTGTTTGGCTAGACTTTTATTTACAAGGAATAAATCCTTATTTTGTAGCAAAAGAACTTATTTTGAAAAAAGTTCTTTTGAAGATGTTTGATTAGGTTTTTAGAAAATAAGAACTTATGACTTATAAGTCAAAATAAGTATAAATTCTTTTTTTCAACTTATGACTTATGACTTATGACTTATAAGTCACTTACGGAGGTGGACCCCACAATTTTGACTTATTTTACACATCCAATCACAACTAACCCAAACATAAATCACTTTTCTCAAAATCTATCCAAACATACATCTCATTACAAAATATGACTTATGACTTATAAGGGTGTGTTTGGATGGATTTCTGGAAAAGTGATTTATATATAAGTCAAACTGAAAATAAGTCAGATTGTATAATGAGATTTATGTTTGAATGGGCTGTTAAAAATATGACTTATAAGTTATAAGTTATATTGTGTAATGAGATGTATGGTTGGATGGACTTTTGGAAAAATGATTTATGCTTGGATTAGTTGTGATTTAATGTGTAAAATAAGTTAGAATTATGGGGTTCACCTCCATAAGTGACTTATAAGTCATAAGTTGAAAAAAAGAACTTATATTTATTTTAACTTATAAGCTATAAGTTACTTATTTTTATAAGTCCAATTAAACACCCCGCGTTAGTTTTTTTTAATAATATTGACACAGAATTCAGCATAGGATTAGATGAGTGATGAGGGATAGCTTAAAATTAAACTCGAACTGGTATCTAGAGTTCTAGACGACTATGTTTTTTTTTTTTTTTTTGACCAAAGATAGACGACTATCAGTCTATCACCATACGTTCACCTTTTATAGGGTGCAGCTACTTGAACTTCCAAAAGTACAAGGGATTGTGACTTTCTTTAATCATTGACCCACACATTAAATACAAACATTTAGATATGATACTTTCATTTAACACCAACCACGCAATATAATTACAACTTGTACATTGTTAAGATTCCATAATTGTAATCATGTACTCTTGGTCATAATAACAGAGAGAAGAAATTTTTGTGTTCTATTTATAAGTAATATTATTAAATGTTTTTTGAGAATATATAATTATATACTTCATTTATTATTGTATTGATTTTGTTATCATTTTATAATATATATGAGTGTTTTAAATAAGTATTAAGTTGGAAAAATGTTTTTAATCAGAATTAATGAAGTTTATAGTTTTTCTTGATCTATATGAAATATGTAAATAACATATAAATAGTGTCAGTAACAATCAAGGTAAAAAAAAATCAGTAATAATAAAATTGTCAATTTATATTAATTACTTTTTATCCAAAGACATAAACAACATGTTTTACCCATGTACAATTATTCTATAGTTTATAATGCATAATTATACTCTCTCATGTTTTAAATATAAGATTAAGTTGATTTTTTGTGAAAGATTAAAAAAGCCAAATAGCCTCTTGATTTTAAAATATATATATATAATATTAAATTATATGTTAATTTATAAGTAAGGTAACTTAGTTTTGAGAAAAATAATAAATATAAATACTTTAAAGTGATTTATTTTATATCTTTAATCTCCTCAAAAAAAAGTTGATTTGATATTTTATTAATTATTTTCATTATATTCAATTATGTATATCATGTAAAGGCTATTATGGATGCAACAAAACTTATCAGATAGAAGCCAACTTTCATTCACAAGATCATTGGAACTAAAACATTTTTCGTTCCTTATTAAAAAAAAAATAAGGTTACAAAACAAAAACAACCCTCAAATTTAAATCTTCTGAAAATACGACTTCAGGGGAGTTACATGATGGAGCAAGAATTAGGGTTTTCATCACTGAAGAATGTGGTGAACTTCTCATCAGGAGCATTAGGAGTAGGAACAGCTTGGGTAACATTCTTGACAAAACCAGAAGGAGCCTTCTTGTCATAAGCCTGAGGTGCATAAGGATATGCCACTATGTTATAGGGAACATATGGCCAAAACTCTGCTCTCTTCCCTGTTTTCTTCACCCTCTTTAACACTTTGTTTGCATCCACATAACCTGTCACTTTTATTCTGCTTTGCTTCCTTATTACCTCCACTTCTTTCACACCTACGTGCATATTCATTCTCAAATTCAACTTTTATTTTCATATCTTGATTATGCCATTAAATGAAAAGAAAGATGCATGAGATGAGTGAAGCAATCATATTTAAAATTTTTAATTTTTTACATTGCCCAAATACAGTTTCAACCATCCAGAAATCCATTAAAGCAGAGTCATTAAGAAATTATTTTTATTTTAAGTTTTGTATATATTAAAATTTCAAATTAATGTTTAGAACTCTCTAAAGTTCTCGGGAATTAAATTTTCTGTTAAAAACCAACTTCAAGAGTTACAATAAACTGTTTCTTGACTAGCAGTGAAGTTACCACAAACCACCGGTACAATCCATTAAAGAAGAGTCTTCATCTAACATTCATGAAATCATGAACCATATTCAAATTGCACTTAAAAACACTATATATCATTTTATTATGTACTATTAACTAACAGTGGGTGATTCTTAGCTCAAAAAATCAATTATCTTAAAGTCCCCCCCAATCTCCCTTATTTTCTTTTGAAAACTAAAAAAAGTGAACCTTGATCATAGTCTAGTTCAGAATACTTTGTAAAACTTGTTTGCTAAGAACAGAAAAACTCTAATCAAAATTTGAATTGAACTGTTTGAAAAAGAGTAGAAGAGACCTTTCATGCGAGTGACAGCATTTCTGACTCTTCTTTCACATCCATCACAGTCCATTTTTACCTTGATTTCAACAGTCTGTAACAACACCAGAAAAAACAGAGTTCAGGAAGAAAATGAAAAAAAATATATATAATAATAAAATCATTCTTCGGAATTAGTAAACCAGACCTGCAATGGTTTGCGTCTCTTTTTTCTGCCATGAACTATGAACATGTCTGAGATAAAAGTAAGCACTCCCATTTTCTATGTTTGGGATTGTTAGATTGGAGAAGAGGATGAAGATATAGAAACAGAGTACTTAAACAGATCAGTTTACAAAGAAGATGCTAAGAGAAAAGGAGCTTTCGGCTCTTCACAATATGGATTCACAACGCAAGTGGTTCCCTTTATATAAAGCCAACAAAAAGTTGGTCTGGTCACCCAACAATTTGTGCTCCATTTGTATAATATAAAGCTCAGATAACTAATATAAAAATAAGGTAAAAAAAAAAGATAACTAATATAAATATGGAAATTAGCTTTAATATATTTATATTTATCATTCTTCTCTAAACTAATTTATGCTCTTTATAATAAACTAAGGGGTAATTAATTATAGGTCCCATGTAAGAAATTTAATTAAGATGAGGTCCCACGAAATCGCATAATTAATTTCAGGTCCCTGACATGAAGTTGTTACCACATGCTCATTAAATTGTTATCGTAGGCCAAACAGTTATTATAGTCTGGTCAAAAGATGTTACGGAATTCTTACTCATTAACAACTAAATGAGCAGACATTAAAAACTTTTTGACTACGATAACAACTTAATGAGCACATGTAACAACTGTGGCTTACGATAACAACTAAATGATCATCAATAACAATTCATGTTCAGTAACAACTTTTGAGCTACCGATAACAACTAAATGAGCAGGCGATAACAACTTCGTGGGATTTGAGATTAATTACGTGATTTCGCGCAAGACATGAGATTAATTACGCGATTTCATGGGACCTCATGATAATTAAGTTCTTTACAATGGACTTGTAATTAATTTTCCCATAAACTAATATACATAAATATTTCATAAATATCATGTGATACATGTTATAATTTAGTAATTTATTTCAATTCTTTGTTTTGTTCAAATTAATTAACTGAGTCTTATATTAAAGATGGGAGGAAGTATTAGAAAACTAACTTATAAATATTAATAAATGAGGTAAGTATTTATAAATAATGAATGTGTACGTGTTGATTTTTGATAACATATTTTATTTAATCATTATTCACGTTGATAAGACTCTACAGACCTAAGTAAACCTTTAATATTAGCTTCCCATTTTAGGACTAGAAGAAGTAGAATTTATGACCAGCCACTCAAATAATATAACAAGCGAAATATATTTTTTCAAATATGTATAGCTGACATGTTTATATTTAGAGGCACATTATATTTCCAAAATATGCATCAATCTCTCTTAAAAAAAAAAAAAACAAAGGCGATGACTTAATATGTAATTCAAGAAATTATCTAATGAGAATTTGTGTAGTTTACTATTTATTTAAATGATTATTTAGATTTTAGAAATAATGGAAGAGATTTTTATAGTTTAACAGGATTTAATGAAATTCTTCCTGGTTAAGAAACGTAGGACAAATTTTATAAAATTCATTATATAAATATATTTATATATATATATACATATATTTATGCATACATACATGCATGTATAGATTCCTATATAAATCCTTGACAATGATTATGGTCCCTCCCTCTGAATAAGGATAAGTAGGCGATCAATGATTGGGTTCAAACAGCAGACTTCAGATCAGACCGATGCAAAGCAAAAGTTATTCCTTTTGACAGCATTTAATTTCTTCATAAACTAATAGTATTTCTTACATTTTAATCGAAGCTTTTGTATTTATAATCAGCTGAAATATTCTTTTTTCAAAATTTTATGATAAAACCTACTATAATATATGGTATTTGATCCAATGAATTACTTTGAACATTATTGTTGAATCTTAATTAAGGATAGTCCGGTTCTGTGTATATATATATATATATATTGTTCATTATTTCATCTCCAAGATTCATGTCGCACGAATTGAATTTAAATTATTAACAAAATGTTATATTTCTAAGGTATAAAAAATATAGAATGTAATGGCAATTTAAAACAATGAAAGCAGCTTAACTGTTCCCTTTTGCCCCAATAAAGGGCAACTTGTATATTGTGATTTGTGAAGTTGCTTTCTATTTTTCTTTGAAATTTCTGTCTCAAGTTGTGCATGTTACATTATAAATATTCCTGTTAATATAATGCAAATGTAATAACTGAAATGATAAATTCATCTGTATAAATTCTGTAATAAATGTTGATTTTTTTTTTATAAAACGTTAAGGGATGAAATTGTAAAAAACCAACATTTTAGTTTTATATTTTGGTGATTGAATATTAATTTGAATTTTTAAAAATTTGGAAACTTAAGCAACTTTTTAAAGTTTTAAAATTGGAATGGTATATAGTGGGATTTTTCCTCTAAACTTCCTTATTGAATTAATGGATTAAAATTAAACTTGTTGTAAATATGAACTATAAAGTATACTTTAGCCTTAATATAATTTTCATATTGAAATTTTAACGAATGGAAATTCTTTATAACTGCGCTTAAAAAGATAGTGATGTATATATAGGTTTCAAAAGCTTATTATAGAAAAAAAAAAGCTTATTATAGAAAACAAAAATAAAATAAAATAGTATATTTTACTAATTAGCAAGCTCACACATATACATATATCCGAACCGTACGTTAATGATAAGCCCAAAAGCATTTCGTAATAATTAATTTCACTATTTCAACCATTCTGTTGCATCTCGCCATCGATAAACGATTGTGCAGTGTCAATGTTGCGACCTAAATGAAGGGGAAATTATGAGAATCACATAAATCTAATAACTATAACCAACTTGTTTGTGGTCATGTTAAATACTTATTTATATACTCCATTTTTTTTTTCATTATGAAATTTATGCACATCAATTTTCATGATAATCTGCCTAAATGTTAAGTGGGAAGTTATTCTCTGTGGATTGAGTCTTAATGGAATGAAGAAATATTTGCGTAACGTAATCCCAATCCACCACTCATTGCGCTATGACGAATCGGAATATAACAAGGCTTATTAATTTAATCTTAGCTTGCTACTACAACAACTCAAAATTTTTAACAAGTTCATATTTTAATTAGAATTTATAATAGGAAAAAGTCTTTTTAAGCAATTTTTTTTTTTTTTTATCTATTCTCCCTTTACCATTAAAAGCTCTTCTCCTACCGCCAATATTATTCTTTCTCCATGAGTCTCTCAATGCGTTGCCCTCTAATTCAAGCGTGGCTAAAGTCTATATCCAAATAACTTTTCAAAAAGACAAAAAAGGATAAAATTGTTGAAAAACAATGCAAAATTCATTGCCTAAAGATATCTTAAATTTATTTGAAGAGATGTGTACAAACTAATCTTTAGTGGCTGCATTTCTTTTTTTTTAATTTGTATGCAATCTAGGGGTTCTTTTTTTATAAAAGAACAAAATGATCTATTAAGATGTAAAATAACTTACCGTCATACAGAAGTAAATGAGCAAAAATATAGAGTACATAAGTGATGTCCTTACTTTTGTTGTCAATGTAATCAATTAAAACTAACTCCAACTGCAGATGTACTATAGTGGCGACCTAGGTCATTCTCCCAATAAGCAATATAATCTATGGGTTTTCTCTAGGATTAAATTTGGGTGAAAATACAATAAAAATATGAACATAAATTAAAATGCAAATCTAACTGCTAAAAATGATACTAACCTACATGAATGCAAAGGTAATTTTGGAGTTTTTTTATGATAAAAAAACTAAAATCCGATATAAAGAAACTAATTAATAATTAATAAAGAAAATGAAATTTGATTCAACTACGTTGAATGGGAACAATTTAGGAATAAAATGAAGTTAACTTTTTTAGCCTAAATAAATTAATTAGACTAAAGGGAGATACAAGATATTGGAATTAATATATCTAATTACCTAAGTATTGCATGAAAAACCTTCACACAACACCTCTTAATCCAATAGAGAACTTATAATGGACTGAGAGTTAATTAATTAGGTCTATTAAAACTAACAACATTTAATTTGAGTAATTGTAGAAATTATATTTTAGATTATCTAATTAAATAATTTACCACTCGATTAAACAACCAAGTAATTAAAAAATCAAATTTGTAATAGATACCACAATGACAATTAAATTAATAACGAATTATAAATTTAATTGCAATGCAAGGGTTTTGAGAATATAAAATCCAACAATTGATAAAGCACAAATAGAATCTAAGTACCAATCCAATCTAGAAAATAAATGAATCTATAATTTAGAACTAGATCACATTCTTAAAAAAATACAACTCAAGATTATTTAAAACTAAATAATCCTAAGTTTTGAATTAAATAGATAAAAGAAAAATACTCCCTTGTAGTGTACAAATCATAGGCTTTAGTCTCCTCATGCTCCTCTCAAATTGTCTCCCAAAAAAGCTCACACTCCCATAAAAATATATCTTCCTTCAATCCTCCAAAAATAGCACGCCACCATGAGAGAATTTGAGAAGACTAATGAATTGTGTGGTTCTGTTGTGCGCGCACAGTAGAAGTAGGTGGATGAATGATAGGCTATGCTTAATTCATTTGTAAAGGAAGAGAAGGAGAGAAGAAAATAAACCAAGAATTTTGTGTGTCTGTGAGAGCGTGATTGAGAGCTGCGGCGTCCAGCTCCATTCATTAGCATGATAGGGGAATTTAGGAATAGGATTTGGGTCCAATAAAATTATATTAGCCCGTCAAAATTTAGCCATTTGACTCCCTTTCATTTTTAAGACAGATTCTGTACCGTATGATCTTCTAATATTCTTTTACTTATCCTATAAGAATTAAATGAGATTGTGCTTTTACATATTTAAAAATAATTACTTAATCATAATATAGGCAACTAGAATATTGACAATTTTAAATCCGATAATCTCATTATTAATTTAAATTTGTATTATTTCCCAAAAGTGGCTAATTATTCAAATATTTCTTAATTCGTCCAAGATAACATAAAATTATTTCTAAAATATAGAATAAGATGGGATAAAATATATAAAAATATTGATTTATTAATAAGTGCTGAAAAAAGTAAGCTGACTGGATGAAACTAAAATAGGGGGAACAATTTTAACAAGGATAGTACATCTTGACTCATGATTCTAAGCTATTCGGACTTTGTAATCTAATGAGGAATGAACTGTTTTTGGATGCAAATGATATTCAACTTGGAAGTAGCTTTGAAGAGTGAAGATCGGCTTATTCAAATGAGAGCCGATCTTAGGCATTACACGTAAAAGGAAGATGGATCAGCCATTCTCCTTACCCAAGAAAGCTTTTGAATAGGAGAGCCATTGAAACAAATTCTACCATGGCAACTTCGTTGGTGACCACACTTTTGCTTTACCATTATAATTGCCCTTGTGCTATCGAGATTTTGCACTGATCCAAAGAGAGTTGCTCCATTGAGCGCCCTGAAAGAAAGACCAATAACTTTCCCTTCCCCTGCTAATGCTATTACTGCTGTGCTAGTTGGAGGAGGAAGAGAAAGATCCTGAGAGGGAGTGCTTTGGAAAGCAAGGTTCGAGAATGAGATCAAACCAGCTATTTCTTTCATAACATCCTCAAGTGGGGCAAGCTTTCCTTCATAAAGAGCTATGTTTCTCTTGCGCCAAATAATGTTAACAAGGATTATTATACCATGAAGGACTTCACCTTGACCGTCCTTTTGTAGTTGAGGCATAATATCCTTTATCCATTGTGTGAACTCAGTGAAATTATTAACTGGCAAGCGTAGTGAAAGGCATCCTAACCAGAGAGCTATTGCAAAGGGGCAGTGAATGGAGAGGTGATCAATTGTTTCTTCTTGAGGACATCTGAAAAGGCACAAACCAAAAACTTTTAAATGATGCTTCTTTGGGATGTCTTGCGATGGAATTGCTTGTTTCAGAAGTTTCGAAATGAAGAGAAGATATTTGCATGACAATGAGATACTTTGTGGTGGCCCATGTAACGAGGTGTTGCAAATCAGCATAATTTGGTTTATGTTGCAGACCTCTTACTGCATACCCCTTTTAAATTGGAATCAAACTCCTTAGAATAAACCTTTGGTGCTCTTTACTCTTCAACTGTAACTAACTCTATTCTTAGAACTCATATATCAGTCACATGAGCTCAAGATCAGATTACATGGGAAGGCAATTCCACATGATCTCACACCTCTATAGACGGCTTTGTCATTAGCATGCAGAACTCTAATCTCATACACTTAACCCAGATTTCTTTCGGAAATTTCTATGATCTATCTCATTGCCATACAAATAGGCATTTAGGTATATAGCACATAACTATAGAAGAGTCTTAGTGCACATTTCAGCAATAAATCTTCACAATGAATGCTTTTTTTTTTAGCAATTTTCCCTAGGAAAGAAATACTTTCTCCTTAGCTTATTAAGATGTTAACTATTTAAAGAGTTCATCTTAATTTTAGAATGAACTATTTCTAATGTGTATCAATTTTTTTTTTCACTTATGCTCAACAATAATCAAGGGGAGAAAAGAAATGAAGGAAGATGATGATGCTGTTTAGCAAAATTGTCAAATAAGTTAGTTTAACTAACATCTTTATCATTGACATAATTAAAGTAGGTAAATGTATCTTACATTTAAAATGAAGGAAGTACTTCCTATGTTTTTAAATATAAAATCAATAAACTATTTTATTTGATTTATAAGTTAACATATAATATAATAATATATAAAATATATTATAATTAAATGGTTTATTTATAAGAAATATTGTTCAGCGGGGAAAAAAAAAAGCTCATAATGCGGTGCGTTTTGTCTGTGGTTAGAAGCAAGCGGCTAAGCCTAATCCACTTCTTCAATCTCTCCCAATCTTCTTTCCCAATTTCCTTACTACAATGACATTGTTGCAAGAAATTGCATCGTTTTAGCTTCACGAAGAACACAATCAATCCTGCACTCTCTTCCGAGTTCACAACTATGATAGCTAAATCCAATTTCATCTCCTGCAACTTCTCCACTTCACCATTCCTTGCTCTCAACAACCCAAAATTGAAGTTTATCCCACTTCAAAATCACAACCCACAACTCAGAATTCTTCCATCTAAATCAAAAGTAGCATCGCTTACTGTGTTCAAACCCCTTGAGGTTAAAACCTCGCTGTCTTCGTTTCAAGGCAAAGGTCGTATCTTTGTCTGTCATAGTTCATTGAACCGTCAGGATTTAGAAGATCCAGAATTGAAGAAAAGAAGTGAGCTTGGTGGGAATGGAAATGGTGGGGATGGAAGGGACTGGACTACGTCCATTTTGCTTTTCTTCTTGTGGGGTGGGCTCATTTACTATGTTTCCTTTCTCTCTCCAAACCAGACCCCGGTAAATTTGACTTTAATTATGTTTGTTACTTAGTGTTTTGTACAATTACATGTTGGCTGAAAATCTAGAAATATCATATATCTTCAGTGCGTATGATTCGAATACCAATTCTTTGTTACTCATTTATAGGATTTTTTTTATGAGATATGTAGTTTAAATTCATTTTTCTCATGCTTATTAGATGTTGAATTTTTATATCTCAAACTTATGTTTATCATTTTTTTTACTTTCCAGACACTGGATATGTACTTCTTGAAAAAGCTCCTGAACTTGATAGGAGATGATGGTTTTAGAATGAATGAAGTGATTGTATCATTGTGGTACCTAATGGGCTTGTGGCCCTTGGTGTATAGCATGATGCTGCTTCCTACAGGAAGAAGGTAATACTATTTCTTTCTATAACTGATGAAGTTTCGGTATCATGCATCCATTTTCCCGTGCCTTGGTGAAAATTATTAGATAAATAGATGGTATATGATTTGTCTGATTCAATTTGTTGAACCCCTTTTCAAATGATGGATTTTTCCTTCTGCTCACTCTTCTGTTTTATTTTATTGGCAAAAGTAGAACACCGGCAACCACCAATGGGTTTCAACTCCATATTCTTATTTGCCTTCTTGTTTAAGGGAAATTCAATAATATTTTCTCTTTTGATATTTATAATGAGTTTTGCTCATAAGCAGCAGTGCCACTGCAATAACAGATATCTTATTGTAGCAATGTCATCTGAAAAGTGATAAATCTCTTATTTCATATTTTTCCTATCCTGCTCAACAATTCTGGAGCTGATTGAAGCACTTCAATCTGTTGTTTTTGCAGCTCCAAAAGCAAAATTCCTGTTTGGCCCTTCCTAGTACTTTCATGTTTTGGTGGTGCATATGCTCTTCTTCCCTATTTTGTACTTTGGAAACCGCCACCACCTCTTGTTGAAGAAAGTGAGCTTAGAGCCTTGCCATTGAATGTTCTGGAGTCAAAAGTAACTGCTGGGGTGAGTGCAAATCTTCACTTGAGCTTGCAATCTAATTTATCCAGTATGACCAGTGGGCATCATTATAATCTAATTGAGTGTGCCCATGGCTATTCGGCTCAGATTCCAGCAAGAGAACCACTCACCTGGTTTTTGTTGCATGCTTAATTTGGGTGAAGACATATTAATGTTCAAAGAACCCTAATATCCATATGTGCACGTGCACAGAGGCATTTGTATATTCCTATGATGCCAGCCTCACTTCTGTGTGGATGGGGTGTTTTGACTTAAAGAATCATTTATCTTTCATTTAAAGACACACAACAAATGCAAGATCATTCAATTGATGGTTGGTGCTTTTAGGAGATGACCTAAATACCACAACCATCATTATAACCACATTCCACATTTTATGTCTAGATTGTTAACCTCTACAAAACTTATATTTGAAAAATTCATTTTAAAGTCTTAATTTTTTTTTTTTTTTTTTTTTTGTTATTGAGTATGTGACTTAACTCAATTACACTTCAGATAACACTTGCTGCAGGGGTAGCCATCATCACATATGCAGGTTTAGCTGGTGGGCCAGTATGGAAAGAATTTTTTCAGTACTTCAGGGGAAGCAAATTTGTAAGTTAATGGCCCTTTTCTTTCAACTGAAATTAGCCCCCCAAAACTACTTATGAAATGGGTGACTGCTGGTTATTTCCATAAATCCCCAAAACTAATTCAGAGGACTTGCTGATATATGGACTTAACGATCTTGAAATTGTTGTATCTTTGATTAATTCTAAAATCATGCAGTTTGATGAACGGTTACTTGTCTTTTAGAACCTGGTCATGATATGCCAAAGTTATGGTCAAACTAAACTCAGCTCATAATCACTATATTCTCATTTGAAAATTTTTACTCCATTTATGTTTATACATTAGTTTCATTTTTGGATGTTGAGATGAGGATGTTGTGATGGATGTGGTCATATAAGAAAGGATAAGATTCGAAATGATCATATATGCCAATGAGTTGGGGTGGCACCTATTAGTGAGAAAATGGTAGAAAATCGTTTGAGGTGGTTTGGACATATCCAAAGAAAGTCCTTGGATGTGCCAGTGAGAATGGTAGATCAAGTAGTCTAAAGTCCTATTAAAAGAGGAAGAGGGAGACCGTAGCGAACACTCAGTGAAATTGTAGAGTGAGATTTTTTGGTTAACAATATATCTAAAGATTTGGTTACTGATAGAGCACAATGGCGTCGTACGATTCATGTAGCTGACCCCATCTAGTGGGATAAGGCTTTGATGTTATTGTTGTATTCCTCTCATTTTTGGATCGGTACAATATCTGTTGGGTGCTAAACCAGTAACACTGGGATTTCTTGTTGCAGATTCATATTATGTCCATTGATTTTATTCTGCTTTCTTCATTTGCGCCATTTTGGGTTTACAATGATATGACTGCTCGGAAATGGTATGTTTGCTCTGCCTTTCCTTACTTTTACGTACCAAGATGGTAATTGAACAGACTTTTTATCAAGCTCAAGCATTGATGTGAAGTTCAATTTGCAGGGCTGACAAAGGTTCTTGGCTTCTTCCTCTGTCTCTGGTACCATTTCTGGGGCCGGCTTTATACGTTTTCCTTAGGCCATCGCTATCGGAAATGGCCAGTCCTGCAGCTGATGCAGAGTAAAGTCAACGTGTTAGCAGATGGAAGTGATGAATCGTTTTTTATGCTGCAAGAATTAAAGATGATAGTGAGTTTTTGAGCCTGATTCAGAAAATGAAGTATATTTTTCTACACAGTTCACGGAAGTGATCCAGCAACGTACACCACCTGAGATTTAATGCTCACCTCTGATCAAAATAGAACTTGCCTGGTTTTATGCAGTTCTTTGAGAATCTAACTGATCAAGATTTTCTCTTATATAATCTTTTTATTACTAGAGAATAAAACCAGAAGCATGTCAAATGTAGATAAAGTCTGAGTTTTGCTTCTATGAGAATATAGCATTTTTCTATAACCAAATTAATCTCAACTATATTTCAATAATCTCGACACATGGATGCATATGCATTTGGTTTATAACTTGGGGGAAAAGTAAATTACACATTCACAGGGAAGACTTTGGGGGGGGGGGGGGGGGGGGGACTTTGTTGGATGATGAGGAAAAGAAGTGAAAAAAAAGAAAGTTGAACATAAAGAAATTCCGAAGTTGATATAATTGAAATCAAAAGATAACAAAGAAACAGAGCTCCATTGTTTTATATGTGATGTATAAAAGAAAAATTTCCAATTAAATGTCTATATTCTTAATAAATTCCTTATATGGTCAAGAAACAATGTTTTATATGTGATGTATAAAAGAGAATTTTGTTAAATAACCATTACCCTTCACTCGGAAGATGATCAAAGCCACCACTTACAAATAGAAATATGAAATATTTGAAAGAGTTGAGGTATATAGTTAGCATTTAAACACTGAAAGCATTTTTCATCTCAACATGGTTTTGGGAAGTACAAAAACGTAGCAATAAACATTGAATTTCATACTCACATAGAATCATAAAGATGTTCGATAGATCATCTTACTAAAAATACTCAGAGAAAGAGAAACAGGTAATATTTATAGGATCATTTTGATTCGTAATTAGCCTTTTTGCATCAAGACTTCTTAAATAGTATAGTGAGACTTTTTTCTCATCATGTTAACCGATTTATGATCTGTTGTAATTCTCAACTTTAATGATTTTCTTAAAACAAATAAGGTTTTGAGAAAATCATTAAAGTTGAACATAAAGAAATTCCGAAGTTGATATAATTGAAATCAAAAGATAACAAAGAACCAGAGCTCCATTGTTTTATATGTGATGTATAAAAGAAAAATTTCCAATTAAATGTCTATATTCTTAATAAATTCCTTATATGGTCAAGAAACAATGTTTTATATGTGATGTATAAAAGAGAATTTTGTTAAATAACCATTACCCTTCACTCGGAAGATGATCAAAGCCACCACTTACAAATAGAAATATGAAATATTTGAAAGAGTTGAGGTATATAGTTAGCATTTAAACACTGAAAGCATTTTTCATCTCAACATGGTTTTGGGAAGTACAAAAACGTAGCAATAAACATTGAATTTCATACTCACATAGAATCATAAAGATGTTCGATAGATCATCTTACTAAAAATACTCAGAGAAAGAGAAACATGTAATATTTATAGGATCATTTTGATTCGTAATTAGCCTTTTTGCATCAAGACTTCTTAAATAGTATAGTGAGACTTTTTTCTCATCATGTTAACCGATTTAGGATCTGTTGTAATTCTCAACTTTAATGATTTTCTTAAAACAAATAAGGTTTTGAGAAAATCATTAAAGTTGAACATAAAGAAATTCCGAAGTTGATATAATTGAAATCAAAAGATAACAAAGAACCAGAGCTCCATTGTTTTATATGTGATGTATAAAAGAAAAATTTCCAATTAAATGTCTATATTCTTAATAAATTCCTTATATGGTCAAGAAACAATGTTTTATATGTGATGTATAAAAGAGAATTTTGTTAAATAACCATTACCCTTCACTCGGAAGATGATCAAAGCCACCACTTACAAATAGAAATATGAAATATTTGAAAGAGTTGAGGTATATAGTTAGCATTTAAACACTGAAAGCATTTTTCATCTCAACATGGTTTTGGGAAGTACCAAAACGAAGCAATAAACATTGAATTTCATACTCACATAGAATCATAAAGATGTTCGATAGATCATCTTACTAAAAATACTCAGAGAAAGAGAAACAGGTAATATTTACAGGATCATTTTGATTCGTAATTAGCCTTTTTGCATCAAGACTTCTTAAATAGTATAGTGGGACTTTTTTCTCATCATGTTAACCGATTTATGATCTGTTGTAATTCTCAACTTTAATGATTTTCTTAAAACAAATAAGGTTTTGAGGGATTATGTTTTTTTTAAAAAAAAAATTAGGATATATGTGTGTTTTTTATTAAGAAAAATCTAAGTCAAAATATATGCTTATGATATTTTTTTAAAGAATTCTCTCTTGATGAAAAAAAAATGCCAATTCTATTTAATCAAAATCCAGTTTTTTTTTTCTAAAATCAAAATCAAAATTCAGGTTGAAAACAATTTAAAGACAAATTCATATTCATATTAATTTCATATTCTCTCAAGTCTCATCCAAATCAGGTAAATAAAAAGGGAAAAAAAAAAAAAAATCTCTCCTTGAAGCTGCCATCATCGAGCTCGCTCCCCCAGCGGTCAAGCTACAAATAATCAAATTCTCAACAAACTGGATTTTGATTAAATAGAATTGAGGTATATAGTTAGCATTTAAACACTGAAAGCATTTTTCATCTCAACATGGTTTTGGGAAGTACCAAAACGAAGCAATAAACATTGAATTTCATACTCACATAGAATCATAAAGATGTTCGATAGATCATCTTACTAAAAATACTCAGAGAAAGAGAAACAGGTAATATTTACAGTATCCTTTTGATTCGTAATTAGCCTTTTTGCATCAAGACTTCTTAAATAGTATAGTGGGACTTTTTTCTCATCATGTTAACCGATTTATGATCTGTTGTAATTCTCAACTTTAATGATTTTCTTAAAACAAATAAGGTTTTGAGGGATTATGTTTTTTTTAAAAAAAAAAAATTAGGATATATGTGTGTTTTTTATTAAGAAAAATCTAAGTCAAAATATATGCTTATGATATTTTTTTAAAGAATTCTCTCTTGATGAAAAAAAAATGCCAATTCTATTTAATCAAAATCCAGTTTTTTTTTCTAAAATCAAAATCAAAATTCAGGTTGAAAACAATTTAAAGACAAATTCATATTCATATTAATTTCATATTCTCTCAAGTCTCATCCAAATCAGGTAAATAAAAAGGGAAAAAAAAAAAAAAAAAAATCTCTCCTTGAAGCTGCCATCATCGAGCTCGCTCCCCCAGCGGTCAAGCTACAAATAATCAAATTCCGGCGACTCTCCTAACTTGAGAACGAACCAAATTCAGGTTAACCAATCGCATTCTGGCCTTGTCAGATTGGATACCTTCACCCCTTTTCTTCCGCCGACCTTGTTCCTGTGCTCCGCCTCAGATTTTGAAATCTATTCTTCTGGTAATTAAGTTTATTGTTTTCATGTATTCATATATAGGAGTAGTTGCTCTTGAAGTGAATTTCGCTTTTGTTGTTCTGGGGTGTTTTGCTTTACCTTTGTTCAGTGTAAAGTTGAAATTTTTATGCTCTATTTGTATTCTACCTAAACTATGTATCTCAAATCTGCATTACCCGTGTTGATTTATTACAAATGCATATTCTTGTCCATGATTTATAGTCTAGTATTGTGTGGAATGTTATGCAGTCACTTCATGGTACGCGAATTTCTTCTGCTAAAATAATACGAGGAATTTTTATTTTACAGGCTTTGGTGTACTCTATCTAATAAGAGAATGTTTTCTGGGGTAAAATTCATTCCGCGTGATCAGGTCAATAAGGTAGACATATTTCTGCCATAATCATATGTTTTTACTAATATATATTTGTGTGTGATGAGGATGATGAGAAGCAAGTCTGAACTGAAAACCTGCTTATATCTGTACCATGACAGGATGAGAACTTGGATTCTTCATTAAAAGAGAGGAACAAATCTGATGCTAGAAAGAAAAAGAGTAAAAATAAAAGGAAGAGTTCTAAATATGGCTCTTCAGATGACGAGAGTCTTGAAAAGATCAAAAGGGGTTCTCGAAAGAAGAAGTGGTACTCATCAGAAGAAGATTCTTCATCAGACACATCAGAAAGTGAAAGTTCACAGGACAGAAAGAAGCGTAAGAAGAAGACACAAAAGAGGACTGATGATAATTGGTCAGATGACTCTGCACCAGATTCAGTTAGTGAGAAGGAAATTGCAAGAAAAGAAATGGGATTAGAGTGGATGCTTCGGTCAGAAAATAAGAGGCCTGCAGAACCAGTAGAAGAATTAGAAGAGGAACCCTCAGTTGAGGAGGTATGTCTTAGTTGGAGAAGATTTTACTCACTTCAGTCCTTAAAACACTGATGTATCCTATACAACTGTAACAAAAGAAAGGATAATGCATGCGTATAGAACCTTGATATCTTATTGGCTCTTAATAATTTTTAGTCGTACATCTACAACCTTAGACCTAATTTTGTGTGAGAAGTTCTTACTGTCCAATGATGTTCCTCACATAAGGATAGTCTTTTGACCATGATATCTTTATTGAAAATTGATATTTCTTCTGCTTGTGACTATCTAACTGACTTGTTTATTACCATATGTTGTTGGCCCAAGTGATGTATGAGTGGGTCATGTTTAATTTTCCACTGTCGATACTTCAAGTAGATTGTTGCACATTCTATCAGTCTAAAATGTGCCTTTATTTTAAATTTTGTCTCGATCTTTTAACCCATATAGTAGCCAGTGTTTGCTTCTTTTTTCTGGTACAAAGTAGACAGTGTTTGCTAATTATACAATTCCCCCTTCAGACAAAGACTACAAATCCCAAGGAATTGAACCCATATTTGAGAGATAATGGAAGTGGTTACCCAGAAGATAGTGATGGGGTTAAAGCTGGTGCAGACAAACTCTTATCTTCTTCCCTTGTTGGGGATGGTGGAGCCAGTTGGAGGCTTAAAGCATTGAAACGGGCACAAGAGCAAGCAGCTCGGGAGGGAAGGAGGCTTGATGAGGTAGTGTGTGCTACCTCTCAGATATGCTTTAAGTTCTTCTTTCATATTTTGCCCCTAATTATTTTTATGCATTTGGATAAATATAGGTTGTGGGAGAAAGATGGGGTTCACTTGGTGGTTTGACTACATCTTTGGCGTCTCGTGCAGCGGCCCCATCTCGTTCCCATTTGCGCGCCATAAATAACAGGAGGAGAGGGCTGACTAAAGAAGAATCACTAGATTCAGATAATCATGGAAAGGACACTAAAAGGGTAAGTTGGACGTCATTGAGAAAAAATTACCATTACTATATTGTTAGTTATTTTTTCTTTAATTTTTATGCTGATGAATCAACATTATATTTTATGGAATTCACTTGTCAATTCTTGTAGACCTTACTGAATTTGATTGATAAAATTCTGGCAGGATTACTTGAAGGATGTATCTGTTCGGCACCGAGAAATGAGGGCACCTAAAATTCAAGATTCTTTATCCTGGGGTAAGCATAAAAGTAAAGCTGCTGCAGCTGAGGATGCTAGGATTATTTCTGCAGCAGCATCTAGCATAAACAAGTTTGCAGACGATGGTAGCTTTATGAATGAGTTTCTTTCCAAGAAGAAAGATGATGTTGATGGACATGTTCAGGAAAATATCAAGGTGGAAAAGTCTTCATCAGATGTTGATAGACCTGCCCAGATGAGTGCAAATATTAAAGAGCAAGAGCCACATGCACCAGGCCTTGGGGTAAAACAATGAAAAATAACACTCTTGGATTCATTTTTCCTCAATGCAACTCTCTTATTTGTAACCTTGGAGTTTATTGTTGATGAATGCTTATGAATGTAGTAGTATTACTGTGAGGGAGGATTAAAACATTGTTAATGTTGTATTTCCTAGGTGGAATGGGGTAGCTGTATTTTGTGCCTTTATTGTGAGTCCAGGAAGTTTTCTCTTTATAATTTGAGTTAGGTAATGATGGTTTGTCTTGGTTTCTGACAATATCTTGAATTTTTGATGATTTAGAGTATTTTCAGTGGTAATAAATTCTTGTGAAGTTGTGAGGAAGAAAAGATTTTTTTTAATCATAGATTGTTACCAGGCCCTTAGATCTAATTTGGCTCAGTATCACAGTGTATGATATTTTTTAGTTTTCAGCTCATTTATGTTCAAGGATGTCCTTTTATAGAAATTCAAAGGGGGTGGAGTAACTATGCTCTTTTTTTTTTTTTTCATTTTTATTGATGTTTAAGGTTGTTAGTTGTTTTTGTTTCTTCTGTGTCTTTGCTAAGGTGCTTATCGTGTTCCCCTCTTTTTTGTTATCTTTTTTTCTGCTCTCTGATAGTTTTTATTATTTTATGCTAATAACGTAGGATGGGATGAGTGCAAACCAGTTGGCAGCTAAGGCTATGCAGCTACGTTTAAAGGGAAAGCATGAAGAAGCTGAGAAATTATTGGTATGTTGAGAAAATGTTTCCTCTATTCTAAACTTTATTTATATTTCAGGTTAAGCTCTATTATTTCTTACATCAATGGTGCACTTATCTTATTTAGTTTATAGGGTGCATGTATTCTACAGTGGCTTTAATTCTAGTGAATTCATTAATTTGTATCTTTTGAACTTATCAAATAGAGCAATGATAGTCATTTCTAACAATTTTTTTCAGTTAAGGTTATGGTTGTTTGTGTGGAAAAATGTTTCTTCTACTAAGAGAATATGACTTCTAGATGCCCTGCTAAATCTTTGGTATAATTTCCCCTCAGAATGAGAACAAAAAAGGGCCTAAGCCTTGAATTTTCTAGAATGTTGGTCCTCTTGATCTTCTTTTATCTAGGCTAGAACTAGACTTGATTGTTAGGCATGTTTGGAATATTATCCACAAAAGAAAAAGAAAAAGAAGTAGACTTGGATTGGTGCAGGATTCATTGCAAGGATGAATGTTTTATTTGTTCTTGAAATTTGGAGTGAGAACAAAATTATTATTCTCAGTGGAACTTAGGTCCTGAGGAAAATTAAACCCAGACCAGCCTTGGTACCTTCATTTAGTGATATCACAAACTCTTAATGCTGATAAGGTTTGATGTTTATGAGACTTCCAGACAATGAAGATCCAAGAATGCTAATTCTTTGACATTTCCCCTTACTTTTGAAGTAGTCTAGCTTTCTAACAGTCATCCTTTTTTCTGTTGTCAGTCTTCTTGCACTGTTTGCAATGGTATTTTTGTGATTTTTTGTTGGGATAATTTTTGTTAACAATATATGATGTCTTTTCAAGCAGTATTTGTGGGAGAGAGCATGGAATTATTTGCTTGGTCCTTTTTTTCTGCTTATTATTTTTTTCTCTGAATAATGTCATGAAGTCATCTGCAACATATCCTTTAGGTTTGGCTATAATTTGAATATTTGTTTCTTTTTTTCTGGTTTTCTTTTGTCTTATTTATGGGCAGCAAGAGGCTAAGAGCATGACCGCGAAGCATGGCAATCAAGGTCATGTAAGCAGGCCAAGAACCGATGGAAGTTCAAGCGGGTACTTCCATTTTTCGGAACTCTTTTTTAGTTGAGTCTATTTCTATCTTGTAATTCCCTTGATTCTGAATATGCTTGATTTAGCCACTTCTGACGTGCCATGTGGCCAAGGTGCAATTTCTTAAATAGTTTCAGAACATAAACTCTTTTTCCATTGAATCTATTTCTATCTTCTAATTCCCTTGATTTTGAATATGTTTGATTTAGCCACTTCTGCCATGTGGCTTTGGTGCATTCTTAAATAGTTTCAGAACATATGCTAATTTTTCTTGTATAATAGTTTGTCTCTGTTTCTTTATTCTTTCTTCTATTTGAGTTATTAAAAATTGCTCTATATTCTTGTCCTTGTTTGCGCAATAACTGTTTGTTTCTTGTGAATTGCCATTGTTCTTAAAATTGCTATTTTGACACTTCCCATCTTCTATAAGATATGCCAAGCAGAGCATATCCTTTCAGCAGAAAAAGGGGGAGGATGATGCTGATATGAATCTTGCTCGCAAGATTATGCAGAACAAGCAATTTAAAATTTCTAGTCGAGCAGATGATGAGTATGACTTTGATGATGGTGAAAGTAGAAAGAAGCGAAAGAAGAGAGACAATGATGATCATAAGATGGCCCAAAAGAACACTCATGCAAAGCGGATTTTGACCCAGCAAGAGCGTTGCCTGTTTTGTTTAGAGAATCCGAATCGTCCTATGCATCTTGTTGTTTCAATAGCAAGTTACACATATTTGATGTTGCCTAAGTGGCAGCCTGTGGTGCCTGGCCATTGTTGCATTTTACCCATTCAGGTGAGCTTACTTTTATTGTCAGTATCTTATTGGTGTTTCAACCAACCTAAAGCATCATGAGCTTCTATGCTAGAAACAATTGCCTGAAATATGACTGAATGTCATTATACCTTTTTTAAGTAAGCAGGGGATGCCTTAATACTGAAATAATGACTTTTTGGCATTTCACTTAATGACCTAGATAACTCGGAAAGGGTGGACAATTAGCTAGAGCAGCGTGTGCTGTAGCGAAACTAATTATAAAAGAGGGGAAATTGGCCACAATAAAATATTTTTCTATGTATGATAAAAGAAATTGTTTATTTCATAAAAAAGGCATCTGAAGCAAAATGGTCGCAGTTAAAGTTTTGCACTAACCTTAATTGAGATAGTGAGGAAGGAGGAATGTCTTGGATAATATTTTGGTCACAGGGACTATAATTTATTCAGCATTTGCTCAAGGCTTTCGTAATTTTACGTAGTACCACTGCTTGTCTTTGGAAATTCAAAGCAACGTAGAGGTATAAATTTGACGTTTATTTGTCTTTTTTGGTTATCATAGATGTGACATTAATTGAATTATGTTAAACTTAGTTTTGAGCATTGTGGATCTTTACAGTAAGGCACCGGTATTGTAATTACTATTAATATTAATATCAATATTTACCTTTCAACTCTTAAAATTTTGTGCCTATCTGCTACCTGTTACTTTACAGCATGAATCAGCTACCAGAACTGTGGATGACAATGTGTGGACTGAAATTCGGAACTTTAAGAAATGCCTCATTATGATGTTTGCAAAGCAAGAGAAGGAGGTGGTTTTTCTTGAAACGGTGATGGGATTGGCTCAACAACGTCGTCATTGTATGATTGAATGCATTCCTTTACCCCAAGATATTGCCAAAGAGGCTCCCTTATACTTTAAGAAGGTTAGATTTCAAACCACATCTTCTTTGTCTAGTACTATATATTGACACCTCATCATCTCTGTTGCATTTATTTTGTCCCTTGGTTTTTCGCTGCTATTACTGACACTGAATTCTATTTACCATTTCATTGACACTTGAAACGGCGTTATTTTGTTCAATGCTCATAACCTATATTTATGCATATTGATTTTGTGCATACAACTACCTCTGGTTTTAAATATAAAATCTAGTTGATTAATTTGAGGAGATTAAGCTTTATAAATTACTTAATTATAAAATGTTACATAATCTTTCTAAAATACTTATATGTATTATATATCAACTGATGAAAGTTAATTCGGAGAAAAATGATAAATACCTCTACTTTAAAGTGATTTATTTAGCTTCCCCAACTTTCCCAAATTAGTGAACTGACCAGGGGTAGTTTATAATTTGATTCATCTTTATTTTGAAATATTATTATTTTCAAAATTTTCAACTCATTGCCACTCCTAAAATTGATGCCATCACAGGCAATTGATGAAGCTGAAGATGAATGGAGCCAGCACAATGCCAAGAAGCTCATCGACACAAGTCAAAAGGGATTGAGGAATTCTATTCCTAAGCATTTCCCTTACTTCCACGTTGAGTTTGGACTGAACAAGGGTTTTGTGCATGTAATTGATGATGAAAAGCAGTTCAACACTAACCTTGGCCTTAATGTCATCAGAGGAATGCTGCATCTGGCGGAGGAAGACATGTACCGGCGCCGTCGTTATGAGGCGGTGGACGTGCAAAAAGAAGCAGTTGCCAGCTTTTTAAAAGAGTGGGGACCGTTTGACTGGACAAAGCAGCTTCATGAAGGATGATTATGCCCATACTTTAGTGTTTCTAACTTAATTTAACTTGTAGATATTTGTAAAAAATTACTTATTGCAGTGAGTAAAAAACAATTTTAGCTACCAAACCAAATGTTTGGATTGACTAGTTGTAGGTTGTTTCTACTTAACTTGCGTGTGCAATTGCAGCGAAATCCACTATAGGATGGATTGATTTTGTTTTGGCTATGCTAGAAGAGTTTGATGGAATCATGTAACAGACCAAAAAAAAAAATGCTAAATTTTAATTATAATAAAAAGGGGTGAAATTTTGTTTCGAAGAATACCATGAATCCTTTTAGATACTTATCTAGCTTGAATCCAATATGGTCTTATAAGCAACCCGACATAATCCCATGTTTTTTATACTCTATGATGATAAACTTTCAATGATGTTTATGCAAAAATATATTGTATAAGGTTATGGTACTCATGAAATCTCGTCAGTCTTTCAATCTTAGTGTGGGTAAAAAGTGACCTCTACTATCGGACTTAACAAGAGTTTAAATGGTAGGGTGACATTTTCGTTCTCACTTCTGTTATTATCATGGTATATTTTACCCTTGTCTTTCCTTCTAACGTGTTTGGGAAGCAAATCCATAAATTTATTTTTCATCTGTGACCTGTCAATTTTGTATTCATTTCCTGATTAGTTGTGTTCAACAATTAAGTGATTTTCTTTTTATTTTTTTATTTGATTCGTAGGGTGACATTTTCGTTCTCACTTCTGTTATTATCATAGTATATTTTACCCTTGTCTTTCCTTCTAACGTGTTTGGGAAGCAAATCCATAAATTTATTTTTCATCTGTGACCTGTCAATTTTGTATTCATTTCCTGATTAGTTGTGTTCAACAATTAAGTGATTTTCTTTTTATTTTTTTATTTGATTCCTCTTATTTTTAACATTCTTCCCTCCCTATCTTTCATTTAAAAGTTACACATCTTCAGGTGTACACACGTATGTGTGTGTATTTATATTTGGATCTATAATGTATAAAAATAGATTACATGTATGTAGGAAGAGTATATGAATAATATATGAGATATGTAAGAAATAAAGTCTGATATGAACATGTGAAATATATGGCAAGTGGTATATATATTATACAAGTGGGATGGTTATCCCCCTCACAAAGGTTGATTGTCATTACGAAACTTTATGTCTTGTTGAAATAAAGAGTTGAAAAAACATCTAATCTTGTTAGTATTTTCAACTAATTATTTGAACATTATTACATTTATTTGATTCAATAAAAACACTGTGCAAAAAGTTCTAGTGCATACTGCATAGTGCATTTTTGTTTCACTCACGTGTACATTGTTATTTATACTTCCATCGAGTTAGTGGTACATTCACCCTCTTTTTTTTACATTTTTTTCTCAGATGATGTAGTTAGTGTATTCCATGACATCATAACTTCTAAAGCAGTGTCGGGCTTTGAGTTTTGTGTTGTAAATAGGAGCTAAATTTATTTTTGTTTGTTGTATTGAACTGTGAAAATGCTTTTTTGTAAGTTATGTTTAAGGCTTCGTAAGTTAGGTAGGATTGTTTGCCAATCTACACGCTGTTCGGGTCATGACATTTGAAGTTGGGTTTTGCAACTAATTTACTCCATCCGTTCTTAAATATAAGACATATTTTAATTTGATTAGATTAAAAATGTTAGTTAACTTAGTTAAAATGGTATGATATTACCAAAAAAAACCTAATCACCTACCTTAATTCCCACTCTCCCTCTTTTATTTGTTTCTTATTGAGGAGAATCAATAGGGATATTTTAAGGGAAAGTTGAGAAAAAATAGAAAGAGATCTTATATTTAAGAACAAATTTCCCTCCCTAAGTAGGTCCTATATTTAGAAACGAAGGGAGTATAATATTTATGATATCTCCCAACCTCATCCTCCACCGTTGGAACCCTCTCTCTCGTCATCTGCATTAAGAAAACATAATTGCACAGCATTTATGCAAATTTGTCACCTAATTCCCAAGTGTTTTATAAAAACTTGATACTTGGCACATGAATATGCCAGTTTAACTGCTTTGTTAATAGAATTGATAATTCCATCATTAATAGCTCAATAAATCTTAGAGCTCCCTTTCAAGTCATTTGTTTTTATTTGTATTTGAGGTTGGCATCCTCATAAGGTTATTTGGTGTTGGTTTTCTGAAGATGCGGTTAAACCCAAATCAACAAGCCCACCACAACAATCCCACATTAATAAATCTGATACAAAAAATTTATTAAATAATTTCATTCATTATATATAAATATAATTCAGTGTGAATTCACGCTACATCAAAATAATTCTTCTGGCTAATTAAATCATTATAGTTCATGAATCAAAAATAATTTCATTTTATTAGATGAATCCGGTTTACCATATCATTTGTGGTCTTACCAATCACAAATAAACAACTCAAAAATATTTTAACGTGATTTGAAAAACTTTAATATAATATGACAAATTTTGTGAAAAAATGAGACTCTTACGTTTCAGGGGAAAAACCAAAAAACATGCCAAATCATATTAAAATATCTCTAGGACGTTTATTTGTGATTAGTTAAATCACAAATAGCATGCAATTGGCAAATCATGACGTAATTTTCTCACACGCAGTATTTTGCCCAATGCTCCCACATAATATATGCTCATCCATTTTGTGGTTACCATATGTAATTTGATTCATGTTTTTTTTTTATATATTAACTAACTACTTTAGTATGGGGGTTTATGGTTTTCCCTTTCAACATAAGTGTCTCTTCTACTACTCGAACTTGAGACCTCAATGATTTAGTAGAGCCTTATACAACTAAACTAACTATATGTGTTGGTGATTCATGTTTATTTTGATATATATATATATATATGCATATGTATGTATGTATAACTCATTATTTTAAAAATTGTCAACTCATTATCGCTCCATAAAATTGATATCATGTCAAGCAATTGATGAAGCGAAAGATGAGTAGAGCCAACACAATGCAAAGAGGCTTATTGATACAAGTCTAAAAGCAATGAGGAACTAAATTCCTAAGCATTTCCCATACCCACCTTTTTTTATCAACTCACCTACATTTCACTTGTAGATATTTCTAAGTAATATTTATTGTAGCTAATCATAGTTGTTATGCTTTCTTTTTTAAGGTCTTATGTGTTAGAGAAAGCCATTTGTTTGCTTGTACTACATTAAGAAATTATTCCAATCAACTACAAGAATGATGAATTAATACCTTTTCCCTTTATGTTATATCAACATAGCTTGAACTAGAGGTGATGATTTGGGAAACAGCCAAACTGATGAATAGCTCATTATGATGGAGGGATTAGAGTGACGGTGGAGGTATCATGTGGAGGGTTAAAGTGGAATTAGCTTCCCTATTTCCCTACTCATCATGTGAAACTGAATTCTATACTTATTAAAAAGATGAGTGGAGAAAGTGAAACATATATAACATGGTTATAAGAACCGGACTGAGCCGGACGGTCCGACCTCGACTGCTCCATAGGTCGGTTCGGATTTTAAGGTCTGACCGTTTATATCATTATGATGGAGGGATTAGAGTGACGGTGGAGGTATCATGTGGAGGGTTAAAGTGGAATTAGCTTCCCTATTTCCCTACTCATCATGTGAAACTGAATTCTATACTTATTAAAAAGATGAGTGGAGAAAGTGAAACATATATAACATGGTTATAAGAACCGGACTGAGCCGGACGGTCCGACCTCGACTGCTCCATAGGTCGGTTCGGATTTTAAGGTCTGACCGTTTATAGTGTTAAGCCGGATCAAGCCGTTTTCAACCGGACATTGGACCGGGAACCAGAGTTAAATCGGGAACCGGAGCGGTTTTATAAAAACCGGGCGGTCCAATCTGAAACAAAAGAAAGATGAAAAGGATATAAAATCAAGCCCAAAAAAAACCCAAGTTCTTAAAAAAGAAAGCCAAATTACATCCCCAAATTCATTAGCTTCATATCTTTCTCCCAAATTAAAAACCCCAACGGCCATTTGAAAATCTTAGGGCTGTGAAATTTGATCTCCAAAACTCCAACCAATTGGTGAACATCATCTCTCTCACCATTCCTCTATTGTTGATGTTTAATGTCTCTTCTAAGCTTTTATTCTATATTTAGCACTTATTGTCTTTCGACATTTTACATTTCTTTTGAAATTTTTATCAGTGGTATATTTTATCTCTTACCTTTTGCATAACAGAAATTGCTTATGTTTCCAACTTCCTAGTTCTTCCATCCCGACAAAAATTTCTGCAACTGTGATGCTCAAATGGTCCTATACACCTTCTTTGTTTTGCTTAGCTAAAGATAAGAATGATTTGTTTTCTAAGTCTCTAATGGTTATATATTTCTTGGTCAATGGTCTTTCATTAAAAATTAAGAGGTAAATGGACCATAATTTGTTTATATGTAATTTACATTTAAAAATCATATATTTTTTCCTTAATTATTACGTCATCGGTCCGACCTTCGGTCCGACCGATTCGACTATGAGAACCGTGACCCGATGCCCTCTCCGGCTCACCTTCCGGTCCGGTTTTTACAACATTGATATATAGACAATTTATATTTCATTTAGACAATATAAATTTGATTTTAGAGTATGTTTCCATTAAAATATTTTTATAGTACTTTTAAAAAATTAAATATAGACTGTCTAGATGAGTTAGAAGGTCTAAATATGTTTATCTCCCTCTACTAATCTTGAGATATTGTTTAAGGTATTTTGTGATGTAATTTTGCTCTTAGTATTTTTTAAGGAGTAATTTTACCTTCTAAACATTTTTTCATGAATTATTTTAAACTTGCCGTCATCTTTCTAAAACGCACTTTAAATAGTGCATCCAATACTCTAAATTAATTATTTTTAGTAGTATCCAATATCTTAAAATAGTGATTTCAGTGCAATTTTGGGCTTAAGCGTTGAAGTACTTCGTGAGTTAATTTTTTGTATCACTCATCCTACATATTTTTAGTATTTATCTTCCACACTATTAATTCTCATTTTTAACCCTTTTTATAATATGATTTCCAATTCCTAACGGGAGTACCCTACTAATCTTTAATGTTTTCAAGCATAAGCTTTAGTTATTTTTAACATTGGGAATAGCTTTCCACTCTGTCCAGTAATCATCTATGTTTTTAATACTGAAAAATAATTAAAGATTTTGGTTGAATACATGAAACATAAGTCTAAAAAATGTTTGAGATGCACTTCTCCTTGAAACATTGAACAACTTATTATTAAAAATGTTAAAGATGAGTACTAAAAATTTGATAATAAATTATTAAACAAATTAATTCATAAAACAGTAACATTATACCAAAACATTACTTTAGCATGTGGAACTCTACCAAAAAAGATACTTTAAAATATTGAATGTAGGTACTAAACTTTTTGAAGAGTTCTTTTTTTCCCAAATTGGTGATAACGTGTTGCGGAAGTATTGGTAAAACCAAAAGCATCCAGATGTAAAACCAAAAGAAACTGTATTATTGGCCTGCTTTATCTGTTCAGCACTAAGATATTAAATGAGTATTATTCTTTTAATCCTATTTATAAGTCACTTTAACATGGTTCACGAACTTCATACAAACTAATAAATATCTTAAATTTTATTAGCTCTATTTTAAAATTTAATAATATTTCAACTTTAACCCTATTTAATATTCATTGTACCACATAAGAACAAAGTAAACATAATAAGTAAATGGTAAAATTAAAAGAGTATATTAAGTTAAAAAAACTTAATGAAATGAGGTATAAATGTGACCAAACAAAACTTTCCATTTTACCCAAATAAATAGGACAAGAGAAGTTAAGTTAATCTGCAGAAAGCAAAGGCTATGCCACTGTCACATACCTGTCTTAGATGAGATTGCATTTAAGAGAAGATGTAAACAAAAAAGAAAAAGAAAAAAACATTAGAAAAGTGGTCTTCCCTCCTCCAGTGTAGACTCATGGGTTTGCTTGATCTAACACCATATTTTGTACAAGCTTGACCCTAAAATTTATTGGGTATAAATTGGCTAACATATCGCTAGACACCGTTTTTTTTTTTTTTAAATTTAGACATTTGAATCGAATTTTTTTAAGGGAGTATCAAAAATTAGTGGCCAAATTGTCGAAGGTTGTTTCTAATAAGAAGATGGATATGTATTAAAAAAAAACTTTTGATTCTTCTTATTGTTATATCAAAATTAAACTTGTTTTGTTTTCTAGGGTGTATCTAAATCACATTGGACTTGCAGCCAATCCCTTACAAAGCTTAGAATGAAGAAGGACATAAATCATTCTCTATGTCAATACTCTCTCTAGTCCTAAATATAAGACATATTTAGGGATGTAAACATGTTATTAAATCTAAGACATCTTTCTATTTTTCACAAATTTTTTTAAATTGTCTCTATTGATAATAATCAATAATAAATAAATAAGAGAGGGTGGGTGGGGATAAAGACAACTAGTTTGGGGTAATTGGTAATATTATATGGTTTTACCCTTTTTATGAATGCCTTTTTTTTTATAAAAAAAACATTGATTATGAATGCCTTTTTCTCTTGTTCCATTTGGTTCATTTTAGAAATCCAAAATAACTCATAGTTATTGTTTGGGATAAGGGTCAAATTTGCACTGGAAGTTTAAGCAAAGAACCACTGAGTGTCTTGAAGCTTTTTTGGGATCAATTTTACTTTGAAAGTATACAAAATATATCAATGTTGCCCCCATGTCTTACATGTCTTGCCACTTTATCATCCCTATCAAACTTATTATATGAGGTGGCATGCCACCTCATCATCTTCTCCCTCCCTCCCTTGTTCAATCTTTCTGGAACCCACAACCATGGAGTCTGTGAAATTCACCTTGGCTGACCTCCTCAACCCTTGCCATTCTCCTCTCAGTCCAGAAAACTAATAATGGATGGGTTGTTTGGGATTCTGAGAAGACTAATATAGGAGAATGGCAGGGGTTTTGAGGTGGTCAGGGGAGGTGAGTTTCAAGGGTTCCATAAAGATTGAACATGGGAGGGAGGGAAAAGATGCTGAGGTGGCAACCCACCTCATATAATAAACTTGACATGGATGATAAAGTGGCAAGATATGTAGGATATGGGGCAACATTGATATATTTTGTATACTTTCGGGACAAAATTGATCCCAAAAAAACTTCCGGACACTCAGTAATCTTTGGCTAAAACTTCCGGGGCAAATTCGACCTTTATCCCTCATTGTTTTTGTTTTGGGTGTGTGGGCCATGTCTTGAGAGGCTATTGGATTAGGATTTTTTTTTTTTTTGGTCTGAAATATTGGATTAGGATTTTACCATCCCTACTCTTCTATAAATACTACACGCATTGTATCTCATCTTCACAGGCTCACATCCTACTTCTATCATCGTTCAGATTACAAAATAGGTCACTATTCAAAAACGCTCTGATCCTTTATCATCTTCCTAATCAAGGAAATCATAGTTGAGAATGGTGGTCCTACTCAAAAGAGACCTTTCTCTCCACTGTGTTTCCTTGATTACTGAGATGTACTGGATCATCCATCATCTTCCTCAACAATGTCTCATAGGTTTCTCTATTCATTCATCAGATCTTCTTGGTTTTTGTCTTCATCTCTTCTTTCTTTTTTGCAGAGATATATTGGAGTTCATATGATGTTTTAAATTAATCCTCATTTTAGTTTTAGTTTTGAACCCTCTTCATAAAGAGGTTTTGATCTAGGCAAAATGGTATTATAGGTAATTATGCTTTTACTTAATATAAATGAAGATTGATATATAGATTAAATACTCTTCCCGTAAAATTATGATTTGAGTGATTATAACAAAAAACGAGTACAAATTTGATGAGTAAATTATTGTGTTAGACGCAATAGACCACTAACCAAGAAGAGTCACCAGATTGAGAAAATCAATACATGAATTTAGTGTTCCACTCTTTCTATTTCTTGCAATGTTCAAAACGCCGAACCATTTAAATTAGTCCACATTTTAGTTTGGAACCCTCTTCATATGTGAGGTTTTGATTCAGACTTAAATGAGGAGCATAAAATTTTAACTTGAGGGATAGTATTAGTCAAAAGGAGTACAAATTTGATGATTAAATATTGTATTTGGCCCAATAGACCACTTACCAAGAAAAGTCACCAGACTCAGAAAATCATTGCATGAATTTAGTGTTCATCTCTTTCTATCTCTTGTAATCATTTCGGATTTTCAACTGAGTTTTCATCCATACAAAACTATTTTAAGCTTGCCTATTTTCTAGAGCCCGAACCATGCACAAATATGTACGAAAACAAAAAATGAATCATTTAATTCAATCAAATCTATATGTAGGTAAAGATAAAAAAGAAAAAGAAGGCGTTCATGAGGTATATCTCCAGATCTGCGATGAAGCGAAAGAAAATAGTAGTAGATATGGTTTTGACTTTTGATATTTAAAGGTTAAAATAATTTAGAGTGGTGGAAGCATGGTTGTTAAACTTGAACCGGACTCGCCGAGTTGGCTCGGTTTTCATCGACATGTGATGGAAATATTTATAATTAAATGAGGGAGAGAGAGACAACATACCAAACGGATCCATGTTCGGATCCGGGTCAAACCTCCGGAGCTCCATAATTGGTTCTTGAAGAACCCACGCAAAATTCAGACTACTGGAGAAACCAGAGTCCAAACATGTGGCACAGCAGAGCACCACACAAGAAAGAATATAGAGAGAATGAGAGAGTCGGAAAACTCAACAACTTGTGTGTTTTAGAACTGAAGGGGAGGCTTCTATTTACAGAAGAAGGCTGGGGATATTTTGGGAATACAAAATATCCACTACTACTACTCATAGCTTAGTCAGCAATCCTCGCCTCTCTTATCTGACCAATCAGATAATTGAATAATTAATTAATCAATTAATTACTCATGGCTGAGTCAGCAATCCAAACCTTGTCCGTTTGACCAATCATATTAATTAAACACTTAATTAATAAATTGGTTGGGAATTACTGAGTCAGCAATCCACAACTTTCTCATTCGACCAATCATATTAATTAATCAATTAATTAATAAATCAATTGAAAATACTCATATTTCCCAATTAATTAATCCAACCCATCAAGGGCGGATCTAAGCCCAAAATTCCAACAACATGGATTTCCAAGCCAGTCGCCCTGCCTTTCGGACTGATAGATATGCGAGCAATATTGGTACTCACCGGGGATCAGAAAGCATTGGGTGATATCTGGAGAGAGGAAAACGAACCACATCTTATTGGGAGAGGGGACACAGTAAATTCAAAATGATGTGTTGTAATCAGTGAACAAAAAACCGGACCGGACCGGCCGGTTCAACCGTGAATCGGCCATTGGTCCGGTCCGGTTGGCACCAAAAAACCGGAGAGCCTTTGACCAGGTCAAGACCCGGGGAAAACCGATCAACCCGGCCGACCCGGTCACAAACCGGGTTGAACCGGTTATCTTTTCTTTTTTAAAAAAAATTTTTTATTTTATTTTATTATAATTCACCTAATTACTAACTTTCACTCCACTCAATTTTAGAAATTAGAAAACTATAATACTTTAAATGCTATTTTACTTGCATATACTTAATATTTAATTATTGTTACTCTTAATGTTTGTATTTTAATTTGTTAATTGTAGAATAATATTTATTTTCACGTGTAATCAACTAATATTTTCTTTTTTCCCTATATAGAAACATTAAAATATTCATATTTGATGAATTATGCATACCTATCTACATTTACATTTTAATATTAGTGATTATTAATGTTAATATCAATAAAATTTTATTATTTTAATAAAACCGGTTTGACCCGGTCTGACCCCCGGTTGGACCTTTAACCCTTGAACCAGTGCCTCATCCGGTTCGATACCCGGTCCGATTTTTTGAACCTTGGTTGTAATACATTGCCAGGGGATTAGCATGCTGCACTTCTTTCAAGCAAAGAAAACGAAAAAAATTATATTTTATTATTTCGTTTGAAAATGCACAAATTCTACCTCATTTTTTCTTTTGATATTGTTGTTATAATATTGGTGTGTTTTACTTTTATTATTCACGAATATTAATGTTGTTGTACTTTCAATTTTAAATATATGGTATATTTATTTAATTTAGTTTGATTAAAGATATTACTTCTTTCATTCCTAAATATAAAACTTATTTGAGAAAGAAAGTTTGGTCTAAATACAAGATCAGTTTCTAATTATTCTTTTTTTTTAAAAAATTATCTACATGAATGCCTCAATAATAAACAAGTAAGAAATGCTTAGTGAGAGTAAGGTAGATGGCTAGGATGTTTTGGTAATATCATGTGATTGTAACTAACTTACTTAGAATAATTAATTTAATCAAATTAGGTAAATATGTGTTATATTAGGAACCGAACAGAGTAATTTAGTTAGTTTATATGACATGTATATTTTCTAAAATACCCCAACCATTTTCATTAATATCAATACTTGGATCTTGTTAGAGTATTAATTAATGGAGGTAATTTAGAAAAAAATTAACAAAAATTTTAAATATTTCTTATGTATGATGAACATCACCTTCCTATATACTCCCTTCGTCCCTAAATATAAGCTTCAAATAACTACTTTAGTTTATTCGAAAAAACTACTTAAGTTAGTTGAAAACAATAATTATGTGAGGAATCTAATTTATTTTCCAACTTTACCCTTATATTAAAGATGAAAGAGAATGGTAAATAAGAGATAATAAAGATGAAAGAGAGTGTATGGGGAAAAGATAAACAATGGGTAAAAAGGGAAAACATGCAATAAATGCTTGAACAACTCTCAAATGAAGCTTATATTTTGGGACAAGCTCATTCATAAATATGAAGCTTATATTTAGGGACGGAGGTAACTACTAAGCTACAAACCATAATATCACTTATTAACTAACCAAACCAAATAAGAGTTTTTCTTTTTCGTCAGAAAAATAAAAGCCACTGTGTTAGGGGTTGGAGGAAACAAACTTTAGTTAAGCCTGATTTGTTGCGATAAGAATTAGATACTCTCTCTCCTGTTCTTATTATAAGAACCAAAATTTTTAATTGTTTTGGCTCAAAATATAAGAGTCCACCTTAGATTGTCTGATCATTTAATGCATTTTTTCCTATTTTATCTTCAACTCTCTTTTATACTCATTTATGCACATATCTCTCTCTCCCTCTCTCTTTTAATAGTCTCATAAAAAATAAGGGTAATATTAAAAAAATTCATTTCAGACATATTTATAATTTTTAACTAACTTTTACATGTTTTTTTAAGAAGCGTAATTTGGCTGTCGGGCTGTTATAATAAAGACCGGAAGGAGTAATTTACAAATATTTTAATTTAATTTGAAAATCTTTAGTATGATGATGTGGCACTTGAGTTTAAAAAAAAATTCAAGGTTTCGTTTATATTTTTTTGTGAGAAAAAAATTAAGGTCCAATAGTGTGAAATTATAGTATCAAAATATTCATAAGATGTATGCTTTTATAAATGTTAGACCATTGATGATACCACAAATCAGTTTCACGGTAAATTTTCTCTTTTGAGTGTTTTATTATTATTATTATTATTATTATTTTTGACCTTTCTCTTTTGAATGGTTTAACTTTTACCTTGTTAGCAAAATACTTTGTACTTGTATATAATGTTTTTCTTTTTAAATGGTTTGTCACTTTATATAAGGTCTTATTTGACTTTGTTTGAGTAATAATTGTGTTTTTTCATTTTATTCCTTCATTAATTTTTCTTACACATTATCTTTTATCATTTTTTTTTTACGATTACTCATCTCTTTTACTCATTCATAAATAATGACACTTTAAAAAAAAAGAGTATACTCCCTTGGTTCCTAATTATAAGTTTATATTTGTTGATGGACTTGTCCCAAAATATAAGCTTCATTTTAGAGCTGCCTAAGTATTTATTGTATTTTTTTCAATTTTACCCATTCTTTAACTTTTTTTTATACATTCTCTTTTACCTTTATTATCTTTTATTTGTCATTCTCTTTCAACTTTAACAATAACAATAAGGGTAAAGTTAAAAAATAAATTAGATTTCTCTTATAATTATTACTTTTAACTAATTTAAGTAGTGTTTTTTAATAAAATAAAATAATTATTTAAAACTTATATCTAAAAAAGGAGTATTTCTTATACAGTATATTTTAATTTTTTAACTTATTTTTGTAGGAAACCATAATTATATTAAATTTTATTAAAAAGACATTGGATAGTGACTTTTTTTTTTACCTTGACCTTGGATAGTGACTTGGGCAGTATAATTTACATGGACTGGGAAAGGCAAAGGCTCTGTGCCTATGTCACGTCACGTACCTATCTTAGGGGTGTGGCTGGCTGCACTTACACTTAGATTGAAGCACCACTCTATTTATTATTATAAACCCATCTTAATTATTTCTCACATATATTAAGGAGTAAAAGTTATAACATTGAATATGATATATTTTTTAAACTTTATTTTTATTTAAGAATATATATTAAAGTAATATTTATGCATTATAAACCTTCTTTCTCATCTTTTCTATTTCTAATACAAGGGTAAAATAGTCATTGTAGCATTAATCGACCTTAAAATAGACTTATATTTAAAAAAAAATTTATGATAATTGTATTTATAATAAACAACATACAGTGATGGTGCTGTGAGTTCATTAGACAATAAATGACCTGTGCATCGAATTGAAGTAGCAGGTGAGCGTTTTTTTTATTGGAATTTGGGCCTGTCGATATTGGAGAATGCTACTCCATCTTGTTCTAATTGCAAGTATTACCCTAACTATTTAAAATAACTTTCATTTTTTAGAGATGTTTTTATATAATAAAAGGTTTATCCATTATAAGCATAGAGATATTTTCTAGAATGCATCTAATAAGTTAAAGTATTCTGTAGTTCATCCAACACTATGAAATATTTGTTAGGTGTGTCTATCATTTTAGAGTATTTTTATATCTTATTGTTATATTTACCAAAAAATATATTTAATCTCCGAATGCAACTAAAAAAATTGAATACACACTAACCAACTAATAAATCACCTTTTTCATAAACTGATCTTATTTTTTTTTAATCTCTAACTAAGCTGAACTCAAAGGCTATTCCAATTTTGTTTTGTTTATGGTTTTGGTCCTGTGGGCCATGAGATGCAATTTGGATTAGGGTATTTTTTAGTACCGTCCCCACTTTTCCATGTATAGGTCATTACTCATTACACCAAGCAAAATCACCATAGCTCATTTTCAATCACTCCATTCTTCAAATAGATTACTCTTAAGCGCTGATCCATTATCATCTTCTTAATTAAAGAAATCAGTTTAGAAAATGGTGGTCCATACCAAAAGGCCAAAAAAAGCCTTTCTCCCCCATGAGATGCAATTTGGATTAGGGTATTTTTTTTAGTACCGTCCCCACTTTTCCATGTATAGGTCATTACTCATTACACCAAGCAAAATCACCATAGCTCATTTTCAATCACTCCATTCTTCAAATAGATTACTTTTAAGCGCTGATCCATTATCATCTTCTTAATTAAAGAAATCAGTTTAGAAAATGGTGGTCCATACCAAAAGGCCAAAAAAAGCCTCCCCCCCCCCCCCTTTTTCTTTGGTTAAAGAGATGTACTCGATTATTCATCTCCATCCATTATGACTACTAGTAAATGTTTTTATTTGATCAAATCATTGTTATAAAACTTGAACCGAACGATCGAACCAATTCAATAGTTACCTAAAGCATATTGCGACTCATCCTGAATAGTTTAGCCTCTTTATAGATTGAGCCATGTTAGACTACTAAATCGATGTTCAACAGTGAACCAGAATAATTTTAAAAAACCGGACGACCGAAATAACGCATCTAAAAAATGCTGAAAAAAAACTACGACACCGTAGCTACCCATTAAAAAACCAACTATTTTCCATAAATACCCCTTAATCCCTAACTGTGTTAATCAAATCACGCTCTTTAATGATTTCAACATATTATAGCTTGGTATTTGATAAAAATGTTGCATTAGAGCTCTTAAGTATGTTTATTTTTAAGTTAAATTAAAATTTCATATTTATTTAATATGTGTCTATTACTTACATATACATAGAATACTATCTTAAATTAATTATTTGACCATTGATCTGACCGGCAGGACCGTGCAAACTGTGATCCACTAACCTTTCCAGCTCACCTTCAGGTCCAGCTTTTACAACATTAGATCTCCTTAGTTTTAATTTAATAAATTAGATTCAGGTTGGACTTTGTTATTTGTATTCAAATCTAAATGCATGTATTAGAAAGAGTTAAGGTGATAATCATGCCCGGTAAAGTTATTTTAATGTACAACGACATATAAACTGAACAAAATAACATCCATTTAAATAGATTAAAATCTACAGTTCTTTATGGCGGTATTCACGTAATTTTTTCTAAACAGTATGAAAATACTCAATTAAAAAATGATAGAAGTGTAAAAATATCCATGTGACTATCTAAAATGGAGATATTTAAATTAAGCGTTCAGTGTGTTAGGGTCTTTGATGTTAAAATCACTAATTAATATACTGGGTGTTCCTGAAAGCTAGAATGTGCCAAGGACTGACAGGATGAGCACCAGGGGCCAAAACATCATTTAATTATTCGCCAATAGATAGAACCATTTGATTCCCTCTGCACATGAGAATCCAACAGGACCGATTACATACCCAGTTTGTTCTTCATATTCTTCCTTTATCTATTTGGTTTAAAGTTAGTAGGACAGATGCAATAAGCAGCAACATAATGGGAAAATGACTAAAACTTCAGAACAAGAGGAGAAGAAACATGAGGAGGGAGTAAGAAATCAGTAAAGGAATCACTAACCAATTGATTGTACATGCAGAGAAAACTGCCTTTCAAAAGTGATGTACATTTCACCAGAATGTAGAAGACATGCTCTTTCTTCAAGAACCAGATGCAGCATGCGAACCTTTTTTGCAGCAAGACATGAGGGGCGGTTTCACACCCTCTCATAACCACGTTGCCATGTAACCAATTCAAGCTCTGAAGCTTGCCTTTGTATTAAAAAAAAAAAAAAAAGTGATGTATATTTAGTGATATTATCATTCATGCTTATAGAAAGGAAACACAAATGAATATTGATAGGTATAACGTGACTCTAAAGTCAGTGAGACCCTCGGATTTAAAAGCAAGAAATCAGGTTCCAGGGTCTCCAGAACTTAGCTTGATTCCAATAATAGTGATTCTGAGGATGAACTTGTTACGTATCAGCGGATTTTTCTGGAGATGCAAGTTCAACCTCCAAGAATGCTCCTTTGACTTCTAGTGAGGGTGATAATCAGAAAGCAGCCTCTTCCAGGACAATGACCTTCAATAATTTGGCTAATTCTAAGCATGATTCACCTACCCGTCACAGAGTCAGTCTAATATAGGTCCTTCCATGAAGTTACAAGCTCAACTAGGGGCAGACTCCCCATCCAAAATGAAAATAGCTAAACATCGGAATAATTCTTATAATAAGACACTTTAGTCTCCTTTTCCGAACAAGAACTAAATGCAAAAATTTGAGGTCTGCAATAGTCTTGGGTTCTATCATAGTAGTCACTGAAAAAAAAAAAAAAAACAATTGTATGGAGTATAACAACTCATCCAACGCTGAGGTTCAGTATCTCAGTACTTATAAAACCATGTCAAAAAAGTGGATAACATAATTAATAAGCTTTGAAGATAAATATGAATTTTCTTTCACCAATAGTCTCCACATGAACATGATCCATCATTGAAGTGATGAAACCTGACTCTATCCCTAACAATAATTTCCCGATCATATGCTTTAGAAATGTATTTTATAAACGTATGACAATCATTACAAACCCTCAGATTCTTCATTATTCGTAAACACGATCCTGCTGGTGTTTTTATCAACCCAAAAGCGATTGCCAACTTCTCACTATGTTTAGAAGTTGAACTTCCCAAACTCACTTCAGAACTAAATAAACGATATGTGTCAATAGCCTCTTCCTCCTGTACATAGCCAAGTAAGGCAGCCTGATGAGTAATTTCCTCTAGTTTGCCATAAATATTGTAGGAATCAGGGTGTGAATTATCATTCACAACAAACTTGTAAATTTGATCTTCAATCTCGATCCAGCTCCAGGCCACAGTGGTCTTTATTCCTTGGCTTTGGATAATTTTTCTCATTCGTGAAACCCCTTCTGTATCTTTAGCTCCAGCATATAATGTAGCCATTAGTAGATAATCTCCCGCATTTGGCATCCCAACTTGGACCAAATTGTTCATGGCAATCTCTCCAATCATCACATTTCTATGAATTTTGCAAGAGCTGAGTAACGTACGCCAAAGCACTGGAGCATCAAAGAAAGAAGTTTTTATAAGCTTAAGTGCCTCATCAAGTTTTCCTGCTCGTCCAAAAAGATCCACCATGCAACCGTAATGCTTGACTTCTGGTTTTAGCTTGAAGTCAGAGCTCATAAAGTGGAAATACTGAATTCCCTCCTCAACTAAACCCTGATGGCTACATCCACACAATAAACCAAGAAATGTGATGGAGTTTGGCTGGACTCCTGCCAGCAACATCTGCTTAAAAAGTGCTATTGCTTTATCTCCATGACCATGAGCTCCGTAGCCAACTATCATCGAGTTCCAAGTGAACACATCCTTCTTCTTCATCTTGTTGAAAATAGAAAGTGCACTATCTAAGCTTCCACATTTTGCATACATATCAATAAGAGCATTGGCAACGTAAATGTCAATCATAAAACCCTTCTTACGAGCAATTTTGTGCACTTGAATCCCAACATTTAAAGCTCCAATATGAGCACAAGATGCAGCCAGGCCAACAAGTGTAAACCCATCCAAGCCAACATTTTTATCTAGCATTTGATTGTACAATGTCAAAGCATCTTGATGAAACCCAGTTTGAGAATAGCATGATATCATACAGTTCCAAGAAACCAAATCCCTGTCGTACATATCATCAAAAACTCTTCGCGCACTCTCAATCAATTCATTCCCTGCATATGATCTCATCAGGTTAGTACAAACAATAATATCTCTCTCATACCCTCGTCGGACTATAGATCCATGAACTTCTCCACATTTCTTTTCATCCTTAATCTTCTCACAAGCCTTGAGGACAAATGAGAGAATATAGCTGTTAGGTTGAGAAAATGAAGCAGAAATCATGGCATTGTAATAGAGAAGTGCTTGGCGAGGTGATGAGCTCTGTGCAAAGCCTCTGATAATGGAATTCCATGCTTCAGTTGAAGGGTTGTCCATGTGATGGAATAGATGTTGAGCATAAGACATGGAACCTGCAACTGAGACAGCACAGAAGTTCAAGAGTCTGTTGCAAATAGTAACATTGTGTTGCAGTCCACTAATAATGACATAGGCATGGATCTTTTTAAGCCTTTTGATGTTATTGCATCCTTGTAAGGTGGTAAGGATAGTGCTTGGTTTTGGGCCATGACATTTCAGCATATTGTAGTCAAGACCCGGTTGCTGCAATTATAGAAGATCTTCATGCTTCATTAAAAAAGCCACCAATTTTGATTTTCAACTGCATTCAGCAAGACAAATGCAATTAATAACAGCAGAGGCTCAAAATTCCATGAACTAATATTCATCAACTACATGCATATATTAAACTGCTTTGATATCTGAACTCAGAAAAGATAATTAAAGATGATATACTATTTTTCTAATAGTAAATATACATTTCAAATGTTTCCAATTATATTTAAGAAAACAACAATATCATAAGAGCAGAATCCCAGTAAGTTTCAGATAAACCAATGCCACATTAAGCAAATCAGAAGATTTATATTATGGCAAAATAAAGAGAACTTTGTCCCTCATGACGGGGACAGTTAGGGGGATAGACATGGTCAAAGGAATGGCCAACCAAAAGTTGCTATCAAGAGCCTACATTTCCCAATAACTATGAACCCCTTTAAACTATCAGCTCACAAACTCTAAAAATTGTTATCATAACCAGAAAACGTTCAATTCAATCACAAGAAAAGCACACAATATAGAAATAGTTAGAACACATATCTATGGCAACAATGAGATGCTAAACTCAAAGCACTCAGTAAGTTGCGTTCAGAACCCATCATACTCCAAACATCTCTCCTTAACATTGGAAAATATAATTGCATCAATATACCTCACAAAGTACATGGAGACAGTGATGGAGTTGCAAATAACGATACAGGGACGTGTGCTGTAAGTTTCAAAGGAATGATATTGTGAGAGTTGGCCAGTCATGCCGCCATTCTCATTCCAGAGATATAAGGAGCTAAGCTCTGGTTTGTGGCCAAAGCCAAACATCTCCATATAGACAACCTAAAATACTATGTAGTGGTTTTCAAACACTGAACCTTAAAAACCCAATCTTGCTCTAAAAAAGATAAAGAGAAGACATCGAGAAGACAGTGTTCTAACAGAATTTTGAAGCAGCAACAATTTTAATCAGAACTAACACGCAAGAATCATATACAACATGAGATTATGAGTAGGCATTGGAGAAAATAGATGAAGGTGAAAGGATTGGAAAACTTACCAGAGGCCAAAACAGGAGCTCAAGTATGCAAAATAGAGGCACAAAAAGTAGGTTATAGAAACACACACGAAGAACAGTGAGCGATGTGGAGACCGGAGAGATGAGAAAAGGGGTGCGGCGGCGGCGGCGGCGGCGATGGAGAGTTCAGGCGAGGCGGAGAGAAAGGGAGAAAGAGACTGGGAGGGTGGAGGCTAAGGAAGTTAGCAAAACTAATACTCCTCCGGTCCGAAAAATAACATGTAAAAAAGTCTCGGTAATAAATAATTGGTTTTTTATTTATATTCTTATATATATACATATATATATATATTAAATAATGGAAGGAGTGGGAGATAAAGCGTGTATAATAAATGAGTGAGGGTGAAAATAGAAAACTTTATTAAATCTACTCCTAACAAATGATTACAACGTGTTTTTATTAGTGTATGTAAAAATGTTTACTACCTCTTATAATAGGGATCGGAGGGAGTATAGGACTTAATTCTAGTTTTTTATCAACTTCTTCTCAAATTATTTATATTAATGCTCCTCCAACAATAATCAAATAGGAGATGGAGAGTGAATAAGGGAAGATAATTGGGTGTTTTAGAAAAAAAAAACACATTATACTAACTAACATAATTAACATCTTTGATGTAATCAAAGTAGTTATATAAGTCTTATATTTAGGACCGGATGGAGTAAGTTATTTATAAATTGATTTGCCTGTTTTTGTCATAAACTAATTTACCTAATTTGATAAAATTAAGGATGTTAATTAGATTAATTAAAATTATATAATCTTACAAAAACACCCTAATCATCTACCTTTATTCCCACCCTCCTTTTATCTATTGTTTATTATTGAGAATCATCAATAAGGATAGTTTGGGGGAAAAAGTTAAGAAAAATGGGAAAAATCATATATTTATGACCAAACTCACATCCCTAAATAAGACTTATATTTAGAACCGAAGGAAGTAACTTATAATTTTTAATAATACGCAAAATACGTTATGATTAAGTGGCTCGTTTCCCAATATAAATCTTTCCAAGAGAAAAAGTCGACTAGTTCTTATATTTGGGAATGGAGGAAGTACCACCTAGATTATTTTTTTTTTCAAAAATATTAAAAAAATTAAATAAGTTACTTATAAATTAATTCACCTGTAGTTGTTTCTTAAACTAATTTGTTTGACTTATGAGCTAATATATAATTTAATTATAGAGAAAATACATTATGATTAGGTAGCTCGTTTCGTAACCTAAATTTCTCCAAAAAAAGTAAACTGGGTCTTATATTTATGAATTGAGGAAGAAATATGTTTAATAATTAATAAGAAATGAGTTAAAATTAGTTATTAGTTATGTATGTATGTATAACACAAATACAAGTTAATTATGAGGGAATAAGATGATGGAAAAAAGATGGCAAAAAAAGATTATGGAAAAAAATTATAGAAAGGGGAAGAGAGAAGGGTTGAATTTCTGTTTATAAGCACCAACCCACTCTTAAAAAAGTAATAACAACATATCTTTAGAATGCAATTATAATACTTGATGATTGATCCAAAATATTTTAAATGTAATTACAATAAATATTAAAATTTAAATTTAAAATAAAATGGTTTCTTAGACAAGGAGATAGTTTTGGTATTTTTCTTTTTCTTGTTTAATTCTATTGATAAAGCCATTAATTATGCCAAGATTATGAAAGTCCCTGGGCATTCATTTTATTTCAGGAATGAGAAATAATATCAATCAATCAATTTTACTCTTGAAAACTTGTAATAGTCGGTTTAGCGAAAATGAGTCGAAAGAGACCCATAAATCTTTTTTTTTGTTCCTGTATCATGGACAAATTTCATTAAAAAGTAAAAAGTTTACAAAATGATGATCCTCAAATAAAAGAAATAAGCACATTGAAAACTGAAAGGGATGAGTGCATGAAGGCAGAAAGTTCGGATGAGACCCATCCATCAATTAACTCATTTGCTTGATTATTGATTATTTTATAATATCATTTATTTACATTAGTTGATAGTTGATTGATTAAATACTTATATTTGTAAATAACTTGATTATTCCATAAAATTTCTTTAATGTTTCCTCTTTTTACAGTTGATAATTCATTCCAAAATTTGAAATATTATTAGTCATTTACAGTTGTTCTACTGTCTTTGTATTCTTCTTCTTCATGTCATCTCTTCCTATTATTTCAACAGCTTCTATTACTCATAATAGTACAATAGAATACAATCAATATATATATATATACACTCTATAAGGGATAAATATTCATTTTATGTGAGATACTAGGGGCCTCGTTTTGCATATAATTGAAGCAGCACAATTAAAGAAAGAATATGTGAAACTATGAGAGTTGTTGGCAAAAAAAAAATGAGAAACTCTGAGACTTGTTGTATATCTCCTTATCGGAATTAAGATGAAAGCCAAACTCATGTTTCTAGATATTTTTAATTGCCCCTTTCACTTCAATATAATACAATATATTATTTATGACAATAACATCACTTTTTACAAACCTAAAGCTCACGATTTCAAATACTAAAAATAGCATCTTTACTTACAAGATATATGTAAATAATGCCTCTTAAAAAATAACACTTTTTAAAAGGCTATAAGTCATAAATTCAAGTCCTATAAATAACTTCTTCACATCTGAGGTAAATTGGACACATATATCACTTATCAAATTCCATCTGGTGGTAGCCTTGTTCACGGAATAACCCTTTTTAGCACTCTTTACAAGCTATGTAAATAATGCCTTAGAAGAAGCATCAATATATATAGTTTGAATTTACATACTAGAACATGAATGAGGGTTATCATCATTGAAGAGGACCATGAGCTTCATTTCAGGAGTCTTGGGGTCTCCAAGGGCTTGAGGCACATTTCTGACAAAACCATTAGGAGCTTTGACGTCATAAACTCCAATTTCATATGGGAAAGTGACTAAGTCATGATCCACAAAAGGCCATGCTTCTACTTTCTTCCCTGTGCTCTTCACTTCCTCTAAAACTTCTTCTGCCTTCACATAGCCCCTCACTGTCACCCTCTGTTCCTTCTGGTTTATATCCACTGATTCCACACCTTCATTCCCACAAATTTTTAACATTATCCTTTCAAATAAAAAAAGTGCTATTTGCATTATTTTTACAACAAGAAGGATTGACAGAACAGTAAAGTTATAAGAAAGTGTCAAAGGTCAATATGGCTTGATTCCATACATGAACAAAATAAGAAGCTTGCAGCTACATGGCGTTTTTTCCCTTGAACTTATGTGGATTAACGTTGGCAAAAATGACTTCTATTTTAAATGGCTTTTGTAAATTGAATTGGGGATAAAAGTTTATTGATGTAATGTGATTTATATATGGTTGTGTTTCTAATGAAAAGAAGTCAACTATACATAATTTTGTTTCAATGAAACATTACTTTTTCTTTTTTTTAAGAAAAAAGTTACCAGAAGCAAGTAGTCGGGAAAAAAAAAAATTGTACAAAGCCATGCCACACATAATTTATCTCACTGACTTTTTTTTTTTTTTATCCCAATTCACTTTTGAGGCTTCCTAACACTATCCAGACATATTTTGTTACCTCTCCATATATGGAAGAAGATAGAAAGAGGCTGAATAGAGAGAAAAGTTTAATTAAATGAACCTTCCAAGCCTTCCACAGCACTCCTAACTTTCCTGACACAACCTTGGCAGTCCATTTTCACCCTCAGATTTACAGTCTAATATATATGTCCTCATCATCAACAGAAAGAGAAATCATTTTAATCAGCTCCATACACGATACTACATTGGAAAAAACCTACATAGAGTAAAAGATGTAAAAAGAAATCAAGGAAAGACGTATAGGAGTGAGAAATGTGAAAATTAAACCTGCAAAGGCAAGCGTTTGTGTGTTGGAAAGGAACAAGAAAAGCATTGAGGAAGGTTATCAATAAACCCCATTTATGAGAATGATAAGATCTTTCTTCTTCTCAAGCACAAGTAAACCCATCATGTTTGAATGTTCTTTTATAGAACAGAATTAAAGTCTTCGTCTACTAAATATCCTATGATTCCCCCATTTTAATTTGTTTATATTAGTTAGTAGTAAGTTACTGTTAGTGTGCGTTGAATACAAATTAATAAATTGATATTTGAAAATGTGACATGTTAAAATATACTCCTTCCATTCCTAAAATATAAGATCTATTTGGGGAGGTGAGTTTAATCCTAAATATAAGACATATTTTTATTTTTTCCCAATTTTTAATAAACAAACAAGAGATGTGGGTAAGAATAAAAGTGGATGGCGGAAGTGTTTAGATAATATCACGTTATTTTAATTAACATCATTGATATAATATAAATAAGTTTTGTATTTAAGATCAGATGGATGGAGTATATACTTGTCCATTTTGTGACGTTCTACTACTGTTTTAGGCTGCCGTCATCCGAGTTAGATGTATTATTGTTTATCATTAAATGATTGGAGTTTGGCGGCAAGCTTTCTTTGTAACTTCCCTAGCATGAAGAGATATATGGCATCTCTTGGCTACTGAGTAATTTGACCAATTCCACCATTAAATCGTTTACATCAGCTAATCGTATGAACTAAATCTTTTTAATTGTTAGTCTCTAAAATAATCAAATAGAAGTTGCTAAGAAACAATCATGTAAATAAATGAACTAGTTTCAGTCAATGTTATATTTGGTAGGATAGAAGTCTCAACCAAAAAAGAAAAATATTTAGAAGGATAGAGTGGCACGTTTAATAGTTGGAAAAGCGATGTTTGGTTGGATGAATAAAATGCTCATGGAAATCCCCTTCTTCCAAGAAGAAAAAGAACTTCTCGCCATACACTGAAGAAGTATACAAATATGCTCAGCACAGATATGTGTGTGTGTGTGTGTATATATATTTTTTTTCTTTGAGTAAAATAAGTGTGTATTACTTGTAAAAATTATTTACATCAGTGCACAGGGTTACATGAAGTACAAAAACTATGCTGACTATTCTAGTTGTAGTTGCTTCATTACATCGCTTGCTCTGGTAACTTGGTTTAGCAAGGCTAGGGATTCATTGATAATCCTGAATGGTTGTGCGACTTAATTTGCAAAGACTTGACGGTTCCTTGATAGCCACAGTTTCCAGCATATAATACCAAAGAGTATTCTCCATGTTAGTGCACTCACAGTATGTTTCAGGTTGTTGCTGAGCCATGCCAGAAATGGTCTCTCATGGAATTCCTGGAGCATATTTGGTGGAATTATGAGGCTCCAACTCTCTTTTGCCAAAGGGCATTTCCGTAGGACATGGTTTAAGTCTTCGACTTCTCTTCTGCATATTCCACAGGTGGCATCGGTTGTCATGTGGCGGCGGGGTGCGTTCCTTGTTAGTGAGAAGTTTGTTTCCTAGAGCAAGCCAAAGGAACATTCCCAGGTTGCTTCTTAGCTTGTAGGGATTTTGATCTCATCTATTTCCTTTAGGATATCCGAAGGCAGAAGGTGTGAGAATTCATTCCATTTCCAGCTACCCGAATCTGAAACATAGTCAAGGACTGGTTTTTGCAAGGTCTGTTAAGATAAAGGGGCCGACGACAGATGTTTTAGGGGCCAATGTGATCCAACCTAATGATCAGACCAAAATCGTATCCCTTTACCGTTGCCTAGGGACCATTTCAAGCCTAGCAGAAAATCATCTTGTAAGGCCAATAGGTTCCTCCATAAATGAGAAACATTCTTAGTTCAACATTTGTGCCCGGTTTTATTGCTCCACCCATATTTCGCCTTTAGAACTCGGATCCATAGGGAGTCATGGTGGTCGGTGTAGAGTTTGTAAGCTAGCTTCATGAGGATTTTAAATCCTTTAACCCACAGCCTACGCAGTCTTTTGGTTGGCAGAGGGCATCCCACTTCATCAAATGAGCTCCCTTATGGTTTTCTGTGGTCCCCCATACAAAGTCTCTAACAAGGCGTTCCACCTTAAGGATTGTGGTAGATGGTAGTCTTCTTGTTTGCACAGCACAGATATATATTATTGAGTAGAAATGGAGTAGGATTTACTCTGCAATATGGTCTGCCACATAGCAAAATTCTGCCATACTAAAGTAGTATGAATTTACATCTCATTTCACACAAATACTTTTTTTTTTTTGTACGTGTAAAAAAATTCGGATCAAGAAAGTCTTTTTTGTGGGGCGGACGTTCTTGTTCATATTAACCTAAAAGACAGTATTTTAGAAGATGAAAGAGGTAATTATAAGCATTTTTCTTTATATTAAAAGATGAAGAGGAAGGAATATTCAACATATCATACCACAGCTGAATCAGTTTCTAGCACAAATACCATTTTTATAACATGTACAAAATTACATCAGAGAAAGAAAGTCAAGCTATTTTCTAAAGTTATGATAAATCATGTTCAGAGAAAAGATAAAGTTCGTATACAAAGTGCCAATCTCCTAGCCCTCTGCCAAAAATGTAAATAACACGAAGAACTTGGTGGAAACTGTTTAATCTGGTTTCTTCAAGTTCAAGCAATTATCTGATGCTTGCCTATACAACTCCTGCACCTGATTTAATTCCTTCTCTGGCATAACAACATACCAAGAACGTTAGTTAGGCAGTCACAGATCACAAATGCCGAGAAACTGACATATCATTCCATCATCATTGTTGTAATTACATTACAAGCAGATATGTAGATCACACATTCACAACATTACTCTACTTCAAATGAATAAAATGAATAAGATTAACAGACCTGCGGCTTCCAATTGCTTCTGAAGTTCTTGGCCTATTACATCATTTTCAGCCTGTGAAGATTAAAGAACAGCGTGACTACGTGAATTAGATTTAGCAGCATCGCAGTCTTGCAAGCCATGGGAACTATCAAATAACAATATATTCCCATGGGTTTTTCGGGGACAAACCCAGACATAAGATTACTCTTGTTGCATGCAAACAATAAATGATACTTCCTCTGTTCCTAAATATAAAATCAAGTTGACTTTTTTTTAGAGAAATTAAGGAAACTAAATAAGCCACTTAATCATAACATTATTGTGCGTTATTAGATTATGTGTTAGTTTATAGTTTATACGTCAAATAAACTAACTGAGAGAAAAAATTCATGCATATCAATTTATAAGTAACTTATTTAACTTTCTTTAGATTCTCTAAAAAAGTCAATTGGGTCCTATATTTCTTAACGAAGGGAGTATAAGGGCCTGTTTGGTATGATGGAAATGGGCTCCTGGAAATGGAAATGGAGCCCATTTCCATATCAAAAGTCTGATTGATATGATGGAATTGGCAAAAAATTCCATTTCCATGTGGAGTCTAATATGCCCCAATTCCATCAAATCACTTCCACCAATTTTACTCAAATTTGGCAATTCCATCTTTCATTTCCATACACTGCCCTTCACTCTCTCTCCTTGACAGACAACCCTCATCCCCACAATTCCCCACCACCGACTTTCCTCCCCTCACTTCTGCCGCCGCCATCGATGACCTTCTTCCCACCACCTTGCACCGGCGACCTTCCTCCCACCAACGGTGACAAAGACGACGACCCTTTTCCCTGCCACAGGAAAGTAGGAAACAGTCACAGCAGCGGCGCAATGGTGTGACGACGCCGACGACTTATCTCCCCTCTTCTCCATCGTCTTCCATTGTAGGCGATTTCTTCAAGCTCTACCTCATCCTGGTTACTTTGAAGAAGATCGATGCCATTAGCCTAAGTCACGGTGCCGACGAAGAGGAGTCTCTAATTTCATCTTCTTCCCCACTTCAATTTCAAGATCTGAAGTAGATTTATTTGTGTTGCTGAATCTAGGGATGTTTATTAAATCTGAGAATAGTGTTGTGCTTAATTTCAATTTGGATCTTTACTTTGGTTTTCACTGGAACCGTAGGGAGACTTTAGAACTATTCACTATGGACACTTGGAGCTCGGTGGTGAGTGTGGAAGAATTCTTTTTTGCTTGGTGGTTTCTATTTGACCACATATATGAAATCTTACATGAAAATCTGAAAAGCATTGCTTGAGTTTTGAAGGATGAAGGGAAGGAGGAAGGCAACCTAGCTCTAGAAAGTATTTAAAAAAAAAAGGAGAGAGGGCATTTTAGTCTTTTCATATAAAAATAAGATCTCATTTCCATGACACACCAAATATACATTTACACCTCATCTCCATTTCCATTTCCATCAAAATTAATTCCACTGTACCAAACGGGCCCCTAAGATTATTAACGAATGAATTGAGCTCCATACCTGCAATTCTGCAATCCTCCTAAGTTGTTCTTCTTCCCCTCCCTCAGATATTGGAAGTACAGAAACCAATGCATCAAACTGGACAAGCAACAGAAGGCATACTCAGAATCACTGGAAGTCAAGAAAGTCATGTCTTTCCAGAAAGGATACCATAACACATATCTTAAGCCTGAACAGTATTTATTTTTATTTGTACAATCTCAATAACATTATTCATAACAATATATATATATATGATCTATGAAGTCAACCATTAGTATAGGCCAAATCGAAAGAGAGAAAGAGAAAGAAGAAGAACAAGACTATTCGAATATTTTTCAACAGTTCAAAAATGAGTACACTTGAGTCTTATATTAATCCTGTTACTATTCTGTTTTAACAACTAACCAAGCTTAGTTGTGGACAAGTGTAACTCTCAACTAACAACCAAGGTGGCATTATTATTTGTTACCACGTAACAACCCTTGTTTGTTATTGTTGTTGTTTTGAATTTCTTCAGTACTATATGTTTCAATAAATAAGCATATATTTGACATACGGCCATATATCAGTTGAAGCTGCCATATTTATATCCATTAACAGTAATGTATTGATCTGATTTTTAAGTCTGTTGCATTACATGTCCTTAATCTTTGAATTCCACCATACATAACTGCTCACATCATGTTGTGTTGTGTTCAATGTGCTTCACACTCTAAAATTTCTATTCCCACTGCAAATGAGGGAAGCTTGGTAATATAGACTAGCCTTATTCTTTCTTGCTTTGACCAAAAATATTCATACCTGCTTTGCAGCCTTTACCAATGCAGCACTCATAAGCTTGGGCTGTTCTGCAAAATTTGCTGCATCCTCTGTCGGATGTGCAGGTGGTTCCGGGTAATTTGGTGACAGCCGATTAGGAGGAGCATCCCTTTGCAACGTCCCAATGGTATTAAAAGCAAGATTGGCAATTAAATTAACTTGTTCTTGTAGTTGAGAGATTATATCCATTACGTAGACCACCTGTAGAAGAAAATTGTCTCAGGTAAAATTTAACTGCTAAAGAACACACAGCAACAGTATGTACGGTTTTACATTACATACAAATAAAAACTTTATCTCAAATAGCCAATGTATCCCAAATTACTGGAAACATTGACACTCAAAACTACATGCATTTGAACCAAACCTATGCTTACGCAGCTACAAGAACCTTCTACATATTGATCCAGATATTACTGCTGAAAATTGTCTGGCTACCCTAGACACTACACCAAGCCTGATTGCAAGTCATAGACTAAACAAGAACAACCGCTTCATCTTGTGTAAATCTGTCTCATGTATACCACCCATACCGCCAAACCCACCAACCTAAGGTTAGTGATGTCAATTACAAGATTTGGCATTCCTTGAATGATGATTTGGTAGTTAATTGATGTTCAATTAATGTCCAGCATTCTTATAGTTACCACATCATGACTTCTCAGAGTTTATCTTGTGGTTAATCAAATTCCCAAGTAATATAAGTAAACCATATAAATCAAAGAAAAAATGGGTGATGCAATTGCATATCGTATTACTGCTTCAACCATGATTTCAAAAGCAAACAATGTAATTTACAACTGTAATTGCAAAAATGTATGAAGCATGGCTAAAAGGACAATGTTTATGGCCTAAAGCTCAGGATAATTCAAGGTAAAAGAGGCCCACAAAGAAATCTGGCTCAAAGTGCCAACCCGTGTCAGAAGAACTTTTTTTATTTTTAGGAAAAAAAAAAAAGAACCAGCAAATCCCCAATTTCAAATCAGAATTGTTCTTATAACCAATATCACTAATGAACACAATTTGTCTCTCTTGCAAGTGATGATTCAGCCAAATGGATGAATGCACACCCACCTACCCCCCCATTCCTCCTCCAGATCAACACTTAAGCGTTGTGTATCCAAGAAAAAGAAAACAAGTCTGATATAAAACAGGTGTGTGGAATTTCTACAATAAAGCCCAATGATAGACCAGCAATAACACAATGGTTAGAGAGAGAAACAATCAAAGGAAAACTCACCTCGACAATCCTCTGCTATGGTCGGAGAACAGTTGCTCTTTGACGTCCTCTGGTTCTGCTGCGTCGAGAGTACCGAGAGGTAAAAGAAAGAACGAGAGGGCCGTATATATAACAACAGTTTCAGAAATACTCTCTCCGAGAGAGAGTTGATTTCTTGAGAAATTCTTGTGTCATCACCTAGTGCACAAAAGGTTTAACCAATTATAATGAAACAAACTAAGGAGTAAGGTCTGACGTTGAATTTTTATACAAAAATTTAAGACCTATTTAAAGATTAAGGGCCTGTTTGGTTCAACTGAGGGGAGGCTTTTTTAAAGTTAGGGGAGGGGAGGGGAGGTTGGGTTATGAACTTTGTTTGGTTGGAGCGGAGGGGAGGGGATGTTTGATTTCTTGTTTGGTTCAGAAAGGGAGGGGAGGGGAGCAAATTATAAGTTGACAATTATGCCCTTTGCTCTTATATTCTTACTTCATGGTTTATCTTTGATGATTATTTATTATAAAATAAATATTTCTTTAACAAAATTAATTATTTTATGGTTTACCCTTTTCTTATTAATGAAAGGAAATTTCTCCCTATTAATTGAAAAATTACTATAATAAAAATAAAAGAGTGAATAAATACAAGAGTGAATAATGCAAGAACACAATTACCAACATAATTAGCATTACAAGTAAAGCTGAACAATTAAGAACCTAACAAAATACAAGAATCTTTAGAACGTATTCATGTCCTTGTTGCATTCATTCTATATGTCATATATGGATCAATGCAGCCCCTACCTTCATTGCAAGTTAACTAGCGAAGTGATCATTGCACTTAACCAATTCACATTATGAACTTACAGATCACAAGTTAAATTTTACAGACCATAAGCACCCTACATTGATCTCCAGTAAATAATTGTTTCATAAAAGCTCTGCGTTTATGAACGCAAATAGAACATAAGATAGAATTCCTCCATACATTTAACTATTAAAATTAATGTTCCAAGGGCAAAAACACCTTCAAATATGCAAATATAAGCCAAAAAATGAGAAGCAAATATTAATTCAGGAGCAGCGAAGAACAAGCACCAGCGAAGAAATCACATTCAGGAGCAATCAAATCGATCCAGTGAAGAACAAGCACCAGCGAAGAAATCACATTCAGGAGCAATAAACAAGCACCAGCGAAGAAGCCACAGTGAACAAGCACAGAAATCAAATCGATCCAGAAATTAATTCAGAAGAAAAATAAGCAGAGAACAACAAGGTGAATCAGTCTAGCGAAGTGAATCAGCGAACAATGAACCACAATGAACAATGAACAAGCACAAGCACAAGCGAAGAGTCCACAATGAACAAGCACTAGAAACAAGCACCGACACGAAATCAAACGCAAGAATGGGTGGATGAGCGGCGATACCTGACAGAGAAAGCTGAGGAAGAAGAGGGCGAGGCTGAGGAAGAACGGCGGATGAGCGGCGGCGACGCGAAGCACCACCGTGAAAGCTTGATGATTGGCGAAGAAGAGGGCGAGGCTGAGGAAGAAGAGGATTGGGAGAGGCTGAGGAAGAAGGGAGTGGCTCTGCGGCTGATGACAGGGGATAGGGTTTTGAATTAAAAGGGTAGGTTTGGAATATTAGAAATATCACATGGGTAATTTGGCCAGAAATTGACATAAATTTTCTCACCCCTCCAAAAAACCCCAATTTTGGAGGTGAAGAGAGAGAGAGAGCAGAAGCCATAAAATTTACCCTTCCCTCCCTCCCCTCCCCTCCATTTTTTCCAACCAAACAAGGTTTTCTATCATCTACACCTCCCCTTCCCACACCTCCCCTCCAAAACTCCCCAACCAAACAGACCTTAAATAAAAGACCTCGTTCTAGTTTTTATCACACAACATAAAGGGTATTCCGCGAACAGTTTTTGCAGTAGTTAAGTTTAAAAAATAAAAAATGAAAATCGGGCCTCACTCCCATCATCCCTATAATAAGCAAAACAAATTGATTAATTTGCTTTCAGGGATTTGTAGCTATTTTTTTTTTTTGGCCAACAGGGATTTGTAGCTATTAGTATTATATATTAAGGTGAAATAGATAGATTATGATTTGGTGGAAGATTTAAAAGAATATTATAATCAAAGTCTTTGCTGGCAGAAAAACAGGGCAATGGGGGGCATTGGCGTGCAGAGGATATGAAACTAGTAAGTAGTAACCACAGCCACACACTCCACCATTACTCAAAGACAACCTATTAAGAAATTAAATTTATTATAAACTTACCAATTACTAGAAGAAGACACAGCAGGCGGCTGTTCGGAGAGGGGAAGAAGGCGATGGGAAGAAGTCCACAGAGATGTACTGACGGAAGGTTTCAAGGACGCTCTTCTCTTCTTTTCCTCTCTTTCAAAAAGCAAGAATCAAACACTATCCCAGTCTTCAATTCGTTGGGTTTGGGTCGCGGGCAGTGGACTTGATCTACTGATGGGTTTTTCTTTTTTTTAAAAAAAAAAAAAACACTTGTGGGCTGATAATAACTAGAGATTTAATATTTTTTTAAAAAAATTTATATTTCCGGAACTGGGACCGGGATCCTGATTTTCAATCCCAGAATTTTTTGGAGGGGAAGGCCAGCACCGGTAGGGTTGTGCAACGGGTGGGTATGGGCGGCCTGTAGAGCTGTGAATCAGGGCCGACCCTTCAAGGGCCAGGGCTGTAAAAGGGTCAGTCTGAAAAACCCGGGTAGTACAAATATTCCTTTTTTTTAAAGCCCGACCCTTGAATGATCGGGCTCAAAGCCGGCCCGGCCCAATTAATGTTTATACACTATTTTTTAATATTTTTCTATAGAAAAAATTTAACAAAAAAAAATCCTTATCGTCAACATCAATTTTAATTTATAATACAAACACCAACAAGCAACAAATCTAAGAAATTATGAAGCAATGATAAATATTGTCCATATTTTTAAATAAGTCACACAAAATATATGTTTGTTTATAATTAATTATTTTAATAAATATTGTCCATATTTATAAATAAGTCACTCACTAAGAAACTATCAAACAATGATACATATTAAGAATTAGATATTATGATTTTTTATCTTTAATTAATTGTTTTATTTTGTAGATGTTAATTTTTTAAATTATACATATATGTGACAGGCTTAAAGGGCCGGCCCTTTAAAGCCCTTGGCCCTATAGGGCCAGCCCGTTAAGCTCGATTCCCTTTTGAAGCCTCCAAAATCAAAACCCGGCCCTCCAAGGCTGGAGCCTAAAAGGGCTGACCCGATCGGTTTGGCCTGAATTACCAGCTCTAGTTGCCGTAGGGCTACCCGTACCTGTGTAAGCTAAAAGGGTATGAATTTGAGATTTCAAAAATGTATATAAAAGACTATTATGCTCCTAAGAAGCTGATACGAGAAAGGTAAAGGGGTCAAAGGCTTTGGTGTTGATTCAAGGCTTCCTCATATCTTTCCTCACACGACATCATCTTCCTCACCGGCGTCGGAGATTAAGGCCAGACCGGTCGACGTATTCATCATCAACACCGCTATCTTCCTTCTTCCTTGATGATTCGGGCCATACCAGTAGCTAATCAATTGATCAATTATTTCAACATTTTTTATTGCTCTGAGTACTTAAAGTATTTTGCCAGCTTTTTATTTTCTTATTTGTCTCTTAAATGTGTTTACAATCTTTAATAGGCTTGATGAAATTCATTCGCTGCAAGGGGTGGTTTATTGGCAACCTCCAAAGCAAGCATTGGACAATGTGAAAGAACTCATATGGGAGCCTTTGGTTGGTTGCTATGGCATCGATAAAGGTCTTCCTGAACTTAGAGAGGCATTGATGAAAAAGGTAAATTGCTAAAGTGGTCAAATTTTATCCTACAAATTGCACTTGTAGAAAACTATGCCTAACTCATTGGATAACTTCTTTTGAGAATTGACCATGTTTTGTTCTGTGCCATTCAACATAATCTATAACATGATTATAAGTAGTAGTATCACTCTGCTGAAGGGTGATAGTCATATATGCGTTGTTTTCTTCTACCTTTATTCGGACTCATAGTGTCTTTTTTGAACACTCGAACTCATAGTTAGTAGATCAAAGTGATGGTCAAGTTGAGCTAATTTGTGATATCTTAAGGATATATTAAACTATTTTAAGTATTTCACCATTTAGAATCTGTGATATTATATTATGTTGACATGTGAGACAGGAAAGAACTTTCCTTGGTTTTTGCTAATGATTTATGGTTACACTACTGGGAGGTGTGAGATTATCAATCATTAATTTGAACTTAGGAAGAAAAATTGATTCAACTTTGGTTTATGCAATTAGATAGCGTTGGGATTAAGTTGATCAATACATGGTCCCCAAATCATTACACGTTTGAGATTGTTAGCAACATCAACAAAAAGTTTAGGTTATAACAACCAATCGCTGGTAGTGCTTTCAGCTTTTGCTTATACAAATATACATAACTCTCAATATAAAATGTTTTTTGTTTAAATAGTTTGAACATTACATTTACTTGGGTCTGTCTTGTATTTAGGAGGATGTAGCAAATTTCAGGCATGCTGTAATGTGGTGGCTAGTTAATCATCACTAAAATGTTGCAAAAGATAAAGCATTGGGTCTTTTTGAACAACAAACCACTACAAAGCGATTTAGACGGGTCTGATTGTAGATTGACTGTACATGATGTTACTTTAGGACTTGTATTTATAGTTATTGTGAAATTAACATGTTTTGAGACAATTTGACAAGTTGTAAGCATTCCACTTTTTGTATGTTTCATGGAGTATGGGACAAAGCTCCCTTTTGATATGTTGTGTGAAAGGTTGAACAAGATTCTTTTTTGTTGAATTAGACAATTTGTATTGAATGGAGTATTGTACAAAATTTTCTTTTTTATATGCTTCATTTGACGAATTTTGGAGGTCGATTCACAGGTCTTTTTGAATATATTTATTAAAAACCAAATAATTTTTCGTAAGCATTAACAACTTTATCATAGGAATTAACAAGATCTTAATAGCGATTAACAACTTATAACTTTGTTGTCGGCAATGTGAATGAGATGTTTGGTCCAAGCATTAACAACTTCTTAGTAATCATTAACAACTCCATAATAGGAATTAACAAGATCTGAGTTGTAATTAACAACTTATATGGCGATTTGTTACTTATATTTTACAAGATCTCAATAGCGATTAACAACTTACAAGCAGTAACAATTTCTTTTTTGGCATAAACAATTTTATCGTAGTAATTTACAAGCTTTGAGTAGTGATTAACAATTTTCATATTTACTTTTCACAATGTGAATATAAGATGGAAACACATTACTGTTAGCGTTAACAACATTTTCGTAAGCATTTACAATTTCATCATAGATATTAATAAGGTTGGTGTAGTGATTAACAACTTTCATATTTGCTTTTCGCAATGTGAATATGAGATGGATTCCTAATGTGAACAACTTACAATTTTGCTGTTAGTAAAGTGAATTTGAGATGAAAACAAGGTGTCACTGTTAACAACTTGACAGTAGGTATTAACAACTTTAGAATAATAATTTCCAATGTTCGCATAGCAATTAACAACTTATAACTTTGTTATTGCCAACGTGAATAACATGCGAACCAACGCTGCAAGTGTTAACAAATTGTTCATATAACACTTTGTTCACTTCATTCTAACTTAGTATATATTACAAACTTCATTATAAAAACTCATATGGTCTTAATTTATATTAGAACATTAAATACTAAATTATAAATATGTTTGCATATTTAACTTCAACTCCCACCTCCTCATACATCTTATCTCCCCTGATATATATTCCATAAAGTAACAAGGAAGATAACCCATGTAAATAACATCAACGCCTTCAATGTTTTAAACTTCATCTCCCAGACTCCCACCTCTTTGCTTCAGCATAATTCACCCCGTGTTTGCACTTCAGGATTTTCAGTTCACCATAAATTGCATTAATCTCTTCACTAAACCTCTGGCCATGATCTCCTCTTCTCAGCATGATATTTTTGGCATATAATCGATCAATTTCATCCAAAAACTCTTTAATAACGTTGTTAGCTCTCTCCCCAAATTCTCCATTGTGCCAAGAGAAATAATCACACCAATTTTCCTATCAGATGAATATGCCACAGCTATTCAACATTTTTTACAAACACAGTCACGCTCAACAGAAATCCTTTCACAAATTTTACATTTTACCTGGTTATAGTATAGGCAGCCATAGAACCTTCGAACTGGATTGCTGTCAGTCCACACCATCCACCGTGGCGCTACCAATCTATGGTGGCACTGCCTCACTGAACCTTCATAATCGTCCTCCCTACTTGGCTGTCGCAGAAACACAATCCTTCTTCTACCTCTTACCGATGTTGAAGAAGACGATGAAGCCATTCACCCTTTTACTATCGCCTTCGCTTCATCCTCGCCCTACGTTCTATAGAGATAGACTATTAATATAGAATTTATCTAAGTAAATATCTAAGGCACTAATTTAAACCCTGCATAATGACTACCCAAATTCAAAATAGATGATTGAGAAAACAACACAACATCCAATGTCAAATGCCTACACGGTTTCTGAATATATTTATAAGAACTGAATTAATATCCAAAGATTATATTCTTTTTTGGCAATTGAGAATTTGCTTTGTCAAATTCCTATGAATCCAAACAAAAGCAATATATACATACATGAATTAGTAAGCCAAAAAGTTTTAAAGCACTAAAAACCTTTTTACTCTAGCATACTTACATACATGAATCTAATAATCGGAGTCCTACCAAATCTGCATGGAGGTAAATATAAATATAATAATTTAAGGCTAAAGACATTAAAAAAAATTGAAAAATAAGAAAATTATAATAAGCAAGAACATTGAAATGGACACAACATAACAAGAAAATCAAAAGTATCTAATATATCATAAGTGTCAATGAATTCATAGCAAGGAAGGATTTAGAAATGACAAGAGTTGGCATAATATCAAATATGAAAACAAATGATAATTGCAAGAGAAATAGGAAGCAGCATATGGAAGAGCCTAATTTACCTTTGCCCCAAGGAAAGCAAATGTGTCAGCCACAGTTATGTGGCTTATGGAAGTCAAAGTTGCTGTGAGAGCAGTTGTCCAATGGGCTTGACCACCGAGAAAAATAGGCCTTGATGCGCCTATTCCTTCCAAGATTTAGTTTGGTTACAACAAATAATTGCTATACAAAGCATAATGGGAAGAAGGACAATGCCCAACAAAAATTACTCAACAGATATGGGATCACACCAAAAGGAAAATCTTAAATCTTCCTGTGTGAATTAGAGCCAAACTATAAATCTTCACCTTAGTTTCACTGAAGTACAAATTGGGGTTCACAAAATACAGAAATTGTAACACCCCAAATTTTAGAAAATAGAAAATAGAGAATTATTTAAGGTTTTAAGGAATGTAACTAAATTATTAAAAAGCATTGAAAATGAATTTGAGGTTTTAGGCATTTTTAATAAATTTTAAGGCTTATTTTCTTTAAGAAACAAAGAGAAATAATTAGGAGATAAAAACTTAATTCGGAAAAAAGAGATAATAAGGGTTATTTTAGATCTTGAAGCATCATTTAAAAATTTAAAAAGTCTTATAAATAAATTTATGAGGCCAAGTGTATTTTTAATAATTTTTAAGGTTTAATTTCTTTATTAACTAAGGAAAAATAGTTAGAGGATAAATTTAAATCAGGGCATATTTAGAATCCTAGGGTATTGTTTATTATTTAAAAAATCTTATAAATAAATTTGAAAATTAAAGTATATCTAGAGAAATTATGTTGGGAACAAATTCAGATTTATTTGTAAATGTGAATGGTAAATAAAATTACCATTTAAGAGAAAAATATAAATTGGAAAATGAAAAGGACGATATCTGCCCCTAGTTGAAAATATCTTCAATTATAAAAGGAAGGGCAAGATGGTAAAACACCCAATAAAAATATCACTCTATGCCTTTTCAAATAAATACTCCCCACGTGTTTTTTTTCATTTCATTTCCTTTCTCTCTTCTTCCCTAAACCAACACTCCCTCTCTCGGTTCACTCTCTCTCGTTCTCTCCCCTGCCTCTCACTTCCTCTCTGTCTTCTTCGGGCTTCAGTGGCATTCAACGACGATCAACGGTGATTTCGGCGGTGACCGATGACGAATCGCGACGAAGACGCTCAGGAATCTTGGAGAAGTTGTGGGTGAGTCTTTTTCCCTCATTTTCTTCTCTTCTTAGGCCGATTTCAGCGAGGTTAAGGGGGGTAAGCCGATTTGAAATTAGGGGTTTTTGAACCTTTTAAATTCATAAAAAAGAAGCTTAGGATCTGATTAACAAACCCTGAAAAGGAATTCGAGTAGTGGTTTGTCATCTGGTTGATTTCTTCAGAAATCCCAAATTAGGTACTGTTCATCCGAGTTTCTTCTTGCTTGTTTCTGAGCAATAATCAGTTCAAGGCTTAATTGAACATGATTAGGAGTGAGTTTAGGTGCCTAGAGTGTCTGGTATGTTGAGGTTTTTGATATTGAGCGAATTTGATCCTTCTGTCCTTTTCTCTCTGTTCTGCCGAATTCTTGACTTGAAGGGTCGGTAATTGGTGACTAATTTAAGTTAAGCTTGTGATAGAACATATAATGATTTCGCATGATGAGTTGTGGTCATTGTTTAGGTGACCGATTCTTGCCTTTGTTCTGTCCGATTATTCCATGATTCTGCGCGGATCCCTGCTCTGTTGGGTTCGGAAATTATGTTCCTTTTTCTGTGTTTTTCTTTTTGATTAGATGATGGAATACTGTTGATTTTGTATTGTGAAGTGTTATGATTTTGTTCCTCTTGGGTTGTCCTGCTCGGCCTGGTTTAGTAAGGGGGAGTCTTGTGGGATTAGGCATGAAGTGTGATCATGTAGCTCTGTTTCTGTTTTATTTTACTATGTGGAGATTCAATTTTGTGGTTTGGAACTTTAGATTTTGAATCTGAGCAAAGGAGAAAAAAATGGATTCTTAAGTGTTTATGGAATGATGGAGTGATTGTCAAGATAGCTTGTGTTATGGTTGATTAATGTTGGCCAAAATCAAGGGTTTAGTCCTAGGTTAAATTGCTTAGTTTTGTTAATCAATTGTAGCTTTAGAAATCTGATTTGCTACTCTATTTTAGGTATATTAGGTTGTCATGAAACTGTATTAGTTCAAGGGATAAATTTAATTCAGTTGCTTTGGGGAGTATAGCTTGCATAATTAGGAATTTCTGGCCTCCTTTTGTGTGCGTGATCAAGTATGCAGGGAGTTGAACTTAGCTTACTCAGTGTCCTTTTGTAGGATTAGAACAAACTTTTAAGTTTATCAACGGATATTATATTGTGCATTGAAGGATGGTTGAGGGTTTGAAATATTAAATATCTAAAGTCCCCAAGTAGGAGAGTATGGTGGATATTCGATAGTTAACAATGTAGGGAGTTGAACTTAGCTTACTCAGTGTCCTTTTGTAGGATTAGAACAAACTTCTAAGTTTATCAACGGATATTATATTGTGCATTGAAGGATGGTTGAGGGTTTGAAATATTCAATATCTAAAGTCCCCAAGTAGGAGAGTATGGTGGATATTCGATAGTTAACAATGTTTAGAAAACCCCTAAGATATGGATATGTATTATCTTAAGGGATTTTATCCAAGTATAATCTAGATTGAGTGTTATTGAGTATGAATTGGTTTATGAGAATGGATTAAGGATTTGAATATGTGGAAGATATTACTAAGTGACAATTGTGGCCTTTTAAGGTTGGTAGTAGGGAAAATTGTATATGGATAACTTAAGTAGGTATATATGAACTAAGTTTGGTTTGGGGTGGTAAAGATTTATGATTGTTTGATTATAAATGGACAAAAGAAAAGATTAAAGCTTGTAAAAGTTAATGAAGGAACCCATATGGATTCAATTAGGTAAATGATGTTGATTATAGGATAGAAGGAGATCAGTGGTTGTAATTGATGGAGATGATTTGAGGATAATTGGGATTTTCTTATTGTTACTAATGATTAGGACGATTCATATAGAAATTGAGGGTGATGGTCCAGACTTTGTATGGATTAAAGATTGGTTGAAATACACTGGTGATAATGAAGAAAAGGGATGATAATTGTAAGGAAGGTGAATTATTGGTTTAAAATTATAGCTATGTTGTTGAAAAGGTTTTGGAGTTAAGATTAAGGATTTAATGATTGGTGGGTAAGGCAAGAATGGATTGAAGTAATTTATTAAGGATCTAATTGGTGAGTTGGTTACAGTAACTTTAAAGGCAAAAAGGAATAAAGTTAAAAGGTAGCATGGAATAATTAATGACTTAAAAGTTCAGGAAATCTGGATGTAACAAGTGATTGAAGTTTATGGATTGGAAATTTATATATGTTTTATATGTAGTTTAGTATTGTGAGGAGTAAGTTGGAAAGATGCTAAGATGGATTATATATGTATATATACGTATTTATTGGAGATCAGATATGCCTAGTTTAAGATGTTAAGAGGTGGATTGTGGATGGAAGCATTAGGGTGAGTAATGATTTAGAAGATAAAAATAAAATATGAACAGGGAGTTGATTTATAATGTTGCAATTTACTCTATAGAAGTTGGTTAAAAACCTTTGGATGATATGTTAAGATGGTTGATGGAGTTTAAGTTAATATGAAGAGTCAGAAAGATTTAGTATTGGGAATTTTATCATGGTTGGTGATTTTAAAGCTTAGGTATTTGTTATTTTAAATTGGAAACATGGGAATAAGAAATCTAATTAATTCTCTATTGTCTTATTGTCCTGTCTCTGCTTATAAATTACTTTGGTTTAAGAATATGAGTTTTGAACTTGAGATGGAAATCTCTGATTTAGTTCTGTTCCTTTAAACAACATTTTCAGTGACAACAGTGAATCAATTGTAAGCTGTGATTTTAATAGGATTAAAGTTATATTGTATAAAAATAAGGAAATAATATATGGTAAAAGATGGTAATGGTAAATAGATTAATTATGGTTAAGTCATTGTGATTTTTATATTTAATTTTGGAAAAGATAATAATGAGAATTAGAACAATTAATTGAAATGAATTATCTCAAGTGGTGTTTCAATTTTAAAATGGTCAAAATATTTAAAGTAAAACATATTTATATAAGATATAAAGCAAGGGGTAGTATTAAGTATATTAGGACCCTGAGAGAGACGCTGAATAATTATATAGAAGTTTAGATATTAATTTATTGTTTATATTAAATGTTAATAGGTCTTGATAGTAAAATAAATTGAGAAGATCAGTAGAAAGGAAAGGAGCAGATAAGGACTAAGCTTGGAGTTCAGGTAGCAGTTTATTTCAGTAACAATTAAATTGCATGTATTATTTTGTAATAACTGTTGCATTTAGTTGGTAAGTTGTTATTCCTCAGTTGTAGTACTCCAGGCTTAGGTGGTTCACTACCCCTTTGCCAAACCAGTTTAGTTATAACGGGATTGTTATAACGAGAAGTCTTGCAGGTAGAGCCTCCACTAGTTAACGAAAGTATCGTTATCAGTGGTTGGTAGGTGCGGATCGCACACAGATTAATAGGAGTAAGACTATCATCATTTGGGCAGTTTTATGAAATATATACATGACAATGCTAATATGATCATATATGTTAATGAAAGAAACTGCTATTGGGATTTTCAATCTCACTCTTTCCCTAAACATTTTCAGTACGCAGGATGAGAGAAGCTAGCTGGGGAAAAAGATTAAATGAAGGAATTAGGATTATAATTTAAAAAGTAAGAGGTAGTTAAGTATTTTGGTAATGTTATTTGTATATGTTGTAAAATTGAATTATTAAGTTAATAATAGAAAGCATAGATAATAGAATTATATAAATTGTATAGAGGAATTTAAATTTCCTAAGCATTATGAATCATGAATAGCCCCCTAAGAGGGTTAGGGTATGTTTAATTGTTTTATGAACCATTTTGCTCTATAACAAATTTTAAATTCTAAGTGGTCCGAAAAGCCCATTTCAACTGCAATAAAGTTGGAACACTGTTTGAAAAGAAAAAGTTTTAAATTTATTCGTATTTTTGGGCTTCTGTTATTTATAAAAATGATTATAATTCAATTAAAATGTTATAGTATAATAGTAAAATTACAGGCGTTACAGAAATGACCTTATAATCATCAGTGAAATGATCATAGCCAAGCCCAAAAGCAGTGTAACATTCAGGTATCCAATTATTACCTAGAGGAGGTGATTTTTTCGATGCTCTAATTGATGGGTTCCAGAGAAGCACAGATCCAACTTTAATGGCGAAACAAAGTAATCCATTACAGGAATTTATGATACCATCATGGCGAAACTTGTTCTTCATACAGTAATTAAGATCTTCAAGAATGGTGGATGGATTGTTAAACTAAGAATTTATAAGGTAGGATTTGAGATTAAATTCAGCAGTTTTACAACTCAAGATAATCCTATGGTGTGTGAAATCAGGGCTTTGAGTTGACAATCGAAGATGATTGGTCACAAAGTAAGAAACAGAAATTAGTGACTTCCATCTCTTGCAAACTCACCTAAAGAAGGAAAACTTATGTGTTGATGATGATTGTCGACCGGTCGCTCTCCGACGCCGCTGCCGAGGACAAGCTTGCGAGACGAAGCGCGGTGAGTCCGACGAAAGTAACGAGCAACCATCAGTATTCCACTGAGCCCTAGCGTTTTTCCTTAAAAACAATAAGGGGCAAAATGTCTTTTTTTTTACTAACATTTCGAAATCCCAAATTCATTCCCAGGGTCTGATATGGGATTTCTAAATGTTGAGGGACTGAATTGTCCTTTACGATATTCAGAGGGATTTTAATGTCTTTTTCCCTTTGTTATGTGGCCTTCTAACATGATAAGATTTATTTGACTTGATAACATGATAAGATAAGAAATAATTTCTAACATACATAAACAATAAACAACACACATAATTCACCATCTTCAACTTAGTTCCAACATCCAACATCCAACACTCATAATCTAACAACATAAATCAAACTTCAAAGTTCCAAGTCTAACTATTTCTGACATGAATAATAATAATGTCAAAGTTCCTCATTTGTGAAGAAGGAGAAGGCCAGGAGGGAGTGACTAAGTGAGGGTGTTAGTAAATTTTTTTCAAAAAAAAAGGATTGCTTAAACGGGCGGCCCGTACCTGTACTCTTTTAAGCTAAACGAGGTATGGGCATATGCCCGCCTGTGATGGGCTCTTAACGGGCGGGTCATAAACGGGGAAATTGCGAGTGGTCCGACGGGTATGGGCCGGCTTACTCAACCCTAGGCACCAGGATAGTTTGGACATCCCTAGATATAGGTAGATGGCTATGGTGCAGTGATAATATCATGTAATTTTAACTAAACTAACATCCTTAATCTAATCAAATTAGGTAAATATGTCTTATATTTAGTAATGGAGGGAGTAATTAATTAATTAATTAATTTAGTATCATTAATATTTTTATAATAAACTAGGAAAAATGATAGATAAATACCTTCTGAATTTTAAAATCTCATATAGGAGATTTTAACTTGTTCAGTAAAGGTATTCACTAGTTGAATAATGATAGCAATAAATGCAAATCACTTATATGAGATTTTAAAGTTCAGAAGATATTTCTCTGTCATTTTCCCTTTAAACTAACAAATATACCATTATATTCCTTATTATAAATCTACTTTAGTTAATTCTCATATACTAAAAAATGTCAGCTAGATTATTAAATATGTCTTAAATTTATAAAATTTTCCAATACTACTCTTATTCAAAATTTAACTCTCTTCACATGTATGAATTATTCTCACCTCTCTCCTCTTTCTCTCTTCCCAATAAGAATTAATAAGGTTAAAGTTAGAAAACAATCATTAATAACCTCCGAGTTAACTTATATTTAAGAACAATTTTTTTTGGAAGAATTACAACTATGTCCTATAGAAGGTAATTAATCACAATCAGGTCCCAAAAAGTCATTAAATTACATTAAAGTTCCTAGGGAATCTGATGATTTTAAATTGAACGTGTTAGGAGTTGTCCATGCAGCTTATTGAGTTGCCAATATCAATTAAGTTTTCATAGAATTGTTAATAATAACTCATTGAGCTGCATCGACAACTCCCCACACATGCGATTTAATATCGCTTAGGTCCCTAAGGACTTCAACGTAGTTTAATAAATTTTTGGGACCTATTTGTAATTAATTATCTTCCTTGGGACCTAATTGTAATGCTTCCAAATTGTTTTAGGAGTTAGACTCATCATAATTAGGAATAGAGTGATATTTTACATTTAGAATAAAGAGAGTATTATTTTATTTTCTCATGGGAAATAGTACAGAATTGTGCCGTCAAAAGAGCATATGTATATGTTGTCGTGTTACTTGTCATTACCTATTTTTCACTTGGTAAAACTTTGTTTATGATTACATTTCTTTCATCAAAAGTTAGTAGTGATTTTTTTCTTTTAATATTTGATCTCATCATAATCAATATTATGAGTGCTCTCATATCACACCATTTTTACCAGGCAAATTATCTAATATGTTCTAACTTTGTTAATCAGAATATTCTAGTCAAGTTACATAAATATTACCATATTCTAAGTTACTCTCTTCTGCCCTTAAAGCAAGACTTTTGGGAAGTGATTTTAGTCTTATGTATAGAACATATTTATAACTTCTGCCAATATTTTTTTCCCCTAAATTATCCCTATTTATACCCTCTCAACAATAATCAACAGCATGAGAAAGGAAACTAAAAAAATTGATCATGGTGTTTTAGAAAATAACATATCACATTAACTAATTTAACCATCATAAAAAAAAAAAGTTCCAATACGGTGAATCCTTTGTTGAGAATGATACAAGAGAATTGATTGAAGTTGAAAACTCAAGAATATAGAATACCCTGAAGAAGACACCACTTCCTGAGAAAGTCAGAAATATGTTTCTCTAGCCACTTGGTTTAGATCATCTTCACATGACCAGTGCTCATGGGATAATCAAAAAATGCTCTTTATCGAGGTTGCTGTGTGGTTGTATATTCTTTGTTTTTTGGTCAAATGTGGTTATATATTCTTTGAAGCACTGGCAATTCATCGAATCATTTTTTTGGGGGGATAGAGGTAGAAATCAGTATTCAACGGAAACAATTACATCAGTCTAAAGGGTGTTTTTTCCGTTTATCCATCGTATTGTATTTGTATTGAATTGCAAGGCTTTCAAGAAATGAACTAGAGCAGCTGGGATGAAGGGTCACCATGATACGTTTAGTCATGTTATATAACTAGTCCGTGGCTTCACTGCTACAAGTCAGATCTAAACGTGCCAATCTCTGTTGAATAGACTTCTAACTTCAATTATCAGCCACCGGAAAGGGTGTTTTGAACTTTATGCCCCAGTGATGAGCCGTAGATCTACCGAAGAATCAATGCAGATCAGAACCTTAATGAAACCATCATTCCATGCAGAAGGAAAACTATGATAAACAACCCATATAGTTCAGCTGTGGTCAATGGAAGAGAGAACCCACTAGCTGATACTTTCCGCCAAAAAACATGTAATGCAATTGTTGTTAGAGAGGGGAAACAATGTTAGAGAAATCATCTCAAAGGATACCAACTTGGATGTTAGAACGGTTGAAAACCTTCTTCCTTTGGCCCTATTCAGATGCTGCCAACCTTGGCCATGATCCCTCGAATGGCAGCTTAATTATGTAGTGGATCATATGCCAAAAATACTTTGATCACTGATATAGCCGGTGGTTGAGACAACCTTAGGCATCCCTTAGGATTCTTGTGATATATTCCAGCCTCATCCAACGATTGGAGTTTTCCTAATCTTATCAATCTTTTGAGACAATAGTATAGCTGTATCCTCCTTGCCTCCATCAAGAAGGGCCTGTTTCAAGTTACTAAACATTGAGCCAGGAGGTCGAATGCCTACATCCAACATCTCTTGAAAGTATTTACAAGCATCATCTAATCTGTTTTCAAGGCATAATGCATTGATTAAGGTGGAGAACATATGCATTCCGGGAAGAATCCCCTTAACCCTCATCTGATCCCAAACCTTGATTGCCATATCAACTCGCTCCACATTACAAAACATTCTCACTATGATCTCGTAAGTACTCACAGTAGGCTCACAGCCAGGGTCACTACTCATTCTCTGGAAAACTGAGAAAGCTTCCTTTGTTTTTTGAGCCTTTATCAAGTGATGTAGTATAATGTCAAAGGTTCGAGAATTTGGACCAACCCCGCATTTTTTCATTTCATCAATCATCCTATATGCCTCAGGCATCTTCAATGACCAGCAATAAGCCCCAACAACAGCATTATAAGTTGGTACTTCTGGGGCAAAACCACTGGACTTGAATTGTTCAAAGAATTTGAGAGCCTCATCCAATCTCTTATCGGAACCCAATCCATTAATCAAAGTACAGAATATATGGGGAGTGGGCCTCAAATTTTTGGCTTCCAACTCATGATAGAGCTCGACAGCTGCATCATATTTCCTAGCCTTGCAATGTGCACTGATGATAATGCCATAGGTAACAATATCTGGCTCAAAACCTTCATCCTTCATCTCCCGGTAAACCTCATTGAGCCTCAGCAAATTTTGTTGCTGGCCCCACCCTTCTAGCAATATTGTGTAGGACTTGACATCGGGTGTGAACCTTCTTTTCTTCATTTTGTCAAACAACTCTTGCGCTTTTTCAATACATCTTGACTTGCTCAAAACGTCAATCAATCTATTAAAATCTGAAACTTCCAGCTTCATCCCAAACTGCTCCATCTTCTCAAATGTATCTACCGCTTCTTTGGCCTTTCTAGCTCTTGCATATCTCCGCGCAACCAATGCAAAAGTGTCTTTAGTCAACAGCCTTTTGTGTTTCATGTCACTAACCAAATTCCATACCATCTTGAACTGTTTAATCTTACCCAATGCCTCAATCAAAGCATTGTAGCTCTCTGTACTATATTTGAACCCCTTTTGCTTCTCAGCCCAACGGAAAAATAACAATGCAAGAGTACCAGCATTGCTTAGCTTCTTTAAGACCTCAACTACCAGTTCTGGTGATACCTCCACTGACATATTACTGAGAGACTTCTCGACACTAGAGCTAGGACTGTTTGATAAAATTTTACAGATTCCTCCAGCTGTGTGACCTATAATGTTGTCTAGGTTCATGTCCTTGGCCACAGAAAATGCTTCCGCTTGGATTACGTTATCACTAATGGATGTATGGTAACCCAAATAAGGACAATTTCTTACATATCCAAATGCGTTTTGGTCTGGGGGATTCAAATATTGGCAGAAAATAGAACTTCCAACAGAAATTAGGGAGCTGCGAATTGATGTGATAGAACTAGAGTGAGGACTAGAAGTAGGAAAACGATTTGGAGAGTGGAAGAAGCTGGCAAGGGTGAATCTTCTAGATACTTGTGCTAGTTGGACGAGGCCCATTTGAGAGGAGTTGCAGATTGACAGGCTCCAAAGTTCAAGCCATGCTACAATCTTGCAGATCAAAGCTCCTGCAAATATAAACAAAAATGTAGAGACGAGATTAAATCAACTTAAGAAACAGGAGGGAGCAAATAAAGTGAAACCCATCGATGCTTCCATTTCCCCATTCCCAATAGAATTGTACGCAATCATGCCTCCACTTTTATTTAAATGACAGTGTAAAAAGCATCAAGTACTAGTTGACATATCATGTTTCATGTGTACCAAGACGATATCCAAATGGAAGAAAATGGTGAAAAACAATTTATCAAAGGTAGAAACAAAGGGCCTGTTTTTTTCACTCTCAAGATCAATTAAGAAAGGAGGAAAGAAAACTACTTGAAAGAATTGATTTCTACATTTCATTTTGGGGGGCAAAAACAAAAAGCAGAATACATATTCTGGGGACAAAACGTATAAAACTACTTTGAGGGGTTATGTATCTTTCATTTGCAACAATAGGAGCCAAGACGTGGAGAAGGAAAGCCTTATTTTCATCACAGGCACATTTGTAAATTTTACCAAACACAGAGGAAGAACAATAAGATAGAAGATACATGAAGGCTTCAACTCAACAACTTCCTCTTCATATCCCAGGTTCATTTTTCAGGTTCTGCTGTTATTTTAATGTTAAGTACCCAAGGATTGCGAATTTGAACAATACATCGAAAAGTCATGCCATGAAAACTCACTATTTCCAAAAGCAAATCCATAGTTCAATCATTGCAACATTAAAAACAATTGGATTATCTGTTATATACAGTAGGCACGGCATCAGTGATTATAGTTTGATATTAAACTCATAAATATCACTTCATCACAGGGACGTCATCCTCACCAACATTACAATCTCATTTTTGAACAAAAACTCCCGCATCAATATCAAACCCGATAATACATGTGCCCAGATAAAAGCAAGGGAAAATACAGAAAAAAACACATGTTCACACAATGAGAAAAGGGAACCCTAAAGAGTATGGGCTAGCAGGGAAAAAATGAACAGAGAATTGAAAAAGAGAAACAATGGAGTTCACATACAACGCTGAAACAGTGATCAGCAATAGAAGCACATGGTTGAAGACGCCCGTTAGCCTTTTCTTCGCGGAAGCTCGGAGAAACGCCGTACACGCCGCCGTGGATGCTCAATAACCATAATCACCCATAAGGTCCTTTGAAATAAGAACTAGACTGGACTGTGTATTTATTATTTTCTTTATTTAGGGTAATTAATTATAGGTAAATTAATTAAGATGGGTCCCACAAAATCATAAAATTAATCTCAGGTCCACAAAGTTGTTATTGGTTTATCGCCTATTCATTTTTTTTTTGAATACATATGGCAGGACATAGCCTGAATGCCGTTCGAACCCAGGATCTGAGGCAGGGAGGTGCCTTACCATCCCTTTACCAACCATCAGGCCACTGATTCTTTGGCTTTATCGCCTATTCATTAAGTTCTTACAGGTAACTCAAAAATTGTTATTGAATAAAATTTTAAAAGTTGTGATTGCAGGCCCTAAGTTATTATCGTCTGAGCAAAAGTTGTAACTGTCAAACCCAAAAATTGTTATCGCCTGTTTGGCTTGCCTATAACAACTTAATGAGCATGCGATAACAACTTTTTGGAAATGATCTCAAATTAATTTCGTGATTTAGTGGGGCCTCATGTTAATTAAGTTCCTTATACGGGACCTATAATTAATTACTCATTTTTATCATAAATATAATTTTTTTTATTTCATCTTATATATTTAATTATTTATCATCTTTTTCAAACTAATGTCTATACTTATAAACTTACAAAAATTCTAAGGTGAATTGGTTTGTCATATCATTTGTGGTCTGATAAACTTAGAAAAATTTGTAGGTGAACTGGTTTGTCATATCATTTGTGGTCTGATTAATTATAAACAAGGGTTAAAGGTAAAAAAAAAATACAAATATGATATTGTCAAAAGTTCATCCAATACAAAATGTTTTTTTTTTTACGAAAAATACACAGGAATTTTTAAATTGGATCAAAAGTCACATTTACAACTATATTTCAAAACAAAGTTATCGGTGTTGGACGGACCTTTTGACAAAATCACATTTTTATTTTTTTATCCTAATTTAACTGTAAATGTGTATTTTTGATCCAATTTGAAAGTTCATGTGTATTTTTTGTCCCAAAAAAAAATTTGGTGTTGGATAAACTTTTGACAAAATCACATGTGTATTTTTTACCCTTAACCCTATAAACAAATACTCCCTCCGATCCTAATTATAAGAGCCAATTGACTTTTTTGAAAAAATTAAGGATACAAAATATACCACTTTAAATTGTTTATATTTATCATTTTTCCTCAAAATTAAGTTAATTTACTTATAAACTATCATATAATCTAATTATATTTCACATATATTAAAATTTAAGGGTTTAATTTACTTCTTTAATCTCCCTAAAAAAAATTAACTCACTGTTATAATTAAGATAGGAGGTAGGTAGTACATAATATTGGGAAAGGGGGCAAAAAAAAAAACAAAAAGAAAACTCTTCCATACACGAGTAAAACTGGGAAGAACACTTTTTCCATCCTAAAACCTGACCATACAAACAAGTTAAATCGTCAAATTGTCCTTTTTTATACGTCACACAAATTCCACTTTTACCCCTTCCTCATCAAAATATCTTATCTAGAAACGGACACGCGTCACTTTATGGCAGCTTATAGCTAGATGCCTCGTTGAAACATAAAACCATCCTTCACTAAAAACGACGTCGTCTCCATCCACCCATCCCTGTAACATTCCCTCCTCCATTTTCCCTCAGTACTCATCAGAAGAACGTAACTAAAGACTGAAGAGTTCACTGCAAGAAGGCGAAGAAGATAATAATGGTGGATTTTGGCGGGAAAAAGTTGCGCCAAGTTGTTTCAGGCTTCGGAGGTAACGGTCTCGGCCAGGTCCTCGCTGCTGTGGCAGTTACTCTTCTTGTTCGCCTTTTCTCTGGTCCAGGTCCTGTAATTCTTCCAGAAAACGAGAATGAAGACTATGGTGACGGTGAAATTGATGATGTTGATGACGAAGGTGAGAGTGAAGGTCCTGTTTCCGGTAAAGTTTTTCCGGTTACAATCCGGTGGAGTAATATCACTTGCTCTCTTTCTGATAAATCCTCCAAGTCTGTGAGTTTCCCTCTTCTTACTTCTTCACATTTCGTTGATGTTTGTTATTATTAACATAAGTTCCACATCGAATAATTAAAAGATGAATTAAGGGCATATAATGTTAATGTTAAGGTGAGTCCCTCAAATTGATTTTTGTGATGGAAAGAACCAACATGGTACCATGGTATAAAAAAAAATATTTGTAGTCCTGATGCAGCCTACAAATATTTCGAAAGTTGTGTTGAGAAATTTGAGTATTGAATACGGGTTGAAATCATTAGGTGACGATGATGATTTTGATTTTTAAATTGATAGGTGAGGTTTTTGCTGAAAAATGTGAGTGGAGAAGCGAAGCCTGGAAGGTTGTTAGCTATTATGGGCCCTTCGGGTTCTGGAAAAACTACATTGCTTAATGTTCTTGCGGGTCAGTTAGCAGCATCTCCCAGGCTGAATCTGTCAGGCCTCTTGGAGTTCAATGGCAAGCCTAGTTCAAAGACAAATTATAAGTAGGCTTGTTAGAAACTTTTTTTTCTTGCGCTTTCATGTCATGTCACTCCTATTTATCGAAGGACTAAAGTTCTTATCTTTTTTTCATGGCTGTAGGTTTGCTTATGTGAGACAGGAGGATCTGTTTTTCTCACAGCTCACAGTGCGAGAGACTTTGTCTCTTGCTACTGAACTCCAGCTGCCTTGCATATCTTCTGTGGAAGAGAGGGATGAATATGTGAAAAACCTATTGTTCAAACTAGGATTGGTAAGAGGCACTCTCATGTCGTAATTTTTTTGAGTATAAGTGATTGCTGATTGTAAATTAGGATTCTTGCAATGGGATGTAAGAACCATGGTTCTTCTCTCCTTAGAAAAGGAACTTAAATTTGCATTTCTGCTGAGTTGAAGTGATCGTTGATTTTTAATTAAGGGTGCCTTCTGTTTTCATACGCATGCTTTCCATCTGAAGGTCAGTTGTGCTGATACCATTGTTGGTGATGCAAAAGTTCGAGGAATTAGTGGTGGTGAAAAGAAACGCCTATCTTTGGCGTGTGAGCTTCTTGCAAGCCCATCTGTTATATTTGCTGATGAACCAACTACTGGTATGTGTGCCTTTCCATAATTTTGCCATGCAACAGCTCCAAGTTCTGTATATTATATAGCTTAATACATGGCTAATATAATGCCCTGTAGGCTTTACTGATATTATGAATACCATTATATCATCTACGTTGGCACTGCTCCCTTGCTGCTTTCAATCAATGTTTAACTTTATAATCTTAAGCTTTTGCATTTTCTGCGCATTGATGTGATAATGACTAAATGGCCTTTCTAATTCTCATAGCTTTTGACAAAATCTGAAGTTAAACTCCAGATTACAACTTCCTTTTGTTCTTTCATTCATCACAAATTTGCTTGTGGTGCTCCTAGGACTTGATGCCTTTCAGGCTGAGAAAGTGGTGGAAACTCTCCAACAACTTGCACAAGATGGTCATACAGTAATTTGCTCTATTCATCAGCCAAGAGGTTCAGTGTATAATAAATTCGATGACATTGTCTTGCTGACTGAGGGTTCACTTGTTTATGCTGGTCCTGCTCGTGATGGACCATTGGCATACTTCTCAAAATTTGGGTTGTCATTCTAACCTTCTGTGTTTATTACGTCATACATTATGTCTTTTGAAAAAAAAAATATATAATAACTTTTGGATATAGTGACTGAGTTAACTTGTTAGGAAATTAAATTTAACACTTCACTTTACGGAGTTTTTGTTTGAAAAAAATGATAATATCGAGATGATCCACCTTTCTAGTTTGACTTCATAAATTTATACCAATTCTTCTAGTGAATTAAAATTAGGGTTAAATATCAATTTGGCCAATGAACTATTGGCTAAGTATCATCTGACACAATTATTAATAAAATGTCTCTTGGATGCCAACTAAGTATTAAAATTGAACAAAATGGCCAACACCGTCAAATCTAGCCAAACGTCCGTTAAGTCCATCCCTAAGTCGATGAGGTGGGAGAGTGACGTGCGCACACGTGGCATGTATTTAATGGACGTTTGGTTAGATTTGACGGTGTTGGCATTTTGTTCAGTTTTAAAACTTGGTTGGCATTCAAGAGACTTTTTATTAATAATTGTGCCGGATGATACTTAGCGAATAGTTCATTGGCCAAATTGATATTTAACCCTTAAAATTATTATGACTCTGGTAACAATCCAGTGTGAGAAAAATGAGGTTTTTGTCAAGCATTGATGGAAGTTACCCTTACATAAGGAAAAAGGAATTTGTAAATGTTTCTTTTTTGGCTTCAAGTTGAGAAAAATATTATGCAATAGTATGAATAGTTGTTTTTCATTTTTAATCAAAATTCTACTAACCATTTTTGCATAAAATATGTAAACATATTTTTTCTTTGAAGACACACGCTCCCTTTAACTTGTTCGATATCTCTTTGTTAATATTTTGATAGTGCATTATTAATCTGTTCAACTTAATGTTATTAACTATACATCTTCTACAGTTAGTTCTGAACAGTTAATTGATGGTTCTTGATATAACAGGTACCCGTGCCCTGATCATGTCAATCCTGCTGAATTTTTGGCTGATCTAATATCCATTGACTACAGTTCTGCTGAAAGTGTTTATTCCTCTCAAAAGAGAATTGACAGTCTTGTTGAGGCATTCTCTGATAGACTTTCTACAATAATATATGCAACTCCAATTACCAAAGAGGTGCTTTACAAAAATGGAAAGAGAATTGGGATGAGAACTGTAGCTAAGAAGAAAGGAGGTTGGTGGAAGCAGTTCTGGTTGCTCCTCAGGCGAGCATGGATGCAGGTCTGCCTATATATTGAATTTCTCTGTAAAGTGCATGATATGACCTGGATAGCATTCTTTTTGCATTGAAATAAAAGATTAATGTGCCTTACTCATATCATTTAACAAGACATGATTAGAAAGAAGGCATATGCATCAATTCTCCTTTTCATGTCTTGTCCTATGATAAATCTGCTTCTTTTCCCTCCATACGCTTTGTTTCAACTTCGGTTATTTTCTTCAATTCTTCGTCCCTGATTTAAACCTGACCATGAGGCAAAATTTTAGAAATGCATATAATTAATTCAGCCTTTCTAATTTATGGAGAGTGGAACTTATGTTTCTTATTTTCTATGATAATTACAATGGTTGGCTAGGCTTCCCGTGATGGACCCACAAACAAAGTTCGAGCAAGGATGTCCATCGCATCAGCAGTTATTTTTGGTTCAGTTTTCTGGAGAATGGGGAGATCTCAAACTTCTATACAAGATAGAATGGGATTGCTTCAGGTTTTTTATGTTTTTAGTTCTTTCATTCCTATTTTTCGATCAGCTGGCTGCGTATATGGAAGAAGAACTTTGGACTTCTTCAATGTGTTTCTGGCAATTTTGAGTACAAACTATTAAACTGAGTATGCACAATTTTTTATCCGTCATTTTGATAGCCACTAGATTTACAGTTCCTCTGGAATCTGCATTAGGTTTGCCTTTCTGTACTCCTCACATATTTGGCATTTACAGGTTGCTGCAATAAACACAGCTATGGCTGCTCTTACAAAGACTGTCGGGGTCTTTCCAAAGGAGCGTGCTATTGTAGATAGAGAACGTGCAAAAGGCTCCTATTCATTGGGTCCTTATCTGTTTTCAAAATTGCTGGCTGAGATTCCTATCGGAGCAGCTTTTCCACTGATGTTTGGTGCTGTTTTGTACCCTATGGCGCGCCTTCATCCTACTTTACTGAGGTCAGTTACCCAAGTCAATTTTTATGATCAACAATTGCAATTTATTTCATTTTTAATTTAAATTTTTTTACTGTAAACTGCAAGTTTCTTTGCCCCTGATATCATGAGAAAACAGAGTGCCAAGTATGGTATCAAATTACATTGTGGTCTTTGAGCGGGATAGTCAAAATAACTCGTTTCCTTTACAGGAGATATAGTGATTTTTAGTGGGGATAAGCTGCTTTCTTAAAATTACTAGATATAGGTCTCATTCATTGCATAAGTCGTGATATTTATTGATTTGGTCACAGTGCAAATGATTTTTCTTTAGTTCAACTTCATCTCATAATATAAATGTCAATGATATACTTTTCTCATCTCTTGAAAGGCATAAACAAATACATCCTTACACGCACAAACACATGCCTTCTCCCCTGGTCCCTGCCTCTGTTTACCCTGGGATCATTTGTGCAAGTTTTGTTTTTTTAATCTCAAGCATTACTGACTGAGCTTGACATTCTAGATTTGGGAAATTCTGTGGAATAGTCACTGTAGAATCTTTTGCTGCATCTGCGATGGGTCTTACTGTTGGAGCTATGGTTCCAACCACTGAAGCAGCCATGGCAGTTGGCCCCTCTCTTATGACTGTTTTTATTGTATTTGGAGGCTATTATGTCAATCCTGAAAATACTCCAATCATCTTCCGCTGGATTCCTCGCGTTTCTCTCATTAGATGGTGAGCAGAATCCTACTTTTAAGCAATTAAGAGTTTTCCAGTAATGCAACCAGCACTAGAAAACTCCTTCTCATTCTAAAACAATGTTTCAAGATGAATATGGTTTCCTTTGCTTTGGAACTGATGAAACTGGTTTGTGTATTCGTCCAGGGCCTTTCAGGGACTCTGCATCAATGAATTTAGTGGTCTTCAATTTGAACATCAGAATCCATTTGATGTTCAAACAGGAGAACAGGTGGGTGGAGATCCATGAACTTTTTTAAGAATTTCCAGATAAGGGCTAATTTAATACAACTGCTTAAAAGTATGTGGTTTGTTCAAATAATACACCTTAAGCTATATCTTACCGTAAGCTATTTTCAACACTGATACTATCCAACAGAATTAGTTATTTGCTATGAAGCGCCATTGCTTTGAAAGCTGTCAAACATGTCCGATACATTTTGGTTACGACACTATGATTTGAATTGAAACACTACATATACACATTTTGTGCTGTTGTGGTCATGTATCCATATTTCATCCCTAGCAGTCATCCTTAGGTTCTCTAGTTTCCGCATAGTCAAAAACACTTATAGTAAAGAATGTCAGTTTGTTGTGTTGCTTTACTGATCTGCGCCCTCATATTTGCAGGCACTGGAGCGCATATCTTTTGGAGAAAGCAAAATTAGGGATACAGTGGTGGCACAAAGTAAGATACTGTTATTTTGGTACTGCACCACCTACCTTCTCCTTGAGAAAAACAAGCCAAAGTACCAGCGACTTGAGCCACCCGCACTTGATCACGACAAGTCGCATTCAAAACTTGAGGAGCTTAATCCCGAACATGACGATCAGTCACCAATTGAAAATCAACCAGTGAATCAGGTTGATTCAAATCAAGCTGATCCTGTTGGACCTTTCATCCTAGAAGGTTTGTAATCAGTTGGGTTGGTGGGCACTAGTAATGTTCTTATCAGATGTTCAACTCCACGGTTATATATTTTGATTTATCTGGTACAGGTGCTGAGTAAAGAGAAAGAAAAATATATTTGCAAAGGATGACCGTCAGAGTTCTGACATTACAAAGCCAATAAGTTCTTGTTTCCTTATAGAACAGGGCTTTGATCAAGATGTGATTAGGTACAGTGGATCTACTTGGGATGTCATGGTTGAATATAGCAGCAAAGTTTTCTTAGGTGAATAACATGGCATTTTGTTGCTGGTCTGCTGTTTCAAGTTTCAACTTTCAACAGCAAATTTGAACAAATCTGGATGGTTCTCTCTCCCTCTTTCTCTCACTGATTTTAAATACAGTATCTTAGTTGTAACTTTCTAAAATGTATACTTTTATTTATGATGAAAATAAAGTAAAATGAAGATATAAATTTGGATAGTAAGTGAAAGAGAATCACTTTGCAATTTGCAAATGGGTTCATTGACTTCAATAAAGTTGAATTCTTCACAATCAAACATGCATGCATCTGTTACGTTCGCACGTTATTTTACAGTATTGTCTCCTTTTATAGTTTCTTCCTAATTATAATTAGGATTTATTCTGTGAAAGTACATAATTTGGATTTAGAGTGCGAGATAACAGAGAGATAAAGTATTCAAATGAATCCATTAATATATTGTAATTATAACGGACAAAGTCCAGACTAATTAAGATATTTCACTTTTATATGTAATGTGTGTTATTCCTTTATTACTCCTATTCAACTTACTTTTCAAATGTAGGAAACTCATATGACCTTCTACTAAAGGATTTGTTCACTCCTTTCATATTTCTTTCATTGATGCATTTCACCTTATTTTTGTCTACGTACAATGAAATACTCTAGCAAGCAATAAAAAACGAAAAGAAGTATTTAATTAATATATGTTCGCGCGCGTGCGTCCTGGGTTAGTGCATGTTTAATGGTCAAGAATAAATTTAAATACAGCCGCCACATTGCTGGAAACGACGTGGTCGGCTGCGGGATTCTCTCATCCTCTTCATCATAACAGTGATAAGGGAAGACCGTTGGGGGAAAAAAAACCATCTAATGTATCTCGTCATAAATATAAGATCGAGTTAACTTTTATGTAGAGATTGAGGAAGTCAAATGAACTATTAAACTTCAATATTTGTTGCATATAATCAGATTTTCCATTAGTTTAAAAATGAAGTGAATTCATTTTGAGGAAAAAAAGTTAAATATAAATAATTTAAAGTGTTACATGTCACATTGATCTTATATTTAGAATCAAAAGGAGTGCATATAGTTTTCTCAATTTTTAATTTGGAGCTATATTTTTTATTAAATCTTTTAGTTCTACTCTTTTAGCACGATTAACCCCTATAATTTTTTATATGTTAGTAATGTTAGTCACGGCACAAAAGCTATGTATGTCAACAAAATAAAATTAAAGAATTTATTAAAAAGTAATGCAAATAGTAAATTAAAAATCGAAGAAAAATATAACAATTTTAAGAATGGTTTTTCCTAGTAACTAGAGTATAGATAATTGTACATGATGCGAAGTTTGAGACGTTAGTTATGATGATTATAACTTGTAAATAATGTACTATTATATGAACTTTGGGAAATAAATATAAGAATTATAATATGTGTGTAAATATCTTGGCGAAAAGTAAGAATCATTATACTATCATAAATTAAGATTTTTTTTTTTTGACCCCGAATATTATAATCTCCAGATGATCCCTATTAGTTACATAAGGGGTATATGGATGCCACGTGTCAGTGCACGTATGCATTTAATTTTAGACTTAAATGGAGTCATGACTCTAATAAATTTAAATAATTTAGCCAACTTAAATAGGTTGAAATTAATCGTTTAATGAAAATTTCAAATTGTCTATTACGTTATGTGGATGAAAAAAATATTCAAAATGAATATTCCTTCCATCTCAAAGCAAAGGTGTATAATGTAAGCTAAATTGAACATGTCGAGTTTGATTATGTAGTCATGCAGAAAACAACGTATCCGGAAAAGCTACTCCTAATTAAGTTCAATAATATTTAAACATGACCCATCATTGAAATTAAGGGGACAGGAAGATGTGATTCACCAAGTCCACCAAATGAAGCACAGAGAGAGACATTGAGAGGGAAAGAGAGAAGAAAACCAAAAGCAAAATGCCAAAAGCCAAACAAGGCCTTGTTTCCATCAACAAAGTCTGAACCAAACCCACAACTTGGGAGATATCAGAAGCATAATTGTCTCTCCAATATCTTCTCTCCCATTCCATAATCGTCCACCAATAACCTCCTTCAATCATCTCCTCCTCCTCCTTCATCTTCTTCATCTGTATGTCTCGAATTCGCAGGCGAAGAACAATCATGCTTTCATCCACCCGCTTCCCATTGTAGGAAGAATCCTTGTTTGATGATGATGCACACACACTCAAGCTTCTTCTTCTTCTTGGAGTGATCATCACATTTCTTGTAGTGATGGTGATGAACTTGTGTGCAATAAGTCCAGAATCTAAAGAAAGAGGGAGAGAAGTAGATGGTACCATTTTTCGACAATGCATAAAAAAATTAGCACTACTATACTTTATATGAAGTGATTTTATTGATGTATATATATAGGAAGCCGAAGCAATATATTGTTTAAAGTCAAAGTTTGGGATGGTGTTATTGCTTACTATTAATTAGTGGACTCAGTATATATGATGCATTGCATGTAATTAGCCGACGTGTTTTAATTTGTTATGGGTTGACGCGTAGGGACATGGAAGAACCATAAACGAAGAAGAAAAAGAGTATGGAGGTGATGGCCGATTATTATTTCTTGGATTTTTCTTGGAAATTAAAACCATATGTTTCACGCAAATCCCATATATAGCCTCAAGCTTCGGTGATTGAACTGATCGATGTTGAAATTTTCTTGGCTCTTATATTGCAAGCTGGCTTCAATTATATTTCCATATTTATATTATTTATGTTACTATAAGAGGAAATTGAAGAAACTACATGATAAAAAATTAAGGGAAAAATCACAGATAAAAACCATACCTTCCGAATTTCAAAAACCCATATGAGTAATTTTGAGTTGTTAATATCTTTACTCAATTAGTGAAAACGGTTACTTAACTAGTTAAAATATCTTATTTAAGATTTTAAAATTCAAAAGGTATATATTTATCTGTCATTTTCTCAAAAATAAAAATAAAAACTTTATTCCATGAGTTGGTACTCTTTTAAAATCTAAATATTTGAATAAATTATTGATCAAAAAGTTTATTTCAATAATTCTATTGAATATTCCCTAGGTCTTCCTCTACCGTTTTAAAAAGACTCATACTATTTGATTTACCCTTTACACTAATGTATCTATATAACAACCTTCTTTGCATATTTCCAAAACAATCTCAATTGATTTTTTGTTATTTCTCTTAAATAGCCACTTAATTAAACTTTTTTATATATGTTCTTTACGAATACATTTCTTTCCATACAGTAACTTCGTTGAATGTTTTCTGTAGTTTTTTTTTACCATTTTTAGAGAACTACATGCTCTTTGATGCACCTTTATTTTACATTAGTATATCCAATTACCTTCATTGTGTAGATCAAAACTATATCAAATGATTCTTTTTTTTCATTGGGTCACTTAACTCATTTTCATATACGTTTATTTTAGATCTTATCTTATCTTTCCATGCAATGGGAACTCAAATATCTTTAAGGCACATGCAATTAAAGAAAAACACAAATGAGTTATTAATTAATTGTCAAATACTGATATATATATTTATACATAAATAAATATTTCCAAATAATCCATAAAATTATTATTATATTATGCTTGTTTCTTATAATATTTTTCTCTTAAAATTATATACACATGATTTAAAAAAAAACTTTATTCAATATATAGTCTGAATTTATTACTGTAAAATACTAATGTTATTATTTGACTAAAATATATACCTTCAATGGATGAAGACAGAGAGTGAATCTCTAATTAATGATTATAGTTACTGATATTCTCTTTGAAATTTGAGGTCACAATATTCATGCATACATGCGTGATTTTCATATATAGACAAACGCAATATATATGCATCCACTTTGTTTGGATATATAAAGTAGGGCGCAGTAATATCTAGAAATCTCTAAGTTCAGCTGATCTTGGTAGTGCATTGCATGGCACCAACTTTCCATATTTAAATTAAATAATTTATAATAATAATGATAATGATAATGAGGGACGTGTTTTAATTTGATGAGTTGACATACGCGTAGGGTCGATATATATGAAAAAAGCATAAAGAGTACGGATTTCGGGAAAGCATATGCTTCACGCAAATCCTATAAAGCTGAAAGCTTCTGTGAATATAGAATACTGAACTGACAAATTTTGAATTATTCTGGCTCTCTTCATGTTTAATTTCTGAGAAACTTATTGGAAGGCCACTCCAATCATACACACACGCCTCTATTTGTTTAATACTCATTTTGATCGTTAGTATATTATTTATTTATTTAATTTGATTATATTAAAGATATTAATTAAATTATTTACTACATGATATTTTCTTTTTGCAAAATACGCTGATCATCTTCTTTAATTTCCCCCTCTTTTTTATTTAATTATTGTTGAGAAAAAATTATTAGTGGTAATTCAAGAAAAAATTTAGATAAAAATTAAAAATATATCATATATTTAAAACTAAGATCAACTCTTCAAATAAGTCTTCTATTAAAAACCGAGAAGTGCCTATTATATGTCAAAAAAGGTTGAGCCTTGCAGGCAATACTATCAAAGTCATCACTTAAATCTTTTTGTGAGGATGAAATAATGAGCCCTGTATTCTATATGATAGTAATAGGTGCGTGAGTTAATACAAGTTACCTACGGAAAATCAAATATATTAATTTCTTCAAAATTTGATGTAGAAACTAATTAAGGGGTTGATCTTGATCCTAAATGTAATATATATATCTCGTTTTTTATTTTTTTTCTAATTATCTTTTTTAATGCTTCCTCAATAATAATCTACTAAGAGGGGATGAATTAAAGAAAATTACTAGCTAGAGTTATTTTAGGATAAAACATGATATATTAATTAACTTAATTAAAATTATTAATATAATCAAATTAAATAAATTTGTTTTACAAATAGGACGGGAGTATTATATTTTAAGGTTATGCATTTGAAGAAAAATGAGTTGTAAATTAATAATGGAATATTGAGGTAATTCTATATACTCTCTGATCTCTGTAACTTTATACTATCATTACGATTATATTGTTTTTGTTTCAAAAGATATTTGTCACTTAAAATCATACGCACAATTTAAGTTATTAAAGACATAATTTAAATTATTGTAAAACATTATAATATGACGAGGTTTAATGCTAAAGAGAAAAATTGATCACAATATAATTCTCATTGAGATTTCAGGTCCCAGATATACATGCATATGTGCGTCTACATATAAATAGAACCACACAATATAAAGGAATACAATTTTTGTAATTAATAAAACCTATCATGTAATGATTCCATTTCTATCAAAAAGAAAAACTATCATTATTTGATTACTTCAGATTTTCTAGAACCATGGAGCTCATATTTAGTCAAAATACAAGTTTTTCTATTTTGCCAACAAAAGTTAAATTATTGGCTTAAATAGAACTAAAGCAACCAACAAAACCGTTAAATATAACTATTAATTATAGAAATAAAAGAAGTACCACTTCAACTAATAATTTAAATTAAAAAATGTACAGTACTATGACAGTATATTCAAATGTGTGTATGGTTAAGAAACATAAGATGATTAAGAGAATCTGATTAATATATAGTAATTATTAAATTATTATAGGGTTAAGGCTCTTAAATACCTAAGAAGTTGCCAGTACCGGAATTTATTTTTAATCTTAAATACCCTCGGAGTATTATCTTCGTAGCGTTAATGTCTAAAGTTAACGGAGAAGAAAATGGACGTTTGTCACGTCAGACTGAACGCCACGTCAGAATGGATGGGTGATGACGTGGTTTGGGTTAACAAGCACCTTCGAGAAAACTTTCGGGGCATTTAAGAACCAAAACAAAACTTTCGGGTGCTGAGTGTTCCTTCGACAAATCTTCCGGCGTATCTAATAACCTTAAACCAAGCCACGTCATCACCGATTCAATAAAGGTTGACTTTGACACGGCTTTCAATCTAACGTAGCAAAATAGTCTTATACAAAATTAATCACTTTAAATGGTCTATAGTTATCTTTTTTCCTCAAAACTACTTTATTCTACTTATAAACTAACATATAATCTAATTACATATGACATATGTTATAATTTAGTGGTCTGATTTGATTCTTTAACTTCCACAAAAAAAAATCAAAATAATCTTATATTTAAGATCGGAAGGAAGGAGTATAATTTTCTGCCAAACCCAATTATTATAATAGCGCTGTCCTCCGTCAGTCGGCAACACTTGCGCTCACCTGACCCCCACTTCCTTCTGGGTAATGTTCGCCTCCTTCGCACATCAACTCTATTATTTTACAACCATCGTTTTTTAATTTGGTTCATTTCAATATCTTTCTGTGTAAGTAGTTATGGTTTTAGCTTTTGACATATAATAAGTGAGAATGTGAGATCATGTGCTTCAATTTGGATCATGTGTCTATAACCATATGATTGTACACTTTTCTTTTAAATTTATATTTTACTTTTACTAAAAAACTAGAAACATACTCCTTATATTCATGTTTAATTTTATTTTGGATTGTTGATAATATCTATATATATTGAAACATTAATATATATATATATATATATATATATATATTGTGTTAATATTCTTGGTTTTTGCGTTTTGATATTCCAATAGTTTTAAACTGTGATTTTTAAGTTTTAAACAGATTCTTATGAAACTATAAAGATTAAAACCATGTTTTGAAACAAGAGCTAAAACAAAAATGTGATGAATCAATAAATACTAATAATAATATGAATACTAATATATTTGATACAAAAGCTTGAGTTTTGAGGTGAGTGCATTAGTTTCATAAATTCGATATGATAGACATACATAGATTATCACTTATTTGATATTTCCCCAAAATATATATAATGCCTAAATGATTAAACAAATTCGGATGTCATATGATATATGTGAAAAACTGGTGTATCTTATTAGATTATACATCAATTTAAAATGAGAAAATTGATTTGAAAAATAATGATAAATATAGGTGAAAAAAAAAGCATTTTTATATTAAAATTGCATCAGACTATATTAATTGGAAAATATGTTTTGAACATTATTTAAGAAAAAGTTTTTAAATATATAGTATGAATTTATCATTGTAAAATACTAATGTTATAAATTAATTGACTAAAATATAGGGAAAATTAATTTGGAGTCTCATAGAAGGCATAATTAAGGAGAGGTTTCACAAAATGGTCAAACTAAAGAGAGATCCCTAGAAATCTGATTTGGATTAAGTTCCAAACTCAATTTACTCTTTTGCCCCTTTTTTATTTACTACATATTTACAATTTACAACATTTGTGAGTGGTACTCATTAACTTGTTTCACACAGCCAAAACCTTGTTACAGTCAAGCCAAAAATTGTTCTTACCCAAAAATTTTACACCTTATCAATCAGGCTCAAAAGTTGTTATGCATGCCCAAAACGTTATTAACTTGTTATAAATAGGCTAAAAGTTGTTATATCAACAATAGCATTTTCGCATATCTTTGCTAAATTCCCACATATTTACAATTTACAACACTTGTGATTGGTACTCATTAACTTTTTACATATGGCTAAAACATTGTTACAGTCAAGCTAAAATGTGTTACTACCCAGAATTTTTACGCCTTATTAGTGAGACTCAAAAGTTTTTACGCATGACCAAAACGTTGTTACAAACAGGTCAAAAGTTGCTATATCAACAATATAATTTAAAAGGGGCAGAAGGGCAAATTGTGTTTGAGACTTAATACAAATAAGGTCCCTAGGTACCTAACTTTAATTTAGCCATTTTATGGGACCTCACCTTAATTATATGTCTTTCATAGGACTCTAAATTAATTTTCTCTAAAATATATACCTTTAATTGATGAAGAGAGAGTGCATCTTTAAACAATGATTATAGTTACTATTGTTGAACAGAAAAAATAACTGATATTCTCGTTGAAATTTAAGGTCACAAATATACATGCATACTGTGTGATTTTCATATATGGGCAAACACAGTATTGATCCACTATGTTTGCATATATATATATATAGTAGGGCGCAGCAATATTTAGAAGACTTTAAGTTCGGCTGATCTTGGAAGATTCCATGCATTGCGGGGCACCATCTTTCCATATTTTTAAATTAACTAATTTATAATAATGATAATGATAATGACAATGAGGGTGGTGTTTTAATTCGTTGAGTTAACGTACGCGAAGGGTCGATGGATATGAAAGAAGCATAAAGAGTATGGATTTTGGAAAAAAAAGCATATGCTTCACGCAAATCCTGTAAATGTAAAGGTTTTGTGAATATATTGAACTCATGAATCATGAAGTTTTCTGACTCTCTTCACGTTTAATTTCTAAGAAACTTATTGGAAGGCAGCTCCTATCACACATGCACGAACCTCTTTTTGTTCAATACTAGCTCCTTTTCATAACATATATTTGTTTAATTTGATTAAATTAAATGTATTACTCCCTCGGTTCTAAATATAAACCTTATTTACCTAATTTGATTAGATTAAGAATATTAGTTATGTTAATTAAAATCACATGATATTACCCGTACATCCTAATTATCTACTTTTATCCTCATCATCCCTCTTACTTATTTATTATTGAAGAAAATTAATAAAGATAATTCTAAAAAACTTATTGGAAATCGGCTCCTATCACACGCGCACGAACATGTGCTCCTTTTCTTAACATATGGCTTAATTTGTCTAATTTGATTAAATTAAATATACTACTCGCTCCGGTCCGATCCTAAATATAATACATATTTACCTAATTTGATTAGATTAAGGATATTAGTTAAATTAGTTAAAATCACATGATATTACCCATACATCCTAATTGCTTACCTTTATCCACATAATCCCCATCTTACTCATTTATTATTGAGGAGAACTAAAAAAGATAATTTGGAAAAAAGCTTGAAACAATTAAAAAGAGCTATTATATTTAGAACTAAGCGTATCTACCCAAATAGGTCCTATATTTAGGATATGAGGGAGTAATTTTTTTTTTTTTTGCTCAAAATTAAAGATACTAGTTATGTTAGTTAATATGTCATACTTTTCTTAAAACACTCTAATTATCTTTAATTTTTCTATATTTATCACTTGAATATTGTTGAGAAAACATTATTAATTAGAGGTAAGTTAAGAAAAATTTGATAAAAATGAAAAATATATTATATATTTAGGGCTACAATAAACTCCCTAGCTAAGTCTTCTATTATATTTTGTATGTCAATAAAAGTCGGGCCATGTAAGCAATACTATCAAACTCATAACTTAAATCTTTTTGTGAGTATGAAATTGTGAGTTCGAATTCTTTAATTACAATAATAATAGGTGCGTGATTTAATATAAGGTAGTAGACGAGTAACCCTACGAAAATTCAAATATAATAATTTCTTCAAATTTTAATGTAGATCTAATTGATAAGTTGATTTTGAACCCAAGCCCAAGATTATTTCCAATTTTTTAATATTTTTGTAAATCACTTTAATTAATGCTTCATTGACAACAATCAAATGAGAGAGTGAGAATAAATTTTTTGAAAATTATCTGGGCGTTTTAGGTTAAACATGACATATAACCTTTAAATAACTAATTTATATTTATCAAGAAAACTACTAAAGTTAATTAAAGCAATAATTATATTAGAAATATGATTTATTTTTCAATTATGTCATTCTTAATAAATATGATAGATGATACATTGGAAAAGAAAATGCGAGAGTGTGTGACAAATATACAAGTGAGAATAGGAGTAATAAATATAAAAGAGAATGTATGGAGAAAAGATAAATAATAGGTAAAATTGGAAAAAATATAATTAATACTATTTAGACAAATCTAAAATAAAACTTATATTTTAGGACGACACACATTCACCAAATTGAAGTTTATAATTTGGGATGGAGGGGTATTAATTAACTTAATATGTGGGAGTATTATATTTTAAGGTTATTCTATTGTAGAAAACACTGAGTTATAAATTAATAATGGAATACTAATATAATATAAATATGTCATTATATTGGGAATTAATTCTTAAAGGTAATTATATACTCTCTGGAACCTTAATTTATACTATTATGATGATGATATTGCTTTCGTTTCAAAAAAAAAATTGTCACTTAAAAATTATACAAACAATTTAAGTAAGTTATTAAATATATAATATTAATTATCGTAAAATATTATAATATGACGACGTTCTATTGTTGATGAGAAAAATTGATCATAAAATAATTCCATTGAGATTTCAGGTCACAAATATACATGCATGTGTGTGTCTACAAATGAGTAGACCCACATTTCACCCAAAAAAAACAAATTAAATAAATAGACCCACACAATATATAGAAATACACTTTTTGTAATTAATAAAATCTATCATTTAATGTTTTTCTGTTGTTTAGATTTCCATTTCCATCAAAAAAGAAAATTCAATACTCCTATCATAGTATCATTTGATTACTTCCGATTTTCTAGAACTATGGAGCTCATATCTAGTCAAAATGCAAGCTTTTTTTTTTTTCGCCAACAAAAGTTAAATCATTGGCTTGAATACGAACAAAACCGTTAAATATCTCTATTGATTAAACAAATAAAAAAGTACCACTCCAACTAATAATTTAAATTTAAAAATACACAGTAGTATAACAGCATATTCAATTGTGGGTACGGTTAAGAAACTTAAGATGATTAAGAGAATCTGATTAATAAATTATATATTAAATATATTAGCGCCGTCCTCTGTCAGATAAGACCTACCTTGTCGGCAACACTTGCCCTCGCCTGACCGCCACTCCCTTCTGGGTAATACTCTCCTCCTTTGCACATCAACCCTATTATTTTACAACCATCGCGGTTTTAACTTGAGATTCAGGAAGCCACACGTCACTTTCTGGCTTTGACAAGTGGCGTATTCTCATAGAGTCATGGAAAACAAACACGCTTTTGCTCCCGTTGCTTAGCTTCTTCTCGACTGTCGAGGATGCTTTCTCCTCTATCTCACATGCCCTTTTTTTTATTACTATTATTATTATTTCATTATTATAATGGCATACTTTTTCTCTCTCACAAACAATCATCTTCCCCCAGTTCTAATTCTAATTGAAAAAAAAAAATTATAGCTAGATCCTAAAATAGAGGTGGGAATAGGCCAGGTCTGTGTTGTCAAAAGGAGGCCTGAGTCTGGCCTGTGGCCTATTACAGGCCATTTTTCAGGCCTGAGCCTGGCCTGTACACAAGCCTGACCTGTTAAGAGGCATATTAGTTTAATGGTAATTTAATATTAACTAATTATAATGTTATATGTAAAAAAAATAAATATTATATAGTATAAAAATAATATGTATGAAAAAATATATTTTAAAAATATTATTTAATTGCTTAACAAGCCGACCTGACATGTTTAATAGGCTTTTTTTAGAGCCTGGGCCTGGCCTATTAAGCATAACAGGCAAAAAAATAAGCTTGAGTCTAAACCTGGCCTGAAAATAAACAGGCCGGTCAGGCTTTAACAGGCCAGACCATAAGCTCTTGACAGGCCGGTTGGGCTATTCCCACCCCTAATCCCAAATAAAGAAATTAATCTAGATCAAGTCCAAAAAAATCAAATTACAATGAAGTCCTTAATGACCTAGATGATATTAAATGGTTTCTTATTGACAACTCAATGCAGCTAAATGAGTCGTTAATGACAATTAAAGAGTTATTAATGATAAAATATTGATAACTCAAAGAGTTGTGTCAATAATAAGCCATTTCATATCACCGTCTCTCTAGCAACCTCAATAGAATTTGATTTTTCTGGAACTGATTGTAATTGATTCTATTATTTGGGATCTGTTGTAATTTTAAAAAAATTCCCCATTTTCCAACCCTATAAATACCATGCCTCTTCACAACTCAGATCTCATTCTATTCTGTATTTCTGTTCTATTCCTCGCATGCCATAACAAACCTTACAAAATCCCAAGAATCTAACAATTCTCAGAATTCAATTCAAAACCCTAATTCACCGATCCATCCAGATCAACCAAAAATGCAATCGATTCCCCTAAATTCCCCCTCATGTCTCTCGATTCCACATCCCAATTCATCAAGGCCAAGCCTATGTCGCCGGAAAACCAGCATTCCAGCGTGGAAGAGAGAGGCGGCGGATCAGAATTTCGGGGGGAGAATCGTTGACGAGAACATGATCGTCCTGAGGAAGAGAATCCACGAGATGAAGATGATCGAGAAGAATTACGAGCCGCCGTCCGATTGGATGGATTGGGAGAAGCGTTACTATACCACCTATGATTCCATCATTTGCGAGGCACTTGGCGTTTTGCAGACGCAGTTGATGAACACGAGGCCCAGTTTGGCTTTGGGGATTATTGCCTTGGTTGCGATGAGTGTTCCTGCTTCTTCCTCTTTTGTTTTGTTCCATTTGGTCGATCTGTGCAAGCAGGTTTTGGGAGGGATTCATCTTTAATTTCTTCTTGATTTCGTTGAATTGAAAGGAAGAATTTCAATTCGTTGTTTTATGCTAGGGTTAGTTTGATCTGGGGGTATTTTTTGGGCCTCCAGAATCTATACAATTGAATTTGTGATATATATATATACACACACACAGCCTCCATTGTTGTGATTGTGCCTGCTCATCAATTTCATTAAGCTTCTTCTTCTTCTATCTCTCTCTCTCTCTTTCCGATGAAATTAACCATACAAATTGTATTGTGCTCTGTTCTAATAGAAATTGGTGAAGCGCTCCACCACCTAATCTGTGACGTGAACAATCACATCTAAAACACATGTAAAAGTTTTAGTATGAGTTGTCACTCTAAAAAATTAACTACCTACTAAAAACATTTTTTTAACTTGTAAAATAAAAAAAAACATTGAAAACATAGGATTTAAATTTTTTTTATATGTTAGTTATTTTTTTTAGAATATAAAGTCAGATTAAAAATTCAATAGACCAGCTTGTGATGGGACAACCTAGGTTAACTAAGAGTTTGTCATGTCTTAATAAATTATATATGTTGTAAACCCTTGCTCATGGACTCTGTTCTGAATAAATTTGTTGTGACCTGTGAATAGTTGTTGCACACGGATATTTCTGTTATGAGTTGTGACGGAAAGAAGGAGGACGCAGAATCTACTGCTCAGGTTGATTCGACATTTATGTTCTTTCTCTTCTCTTTCGAAAATCTGACATATGTTGCTAGTTGTTCCCGATATACACTGGATTTGATCATTTTTCTTGGTAAAATGCTTATGTAATTAGGCCTAGGGATTCCTCCAAATTTAGAATGAACAAGAGGACAAGACCAAGATGAGAGCTATCTATTGTAGATAACTACCTCCTCCACAATTTTTTTTTTCTTAAAAAATCTCAAGAAAGTTAAACAAGTTACAAATAAATTGATTTATTTAAATCTTTTCATTAAATTAATTTATTTAACTTATAAGTTAACATATGATATATTTGGTGATAAAAAAAATATAAAAATAAATTGCTCATTTAGTTTCCTTGATTTTTATATAAAAAAATTAATTAAATCTTAGTCATAAATTACTATAATTATCCACTACATCCACGAACGTTTCTTTTGTTTTTTCCCTTTCTTATTCTAAAAAGAAAAGCCTATTGTACCTTCTTTATATGGATAGGTGGATTGTTTGGCTTTGGACTGGGGTTCTCTTTTTTTCATTCCCTTTAGTAAAGACAGGCCTATGGTACCTTCTTTATGTGGATAGGTGGATTGTTTGGCTTTGGGCTGGGGTTCTCTAGTTTTTTTTCCCTTAAGTCTTTATTATTCTCTCTTCAGAATCTCTTATCCACCCTCATATAAGAAAATGATTGGTTTAGATTAATATTTATATTATTAAAATCTTATTTACAAAGATCATAATAGCAAATTATCTCTAATTAACTCCGATGATATTTAAATATGACCCTGACGATTGAAGTTAACGTGGCATGAAGATGTGATTCCCCAAGTCCACCAAATAATTCAAGGGGAGAGACATAGAGAGGGAAAGTGTAAAGAAAACCACAACCAAAATGGCAAAAGCCAAACAAGGCCTTGTTTCCATCAACATAGTCCGAAACAAACCCGCAACTTGGAAGATATGAGAAGCATAATTGTCTCTCCAATATCCCCTCTCCCACTCCATAATCCTCCACCAATGACCTCCTTCTTCAATCTTCTCCTCCTCTTCCTTCATTTTCTTCATCTGTATGTATCGAATTCACAGGCGAAGAACGATCATGCTTTCATCCACCTGCTTCCCATCATAAGCATCCTTGTTTGATGATGATGCACACACTCAAGCTTCTTCCTCTTGGAGCGATCGTTGCATCATCTCTAGTAATGATGGTGAGGAACTTGTTTGAAACAAGTAAAGAAATGGGAGAATTACTTTAACAGAGCTGTAACAAAAAATATTTAGTAAAAAGGAAGAACATAAAAGGGAAAATTCCAAAAAAAGACCATCGAATTACACAAAGAACAGTTCAGTACAACAAATTTCGAAAAGGACAGTTCAGTACAATGACTGAACTGTCCAAACCCAAATTTAAAGGAAATGTCCAAAATGCCCTTTGCTACAACTAAGTTGGGAATCCCTTAAGAGAAGTTGGGAATCCCTTAAAGGAAGTTGTGAAGGCTTATGGGAAGTTGGGATTCCCAACTTCCCTTAAGGTATTCCCAACTTCGTATAAGGCTTCCCAACTTCCTTTAAGGGATTCCCAACTTCTCTTAAGGGATTCCCAACTTAGTTGTAGCAAAGGGCATTTTTGACATTTCCTTTAAATTTGGGTGTAGACAGTTCAGTCATTTGTACTGAACTGTCCTTTTCGAAATTCGTTGTACTGAACTGTCCTTTGTATAATTCGAGGGTCTTTTTCTGGAATTTTCCCAACATAAAAAGTGTATTTATTTAGAATAACCAAATGTTAAAATATAAATTTTAAAATACAAAACTACCCTTGCTCTTTTCTATTCTTCCCTGTCATGTCCTTTTTTGTTTCCATTCCTCCCTTATTTTCCGTCAATGCCTTCGACTCTTAAATAGAAATATGGGATCATGGAATATGGGAGAATATTATAGAGTCACAAGACATGAGAGGCTGCATGTAAAAGAAAAAAAAAATTATCATGTCGATTAAACTGCATCTGCTTCTTCTGTTAAGCTTTATCGGCATCTAAGATCTAACAAAAGAACCTCTTCTTTTTTAAAATCATATATCTAAATGGCAAAAGAATAGATAAGATCCATAATGCAATATGTTTAACGATGTAGTGGCTATCTTTTTGGATTAAGTATTTGATTGAGAGAATAAAAGAGAAGCTACCAAAAAAAAAAAAAAAGAATAAAAGAGAAGTAGTCATGGACAATATAGTCTTTTTATAATTAATATTTTAATATTTAGTCCTTTAAAATAAATACGACTTTTATGGTCATTCTTACTAAATATTTTTTGTTACAGGTCCTCTAGAGTAATTATACCTAAAGAAAGGAGAAAGAGAAGTAGATGGTGCCATTGTTTTCAACAAAATGAAAGAATTATTAGTACTATACTATATATATATATACATGGTGGGATTTTATAGATGTGTATGTACTACTTTCGGTCCTATAAATAATAAGATCAGTTTGACTTTTTTCAAAAAAAATTAAGGAAGTCAAACATATCATTTAATTATTTAAGTTCATATGTAAGGTAAATTAGTCTTGAGAAAAATGATAAATATAAGTAGTTTGAAGTAATTTATTTAGCATTATTAATCTTTTTGAAAAAGTCAAATTGATATTATATTTAGAAATTTATAAAGTACTCGCTCCGTCCCTTATTGTAAGTTTCAAATTTGTAAATGTACTTATCCCAAAATATAATATTCATTTCAAGTTTGTCTGAACATTTATTGCATTTTTTCTAATTTTACCATTTGTTTATCCTTTTCCTGTAGATTCTCTTTCTCTTTATTATATTTTATTTGTCACACTCTCTATCGTTATCTCTTCTTCATACATTTCATCTTTAATAATAAGGGTAAAATAGTTAACATATTACAATTCCACATAATGATTATTTTTAACTAATTTTATTAGTTTTCTTGATAAATATAAAATAATTATTTGAAACTAATAGCCGGGGGGAGTATATGTATAAGGAAGCCGGAGCAATATTCTTTTCAAGTCAAAGTTGGGCTGATGTTATCAGTGCATTGCATATAATTGGCCAACGTGTTTTAATTTGTCATGGGCTGACGCGCAGGGATATGGAAAATCAATAAACGAAGAAAAAAAAGAGTATGGAGATGATTAGGGTGCTAACAGGATGGGAGGGGGTTTGGTTCAGGATCACGGGGCAGAACGGAACAGGGGTCCCGTCCCATGTCCCGTCCTGTCCCAATATCCTAGGATGGAACAGGAAAACTCTGCATAATTTTTTTTTTTTAAATTCCACATAGTTGTAGTTCAAAAATAATATGATCATTTAGGCTTATGGCAAACAAATAAATAGACCTAATATTACACCCAAAAATCTGATTGGGCTTGTAAACAAAAACAATAGCAACAATAACACATAATAAACCAAATTGAGTTTGGAAGAAACTTCTGTATTAATACAAAAAATAAGACCCTTGCATGATGAGCCAAATTCTGTATTATTACTTATATTCTAATATAGTATAATTAAATATGTATTTTATGGGTAAATAACTAAATTTTGTTCTATGATGTGTTCGTGTGAATGCGTTTTAAATTACGTGATTTTGCAAGATATTATTACAACTGGAAGGTAATTGCTCAATTTTGGGTTAAACTCTTTATTATTGAATGCTAGCCATATATGTTGCTCTATTTTTATCGCCAATCAACATTTAGCTTATGCAGTGAACAGAATACATAAAAGTTTTGTAAAACTATAACAATTGTTTTACCAAAAAAAAAAATTGACTAGTGACCAGTAAGATCAGATTGTAGTTACAATTTACAAAGTCAAGAAATATGAAGATGAGGGAGTAGAAGGGGTGGTAATAGCAATATACTTCATCCGTTCCTTAATATAAGACCCGGTTAATTTTTTTGGAGAAATTATGGAAGATAAATGAGCCAGTTAATTATTATGTATTTTGTGTATTATTAGATTATATATTAGCTTATAAGTCAAATAAACTAGATTATGTTAGCTTATGTTGACACATGTTTTTTTTTTGGAAAAAATATATTTACATATGGACATATGTATATTCGGGATGGGACGGGATCGGGCTACCTCGTCCTGAGTCTCGTACTCCCATCCGGTCCCGAAGAGGCATTCTTTACCGTCCCGAAATTCCCGTCCTGAAATGACCGGAACGGGAAAATGTTGAACATCCTTAGAGATGATGGCAATCTTATTTCTTGGAAATTAAAAACCATATGTTTCCTGCAAAATCCCATAATCCCAAGCTAGCTTCGCCGATTGAACTAATCAATATATGAAAATATTTTCACTCTAGCTTCATTCGTTCTTAAATATAAAACATAATTGATTTTTTAAAAAAATTTAAAAAAACTAAATAAATTACTAATAAATTGATTTGCTAGAATATTTTCTCCAGTTTGTGAGTTAGTTATAAGCAAACATATTATCTAATAATACACAAAATATTTTATGATTAAATGACTTACTTAACTTCATCAATCTCTTAAAAGAAACCAACTAGATGTAGAAACGGAGAAATTAAAGTATATTGCGAGGCGGCTTCAATTATTCGTCTTTTCCATATTAATATGATCTATGTTACTTCTAGAGGAAATTAACGAATATAAACGACGACAAACAATAAAACAAACCTTATTCCATGAGTTGGGATATTCTCGTTGAAATTGGAGGTCACAAATATACATGCATGCATGTGTGATTTTTGTAACACCTTATTCTAGGGATATTCTTTAAAGTCCTTTGATTGAGTTTGAACCACTAATGCTATTAGAAATCCCAAGAATGATAGAAACTAAAAGCTTTTTTCTCAAATCTCTTACTTGGACTTTTAACTTTAAAAACTCATAGTTAATTGCTTTAAACTCAAAAATAGTGGTTCAAAACTCAAACTTTAACTCTTGAAATATTCTTTATAATGAAGATATAATCTTGGCTTAATTTGGTCCGATTATTCTTGAAAATCCTTCTTATATTTTCCAAATTTAGTAGAATTTTCGCAGAAAATTTCAGTATTTACGTCTAACTTGTAAAATTCATATCTCCTAATCTACACGTCCAAAAATTTTGCATGAGTACTTGATTTAAAGCTTAAAACGTGTACTACAAAACTGGAAAAAATCATGGTCTAACTCAAGTGATAACTGGACGAAATATCTACCACAATATTACTTGTTCACATGCTCTCATAATTTTTCTATGTGTAGATATAACTTTCTACATGAAGTAGAGTCTAAATCTTGGTTCCATTATAGCTCTTTAAGCTAATGAGGCTCCTTATGGAGTTTATACATACAGAACAATTATATTAAGTAACTATAAACTCCAAAATATTCTAAGTCCTCCTTGCCTTAACTAGAGATCTGCTTGCTTTTCCTTTCCTCTAGAAGTGCTCGGTCCTATGAGTGGGACATGGAAAGAGGGGATGAGATTTGGGGAAATCTCAGTAGCTATAATCACAATTAGTATATCATGTATGGTAAAAAATATGCATGTAAAAACAAGCCAATGAGAATAATACCGTACAAGCTGATTAACTGTAAACTGTGAACTGTAAACTGTAACTAATTTCCCACATGATCATGGCAAAATAACTAAGTAAGGATATTACATATTCTCATGCCTAACTACAGCATAAATGGCAAAAATATACATGCAACCAAAACAAAATATACAAAATTGCAAATTAAAGCTACCTCTTGAAGAGTCTCTTTCTAAAACACTTCCTCTAATTATGCCTCCTTGCCTCTCTATATTTTTCTTTCTCTTCTTCTTTTTATTTTTTCTTCCTCTCTTTCTTTCCTCTCTACCTCATGCCACTCAGCTCCCTTCCTTCCCCTTCATGCCTTGCTTTCACTTCTATTTATAGCCAATTAATTCTTGTTGACCACGCCTAAGTCACTTGGAAGCCAAGCATGTGCCAATCTTAGTGTAACACCTAGAATTTTCTAATATATTATAGCAATTTTTAATTGAATTATAACCACTTTTCAATGTCAGAAACCAAAAAATACGGAAAATTTAAAACTTTTTCTTTTAAAATATTAGACCAACCTTCTATTGGTTGGAATGGGCTTTCCAGACAACAAAAATAATTTACAACTCTTCATAAAATAAAGTGGTTAATAAAACAATTAAAAGTACACTAACCCTATTAGGGTATCTATTCTCAATTCATAATACTTAGGAAATTTAAATCCCTTTAAATTTATACAACTCTATTTTCTATACTTTCTACTGTTAATTTAATAATTCAAAATTTACATCATATACAAATAACCTTACTTTTCAAATTATAATTTTAAATTTCTTCATCCAATCTTCCAGCACTCCTGCCTTATCTCAACCATCTTACTATCTTCCAGCTTCTCTGAAAACAGCAGTTCAACGCAGTTTATGTCATTAACTGTAATTTTGTGCATGCATTGACATGTATACATTTTATAAACCTTTGCAAACACTGATAGCATTTATCCTATTACTCTGGGTGACATAAGCACCTACCAACCACTGATAACGATATCTTCATTAACTAGAGGAGGTTCTACCTGCAGGACTTCTCGTTATAACATTTAAAGCTATAACTAACTGGTTTGGCAAAGGGGTAGCGAACCACCTAAGCCTGGAGTACTCCAACTGAGGAATAAAAGACATACCACTATATGCAACAGGTATTACAAAATTATACATGCAATTTAAGTATAATGAGATAAACTGCTACCTGGATTCCATAACATACTCCTGAATCAACTTCTTTTCTTCTATCCTTTCGGCTTATACAAGAAATTAGGGCCTATATACATATTGAGAGTGGCAATTGCACAAGAGGGGGTGAATTGTGCTTCTGAAAATTAAAAACTAATTAATGCAACACAATCTTTATACTGGTTCGGCCAACACTGCCTACGTCCAGTTCTCCAACTCCTCGTTGGGTTCCACTAACCACAGGTTCACCTGTCAACCTTTACAGAGTTTTAGAATCTCTCTAAACACTCACCCTTACTACCTGTAAGGTTATTACCCTGTTCTCAAAGCACTAAGCTTTAGAACAACCTCAAACAGTAGAGGATTTCAATAATGAAGTTCACTTAATGAATAGATTATGATAATCACATAAGTACAAGTAAAATCAATAAGAACAATAAATACAAGGATCAGAGAGCAATGAATGTGTTCATGAATATTATTTGTTTTTCGTCAGTCCTTCATAAATGCTCAAGTCTTGTATTTATATCTGTTCTCAGATTTGCCATTGCGTTCATGAGGCCGTTTGAATATGGTCGTTGAGAGCTCATAGCCGTGGCAATTAATGCAGTTACTTCATCGAGGTTAACTTTCTGCTCTAACTTCAACTGCTCTTGCGTAGGGTGAGCTAAGAGAGATGTAGACTGAGCGTTCTGAGCATCTGTACGAACTGTACTTTCATAGCAGCTTTTTCAGTAGCGCTAGCATGATTTGCTATCGCTAACTTCATAGTGTAAGTCCTGCACTTAAGCTGTTAGCTGAACAAATAATCATGTAATGCACAGCAGATGCTATCGCAAGCTTAGTCTATTAGCTCAATGTATCAGCTTATCAGTTTGTTATCACAATGAGTATTCTCCTATCGATAGCTAGGTGCGTTATCGCTAGTGACCTTTGTTATCACAAGTTTGTTTAGCTATATGAGTAACTTATTTCCTCAAGTATTTAGATATCGATAGCTAATCCTGTTATCAATAGCAGCTTATGATATCGCTAGTTGATTCCAATAGCTCAAAGACTTGGTTTACTTTTCTGCTAGTTGTTCTTTCTTCCATTTATCCATATTCTCAATGAACTTCTAGCAATAGGATATTTACTAGCGATAGAGAATGACTTAGTGATAGATATTAACTTTGTTATTTTTAAGTCTTCATTTGCTATGGCTCTTTGTCTATTAGCGATAGGGATACACTTAGCGATAAAGATATTTATTCTAGTGTTCTGCTAAGTTTCCATCTGTTTATAGTTGAACTTTTCATTAGCGATAGTCTTTAGCTCTAGCGATAGTGATCTGTTACCTATCAGATTTTACTTGTTTAATTCAAAGGTAACTTGCACTCTATTTACTTATGTTATCTATGGGGTCAGTCCTTATCAAAACTTAAGATTCTAACACATATATGAGTTTGGATTAGGGGTTGGACTATAAATTAATTGATGCGTCTCTCTCGACACCTAATTTAATTAATACTACCCAATTCTTTGTATTAGTGAAAGATTACAGTTTGCTATAATTATTTTAACCCCTTTTTAAAATTAAAAGGTCAATTATAAATAATTTATTTCAATTAATAATTCTGATTCTCATTATCATTTTTCCCAAATTAAATATAAAAATCCTAATGACTTAATCATAATTATTTTATTAAACATTACCATTTTCTATCATATATTAATTTCGTATTCTTGTATAGCATAACTTTAATATTATCAGAATCGTAGCTTACTATTGATTCACTGTTGTCACTGAAAATGTCATTTAAGAGAACGGAAATAGCATAGAGGTTTTAATTTATTAAATCCAGTCCAACAACCAAATCATAGTTAAAATTAATTTCTAACTCTATCATTACTTTTTACCATTAAAAATACAGAGCAATCAAACATGGAACCAGGCACAAAAATAAATTCAAACTTCTAGGAATTTATAACTTCTAACTTAACAACCCATGTCTAAACTTTAAGATCCTCAATCAAGGTATAATCATTAATACTAAATCCTTAGTTGTTATCTCTAATAGTCTCCTAAAATCACAACTCTATTTCTAATTCCAGAAATGATATCACGCCTAATCAAGCCGATTAAATCCTTTAACTTTCTATCGTCATAATGTTCAACATAATATAATCATCCTATCTCACCTCTACCATCCCTAAGATGGTTACTACAAACTAAATCACCACTTCAAGAATCAACTCTCCTCCTTTGAACTTAAAGTTAATACTTCACATGTCCGCATTCTCAAGCCATATTCATCAATCAACTCACGCCTAATGCATTAAACTAATCCATATACTTCATGTGGACCCCCTTTCAACAATCACCTAATAAATTAGTCCTTATTCCCACAAGGATCTAAAGTAATCTTTACTCTTGTCCAACCCATCTTCTACCTTCTTTAATGATTCCCATATCTAAATTGAACCAAGTCAAGGAAGCAGTCATCCCTCACAGCCGAGCATAAACATTAACAAAACTCATAGTCTCAAGTTAATAATTCACCTTCCAAGCTATTAATTCCCATCACCAATACAAATCATCATAATCTAATTAATTTATCCCCATTCAAACTAATCATAGAAGCTAGTTTCAAATTTTGACTAAAGTACATTCTTCTATTTCAATTACACCAAAATCAATGACTCCATGTTATCAAACCACCAGACACCAACCAAACTCCCCCTTGATAGTATTTATGAAACCTCTAAAAACTTAATAGTTAAAAATCAATTCTACCTAAATACTTGCTTTATCATTCTACATACATCACATAAATAGAATAATAATAATAATCCTTAACCCCAAAACAACACCAATCTCTTATTCATTTAACAAGTTGAACTAAACATCATCTAAATAACTCTACTTAAGTCTTGCTAAGTCTCACAGGTTCAAACAATAATTCCCCTATCTTTAGACCATCAAAACCAATTAAAATAGATCAATCTTCTCCTTACTAAAAACCTCTACACACATCTTGACAGCTTCAAAATACTTTTGGGTTCCATCTACATTAATAATCAACAAGCATCCAATTATCAATCCATTTAAACCTCAATCCATACCTAATTTTTCTTAATGGAATCTTACATACCCAGGAACAATCACCCTTTAGATTACATAGCCCTTAACTCCCTATATTCAGGAACCCAATATGTAGTCACTGATTTGGTCACTTAGACACCCTTAATTTTAGGTGTGTTATCGTAAATTACAAAAATTCCAAACATAACCTCAACTCCACAGATTCCAGTATCACCACCAAAACCACAATCACATATACAATCATAAAACTAAGCTTCATTATACTCTCAAATTACCCTTCTCTTGATTCAGACATTGAGAACACTAAAATCAGTCACCATAACACAATCTTTATACCTTCTAACCTATGCTTCTATCTTTCAACATATATTACTCAATGATTTCCCAACCTTTCAGCCCAATTTCACAAACCGAACAATACATCAATAGAAACCGAAACGCCATTCATCACATTCCCATTCTAAGCAACCCAAAGAAGTAGCTAGAAAGTCCCAAAATCCCATATGAAATTTAACAGGACTAGAAATCTTTTTTAGCCTCACCAACCCTTACAAGCTCACACTAATATAACATAATATCACAAGGAATTCACCCCAAAATTACCTCCCAGATTTGGGATACCCTACAGCCTTGTAATAATAAACCTTTTATGATAAATTTATGATCCTGAATCAAAGGAATTAAAACTCCCATTATTGGAAACACAAGAACAAAAGCATAACAAAGATTCCTCATATTTGAAGAACATCACATAGCCAAATCAATTTTAGGCTTTCTAATAACTCCAGAAGTTCCCAACACCACAGAACTCCCTTATTCTTAAATTCTTTTTTTTTTCTATCCTGAAACCTGTGACCATAGCATAATCAGAGAATAGAATCCATAATAATGAGTTCAAAAGGCCTACATATCCACTGACCACTTCAATATGTAGCCGAACAAAATAGAACCAAAAGCAAGCAACACAAATCACAAAACACATCCTCAATAAACAAGAAATCAATGACATTCAGGGAATAAGATTCGGCCAAGTAAGCAGGGAAAGAAAGAAAATGAACAATCAGCATCAATTTCAAATCCCAAAACAGAGCATCACACCTATCTTGTATTTTATTTTCATATATATCAAGTCTCATTAACCCAACAACAGTCGGACCAACAGAGCAGAAATCAGATTGGAACAGAGGAAAGAATTAGAAATTTGTAAAGCTTCCAAAACCTCAAAAATTAAACATGTAATACTCTCTTTTTGATTTTATACTACTCCTAATCTCATTTAATTAGAGTTTCATTCGAATTTCGGCCATAAATCACCGAGAATCAGCGTCTGTGAACAGTGAAAAAGAAGAAGAAATTTGGGAAAAACTTACAAATACCAATCCCTTACTCAAATTGGATCCCAAAAGTGATTAATCGAAACCTAAACCTCGTTTTCCTTGACTTATAGCTTCTAAAACTCCCAAAATCCGAATTGATTCCCCTCCAAACTCGCTCAAAATCGGACAAGAAAAGAGAGGAAATTGAAGGAAAGAACTTACTCGAAGCTACCCTAAGCTCCCCTTACACGTCCGCCGTGTTTCACCGCCAATTCCGCCGTCGGCTGTCGGCCGCCGCTGTCAAGCTCAAAGGGACAGAGGAAACGGGGGAGAAGGTGGAGAGAACGAAGAAGAAACAGAGAGGGTGAGGGAGAGACGGAATGAAGGGAAATAGAGAGAGAGGGAGTGTATATAGCAGAGGACATGTGGGGTATATGTATTGAAAATAAGGAGTTGATATTTTAATTAGGTGGTTTACTATTTTGCCCCTTCTTTTCCAATTGAAGATATTTTTTACTAGAGACAGATAGTCTTTTTCATTTTCTCATTTTCTATTTTATCCTTAAATGATAATTTTATTTACCATTATCATTTAGAAATAGTCCTGAATTTGTCCCAAAATAATTTCTATATATATGCTTTAATTTCCAAATTTATGTATAAGAATTTTTAAATTTCAAACAATACCTCAAGGTTCTACACATTCCCTTATTTAAATCCATTTTCAAACTATTTTTCCTCAATTAATAAATAAAATAAGCCTTAAAAATTATTAAAAATACATTTAGCCTTATAAATTTATTTATAAGACTGTTTAATTTCTATATGTCCTCCCAAGACTTTAAATAAATCCTTATTATCTCTTTTCTCTAAATTAAGTTATATCTCCCAATTATTTCTCTTTATTTTTTAAAGAGAATAAGCCTTAAAATTATTAAAAATGCCTAAATATCATAAATTTATTTTTCAATGCTTTTTAAATATTTAGTTAAATTCCTAAAATATTAAATAATTTCCTATTTTCTATTTTCTAAAATTTGAGATGTTACACTTAGCATAGAAGCCACACGTATTTGGTGAGCAAGGCTAAGGGCTGCAAGAAAAAGGCCACGTACAAGAGTGATTTATGAAGCATAAATGGCTTTTTCTTGAAGCCTAAAATTATCTCTTGTAGCAAGAATAAGCCATGTGTCTAAGGTACCCTTGATCCCAATAATAAATTTCTACATGAACCTTGCTACATATAAACTTTTGGAACATATAATTTACTTAATTCAAAAGCTTATATAACTATTTTGGGCCCTTAATCTTATAATAATTCCCCTTCTAAAATCTTAAATAACTCTATTTTCTTAGGCCCTAATTATCTTCTTTGATATTCATTAACTAACTATTTTAAAGCTTCTTAGATTTTTGGGATATTACAATTTTCATAAATAGACAAACACAATATGGATCCACTATGTTTGGATATATATAGTAGCGCGCAGCAATATTTAGAAGTCTTTAAGTTCGGCTGATCTTAGTAGATTCCATGCACTGCATGGCACCAACTTTCCATATTTAAATTAACTAAATTAATTTATAATAATGATAATGATAATGAGGGACGTGCTTTAATTTGTTGAGATGGCGTACGTACGCATAGGGTCGATATATATGAAAGAAGCATGAAGATTATGGATTTTGGAAAAGCATATGCATGCTTCACGCAAATCCTATAAATCTGAAGCTTCTGTGAATATATTGAACTGATGGATTTTGAAATTTTTTGGCTCTCTTCATGTTTAATTTCTAAGAAGCTTATTGGAAGCCAGCTCCAATCACACACGCACACACGCCTCTTTTTGTTTTATACTCCCTTCATTTCTTCGTCAATTTGATTAGATTATAAATGTTATTTAAGTTAGTTAATATATCATATTTTTTTTAAAACACTTTACTTATATTCTTTAAATTCCTATTTCTTACATGAATATTATATTGTTGAGAGATATTATTTTTAGGGGTAATTTGAGGAAAATTAAACAAAAAAATATGTTATATATTTAGGACTAAGATTAACTCATTATATAAAAATTATGTTAAAAACCGAGAGTAGTGTATATATTGAGCATGTTTGGATTGACTTATTTCCAAGAAATAAGTATTTATTTTGGGGTAAAAGTAACTTATTTTGTTGGTAGCTTATTTTGCATATTTGTTTTGGCTTATTGTTAATTTGACTTATAAGTAACTTATAGCTTATAAGTCAAAAATGTGTACCAGGACCAGATGTGTACCAGGACCAACCAGAGTATAGAATATATAGTATAGTATAGAATAAAGATACACAGATGCTATAAAGATATAGATTTATTTAAGAAAATATTGTCTGTAATGATACACTGAAGGAAGAATATACTGTAAACTTACAAAAGTGCTGAAAGGATGAGCGAGCTTTTGCAAGAGAAGATACAAAAGAAATTTAGAGAGAGAGGGAGAGAGAGAGAGTAGACAATCGAAGGTATTCGAAAATCTGTCTCTCCATTTGTTTTAGGGCCTTTTATAATGAGCCCGAGTTACATTTGCATTTACATTTCAGATTCATTTCCTGTAGCTTATCACGGGTGTTATTGCTATAGCACTTTTGCTTTTCCTGTAGCTTTCAGCTTTAAGTCATTTTGACTGGTTTTGCTTTTCTGTAGAATCATGCCATCTGTTCCTGTAGAGTCACGCCTACTTTTTATATACTTCCTGTAGTGTCGGCAAGACATCTTAGCTGTAATCAAGATCAATGCCATATCAATCATCTTCATTTTCATTCCCATTAACAGATGATTCTGAACTTGTTTTAGCTTGAGATCCAGTAGCTTGTGAAGCGATTTCCTGTAATTTGAGATGGAATTCTTCTGGCTTCAATGCTTTTAATTCTTCTATAATTTTATCCTTCTGACTTAAAACTTTGGATGTAGAAGGGGCTGGGAGAGGCGGAAATTCTTGAATAGAAATCCCCGCTTGCCACTTTAATACCTGAGTTTTATTTGCCCAACTGTCTCTATATTTAGGCCACCATTTAACTCTATATCTTCGTGCTAAATATCTTAGCGAGGGAGCAGGTTCATGCCTCTAACCACTGTAAATGTCCAGCTGAGGATCCAAGGAATTCTAAAACGGCTACAGAATTCCAAGGGTTTTTCTGTATCTGGACAGTCAATCATGCCTTTAAATATTTTGTAACCCTCTAAAATAGGGGGTGGTAAAATTTGTTGTACTGGTCTGTTAATACTGAACCATTCATAAAACCATCTGGGAAAGTTTGTATGTGGGCGATTTCTAAAGTCCTCTGTAAAATATATAAACCACGAATGGTCATAGTTTTTATAATATAAAACATTATACCAAGCCTTTTTATAGTCTTCATAATTATAATCCAAATTATGAAAATTAACTGTAAATTTTTTAACTGTATAAGGAGATAGACCCCAATCCTTTAAAGTTAAAACCTGAAGGATTTGGAGTTGACTGAAGGGTCGCTTGGATTTTTCATCTACTTTATGTTCAATTAAGGCAGAGTCAGTATCCACAAGGATAAGCTCGTAATATCTTCTGTCTTTTTTCAGATTTTCTGGAAGAAAATTCCATAATTCTTCTATAGGATGAGTGGGGAAAATAGCTTGAATAGTTTGCTGTATTTGGGTACTTTCGTGTTGCCTCTCTAAAGGCAATACATAAGACATATATTCTTTAGTAAAATACTCAGTAGATGACTGAGCTACATTAGAATACGAGGCTATAGGTTGATTTGAGGATGGCTGTATTTGTGAAGAGGATGCCTTCACCAGAGATTGTGAGGTGGATGACCTCACCTGAGTATTTACTATATTTCTATTATCTGTAGCATAATCACTAGGTCTCATTGACCTATTTGCTGTAGTATTTGACTTAGGTGTCTGAGCCGGGGTGGCTAAGACTATTTCCTTTCCTTTAGATCGTCCTCTACGGGAGGAAGAGCCTTCGCGGGTATTCATTTTTGTTCTGTAGGTAAATTTCCCTGTAGGAATTCTCTTGTTAAAAAATCTGGAAGAGAATTCTTTTCTCCTTTAATAAATTCAATATCAAAATCAAAACAAGATAATAAAGATTGCCATCTAGCAAAAATCTGTTTTGAAACTAAATTTTTAACATCTTTTTGTAAAACATCTTTAGCAGCTTTACAATCAATTCTTAGTAAAAACTTTTGGTTTATCAAATCGTCTTGAAATTTCAAAATACATAAAACGAATGATAAAATTTCCTTTTTAATGGTGGAGTATTTGGTTTGACTCCCTACCCAGCTTCCTGAATGATATCGTACTATCTGTTCGCTCTGTTTTTCTTGTTGCTTTAGGATACCCCCGAAACCTATGTCTGAGGCATCGGTCTCAACTATCTTAAATTTCTGAGGATCAGAGATCCCTAAGCAGGGTAATTCTTTAGCCTATAATTTAGTTTTCTTAACTATATTAGTCATATTATTATCCCAAGCAGGAGGATTTTTTCTTAATCGTTTAAACAAAGGTTGGACCTTTATTCTAAGCTTAGGGATAAAGTCGGCTATATAATTTAAGCATCCTAAAAATCTTTGTAATTGATTTTTATCTTTAATTTCATCAGGAAATTTGTCCGCAAATTCAATTACTCTACTAGTAGGGGTTATCATCCCTTGATAAATTTCCATTCCTAAAAACTTAATTTTGGTTTGGAATAACTTCATCTTTGTGGGAGATACTGCTAAACCATTTTCTTTAATAATGTCATAAAATTTATTTAAATGGTAAAAATGTTGTTCTATCGAATTAGAGAATACTAACATATCATCTATATAGACAATTGTGAATTCACTGTAATCGTTAAAAATGTCATTCATTATATTTTGAAATTCTGAAGGAGCATTTTTTAATCCAAAAGGCATTACATTCCATTCGTAATGTTTAAAGAGTACTGTAAAGGCTGTTTTATATCTGTCTTCTTCTGCTATCTGTATCTGATAATATCCTAATTTCATATCAAACTTAGAAAATATAGTTGCTTTATATAATCGGGATATTAAATCTTTCTTATTAGGGATTGGATAACGTATCCATTCTAATGCTGTATTCAATGGTTTATAATTAATTACCAGTCTTGGAGCTCCTCTTTCTATTTCAGCTGCGTTTTGCACATAAAATGCGGCACAGCTCCAAGGAGATTTACTGGGTCTTATTAATCCTTTTGTTAATAATTCATTTATTTCGGTTTTACAATATTCCATTAATTCTGCTTTCATCTGTATAGGTCTCGCTTTTGTGGGTATTTGTTTTTCATTAAAATCTTTTTCATATGGTAAAGTTACTATATGCTTTTTTCTGTTCCAAAAGGCTGTAGGATGATTAGAGCAAATATTCTCTTTAAATTTCTTTTCTAGAACCTTTATTCTTTGCTTAATGGTTTCGTTATTTATTTGCTCTTCTATTCTTCTATACTTAATTTCTTGCTGGAGATGATTTATATGGCTTTGTTTAGCTTTTATCCTGTTTACTTTAAATATTGAACTTTCTTTAATGAGGTTTATTTCCCTTTCTATTGAGGGAACTAACCATTCAAACTTAACCTTTTTCCCCATTATTTTAGTGGTGATTCCTGTATGATTTACTTTAAATGGGATCAATTGATATATAAAAGGAATTCCTAGAATGACTGGTTCACTTAGGTTTTTAACTAAAACAAATATATTTTTAAAACATATCCCATCATTACAAATGTGGGTGTTATCTAATTTATAATTTACCTGTAGTTTAGAATCATTTGCTGCCGAAACATGTTCTTAAGTTTTCTCATAATATTTTGTAGGGATTAATCCTTTTTGGATACAGTTTATATCTGCTCCAGAGTCTATTAAGGCTACTATTGTTCGTTTAAATTCATTATTAATGACTAAGTCGACTTGGCAATACCATTTTTGGTATATTATCTTCTTTATAACATTTATAAATTGTTCTTGGTTTATATTTTTAGAAATGTTTTCTGTAGAGTTTTTTAGATCAATTTTGTTATCATCTTTATGATTTTGATACAGTATTTCTAATTTAGCTTTAATTTCAGTAAGTTCCCAATCTCTGTTAACATCGTTGTTCTTTATTTCTCTTATCTCTTCTTTAAGAAATTTCACTTCTTCTTGTAATTCTTTTACTCCTATAGTTGAACTAGAGGGCTTTTGGTTAAATTTCTGTAATATATTACTTAAAGTTATTGGGGGTCGTTGATCTTTTATTTTTTGTTCTTCCTGTCCTATGATTTCTTTTATTTTTAATAAATATTGTTTTTTAATATCTTCATCTGTTATTTTGTCTATTATTTCAATGAGAAAATTAATGTTTTCTGTAGATATTACATTTATTCTTTTCTGGCTACAATCTTTACAATTGCACAATCCTATGCCTAGACATTCATTATCGGTTGATGTGTCTGTAGTTGTTTCATCATCTGAGTTTTCATTTTTTATTCTAGTAATATTTACTTCTTCATTATCGGTTGATTCATATTCTTCTGTACTGCTGTCAGAGTAGTCTTCATTAATCATTACCTTTAATAAATTTGCTTTGTTTTCTTCACTTATACCTAAATTTCTTATTTTCTTTTCTGTTTTACAATTTCTGGCATAATGGCCAAATTGTCCACATTTATAACAGACTATTTCTTTAATATCTTTCCTTTTATCATAATCCTTCTTTTTATAAGGTTTCTTAGTATACTTTCTTTTATAAGTTTTAGTCTTAGGATTTTCGGATTTCTCATACCATTTAGGTTTATAATTCTTACTTCTTCTATATCCTGTAATTCTTTTCTTTTTCTTATGAGAGGGTGCCTTAATTTCTTCAAATCCGTATTGAGCGCAAAATTCTCCTAATTCATATTTACCCATCTTCTTTTCTTTATATAATCGTTTCTATAACTTTAAGTCTCTACACATTCCTAATCCTACTATATTAATTATTGCAATTATATTTCCATAAGTTAGATCATTATATCTTAGAGTTCCTCCTTGTCTTAGTCTAATTTCTTCTTTAACCTTTTCTGCAAAAAGTGTAAGGAGTCCTGATATAAATTTTCCTTTCCAGAATTCTGAATTACTATCTTGTCTTTGAAAAACTTTAGGGATAAAATTGTCTTTATACCATCTAAAATCAGCTAAAGTGGGACATCTTAGATTCAACAATTGTTCCATGTATTTTTCTTGTAATTCTAAAGGTTCTCCTATAAAAGATTTGATTATAGCATATATAAGTTGCTCTAGACAATCAGACATTAGTTGCTCATTCTTTATTTGTTGAGCATTTCTAATTGTTTCTCTATCGCCTTCGGTGAGAATATTATCCCACCAGCCTTTAATTGTCCCTGTAAACCCTTGAGTTATCATGTATAGGATGTTTGAGTCATTGTTTTCTTTAATTCTATATGCTGTAATAGCCATTGTTAATTCTTGAGTGAAATTTAAAATTTCATGTTCTGTATATCCATCTAGATTCCATTCATATATAGAGGTTCCATCATAATGTGATCCTGTATTTAAATATCTTTCTTCAGTTTATAAGTCAGGAAAAGTGGGCTTAGGATAGTAATTTCTATGGGGTCCTTTTTTATATTTATGACTAATCTTATTTATAGTATTTTCATCTTCTTTAAACTGTTGTTCTATTTTTGAAATGCTATTTATCTTTACGCCTGTAGATTTTTCTTTTTTATCTTTAAGGTTTAATTGACTTAATTGTTGTCTAATTTTTTCTAATAAGTCATTATTATCTTTCTGTCCTAAATTAAAATTTTTTGTAATTTCTTTAGGTACCGGTTCATATTTAAATATGGGCCTATATGGATCTATATAGGATGTAGAGGCTTTAGAGGAATCTAGCTTATTCTCTATTCTATTAAGTTGCTGTCCTACTGTATACAATGCTTGATTTGTATAGTTATTTTGTTGCTGTATTTTTTGACTGGATTTATCTTCGATAGGTTCTGTAATTTTTAATGGTGAAGCAATGACTTCATCGTTTCCTATTTTTAATTTTATCTCTTCTAAAGGAGGGTGTATAGAAGATACCACCTTATCCTTACATTGCCAATTTTTTATATTGTTTGTAGTTACCCTTAGTGAGGGATGATTTTCTTCAAAGGGATTAAATATCCCATTATCATATGTATACATTTTAAACCAATTAAAGAAATATATTTCTGTTCTTAATTTTTTCATATATATATACCATTGTGCCCTTATGTCTTCTCGGTCTTTCTCTGTAAAGGTAGAGAAGAACCAATTTCTTTCATTTTTATGTTTTTCTAACATAAATTCTTATCGGATTAGGTCTTAATTTATCTCATAGTTATTGTTTCTTATTACTCTTAGGCTAGGATTTGCTGATTGATAATCGTTAGGGGCAAAATTCCGCTCTATTTCTGATTCTGTTTCAAATATATTATTTTCATTATTGGGTTCATATATAGGTTGAGGGATAGTGGGTTCAAAATTAACCCCTCGTAACCTATATCATGTACTTGAATTATCTACTGAAGCTCTTGGTTCATTAATTTGTTCTGTATTTCTAGTTTGAGTACTAGAAGTTGAAGCTAATCTGCTTAGCATTTTATAAGTAACATCACCTTCTGCATTTTGTATTATTTGTTCTATTTGTAATCTCTTTAAAGGTTCTGGTTGAGCTATACTTTCGAATTTCCACGGGTTTGGGAAGGTTATTTCATTATGTTTTAATTTTTTTAGGTATTAAAACAGTTGTTTTAGAGGGATCTCCTAATTCTATAAGCATAGTTTCTCCTTTTGGAGATTCCTTTAAGGCTGCAAAGTTTTGATGGGTTTTAGTTAATTTAAACATTAATCTGTATTGAAGAACCATCACCGTGGTTCCTGATTCCCAAGAACCATCCAATGCTAACTCTAAAACTAAGGCATTTCTTACTGATTTATCTTGAATCTTTGCTATATAATTCGGAAAGCAATTAAAATATACTGGTCCATTATGAAGATTTGTCTGTATTACTCCTATAATAGATTCATTAAAATTAGCTGTTTGTCTTCGATCTCTAATACAAGCAAGAACAGGCTTATCTAATCCTTTCCTGAAGTTTGGCTTTATAGCTACCTGTAATAATCCTATATGAATCCAGGTATAACTATTCCTGTATTTTTAAATTAACTCCAGAGGAATCATACTTATTACTTGTCTACTAGCTGTAATAGAAATTTCTTTTTCTATAGTCTGAGTAACATAGGAAAAATCAAAGGTAGTTTTCTTATAGACCTCTGCCGTTCTAAAAGTTGGCATAGACCAATTCTGTAATCTATCTTGAAGAACCTGACTTGTAATTTCTGAATAATTAAGGACTTCGTCTTCTGTAGTCTCTAAGGTTCTAGCTTCTGTATCTTCTTCATTAGAGGCTAAACTATAACTTCTCACACTCTTACTGCTACTGGCTTTACTTCTATTATCTGAACCAAATATTTGTCTTCTGAACCAACTAGTCATTAATGTTTAACTTTAATTACTTTCTTATTTCTAGTTTGACGGGAACACCACCGGGCTAAACCAACGGTCTTACGCTTACTCTGCTGGGACCACCCTCTCAGGCTTACCAACATTTCCACCAGAAATAATAAAAGCAGTTAAAATAAAAACACAATCACACAACCGGGGCAGAAAACAAAGATATGGCTCTGATACCAGATGTATACCAGGACCAGCCAGAGTATAGAATATATAGTATAGTATAGAATAAAGATACACAGATGCTATAAAGATATAGATTTATTTAAGAGATACACAAATGCTATAAAGATATAGATTTATTTAAGAAAATATTGTCTGTAATGATACACTAAAGGAAGAATATACTGTAAATTTACAAAAGTGATGAAAGGATGAGCGAGCTTTTGCAAGAGAAGATACAAAAGAAATTTAGAGAGAGAGAGAGAGTAGACAATCGAAGGTATTCGAAAATCTGTCTCTCCATTTGTTGTAGGGCCTTTTATAATGAGCCCGAGTTATATTTGCATTTACATTTCAGATTCATTTCCTGTAGCTTATAGCTTATTTCTGACTTATAAGTCACTTATAAGGTGGGATTAACAAATTCTGACTTATTTTTCACATATAATCACAACTAACCCAAACATACACAATCTGACTTATGGAAAATAAGTAACTTATAAGTCATTTTTTCTCACAACTAATCCAAACATAAATCTCATTATATAATCTGACTTATTTTCAATCTGACTTATATATAAGTCACTTTTCCAGAAGTCAATCCAAACACACCCATTGTAAATACTATCACTTAAATCTTTTGGAAAGTATGAAATTATGATTTAATCGAATTGGCCATAATTGTAATAGGTGCAGGAGTTAATATAAGTTACTTGAAGAGCAATTCTATGAAAATTATAATTTAATGTATGGCCCAATTGTGAAGTTGAACTTGAACTTAAATGTAAAGCATATTTCTATTTTTTTTAATATTTTTTAAATTATCTCTATTAATACTTCTTCAATGATAATCAACTGAGAAAGAGGGAATAAGTTATGGAAAGTTATTAGTATTTTAGGATAAAACATGACATATTAATTAGTTTAATTCAAATAATTAATGCAATAATCAAATTAGTTAAATGACGTGGTATTACATTTTAAGTTTATGCATTTTAAAAAACAATGAGTTATAAATAAATAATGGCATATTGATATAATATATCATTATATTAGCAAATAATTCATAAAGGTAATTCCATATACTCTCTGTAATTTTATACAATTATGCTGATGAATTGATGATATTGCTTTCGTTTCAAGAAAAATATTTGTCACTTAAATTTATACGCACAACTTAAGTAAGTTAATAAATATATAATTTAAATTACTGTTTAACATTATAATATGACGACGTTCTATTGTTGAAGATAATAACTGATCACAAAATAATTCTCATTGAGATTATCAGGTCCCAAATATACATGCGTGTGTGTGTTTACATATAAATAGACCCACACAACATATAGAAATACATTTTTTGTAATTAATTTTTTTATCAATTTCGGACCAAAATCTATCAAAAATCTATTTTGATCAATTTTTTTTTGTAATTAATAAAATCTATCATTTAATGCTTTTCTGTTGTTTAGATTTCCATTTCTATCAAAAAGAAAAATTTTCAGTTGATTACTTCAGATTTTCTAGAATCTTGGGGCTCATATCTAGTCAAAAATGCACTTTTTTTTAATCAAATATCAAGGTATTTCCCTACCTACCGACATGTAGGAGACTAATCATCCGCTGATTTGTAGGCAACTTAAGGGTAGGACAACTGACCTGAGAGATTTAATACTTCTCCATACCCAACGCCAAGAATCGAACCCTCGACAGTTGGTTAAGGGTGAATGAGTCTTTACTACTCCACCATACACCCCGGGTTAAACGCAAGATTATTTTTTCGCGATGTTAAATTATTGACTTGTACCCCATAAGGTAAAAGGGAAGTTTTATCGCACTGCTATAAGGCCAGCAGTATTATATGGTAGTGAATGTTGGGCTTTGAAGGGTCAACATGAACATAAAATGGGGGTAGCTGAAATGAGGATGTTGAGATGGATGTGTGGTCACACAAGAAAGGATAAGATTCGGAATGATCATATACGCGAACGAGTTGGAGTGGCACCTATCAGTAAGAAAATGGTAGAAACTCGTTTGAGGTGTTTTGGATATATACAAAGGAGGCCATTAGATTGACTAGTGAGATGGTAGATCAAACAGTCTGGAGTCAAATTAAGAGAGGAAGAGGGAGACCGAGGCTTACACTCAATGAAGTTGTAGAGCGAGATCTTTTAATAAATAATATATCTAAAGATTTGGTTACTGATAGAGCACAATGGCGTCGTGCGATCCATGTAGCCGACCCCACTTAGTGGGATAAGACTTTGTTGTTGTTAAATTATTGGCTTGAATAGATCTAAAGCAAGTAAGCAACCCTCAAAACCGTTAAATATAACGTATTAATTAAAGAAATAAAAAATTACTACTTCAACTAATAATTTAAATTTAAAAATACACAGTATTATGACAGTATATTCAAATGTGTGTATGCATTAAGAAACTTGGGATGATTAAGAGAATCTGATTAATATATTATTATTTTTAAATTATTATGTTAGCGCCGTCCTCTCTCTTTTAGGTAAGGCCAACCTTGTGAGGAATTCTTATGTGAACCCCGGTGCACCACATTAATTATGGTCTGACCAATCATAAGTACACATATACGGTCTGATGTGGAATTTTCAATCTAATTTAACACCCTAAAAAATTTAACTAGCAAATAAAAAATTTAAATATCATATTTTCAATGTTTTTTATTTTAAAAGTTAAAAAAAATAATTTTATCAATTGATTATTTTTTAAGGTATTAAGTGATATTAAAAATTTCACGTTATATTTAATATGGTTACTTATTATTCGTCAGACCACCGCCGCAGGAACTTTTCCTCCCTTGAACTTCTGAGTAATGTTCTCCTCCTTCGCACATCTACGCTATTATTTTACAACCATCGTCGTTTTAATTTGGTTCATTTCAATATCTTTTTGAGTAAAGAGTAATATTTTTAGCTTGACATCTATTGTGAGACAGTCACATAACTCTTAACACACCATCAAAATATTAAGCGGCAAAAAGGAAAAATCATCTGGTTGTTGTCAAATAGTCGAAGGGATAAAGGGATCTCTACTCTTGGTCCCATCAAGTGAATGTATAGATATCAAAGTGGTACCTTCCATTTTTCACTTTTACTTTGTTTTTAACCCTAATATTTAATTGGGAATTAATTTCCGAACAGTTTTACCTCTCCTAGATTTCATTAGGACAAATAGATGTGATCATATTAAAGTTTTTTTATTTTTGTTCAATTATTTTGATTGCTTTGTGATTTCATAATTGATATTTTTCCTTGTACGTTGGGTGTGATTCTTTTCTCCCTCTCTCTCTCTCTCCGGTTGTGTCAAACCCATTGCTAAAGGATTTTAGGTAGACCATAATAAATTATAATCCTTATCATGAACCAAAAAAAAAGTGGACCTCATGATAAACATATCTAAGAATGAATAGTAAAATCAACCTGATTTATCACGAAACCTGGTTCCCCAGTGGTGTGAGCCTCATAGTGAGGCTAGTTGGGACTTGAGAGGGGTGGGGTTGGGAGTTCTACTTTCATGTTGTATAAAAAAAAAAAAAAATTAATTAGCTCTTACATTCAACGCCAAATGTTATACATGTATCCCACCACATCATGGATCTCACCATATTGAATTACTTCTCGAGATTCTGGAAGCCACACGTCATTTTCTGGATTTGACAGGTGGCGTGTTCTCATAGGGTCACCGAAAACAAACACGCTTTCGCACCCATTGCTTCGCTTCTTCTCGAAGATGCTTTCTCCTCTCTCACATGCCCCTTTTTTTATTGCTACAGTATACTACAATTATATTACTTTATTAGTATTATAGTAGTATTATTTTATTTTGTCTCTCTAATAAACAATCATCTTTATCTCCATTTTCCAACCCTATAAATACCTTTCCTCTTTCACCTCCCAGATCTCATTCCATTCTGTATCTCTGTTCTATTCCTCGCATGCCATAACAAATCCCAAGAATCTAACGATTCTCGGAATTCAATTCAAAACCCTAATTCACCGATCGACCAGATCAACCAAAAATGCAATCGATTCCCCTAAATTCCCCCTCATTTCTCTCAATTCCACATCCCAATTCATCAAGGCCAAGCCTATGTCGCCGGAAAACCAGCATTCCAGCGAGGAAGAGAGAGGCGGCGGATCAGAATTTCGGGGGGAGAATTGTTGACGAGAACATGATCGTCCTGAGGAAGAGAATCCACGAGATGAAGATGATGGAGAAGAATTACGAGCCGCCGTCCGATTGGATGGATTGGGAGAAACAATACTATACGAGCTATGATTCCATGATTTGTGAGGCACTTGGAATTTTGCAGACGCAATTGATGAACACGAGGCCCAGCTTGGCCTTGGGGATTATTGCCATGATTGCCATGAGTGTGCCTGCTTCTTCGGCTTTTCTTCTGTTCCATTTGGTGGATCTGTGTAAGCAGGTTTTGGAAGGGATTCATCTTTAATTTCTTGATTTCTTTGAATTGAATCGATTAATTCATGGTGGTTATATAAGGAAATCAAATCATCTCTGTATCTTTGTGTATATAGTGAAAGGAAGAATTTCAATTTGTTGTTTTATTCTAGGGTTAGTCCTATCTGGGGGTATTTTTTGTTCTCCAGAATCTATACAACTAAGTTTGTGATATATATCTATATATATACAGCATCTATTGTTGTGATTGTGCCTGCTCAATTTCATTATGTTGTTCTTCTTGTATCTCTCTCTTTCTGGTGTGAATAGGGGATTGACCAAGCGAATTGTAAATTTTTATTTCTCGGAACAGATTGTAATGTGCTCTGTTTTGAATTAATTTTGTAAACCATTGCTCATAGACTGGACTCTGTTTTGAATAAATTTCTTCTCTCCAGTGTTGTGATTGTGTCTGCTTATCAATTTCATTAAGTTCTTCTTCTTCTATTTATGTCTCTCTTTCTGATGTGAATTAGGGGATTGACCAAACAAATTGTAGATTTTATTTTTCTGAACAAATTGTAATGTGTTCTGTTTTAAATCATTTTGTAAACCAGTGCTCATATAATGGATTCTGTTTTGAATAAATTTGTTGTCACCTATGAATTGTTGTTGCACATGGATCTTTCTGTGATGTTCTTTCTCTTCTCTTTCGAAAATCTGACATATGTTGCTATTTGTTCCTGAGAGGCACTTGATTTGATCATTTTTCTAGGTACACCATGTAATTAGGCTTAGGGATTCCTTCAAGTTTACAATGAAAGACCAAGAATAGATAACCACCCTCACCACCCTCCCCTTCCTAAATATATAGCACTTTTTTTAAAAATACTAATAAAGTTAAATAAATTACTTGTAAATTAATTTGTTTAAAAATTTTCTCTAATTTGGTTTATTAGACTTATAAGTTAATATATAATCTAATAATTCACAAAATATGTTAGTATAATCAAGTGATTTATTTAACATCTTTAAACTTAAAAAGAAAAAAGTTAACTAGATTTGATATTTATTTAGTGCCTTTCTTTCCTTTCTTATTTTAAAAAGAAAAACTTATAAAACCTTCTTTATATAGATAGGTGAACTTTTTGGGTTTGTCTGAGTCTCTCTCATTTTTGATCTTTCTCATTATCTCTTGAAAATCTCTTATCCTCCCTCATATGTAAAAGATTAATATTATATGAACTTATTGCTATAAACTAAGTATATTTATTCTTTTAAAATCTTAGTTCATAATGGAATTAAAGAAAAAAATAAATTTAAATTTATAAAATATTATAATAATACTTTTATAAGATATTAAATTTGAACCATCATTTCTTATTTAATGATTGAGAATTTTTTTTTTTTGGATATATCAACTAGCAATCAGCGGCTTGTCTGGATCCTATCACTAAGTCTCTGAGCAACTAATAACTTAGTTTTGGGGTCCGCAGCCTTCCTTTCGGATACAACCGTCTCTTTTAGGACTCGAACTCAGAACCTCAGGGGATCTAGTTGGACCGTACACTTCGACCAACTATATGTTGATTAATGATAAAGATATTATTATAAGAAGTAGAAAAGGAAAAGGAGGGTATCATCTCCATGCTCAGGAATGTCTCTAAGAATAATTAGAACAAATGTATCATATTTGAAGAAAAATAGCTTAGAGTGGCTTTTTGGATAAAATAAGTGAGATTGGGACTTTGAAACGCGATCCTAAACACACATTAAAATATCATGTAAACAATTTAGGCTGTGTCTGGGATCCCGTTTGGGGCCCGAACGTGCATCCCAACTCCCATAAATCACTTTTTGCTACTTCTTTGGATGTGTTTGGATTGGCTTCTGAGAAGTAACTTTTTTTTAATATGACCTTTTCAGAAGTAAGATTGGATAAAAGTCAGATTGTGTGAAGTGATTTATGTTTGTATTTGTGATGATATAAGTGACTTTTTTTCAATCTCACTTTTAGAAATATGTTTGGATGATTATTTTGAAAAGCAAGTTTAGATGAAAAATTACTTAAAAAGATATTATTGTTATTAAATAATACATATATAATATGCATATATTCTTAAAGTTTAAAAAGAAAAAGTGAAACTTTAGGTTTTTTGAGGATTTTAAAAGCTTAGTTTCTCCCCCCTTTTTTTTAAGAAAAATAATTTAAAAAAATTATATTTTTGGCTCAAAGGAGGGTTTGTGGGAGAAAATAGTTAGAGATTATTATGGAAAATATTTGGAGATAAAAACAAAATTTTATATTAAAGGGTTAAGGTCAAAAATACACACATGTTTTTGTCAAAAGTTCATCCAGCACCAAATGTTATTTTTAAAACAAAAAATACACATGAGTTTTCAAATTGGATAAAAAATACACATCTACAGTTAAATTAGGATAAAAAAATACACATGTGATTTTGTAAAAAGGTTCATCCAACATCAAGCGCTTTTTTTTGGTAATATAACTGTAAATGTGATTTTTGATCCAATTTGAAAACTCATGTGTATTTTTGGTCCAAAAATAACATTTGGTGCTGGATGAACTTTTGACAAAATTATATGTGTATTTTTTACCCTTAACCCTTAACCCTAGATTAAAAGAAAATATCTTATTTGAGAATTTTAGGGGCCTAATAGTCTAATTTTCCTATCCATTTTATTAAATAATACACAACAAAAGGTGTGGGACCTATTTCAATAAGCAGAAATCATAAGCCAAAAGTCCCAAAATATTGCTTCTAGCTTTTTGACCTCTAAAAGCCCATTTCACCCAAAAACACTTCAAAAATTAAGCCAACCTAAATATAATTTTTTTTTACAAAAGCCAAAGCTAGCTTTTAGGGGTGGCACCGCAGTTCTGGGCTGTCCTATAACATCCTGAAATTTTAATTTTAAGATTTAAATGATTAATATATATATATATATATAAATTTAATGTATAGGTTATAGTATATAGATAATTATTACTTAGGTATTTAAAATTTAATAATAATATTTCAAATATTTAAAGAGAATATATATCCAAGAGGGTTATATTTCAAAAATATAATCTGAATGTATGATTGTAGGAAGAGAGAGGATGCGATTTAATAGGTACAATGAATATACGTAGATTCTTATCTTATTTAAAATATTTTAATTATCTAATTATAATAAAAAAATATTATATAATTCATAAGACCATTATATTAGATTTTAAATTTGGATAGCAGATGAAAAATTATATATAGGTTAAAGTATACTTTTGGTCCTTTATCTTTGCATCAAATCTTCTTTTGGTCCCTTAACTTTGAAAAGTACACTTTTGGTCCTTTTTCGCTAACACCGTTAGTTTCATTTTAAGGAAATAATTCTTATATTTTAAAATTTGATCATTTTTATCAATATTTAATTATAAAATTACTTTTTAGATTTGATGAGTCAGCATTTTCCGTTAAATGAAATTAACGGCGTTAGCGAAAAATGACCAAAAAAACACTTTTCAAAGTTAAAGGACTAAAAAGAGACTTGATGCAAAGATAAATGACTAAAAGTATACTTTAACCATTATATATAATAAACTAATAGATAAAACAAATATAACTATAAATAAATAAATAAATAATAATAATCTAAAGATATACATATATATCTTTAGGTGGCGTGAATGAATGATTCACGCCACTTTCACCATATATGTGTGTATATATATATTGTGTGCACATATGCTCTCTGGTGTTACACTAATCACAAGTCAAGACGGTTAGGGTTACTTTTATATATTTTATTAATAGTTCAAACTTCTGGGTTCTATTTCATATTCGTAATTTCTTCTGATCACAAATTATCTTTCACAAACTTTGTTCTTTACGACGAGATCTTTCAAACGAAATAACTTTTCTAAGGAGTAGAGCGTGGAATTGAGGTAACCAATGTTACTTTACTTTATATGCCTGTTTTGGAACATAAGAATTTTTAACTATATTTTGATCATATAAATTTGATTTATAAAATTATATTTTAAGTGTATAAATCTTCAATGAAGCAGGAAGTATGTTAACATGTATTCCATTATAAAAATTATCTTTCATACTCACTTGTCATATGTGTGTACAGAGATTTATGTAATGATGTGTTATATATATAGTGTTGTGATGATACATGTTATGGATGATGTCTGTTATGATTACTTCTGTGATGGAGACTTAGGGCAGGGTTGTGAAGATTTTTGTTTGGAAGCCTGCGTAGTAGTTGGCATTTTGTCAGGCCCATGTCTCTATTCCTTATCCTCTGGCTGGGGTTTAGAAATAGGCGCTTGGGTAAGACACCTCTTGAGTCTAGGCCCAGGTGGGAGGCAAGAGAGGGGACCGATGACCCATACCTGTAGTGAGTGGTGTAACCTTTGGCCGGGTTATACAGCACGAAAGGTTTGTGTTCATGTCTGGGAGTTATACGGAGGAGATTGGTTAGGGGTAACAATTGTGTTTGAACTTGTGATTTTGCTTTGGAAAACTATTATCTTTATCTTTATATGTATATAAGCACTGCTTCGTTGGCTTATGGTCCTTCCTTGTATATTCTGTAAAGTGATATTGGTTACTGGGACTTCGTCTGACCCTCCTATAATAAGTTTTTTTAGGTGATAACCCTTATAAAGGTGATTGCGAAGGGAATGAACCTGAGGATTATGTATCCGAGTATACCTTACCTCCATTTGGCATTATGTAGCTAGATTATTTATATTGCCACATTAATTACATAATTTATGAATTTTGATAACTCATTTAATTTATCTTGCATTTCTTTTATCTTTAGTTCATAAAAACTTTCGTGGCATCTTGTTTTTGTTGTTTTGATTATGTATAATATAGTATAAATATTGGAACGTTACATGTCCCAAACAAACCCTTTATGTTTGGGGCATCGATTAAAAAAAAGGAACTTCTGGTCAATCATGCACTAGAGATGAAGCTAGTTTTTTGCGCTTATACGGTGAGAAAAGCACAGTGGGAAGAGAGAAAGTAAAGACCCTAATTCGATTTGACATACATTTACTTTAGACTAAAGTATAGTTTTGGATTTGGTCTTTTATCTTTAGTTCAAGTCTCTTTTTAGTCCCTTAATTTTGAAAAGTGTACTTTTGGTCATTTTTCGCTAACGCCGTTAGTTTCATTTAACGGAAAATGCTGACTCAGCAAATCTAAAAAGTAATTTTATAATTAAATATTAATAAAAATGGTCAAATTTTAAAATATAAGAATTATTTCCTTTAAATGAAACTAACGGTGTTAGTGAAAAAGTACCAAAAGAGGATTTGATGCCAAGATAAAGGACCAAAAGTATACTTTACCCTTTACTTTATTACTCTAACACTATCGATTTTCTTTCTGTTTTTTTTTTTAATTTTTCCTTCCACCATCTACTATTACCTTCATTTAAGCTTTTATTATTTTTCCCCCACTTCATCTCTTATTTAGCCTATGACACCAATTGCATATTGTTTTTATTTATAATCTATATAATTTTTAATTTATTGAATATATTAAATGAAGTTCATATTTTTTATTTTTAATGAATTAACTATTTTTATTTTTATAAAACTCTTAGCTTTTATAAAACCTATCACTCTATATACATATATATATATGTGTGTGCGTGTGTGTGTTATTTAATAAGGATCATGTCCTTTTTTAGTCCATTTTCATCTCAACTTGCTTTTAAATATAATCATCCAAACATGTTTCATTTTAAAAAAAGCAACTTCTAGATCATCAATCCAAACATAAATCACATTACAAAATCTGACTTATACCTAATCTTAAATTTATAAAAATCTGATTGAAAAAAATCACTTCTCCATCTTCAATCCGAACACGCTCTTATTACGTTGCTTCTTTAGTTTTCAGTTAAAAATGAGTTTTTTTTTTCAATTTTTCAGAGAAGGCTATATTTATTTACTTGTTTTTAAAATATGTTTTCATTTTATAATGAACTACTGCAAGACATGAATGTTAGGTTTAAGGGGGTAACAAGAGAATGTTATGTGATCATATTAAAAAAGGACAAAATTTGTAATGACAATTCATGACAAAAAATTCGCCTAATATTTATTGAAAGGACCATGCTAAGATTGTTGGATAAATCCTATGATAAAAGCATACATGCATATATAATTTCTAACCATATCAAAGTAAATGGCAGAAGACTTATAAATACCTCTCGCAATGCTAATTGATTTGTAGAAAGAATCAATAAACTATGAAACATCTCGAACTACAATAGAAATAATAGAGAAATCTTCTGACTGGTAGATAGGAACAGTGATGGCCTGATTTGTGTTGCCATCTCGAGTCAAGGAACCTCATTTTTATAAACAAATACGTAAATGGATATGTCTCTAAATTTATAAGACATGTCTGTACTGTTTAAAAAGTGACCTTATTATTATTAACCTCCCATAAAAAATAATAAATATTTTGGCAAGATAATTACCCTAAACCAATCCTAATGCATCTAACGTGCGGGCCACACAGGGAGATATTTTAATAATTAGAATATCCACTATATCCAGAATAACCATATAGGATATAATAAATTTCAGAATATCCTAATATAACAATATAATAAAATATATATAAAATATCTAACATTCTCTCACTTAACCCGCAACTAATGTCAGTCGCCATCAAGGTTTAATTAAGCAATACTGCATGAATCACGGCGGTAAATCCTCTTTACTCGAGTGTTACCTTCCATGCATCACAAGTAGCACTCTTACTTAATGGGTCAAAACTTTATGAATAAATCTCAAATGCTTATTCGGTTCCAACTCAAATGTTTGTTATTAGTCTCATAAAATCCAGGTACCGAAAACCGAGACCACAAGCTGCAACTTGAATTTCATCTCTTAATAATTATTTCTCATCCAGATCACTAAATGTGATCCATCCATGATGAGATATTTGATCATTTGATTTCTCTTAAAAGCATGCTCTTTAATAAACGATATATACTTTATGTGTTTTATAACTAATTGACTTTACAATCATAAAACACACTTAATGTGTTTGAATTAATTTAATAATTCCAATACCCCACAATGAAATTTCTTAAATAATCTTGTTACTTATCTCTAAGAATGATTAACTTAGCATCTCATGGTGAAAATAAGCAATTAATGATTGTTTAACAATCTTGCACTCCCCATGAAGCAACTTGTTGAGTCATGTCGTAATGTTAACTCTTTTAAAGTTAACCCATCTTACTGAACTAAACAAAAATTAATCATTCAATAAGATTTACTTTTCTATAAGTAAAGCATAAAAACTTGATGTATATTTAGTAACATACTTCATTTTTGCAACAATTTCATTTATTCAAGCAAGAATTTGCCTGAGAGCCCTTCTAACGTTACTTGCAATGGCATTGCTCATGTATGCACACATTTAACAAACACATGCCTCAATAATGAAATCAGAAGGAATAATCATCTTTTTCGCTATATAAAGATCATATAAGAGATGTGGACAATATGATCATAACTTCATAATCAGCACTACACAGATAAATACCATTTACACATGGTTGTTCAAGTGTCTGTGATTGCTGGCTACTTATGATACTCCCAATTATTTTGAGAATAATCCCTTTTATGTACTTTAAAAGAATACTACACATGAAAACCACCATAATCACAACATTAGAACAATGGTTATCATTCTATATGTAATGCCCTGAATTAATAAGTTTGAGCAATAATATGGATCATTTACTTGTAAACTGTATATGATCCTACTCCCACTAATATAGTTATACAAATATAATCATGATACTCTCAACATACTTATGTATGTGATTTTATTACAATATATTAATTATCATTATCATGAGGCATGCTCATAAAAAAATCATTTATGAAATTCTCCCATTTTAACTTATATCTCTCTCTCGATAGAAAGATACGAACAATACCCATTTATGTTCTATTTAATTCCCCTGAAGTACATCATGTAGTAATTAGGAATTGCCAAAAATTTCTTCATTATTGGTCTTAACTCAATCGTTGATGTGATTGAAGTTGCAAAAACAAGAGCATCGCCTATCAATTTTTAGATATCTCTCATTTATTTTGAGATAATCCGTTATAATCGATAGCATCCTTAATTTGATGTCTCACAATTTATCCATGACCAAAGTGATGATTTCAACATATCATAATACATGTATCTCAACATTGTGAGTTTAATATGAAAACAATATTCCACTATAATTAGAGGTCGTGATGCTTCACATATGATCGCTCTTTAAGAGCTTGATCACTCCCATTAATTATAACATTATTAAATAATTTGAGATTTCTGAAATACTGTACAACCTTCAAAATGAGATGGATAAAACATTTTAAACTATACTTTATGCATGTTCACTAAAATGTGCAATTTCAGTCTCTTGGTATGTTTTCCTTCTACACTCTTTCCATTACAAGACAATTGTATATAATTATGTATTATAAACCGACATTGCAACCTTTTAGATTTCAAAAGAGTTTAAATAGAAAATTTGTTGGAAAACTCATAATTGTCTTGAGTGTCTCCCTTAATAGGAAAACCAAAACGTATAAGCTGTAACGCTTTATGTGGCTATTTATGTAATGTTTCTTGTCTCAAGCACATTAGTTGAGTTCATTATGAAGAAACTTCACACATAGACTATGTTATAGTCCATCAATGATGTACTAATCATCTCACAAATCATTTTTATTAACTCCACAATATTAACTTATTAGGTCAACTACTACTTTTGCTTTATATATCCAAAAAGGTATCAAATGATACTTCTCAATTATAAAGCAAAATTATTCAACTACTGTGAAAAGTCATATGTAAGGGAAATGAAACATTTCATCTATTAGAACACAAATAATAATGCATAAGATCTTTAACTAATCATTATCTTTCAAGTTCCTTGAAGTGGCATGATGGTTTACATGATCCTTAATGTAAACCATGCATTGACTTGAGCTAATAGGGTCATGAGATCTTTGAATCTCATTCTTTATGAACCCTTAACCCATTTGATAGAAACATTTAATAATCTCATTTACCACACAATTTGAAAAAAATCAAAGTCATGATAAGTTTAAACCAAATGAGAATTTAAATGCAATGATTCAATATTATATCCATAATTGTCTCCAATCAAACCTTTCATTCTAAGCATAATAACCTTTAAATACTTGCTCCGTTATGGATTTGGAGTTGGAATATGATATCATCTTTTATAATCTCATTTTCCTCCAATATTGAGCTACACTTTTACATACACTTTTCGGTTGAAGACTTTGGTATTCACGAAAAGTAGAACAGCTTGTATTAATGGAATGATAAAAGATATAAATCTCTCCCACCAAAATGGACGTCTCTTGTACCAAATTATTACACAGAGAATCACTTTATGGTCAGTACATAGTGTAGTAAGCTTAATGAGAATATCATGTATTCATCATTCATTCCATAATTGAATCTCAACTTTGTTCCATTCGTTATATACCAAACAATAATTTGTCCCTAATTGAGATTGTCGTAATGAAACAATTAAATCCCATAGATGATTCTCATGACTAGTATCGATTGGTATTAGAACTTTCTTAATGTCCAATTCAACTTCATTGAAGAAGTTACTTTTACCTTTGTCTAGATTGATGACTATCCATGTCAATCTGACAATTTTGTTACAAGGTAAAAAAACATATATCATGCTTACACTACATGAGGCAATTTAACTATCACATTTAAATGTATGTTTATCAATGTAAATCACACAATCATAAATTTATTATCACTAAGGTTTACCTGTGGGTAAAAACATTAGCATAGCATATATTTATGTTAATCAAATGGTAAAATTAGAGTGCATTTATGTTTTCTTAGTACCTGTGGGCAACTTAAAAAACATAAAGCCACTTCTACTCAACTCTAATTAAATATATGATCATAATTATCTACATGTGAGCAAATATTAATTACAACCGGTGTCTTTGACATAAATTTTTATAAAACTAAAGTTTACCTGTGGGCAAAGACATTAGCATACCATAAATTTATGTCCACTTAATGGTGAACATAGAATGCATTCATATTTCCTAATACCTGTGGGCTACTTAAGAAACACAAAGCCATTTCTACTTCACCTCAATCAAATATTAAACATTTAATTACATCTTTAAAACACGTAAGAAATTTTTGGCTATTCCTTACCTACTTACGCAAATATCGAAAAATATTGTGTATATTAATTGTACTTTTAAAGCAAAAAGATGATATTAAGGGTCCTTATGTGATTTATTGCATAATCAATATATACACACTAAAATCACCAATATCACATTTGTACAATTAAAACTCCATATCTATACACAATATCAATGTGAATTTAACTAAATAATTTAATCAACTAAAACATTATGTAGATAAAATAAATTTATTCATCTTATCAGAATTGATATTTTGAAAACCATATGTGATTATTTATGCCAGCATGTAATCACCAATATCAATTATGTACATTTAAATTCCATATACGCACAAATTTGATGAAGATTTTAGCCATTTAATTTAATCAACATAAGTGAATAAACAAATAAAATCAAACTTTTCCACTTTAAGTACATTAAAATTTCTCATTGATCATGGTTGATATTTTAAAATGCCAATGTGATTAAATTATGCATGCAAGATGCAACTATAATACGCATTGCCAATATTTACCTGTGGGCAAAAATACTAGCATAACATGTATTATCTTAAATTGGTGAAACTAGATTATGCTTATATTTTCTAATACCTGTGGGCTACTTAGAAAATATTATGTAATTCTATTCCACTCAAGAAAATATGTAATCGCAAATATCAACCAAGTGCATTTGAAGTTTTAAACTTTACACATGCACAATCTTTAATGAGAATTTAAGCGATTGATTTAATCAACAAAAAAATGTGACTTAATAACCATAATATAAAATCCTCCCGCTATTTCATACATCCAAATAAAATTTCCTAAACAAAATAACTTCAACATATTTTAACTCTCCTTGAATTTTTCAAATAAAAAACAATTATACAATTGCCTAAATATTTTAGACAATTTAAATAACTCACAAATTTTGGCATAATTTCCAACATGTTAAAATAGATAAAATTAAACTTTCCAATATATAAGCAATTAAAAAAATGACGCATATAACAGAAATATAAACACATCCATTGCCAAATAAACAAACATAAACATATTAGAGAGAACTCAAAACAATATTTATTCAGCACTAACAAAAATTCTGGACAATTAAGAAAATAATTGGCTTAAACAACAAAATAAAGCCCAAAATACTCTCCAGAAAAAGAAATAAATCAAGTTACGGGGCCCATAAAAAATTCTGGAATAAAAATAACTTGACCCAAATGATTGTGTCCAAAATAAACTAAATGAATGGCCCAAATAATCCCAAAATGAAATATAAGCCCAAAATAGGCCCAGAAGCTTAAGGCCCAAAAGGAAATAATCCAGAACGCAGGAAAAACTTGGAGCCCATCACATCACTGAATGGATGCAATTTTTTTTATTTACAAAATGGCCCAGAAAACAAAAGAAAAGTCCACGTTCTGAAATTCAATCTAAAAAATGAAATCCAGTGAGCCCAATGGCTCAAGGCCCATATGTAACAACAAAAATATATATCAGCTTTTTTTTTACCTGATATTTCAGCTTGATTAAGTGAAATCGAGCGTTTCACACGGGCATTGTTTTTTAAAGAAAAAATTAATTTTATTATTATTATTATTATTTGCTACTCATCTTTTCCTATTTATAAGGTACTTCCAGTATGTTTCACGCAGACCCAGGAAAACCTTAAATCTCTTAACTCTCCATTAAAATCTAACAATTTTTTAATTTTACCCTTATTTAATATCCAATACACCATATGAAAATAAAGTCAATGCATAATAAATGAAGGGTAAAACTGAACATTCATAGGAAAAATTTAATGAAGTGACTTATAAATAGGACCGAATAAAACTTTCTCTCTTTGCTCTATAAATAGGGCCAGAGGAGTAAAACAGAAGCAACGTGTTGACTGCCATGTATTCCGGCAAAGCAGCGATAAATTTAATGAACTGAACATTCATAGGAAAAATTTAATGAAGTGACTTATAAATAGAACCGAATAAAACTTTCTCTCTTTGCTCTATAAATAGGGCCAGAGGAGTAAAACAGAAGCAACGTGTTGACTGCCATGTATTCCGGCAAAGCAGCGATAAACACAACGTTCTGGCTGCCATGTTTCTGGCAAAACTGAGACAGATGCGACGTTTTGGCTTATTTCCTAGAATGGATCCCTAAAAGACCCGACCCAAAAACTGTGATCCAGTGCCTTGTAACCTTTCAGTTGCCGTCATCCCAAAAAATTTAGTCGTTGTTCTGTCGAACTGATACGTCGTTTCCAGCATCTCTGGATGCGCCGTTTCCGACGGTTTCAATGGTTTTTTTTTTTAAATTTTTTAGAGAAGGCTATATTATTTATTTGTTTTTAAAAATGTTTTTGTTTTATAATGCACTACTGAAAGACATAATGTTAGGTTTAAGGGGGGTAACAAGAGAATGATAGGTGATCATATTAAAAAAAGACAAAATTTGTAATGACAATTCACGACATAAAGCCTAATATATACTGAAAAGATCATGCTAAGAATTTTGGATAAATCCTATGATAAAAGCATACAAGCATATATAATTTCTAACTATATCAGAGTAAACCGTGGAAGACTTATAAATATCTCTCGCCATGTTAATTGATCTGTAGAAAGAATCCATAAACCATGAAACATCTCGAACTACAATAGAAATAATAGAGGAATCTTCTGACTGGTAGATGGCATAGTGATGGCCTGTTTTGTATTGCCATCTCGAGTCAGGGAACCTCCTTTTTATAAACAAATACGTGAATGGATATGTCTCTAAATTTATAAGACATGTCTGTACTATTTAAAAAGTGATCTTCTTATTATTAATCTCCTATCAAAACTAATCATAATATTTTGGCAAGATAATTACCCTAAACCAGTCATAATGCATCTAACAAGCGGGCCACATAGGGAGGTTTTTAATAATGAGAATATCCACTATATTCAGAATAACCATATAGGATATAATGAATTTCAGAATATCTATTACAATATAATAATATATATAATAAATAATATACAAAATATCTAATAAAGAAATCATTTGTGGATGGTCCAGACATTTTAGTGAAGAGGTTCGGATTCTCTCTACATCCTTTTTCTCCGCATCCCTCATAATCTCTGCATTTTAACCATCTAATTAATCTAAAAGGTCCTTAGCACATCATGTCATCAAGCTAACTCTGCTTTGAATCATCTCTCCTCATCTTAGTCTTAGCCTCCGTCAAACCACCTCCCTCACTGTTCTTCCTCAATATCCCATCTCTATTTCTCAACACCTCACACATTAGAGAGAATATGCGAGATTCACAGAGAAGCATATGGAAGAGTAGCATTATCAAACACCTTTGTAACAAAGATTTATTTTCATCATAAACACACAAATGATGAAAGAAAGGTAAAAAGATCGAAGAGTGTGTTCCATTAATGGTTGTTTCTTCTTCCTCCTGCACTTTGTTTCTTCAATCTCACCACAAAGGAAGCAGCAAGTGACCTTTTGAAATACAAAAGTGTTGCTGAAAACCTCCTTCAGGTCTTTTGTGTTTGCAGTCGTCACCACTAGATATAGACCAAACCACATAAAGGAATTCTTTCTTGAGATGTGAGAATCAAGGCCACATAAAAATGATTCTTGTTATATATATCTAACATATTATTTGGTGGCGAACAATACGAAGCAGAGTGTAGCATAAGGCACTGATGATATCTTGAAGAATCAAGAGGATGAACTAGCAATTTTTTTTGGGTGTAATGAACTCTGCAATTTTTACTTTGTTAATTTTTGGGGGTGATAACAATCTAAGACATAGAATGTGAAAAAGAATATTGTTGCCATGGATGTTAGTGAGGGAGATGGCTTTGCTAACAAAGGCTTGGGAGTCTGGAGGGGAGAGAAGGGTTGAAGGACGGATTAGCTTGGTAAAGTGGTGGATTGTGATCTTTCGGATTAATTAGACGGTCAAGGTGTAGAGATTCCAAGGGATGAGAGGAAAAAGGAAGCTAAGAGAATCCACTCTCCTAGTGAAGATGGTAAATCAAATAATTCATAGAAAAAGATAGAAGAACACACTCAATGAAATAATTGATCCAAAAATTTTGCATGACAATATAAAATAGTTAGATGTACCAACAAGTAGTTGGTCGAGCTGATATGTGAGCAGTATTCCTATCCCTCAAGTCCAGATTAGTCAGTTGTCAATAAGTGCCTGTTTATCGGTCAGTGTTTAATAAAAACAAAATAATTAGATGTTAATGGAGCATAATAATATTATGTTCTCAAAGTAGCCATGTTTGTCCACCTTCTTCGGACAAGTGAGATTGTTGTTTTTAGTTCAGTTCCTCATGTCTTCTTTTTTGCCCTTATTTGCGTAATCAACTTTTTCTAATACAACCAAGCATGTCATAATATGTATGGGAGTAAAATTTAAGAAATTATTGGGACGGTTTCCAATTACAAATATAACTTTTTTGAAAAAAAAATTGTTTGTTTACCGAAATGTGCAGTTCACAATATTTTCATCGTCAATACAAATTGAAAGCCTTGATGACAAATGATCCAACCAAATCTTTTTTTTCCCCCATGATCCAAACAAATTGAATTGGCGTTTGGCTGCACTTGGGATTAAAAAAACAAACGTAATACACGTATAACTGGGAAAAAGCCTAAAGTAAATGTGATGGTATTTATAAACTACAGTCTAGCATAAAATATTTAACTAATATCACTCATTTAACTAATATCATTCACACAGGTTCAAGTCATTATCATCATACGTATACTTTGGCCAATTATATGTTCCTACCCACCTCCAGATTCTCTTTTTGTTTTCCCCTAATCATAAAAAGCCATCAAGTTTACATGAGTTTTAACTTTAAAGTTCAATATTGTTCTTTGTGGTTTGGCTTTTGCTTCACTGCTTCTGTTCTTTTTCTAAATCTGAACAAACAATACAAAACAAAATTTACGTACGGTACACTTGGACTGGTGACTTTTTCAGCATTGCTCAATCATATTCATAGTAGCATGTATTTGGTGGGGGGAAAATCCCAGTCACACACACAAAGAAATTACGCTTGATTTCATTTAAGGAAAAAAGTGATAAAAAAATAAAATTTAATTATCTATATGGTCTTGTTAAGGATTTAAATGTATATATTAAGCGATGAACTTTTTTTTAATGGTGTTACCATAGAGTACCAATTGATATAGGATAATGGATGATAGAAAATTGGTGAAATATGTAGAATAATTATAGAGTTATCATTAAAACTTTTTTTGGTTGTTGGAAAGCTAACTCTAAATCTAATAATTATGAGTTGAAGGTTACATTTGGATAAAAAGAAAAGTGAGACTATTCAACAATTGGATTATGGAGTTTTCATATTATTAGTCTAGGTGTTACCTTTTTAATCATAGGTATTCTTTCAAAGGGTATGGGCTAATGAGTCCTGGGTGAAAATAAGCTAAAAATGGGAAGATAAAAGAAAACTTTAAAAAATGCTAAAACTATTTCCTTTTTTTTTTATCCAAACATTTTTTTACGAGTTTTCACTTACAGAAATATTTTTTCATTCCTAATTTTCTTTCCATCCAAATAAAGGGTAAATGTTAAGATTTGTATATATATATATAATTTGTAGTTAAATATTCATCCATTTTAAAAATATTGTATATTATTTAAAACGATATCTTCAATCTTAATCTTAATTTTTTTTTTAAAAAAAAGATAGGGTTAATATAACTTTTGGTCCTTGAACTTTCACTCAATTTTGGTTTTGGTCCCTGATTTTTAAAATTTTTGGTTTTGGTCCCTGAACTTTCGATCAATTTTGGTTTTGGTCCCTGAACTTTGAAAGTTTTGGTTTTGGTCCCTGAACTTTGGGTCAATTTTGGTCTTGGTCCCTGAACTTTCAACAATTTTGGTTTTGGTCCCTCAACTTTATTTTTTTTTTTTTTGAAGTTTTTTTTTTTAAACTGAGGGACTAAAACCAAAACTTTCAAAGTTCAGGGACCAAAACCAAAATTGACCCAAAGTTCAGGGACCAAAACCAAAATTGATCGAAAGTTCAGGGACCAAAACCAAAAATTTTAAAGTTCAGGGACCAAAACCAAAATTGAGTGAAAGTTCAGGGACCAAAAATTATATTAACCCAAAAAGATAAGATAATGCGAGTTCTGATACAAAATTTTAAAACAGTGATCCAATGCTGTAGAATATAAGTGACTGTATCTATTAAAAAAATACAAATGACTGTAATTTTAAGTGATTTATTTATTCAGTTAAAAAAAAAAGTGATTTATTTAGTTTCCTAACTTTAGCGAGGGATTATAATATATGTTTAAAATAAATTTGAGGAAAATAATACGCAAGGCTTCAATGCCCCATCGCTCTCATGTGAGTCAATAATTCAATTTCGTCAGAGCTTAGGCTTTTTTTTTTTTTTTTTTGGTGATGTGATTAAGCTTTAATCCCATATTCTCTCTGGCTCAAGTCTATCATCACAAATTTCGTGATTTTCTTCTCTTGAAAGTTTCTACTTCACCAATCTTCAGTTCCAGAGCGTGTTAAGCTTTCTTCATCTGTTGAATTTTAACTTGTAAGTTCCCTAATTCTTCATCACCTTCCTTGCAATAGCTTCGTTTTGGTGAATCATTTTGTTTTTGACACGGTTCTGGAAGCAATCTTAAAAGTGACAACTTTTCAAAGGGGTTTCATTCAAATCATTTTGAGTAATAACCACTCTTTTCCATTCGATTTTTATTAAGATTCTGGTCACAGTTTTGGGATCTTGCCCTGATTTCAATGATTTTTGGGATAAAAGAATTTGTGGTCATTACAGCTCAGGTATAATTGTATATGGATTTTTGAAACCCTCGATTTGTTTTGTCCCCTTTGTGTCAACAGTTGCCATAATTTTGATGGGTTTTCTTATAAAGGGCTTGGAGATTCACTTATGTGTTACCATATGAACTATTGCAGAAGAGGATTTTATTCATAGTCTTCCAGTTCTTGAGAAAATATGTCAGGAGGAGCTGTGGTTAATTTAAAAATGAATGATATGACTTCTGGCGGTGAAGATCTTCAGACTGCTATTGTGCCATTGTTGAAACTTCTCTCCCTAACGGTAATAGGACTGCTCCTTGCAAACCCTAAACTGCAAATCATCCCCAGGGCAACATTTAAACTCCTCAGTAAACTTGTATTTGCTTTGTTCTTGCCATGCCTAATCTTTACTGAACTTGGTGAAAGCATTACTCTTCAAAACTTTGTGGATTGGTGGTTTATTCCTGTCAATGTGCTTGTGAGCACTGCTATTGGTTGCTTACTTGGGTACTTGGTGGTGGTCATATGTCGCCCGCCTCCTCAATTGAACCGATTTACTATAATAATGACAGGATTTGGAAACACAGGAAATCTCCCTCTTGCTGTTATAGGCTCTGTCTGCCATACTTCAAATAGTCCATTTGGATCTAATTGCCACTCAAGAGGGGTGGCTTACGTCTCTTTTTGTCAATGGGTTGCTGTAATTCTAGTTTACACTCTTGTTTATCACATGATGGAGCCTCCTATGGAGTATTATGAGATTGTTGATGAAGGGGCCGAAATTGAGGAAGAACGCCCACTTAACGACATCAGCAGGCCGCTCATTGTAGAAGCTGAGTGGCCTGGGATTGAAGATAAAGAGACTGAACATTCCAAGACACCCTTTATTGCCAGGATCTTTAAGAGCATTTCAGGAGCTTCCGCAGCCTCTATACCCGATCTGGAAGTACCGCCCCCAGAAAGCAGTGGGAACAGTCCTCGGTCCATTAGGTGTTTAGCTGAGCCTAGAGTTGTTAGGAGGATCCGAGTTGTTGCCGAACAAACTCCGATTCAGCACATACTTCAACCACCAACAATTGCCTCTCTATTAGCTATCATCATCGGCTCGGTGCCTCAACTGAGAGCCTTCGTCTTTGGCAACGATGCTCCCCTATCTTTCTTCAAGGACAGTTTGGAAATTTTAGGTGGTGCCATGGTACCTTCTGTGATGCTTATTCTTGGGGGAATGCTTGCTGAGGGCCCTAATGAGTCTAAACTTGGGATTAGAACTACAATTGGTATTAGTGTGGCTAGACTCCTTTTGCTTCCCATTATAGGAATTGCAATTGTGGCATTGTCTGATAAGCTGAATTTCCTGGTTCCGAATGATGCCATGTTTAGATTTGTCCTTTTGTTACAATACACTACACCAAGTGCCATTTTACTGGGAGCAATAGCCAGCTTGAGGGGTTATGCTGTTAGCGAAGCTTCATCAATTCTCTTCTGGCAGCATGTGTTTGCCCTGTTCTCTCTTTCCTTGTACATCATCGTCTACTTCAAAATACTTCCATTTGTTTGATCGCGCTGCATATTTTACTACCTCGTGACTGAGGAGGATCAGATCAGTCAGCCCATTGTTACAATTGCATTATCCTTTGAGTATAAGGCTTAGTTAAGATGAGTTGTTTCCTGCTCTGTGCTGCAATGGTAGGTATGAATGTATGATGATGCAAATGGTGATTTCCTCCTATGATCTTCAGCTTCGAGTTAAATTATGTTTTGCTTCTGAAATATGGTTGTCAAACAATTGGCTCTAGTTTCTACTGTTTGCAGACTAAAGGGTATTGGATTAACTTGGATGTTAAGCCTTTTATTGGGGACTACGTTTTTTGTGCTTTCAAGTTGATTTAATAATCACTCCCCATTTTATGCTGTCTTCTTAGTCATTAAAAGTGTAAATTGAATGCTTAGTAATAACTTTCTGTGAACCTCTCTGTATTGTTTATGGGGTTGTTTCTGTCCATAATTAAAATGTGTTACAGGAGAAGTGTGGACCTACAGTGGTTCCCTCTCCTGGAAGTCACTAGCTAAAAACAGTTAAGAATTGAGATTCAGGGCATGCTATCGTTTCTTCTGCATATACTCAGTTGCTCACTCTTTTTGCTGGTTTCTATCCCTCTTCCTCTTCTTCTCTCCCTAACAAAGTGAACCCATGAGCAGAAAACTTTGGTTTCTTCTCGTGTACTGAGCTTCACCTAATGAATGCAATTTGTCCAAATTGCATTGTTTTGGCCCTTACAGGCTACTTGGGGGATACATGACAATGATTGGATATAAGATATGAAAAGTAGGAAGTTCCCCTGTTTAAAAGCTTGAGTGAACAGTGAAGTCACCAAAAAGTTGCAGATATATGAGAGCAAAAAGAAACTTGAAATCCTCACCACGGGATATTATAATGACACAGTCTATTATTATCTGAAGGGTGTAACTTTTCATGGTTCTGTTTATTTTACTACTCAATAAATGTTTAATCTTGCTGTTGATTCTGGTTTGTTGGGTTTATGTTTTCTGCATTACAGGAAGAAAGGAAATTGATCAGTTTCTTGTGAGGTGATAAAATATGCACCATTGCTGCTTATAATTCATTTCTTTTATTTTTTTTAATGAGATAATTGTTTTTGTCTCTGGGATGTCTTGATGGTAGCCTATCATCTGACCTACTGCATAATAAGACCAAGCAAATCTCATATCATATCTTAAGGATCTCCAAGATAACATTGAATTTGATTACGAGTTTAGAAGTGCATGTATAAGCAAAGTAACTGTTTCTTAAAAAACAGTAGATATAATAACTTTATGATCTTGGCTCAAAGTTTATTTTATATGAATTTGGTTGTTTTGGACAAAACTAATGGGTGGTTCCTTGGATTCTTGCTACTCGCTTTCCAATAAATCACATCTTTTCTTTCGTTGTCTTGTCTTTTCCTCCTTGGATGTTTTTTTTTTGGGGGGAATGGAAGACAAAAGCCGTGAGGGAAGTCCAATAACAAATTAACCAGAATATCAGTTAATAAATGTCACTTGATTGATGTTTTATGATGTAGTGTCTATTTAAGTAATTTGATTAGATTAAAGATGTTAATTATGTTATATAACAAGATATTTTTTTTCTTCAAAAAAAAAAATCACACTAATTATCGTCTTTAATTCCCCTCCCTCTCTTAGTTCATTGTTGAGGGACATCAATAGAAATAATTTTGGGAAAATAGATTAACAAAAATTAAAAATATGTTCTACATTTATGAATAATATTGAGTCTACAAGTATGTTTTAAAAGGAGTATTATGAATGAGGATATCTTGCTAATCTGGATACCCAAACATCAGCTTCTCAATACATATGAACATACAATAAACTTCTCAGTCTCATATGATGAGTCTTCTTATATTTCTATATATTCCAAAAACTGGATGTGATCTATCTTGAATTTTTTCGATGTTGTCAACCACATGGATAGTCCGAAAACACCCAAACACTTTTATAACCTTGTGTCCAACCAAAATTTAGGATTTTTCTAATACTTATCATTTTCACTGTGGCCCTACTTTAGATACAGACCTCCACTTGCGATTATAGTGTTCCTCTGTCACGAATGAGGAGGACTGATTAATTAAGTTTGCAGTTATTATCTAAAAAAAACCGACAAGAGGGAAGTTATTTTCTGGCAAGGCTAAATTACAGAATGATCCGAACTGTTTATCTTAAATTATAAATAATAACAAGCACTTTAATTGATGTAAGAGGGTTAGAAAATACGTTAATCTTTCATTTTCTATTACAGAAGGTAGTTAACTTTTTTTACATATAAAATTACTTTTTGGGTTAATATAATTTTTGGTCCCTGAACTTACACTCAATTTTGGTTTTGGTCCCTGAACTTTAAAATTTTTGGTTTTGGTCCCTGAACTTTCGGTCAATTTTGGTTTTAGTCCCTGAACTTTGAAAGTTTTGGTTTTGGTCCCTGAACTTTGGGTCAATTTTGGTCTTGGTCCCTGAACTTTGAAAGTTTTGGTTTTGGTCCCTCAGTTTAAAAAAAAACTTCAAAAAAAAAAAAATAAAGTTGAGGGACCAAAACCAAAATTGCTGAAAGTTCAGGGACCAAGACCAAAATTGACCCAAAGTTCAGGGACCAAAACCAAAACTTTCAAAGTTCAGGGACCAAAACCAAAATTGACCGAAAGTTCAGGGACCAAAACCAAAAATTTTAAAGTTCAGGGACCAAAACCAAAATTGAGTGAAAGTTCAGGGACCAAAAGTTATATTAACCCTTACTTTTTTAACCAACAGGGTTCTAATAAAAGAGGATCGGTCTCGTAAAATATGACAAATCCGTATTTGAATCCCACTAGATGCATCTGTCTGGGCTTTGTTTTAGTTCATCAAGTGACAGACAGAGATGGCCCACCCTCTGTGCCTACCAATAAAATAAATCTTATGTACATTGTGCAATGCATTCATATATATATATATATATATAGAAATTATTTATATGTATCTCATGGTCTGCATATTTCAAAAGAAAAAATATTGAAGTTTTAACAAATATGGAATCTGAAACATATGTACTAGTATATTCCTTATTATAAATCCACCGTAATTATTTATCACATATTAATACGTGGAAATTATAGCAATAAATATGTCATATTTTAAAAAAAAATCTAACTTTATTTTTATTTAAGAATATATGTTAAAATAATATTTTATTCATTATAAACTTTCTCTCTCATCTTTCCTAATTCTTTTTTTGTATAATATTTCCTATTTCCAAGACCAATAGGGATAAAGGCCAAAAATACCCCGAAAGTATCTATCAGGGGGCACCTCGTGTGTGAAAGTTTTTTTAAGGGTAAATATGCCTTAGAAGTCAACAAAAGAGTGCAAATATGCTCTGAAAGTAAAAATAGAGAGGGTAAATGCATAACTTCCAGGGTATATTTGCCCCTAAAAAAACTTTCAGACATCAGGTGCCCCCTGATGGATACTTCTGGGGTATTTTTGGCCTCTATCATTTTCTAATATAAGAGTAAAATAGTAATAATAGTAATGATTGATCCTAAATTAAATTTATATTTAGAAATAAAGTGTGTGGTGGCTAGATTTATAATAAAGAATAAATTAGTATAGAATAAAGTACTATTTCAAATCAAGTAGTAGCAGTATTTTAAAGCATTCAGACGACAAGATAACTTTAAAAGGCATGAGCGTAGTGGCAGAAGAGGGACCAGGGCAAGTTGGGTTGGGGGGAGGGGGGTGGGTCAATGCAATTGAATTCATTAAATTCCATTATGCCGACAATCGTGTATCATAAGCATTGACTGTTAACTGTATACTTTCCAAAAACTTTACAAACATGATCGAAGCGAAATCATTTGGTTCAATATAGTACTTAAAAAATACAAAAATCATCACATATTACCATCTCGTTTGGTGTTTGAGTTTACTTATGCAGTCACGATACTTGGAAATAACGAGTTTCTATCCGTTACTCATGAGCTTATATTCTCGTGGTCTATAATAGTCGATTCCTAATAGCATGCAAATAATGATATAGAAGTCCAAAAAATGAATCAAATAAATATCTAAACAAGTTATAGGGGTTCACAACTTCAGTATTGAAACCTTCAACTTGATCATACCAATTTCAAGTTTATATGAATAATTCACAACTTAAACTTTTTTTATTAGGAATCTATAAGGCATATGTTGAGAAATCATTCACAAATTTAACATAAGAATTTTCATTCTGATCATAACAATTCTCAAATTTAAGCCAACAATTAACAATTCCAAATGTTGAAAGCATAAGTATTTTTCGGTAACATGTGAATATTCCAAATTCCTCTCGGGGGTTTGATTTAAAATTTCTCAAATTTAGAGCACCCATTTATTCTCTTCCATTTTCAAGGGTTTTATTTGGGATTTCCCCTATTAAAAAAGTGTGGCTGCTATCAACCCAAAAAAAAAAAAAAAAAAAAAAAAGGTGTGGCAGCTGTCCTATCTTTGTTGTTTCGCGGAATCTCCCCACTTATATAGACCACCGCGCCAAATAAATAAGCCAATCAACTTCCAATGTACGGTCCTTCGAATCCACCTTATTCCCAATTCTCTCCACCCAATTTCTCTATATAAAGCCAACCCCAAGCAATCCCCCCCTTGAACCAAACACATCTGCCACCATTTTACTCTCTAACCCTATCTTCCTCTTCCCCATTTTTTTTTTTTGCCTAATCTTTCCCCACCACCACCACCACACATTTTCTATTATTATCATGGAACCTTTATCTCTCCCCTTTCTTCCACCATATCCCCTAGTTTTCTTCTTCTTCTTCTTCTGATATTCGTTATATAACTTTACCCCTTTTCTTCCATCTGGGGGATTTTTTTTTTTTTTTGGTCCCCGTCAATTCTCCTTTGAAGCCCCCAATTCAATTCTTGAATCTTTATCTTCTACCCCACGCGTTATTATTGAATCTCAAGGTATATTGGCGTATCCGGTTTCTGGATTTCGAAAGTTTTGTCCTTTGATTGTTATTTGATTGTTTGGAGGGCCAAAAAGATGGCTATTCCTTTTCCCCATTTCATTTCTTCAGAGAAAGCAGCCATGGAGGCGGGTCTTTTGGTTCCTTTATCACCATCATCGTCCCTATCTCCTCCTCCTGTGATTCTAACCCAGGACGATTTGAAGAAAATCGCCGCCTATAAAGCCGTGGAGTATGTTGAATCTGGTATGGTTCTTGGTTTAGGAACTGGATCCACAGCAAAGCACGCGGTGGATCGAATTGGCGACCTTTTGCGTCAAGGAAAGCTCAAGAACATTATAGGAATACCCACTTCAAAGAAAACCCATGAACAGGCTGTTTCATTGGGGATCCCATTGTCAGATCTTGATTCTCATCCAAATTTGGATCTTGCCATTGACGGAGCAGATGAGGTTGATCCGTTTTTGAACTTAGTGAAAGGGCGAGGTGGGTCCCTTCTGAGGGAGAAAATGGTAGAGGGTGCCTGCAAGAAGTTTATTGTGATTGTGGATGAGTCTAAGATGGTGAGTTATTTGGGTGGTAGTGGATTGGCTATGCCTGTTGAGATTATACCATTTTGTTGGAAGTTCACTGCTGATAGGCTTCAGAAGTTGTTTGAGGAGTCAGGTTGTGTTGCAAAGTTGAGGACTTTTGGGGAGAAAGATGAACCATTTGTGACTGATAATGGGAATTACATTGTGGACTTGTACTTTAAGAAGAGTATTGGGGATCTTAAGGTTGCTAGTGATGCAATTCTTCAGCTTGCTGGTGTTGTGGAGCATGGGATGTTTCTGGACATGGCCACCACAGTTATTATTGCAGGTGAACTTGGGATAACCATTAAGAATAAGTAGTCAAGTTCAGAATCCAACATTAATAGCTAGCGTAGTATAGAGATTGTTGTTGTTCAGTGAGAGGAGGTCGTCTCTTGTTGTGAAAGGGAACAAGTTTCCTATATCCTAGTATTAGTGGATACAGTCGATGAACAGAGCGCCTTCTTTAAAATTATTATTCTTTTGATGGAATTTAAGCGAGTAGGGCGAAAGTTGAGACTTTCTTTGCTGGATTATTTGTCTCCTGTAACAGCTTTGATGTGGCTATTAATATAAAATGGCCTCTCTATTTTATTCAAGCATTGATAGTGGTTTAGATTTTGCTTCTATTTTCTTCTTAGTGGTAGTTGTTGAAATTTCGCAATTGCTGCTTACTAGTTATTATACACTTGCAAAGCCAGTTCCATCTGCTATTTTGAACAATTTTTATGCTTAGTCAGAAGAACCTGCTCTAGTAACCTGTTTGGAGGTAATCTTGGCAAACTGAAACTATTTATGGTTTATTTTGTCTTATAAAATGCACTGTACTTTATAGAACCATTCATTTTCCCCGGATAATACATATGTTGTGATTCTAGTTATACTGCCTCCCTTAAGGTGAATTTTATGAAACTCCCCCCCCCCCCCCAAAAAAAAATAAAAAACTCCTGTACTTTTGTAAAAAGCCAATTGAAATAGAATATTCAAGAAAGTCTCGTACTCACGCTTCCTCTTGAAATAATGTCTGGATGCGTTTGGCATAAAGAAGAGGTACATAGTCATTTTCTATAATCAACATTGCTGTTTTTTTCTTTGTCTATTCTTATCTTTTTCATCATACGTGCCAAACGGGACCTTTCCCGAGTAGTTGCTTGATGTAGCTATTGTAAGACATTCCATCTTGAATATGTGGAAACTGAACTGCTTCCTTGTCTCTGAGAAAAGCTGTGGGGCTTCTTGAACTCGAAGCAATAGCAATATGTGTGTAAAATTTTGCATCTGGTTCTGGATTGCTTCAAATTAATGTGTAGGATGATGTATGGCTGGTATTGTTTGCTTCAAAGGCAACATGACTTGGAAACTGCTTTCTTTTCTTCGCACAGTTTAGTTGGCAGATTCCTCAGCTATGCCTTGCTCTATGAATTGGGTTTTCTGATTTACAATGTGTCCTACATCATATGGAAGGCCCTATCAATTTACTACGATCTTATATTAAGGAACAGAGGTAGTATAATTTGGGAAAGAAATAATGGATATATGAGGCTCAGTTTTATCTATTTCTTGTAATAATGGGAATGCAAGATTTATTGGCTGACAGAATTTGGTTTAGTTTAATATTTTCATTTTTCGAGAGGTTTTAGAAATTTTTTGGGGGATGAGAACATGAGTATTCTCCAGAAGGAAAAAATAAAGCCTAAAACTCATCTAGATAAATGAATATACTGAACTAGATCATATCACTTCCTTCAATTTCTTATATTACTGATGATTAGCAGGCATACTTCTTAATTTCGTTGAAATCTCTGAATTATTTTTGTCCTTTTGTTGTTGGATAGGCTGCTTTAGTACAAATTTCAGTGGTATTTGCCCATTCCTCTAATTAGGTTCTCTAAATTGTGCAAGCATGTCAAGTTTTTTGCCAGAAGCCAAGCAAATCCGTCTCTTGTTATAGGCATCATGAGGTCATATAGCAGAAATCACATTGATTTGATGCTCATGGCAAGTTCTATAGTTGGACTATGGTTTCCAGGTTTCCTGTGCAGTATATTCTCGAACTTACCTAGAGAGCACATGTATTAATGGGCTATGATGGTTTCAAGGGTTTCTGTCAGGTTTATTCTTGAGATTACTTAGTTAACTCCGTTATCAACAGTAATGCCTAATTATTAACTCTCTATTTCATTCAAGAATAGGAACTTCAAGTTATCCAAATTCGTTAAAAGTAGACCTAACTTGTGGATGTACATGAGCTATATAGCTCACTTGGGTTTTCTTCATTAAACTGACTCATTTATCACGGGACATAGCATCAACTCGTGCTTGTGCTGTCCTAACATAAGAGAATTATTGCAAAATGACTAAGTGAGGGTACTTAGATTGAAAATTTTGATCAGAAAAAGAAATTGTAAGTTTTGGAATTTGGGTTGTAAATTTAGAATTTTGCAGTATCAATCAGATACAGACAATGAAGTTAGCATGGGAAACTAAAGAGGAGATATTGCCAAACAACTCTAGAGAGAATCTACTATCCGAAGCAAGACCATTTTGCAATGTACCCCTAGATATTGTTGGATCAATAAAACCATGAAACAGTGAATCTAAAAGAAAAGATTGGGATAAAGTGACTCCATGAAACATGCAAGCACCTTGTTATAAGAGAATTTGACCAAATTCAATCTGGTTAGGTTTAAACTTTCTAATCCATATATTCCAGAAGGAAAGATGTATATCATTGGAAATAACCTAAGGCATATTGGAAGAGTTGCAGACAAGAGGACGTAGCCATTGCATATGTCCTCTAAAATATTCACACATCCATGAGGCTGATTCACACAAAGATGTTGATGAGGGACAAAACCTTGGTGAATAGCTACATTCCTTCACCACTTAATGAGATTAATAACGAAAATAGAATTCTTAATATCACACCAAATTTGCCATCTGCAAGAGAGCTGAAAGTATTTATCAAAGTTATAGAAACCAGACTTCAAGATATCAGAAAACCTGATTTTTTTTTTATCTGAAAGAAAACTTGATTGAAAGACATCAAAACCAAATTGTTGTTCCAAATGAAATTGCATGAGCAGTGTCGTCAAAATAATGCTGAGGTATATATGTGTGTGTGTGTATACTTTCAAATTAATTAATATAGCGATGATTCATATCAATTTGTATTGAAACAGATTCTCAAAGATTTTTCACAATATAGTTATATATTTCTCTGTAGGTTTCCCAATAACTCAAATGCTTTTTCTTCAACTTCTCTCTCGATTATTTATGTACTATGTTATTTTCCCAACATCCTTATATCAATAATAGGCTTGTCAATTCTCATGAGAAATGTTAAGGCTAGAAGACATTTCACTTGTATTGCTACACTTTTTTCAAGTCAAGGATAGAGTTCAAACTTTTAAATGGGTGAAGTGCAATAAACCAATCCCCATATATTCTATCGTGTCTGAGCTTGATTCTACATCAGATAATCAAATATGCTTCATCATTTAATATACCTTTGAACCACATTTATGTTGTAAGGTATAAGAGGAAGTCGCTCAATAGTCTCCATATCCATTTCAATTTCAATGAAATCATTAGCAAAAGACGTGAAATTGTCATTTCAATCTCTCTCTGCCTTTATCTTTTGTAGAAAATGTACTTCTTAGTTCCCTTCCCTACACCTAGATGTATGTTTAATCACTTTCATTTTATAAAATTGTTCTTTTCAATAAAAAAAAAAATACTACAAAATTTCTTTCGATGTGTGTGTGATGTATGTTTAATCATTTTCATTTTCATTGCCTGCTCTTGCTTTGGAGGTGCCTGTGTAAAAATCTTCGTTCCTGCTTCCTTCATTTCTCTGTGAAGTTAGCATCTAAACCATTCACCAAAAAAAAGCATTCCATTTGGCATTGGCAACACGTTCGAAAAAATATCTTGCAAGTGTGCCAATCTCAACTAGTGTGACATCAGATATCCCAGAGAGGAGTCATTTGGGTCTTCATCAACTTGCCATTTAGATATGTTGAATATGTTGTTCTTTCTTACATTATTTTTGCTTTCATGTTTTGCAATCCAGAAGGGCACTTTAATCAAGAAGGTGCTTGTTGGCCAAAAATAAATAAATAAATAATCAAGAAGGTGCTTATGAGTTATAAGTCATAATTATAAGTTGCCTTGTATTCCATTTTACATATACCATAAGCTTAATTTAAAATCTAGTTAGTTTTTTTTTTTAAAGGTTATAGATGTAAAATAAGTTAATTAATCATAATATATGATATATTGTTATATTTTATATTAATTTATAAGTATAGAGCTTATTTATGAATGTGAATTTGTTTCTATATCTATTTCCCAACTTTTGTATATCCAGTGGGAGTAAAAACACCTCAATGAGTCTATCTAAAACCTGTGTGACACAACTTATGAAACCATGATATGATTTGGAGTTGGGTTTGGCATCGAAACCATACTATACTTTGAAGCTCTTAGTTGAAAGGCCATTGTGTGAGAGCTCAGAATCTGTATCTCCGCCTGCATTCTGCTTCCTTCACCTCTCTATGATGTTAGCATCCAAAACCCTCACAAATTTCATCTCCATAAACCCTAACCCAAAACTCTCCCTTCCAAAAAACCCTAATCTCTCCCTCCCTCCCATCCCCAAATCCTCCATCATCACCCCCTCCGCCGCCGCCCCTCCCATTTCCCTCACCGCCGACGAGCTCCGCGTCGATGTCCTCTCCGAATCCCTCCCCTTCATCCAGAAATTCCGCGGCAAGACCATCGTCGTCAAGTACGGCGGCGCCGCCATGAAATCCCCTTCCCTCCAAGAATCCGTCATCAACGACCTCGTCCTCCTCTCCTGCGTCGGCCTCCGCCCCATCCTCGTCCACGGCGGCGGCCCCGAGATCAACCTCTGGCTCAACCGCCTCAACATTCCCGCCAATTTCCGTGACGGCCTTAGGGTTACCGATTCCGAAACCATGGAGATTGTCTCCATGGTTTTGGTCGGTAAGGTCAACAAAACCCTAGTCTCCTTAATCAACAAGAAAGGCGCCACCGCCGTCGGCCTCTCCGGCATCGACGGGAGGCTCATCACCGCCCGACCGAGCCCGAAAGCCGCCGAATTAGGGTTCGTCGGAGAGGTCGCCCGGGTCGATCCCTCGATCCTCCGGCCGCTCGTCGATTACGGCCACATCCCGGTGGTGACATCGGTGGCGGCGGATGAACTCGGGCAGGCGTATAACATCAATGCCGATACGGCGGCCGGGGAATTGGCCGCGGCGTTGGGGGCGGAGAAGTTGATATTGCTCACTGATGTGGCGGGGATATTGGAGGATAGGGATGACCCTGGGAGCTTGGTGAAGGAGATTGATATATCTGGGGTGAAGAGGATGATTGAGGAAGGGAAGGTTGGTGGTGGGATGATTCCTAAGGTGAATTGTTGTGTGAGGTCGCTTGCACAAGGTGTGAGGACTGCGAGTATTATTGATGGTAGAGTGCCACATTCTTTGCTTCTGGAAGTAATGACTGATCAGGGTGCTGGTACTATGATAACTGGGTAGCTCGGATTTTCGGAGCTGGGGTTTGTTTCTATCAATGTGTAGCTTCAGCTCTTCTGTGTAGCTGTTGTCTGTACTAAAATTATTGTGAGTTACATTTATGGTCTTAGTTGCAAGTTTATAAACTCTGCAATTGGTTTATTGCAATAATTGAAGAAAAAAGATTGATCTCATTTTTATATGCTATGGTTGTTTTCTGGGATTTTGTTCATTTATGTTTTTTTTAGCACTTTTTGTTATAAGTTATAATCATGATATGCAATTATGCATGAATGAAGAGAAGTAGCTAAAATTATTATGGCTAGCATGACGGCAACTATCGCAGAACTTAGGCAGGCAGTGGAGGCTGTTTTCAGCCACATGCCTAAGAAGGGACCAGGGAAAATTTCATGGCGAGTTTCAATTAAATGAAGCCTTCTGTGATCAAATTTGGATCGAAATGTGTATAATCTTCTTTTTTCCTTATGTTAATGGAACGCGTGTTTTAAAATGTTTATTCCCCTGCATACGGGTGTTTTCCTAGTTGTTATGATTTGTCCTTGTATTTGTTGCTTTGGATCACATAGGCCGCATGTTTGGGGGCAATTTTGCTTATGCTATGATGGACAGAAGCTAGTTGCTGAAACAGATCATCTTAAAAGTATGGCATCAAGGATGGTGACCAGGTTTGTTACTTCTATTCTTTCACAGTTATTGCAGATCAGGCTTGATGTACACAAAACGCATGCTTGTGTTTGTATGTAACTTTAGAAAGATCATCAAATTGATCACCAAACAGGAAAACACTCCTTTGCTCAATTTGATGGTTCTTTATAACCTGTTAAAAGTTTTGAAACATTGGTTGATGAAGAGAGCGCCTTCTTTAAAGTTATTATTCTTTTGATGGGATTTAGGCAAGTAGGGAGATAGTTGAGACTTGCTATGCTGGATTATTAGTCTCATGTAACACCTTTGATGTGGCTGTTAATATAAAGTGGCCTCTCTGTTTTATTCAAGCATTGATAGTGGTTTAGATTTTGCTTCTATTTTCTGCTTAGTGTTTGCTGTTGGAATTTTGCAATTGCTGCTTACTAGTAATTACAAACTTGCAAAGCCAGTTTCATCTGCTATCTTGAACAATTTATATGCTTAGTCAGAAACACCTGCTCTAGTAACCCTATTTGGAGGCAATCTTGGAAATCTGAAACTATTTATGGTTCATTTTGTCTTGTAAAATTCACTTTACGTTATAGAACCATTCATTTTCCCCTGATAATACATTTGGTGTGATTCTAGTTAATATTGCATGAATTAAGGTGAAATACATGAAACTCAAGTTCTCCCCTCTCCTCCTGTACTTTTGTGAAAACCAATTGAAATAGAATATATTCAAGAAAGTCTCGCACTCACGCGTCCTCTTGAGCTAGTGTCAGGATGCGTTTGGTGTTGAGGTACAGAGTCATTTTCTGTAAGCAACATTGCTGTTTATTTCTTTGTCTATTCTTATCTTCTTCATCATACGTGCCAAACGGGACCTTTCCCGAGTAGTTGCTTGATGTAGCTATTGTAAGACATTCCATCTTGAATATGTGGAAACTGAACTGCTTCCTTGTCTCTGAGAAAAGCTGTGGGGCTACTTGAACACAAAGCAATAGCAATATGTTCGTAAAATTTTACATCTAGTGCTGGATTGCTTTAATTGATGTATAGGATGTATGGCTGCTATTGTTTGCTTTAAAGGCAACATGACTTGAAAACTGCTTTCTTTTCTTCACACAGTTTAGTTGGCAGATTCCTCAGCTATTCCTTGCCCTCTCAATTGGGTTATCTGATTTGTCATGCATCCCACGTCATATTGAAGGCCCTAACAATTTACTATGATCTTATGTTAAGGACCAGATGTAGTAGATGTAGTATATTGTAGAGAAGACTGCGCGTATGGTATCATATTTGGGAAAGAAACAATGGATATATGAGGCTCAGTTTTATGTAATTCTTGTAATAATGGGAATGCAAGGTTTTCTTGGCTGACAGAATTTGGTTAAGTATAATATTTTCATTTCCTTTATGGGTTTTAGAAAATTTTTTTTGGGGGGGGGGGGGGGTGAGAACATGGGTATTCTCCAAAAGGAAAAAAAAAAGCCTAAAAATCATCTAGATAAATGAATATGATCATATCACTTCCTTTAAGTTTCTTAGATTACTGATTATTAGCTTGCTTCCAGACTGTTCCCTTCATCTCCATCTCCAGGAACACTTCTTAATTTCGTTGAAATCTCAAATTATTTTTGTCCTTTTGCTGTTGGATAGGCTGCTTTAGTACAGATTTCAGTGGTTTTTGTCCATTCCTCTAATTAGGTTCTCTAAGTTGTGCAAGCATGTCAAGCTTTTTGCCAGAAGCCAAGCAAATCCGTCTTTTGTTATTGGCATCTTGAGGTCATGTAGTAGAAATCACATTGATTTGATGCTCTTGGTAAGTTCTATAATTGGATTATGGTTCCCAGGTTTCCTGTGCAGTATATTCTTGAACTTACCTAGAGAGCACATGTATTAATGGGCTATGATGGTTTCTAGGTTGTCTGGCAGGTTTATTCTTGAGCTTACCTAGTGAACTCTGGTATAAATAGCAGTTGCTAATTATTATCTCTATTTCATTAAAAAAAAAGGAACTTCAAGAAATCCAAAATCTTTTAAAGTAGGCCCAACTTGTGGATGTACGTAAGCTGTATAGCTCACTTGGGTTTTCTTGAATGAACTGGCTCAGACATAGGATCTCCTCGTGCTTGTGCAGTCCTAACATATGAAAATTAATGCAAAATGACGGCATTTGAAATTGTTAATTTTGGTCAAAAAAGAAACTATAAATTTTGGTTTTAGCAGAACAACTAAGTATTATTTTTTTAATTGGCCAACTCAGCTAGAGTATTATCAAGCTTACCTTATTGCCCCACCGATAAAGGTAATAAAAACACTTAAATTTGGATATGAATAATACTTGCATCTAGTCTTTTATATAGTTATATCCATAATTCGTTATACCAAAACTTTTCAATTATACAAGGCCATGAGTTTATTCCATATAGATTTATAATTAAATTGCTCTATTTCATAAGTAGTACACATAGTCACTTGTGACTAGAGAACTTGACAAGATATAAAGAATTTGACTTAAGTATTTTCCTTAGAATATAAAACTTTTGTAAATCATTAAAATAATAAGTAATTAACTTGTGCATTCATATTCATAGTGTTTTGGGAAAATACATTTATATATTGATGCTTTTGTTTATATACGTTAATCAGTGTGGTTATGCCATTATTTGTATTCTTAATAAGATACAAAAGGATTGATATTATTTAGTTACTTTTTAGACTTATGTGCTTAATCGTTGGAAAAGAAGGACAATACTTTTATATCAAAGTTTGTCAAATTGATTATATCTATCATGTCAGATTTTCTAATAATACATTTCAATGTGAGAAATTTTTTAAATATTATCATTTAACTATGAAGTTACTTGAAATACATAGAACACATGTTCATATATGATTGGAGATATTGACATATCAACATTCCTAAGTTATTGGCCCATCAAATTTTAAATAAGTATATTTTTTAATATAAAGTATAATTTAAAGTGCTGTCTTCTTTTTTTTCGCTAAAAAAAGACAATTATATTATAAAGTCAAGATAAAATGATTGTTGGTAAAAAAAAAAGATAAAATGTTCAAAATAAAAGTTCAAGAGGAGGATCCTAACTTCCCAAGAAGATAAACCTCTAGAGAACAAGGAAATATCATGGAAAACTAAAATATAAATATTGCCAAACAACTTGCTAAAGAGTGGATCTAACACTTGCGAAACAATAGATCCCATGAGTAAGATGAGAAGAGTTGATGATGAGAAGAGTAAGATGAGAACCATGAATGAAAGAGTGGATCTAACACTTGCGAAACAATAGATCCCATGAGGAAAAGGTTGGGACATAATGACTCAATGAATCATGCAAGGACCATGTTGAAAGAGGATTTGACAAAATTCAAACTGAATAGATTTAAACTTTCTAATCCATATATTCCAATCGGAATGATGTAGATCATTGGAAATAACATAAGACATTTTGGAAGAGTTGCAGACAAGAGGACGTAGCCATTGGCATGTGTCCTCTAAAATATATACACATCCATGAAAATGATTCACAAGAAGTGGACGAGGCAAAAAAACCTTGGTGAACAGCGATATTTCTCCACTCTAAATGAGACTAATAAGGACAATACCAAATTTCCCATCCTGGTTAAAAGAGCATACAGTATTTAATAACCAGTCATATATACTTTTTTTTTTTTTGCCAGCAACCAGTCATATATACTAGACTTTAAGATATCAAAAAACTTGATTGAAAGACACCAAAACCAAATTGGTGTTTCAAGTGAATTTGCATGATCAGTGTTCTCAAAATAACGCCGAGCATTTATCTTTTTTCGCGAAAAATCTTCAAGAACATCAATTTCAATATAAATTGATATCAATCCATCGCTACATTAATTAATTTATTAGGAAATATAAACTGACCTTCTCCTCCTTTTCTACAAAATGTAGCTCATTAGGTTTTCCAATAATTCAATAGGTTTATTTTTTTGGCAGCTTCTCTCTCTATTGATCTTATATGTGGTTTTCCCTATACCCTCACATCTGCAATAGGCTTGATAATTCTCAAAAGGTTAAGACTCGACAACATTGCACTTGTATTCCTACAATTTTTTTCAAGCTAGCATGAAGTTCGAACTTTTAAATAGGTGAAGTTGCAATCGACTGATCTTCTTATATTTTGTCTATCATGTCTGAGACTGATTCTACATTGAATAATCCGACCTGCTTCATAATTTGATGCATCTTTGAACCACATTTGTGTCGTCACATACAAGAGGAATTTACTCAATGGTCAATGGTCACCTGTTCAACCCAATTTCAATGGCATCATATCAAAAGAGGTAAACTTGCTACTTAAATCTTTTTCTGCCTTTTCCTTTTATAAAACCGATGTATTTCTTAATCCCCTTCCCTAAACCCAACTACACTGAACTCTACCTCTTTAATCATTTTCGTTTTATAAAATTCGTTTATTTTTTTTTGAAAAAAAAAAAACAAAAAACAAAATAAGATTTTGGTTACGGATGTTGCGGGGGCTATTGGAGGATAGGGATGACCCTGAGAGCTTGGTGAAGGAGATTGATGTATCTGGGGTGAAGAGGATGATTGAGGAAGGGAAGGTTGGTGGTGGGATTATTTCTAAGGTGAATTGTTGTGTGAGGTCGCTTGCACAAGGTGTGAGAACTGCGAGTGTTATTGATGGTAGAGTGCCACTTTCTTTGCTTGTGGAACTAATGACTAATCAGGGTGCTGGAACTATGATAACTGGCTAGATCGGATTTTTCAAAGTGTAGCTGTTGTCTGTACTAAGATTTATTGTGAGTTACATTTATGGTTTTATTTGCAAGTTCATAAATTCTGCAATTGGTTTATTGCAATAATTGAAGGGAAAAATTGATCTTGTTTTGCTATGTTTTTCTATGCTATTGTACTTTTTCTGGGAGATTGTTAGTTTATAAGCCTTTTAGTACATCTTGTTAGAAGTTATAATCATGACATGGATGACTGACACTGATGAAGTAGCTAATGGTAGAAGCGATAAGCAAAGGTGGCTACGGTTAGTTTTTCTATGCTATTGTTCTTTTAAGAGATTGTTAACTTATAATCACGCTTTTAGTTGCAAGTTCATGAACTTTGCAACTGGTTTATTACAATAATTGAAGGAAAAAGTTGATCTCATTTTTCCATGTTGCGGTTCTTTTATGGGATTTTGTTAATTTTTTGACTTTTACCACATCTTTGTTAGAAGTTATGGGCGTGTTTGGATGAACTTTTTTTTAGAAGTACTTTTCTAGAAGGACCTTTTTAGAAGTAAGATTGGATAAAAAATCAGATTGTGTGAAGTGATTTATGTTTAGATTTGTGATGATAGAAGTGACTTTTTTTCAATCTAACTTTTAGAAACATATTTTGATGATTATTTTGAAAAGTAAATTTAGATGAAAAATTACTAAAAATGACATTATTGTTATTAAATAATACATATATAATATGCATATATTCTTATAGTTTAGAAAGAAAAAGTGAAATTTGGGGCTTTTTGAGGATTTTAAAGGCTTAATTTCTCCCTTATTTTAAAGAAAATATTTTTAAAAAAATTATATTTTTAGCTCAAAGGAGGATATTGTGGGAGAAAATAGTTAGAAATTATTATGGTAAATTTTTGGAGATTAAAAGAAAATATCTTATTTGAGAATTTTAGGGCTCTAATAGTCTAATTTTCCAACCCAATTTATTAAATAAAACACAAAAGAGGCTTTTGAAAATGTCAAATCAGATCACTCTCTCTTCCCACCAAGCTTTTGCCTGCTAGAAGCTCAAAAATTTAGCTTCTTTTTTTTCTCCATTCAATCTGACTTTTGAGTAAGAAGCACTTTTGTTTTTCTGCTTACCCAAACAAACATTGAAAATAAGTGATGAATAGCTTCTACGGGCCCGCCGAGCTTCTGATGGGTCTGTAGAAGCTATTCCAAACACACACAAATGGTAGGGGAAATAAGGAAAGATGGCTGATGATAAGATGAGCACACACTTTAAAGTTGGAGCTAAAAATATGTAAAATTTTAGAAGGTTGAATTTTAAAACTCTCCTGATTAAGTGCATTGTGATCGATCACCATACCAGCGTATGCTTCATGACTAAGGTAAAACAATAGATTCTAGAGCAGAATTGCAGAATGGGTGCACACATGTCTGAATCTATCAGGAGCTTTTTCTTTTTTAACTAAAATCTATGTGGAGCTCAATACCTTAGAATGCAACTCAAAACTCAGTTTCCGTTTCTTTTCACCAAGTACATGTATCATAAACAATTCTGTTTGAAGTCAATGTAAACGCCTATTCAAGTGGAGGTTTGAATGTGGTTTACTATAATCCCAAAACTCAACTCAGTTTCGGCAGTGGAAATTGGATGAGGCACGAATCAAAATTAAATGTGGAATTATGGAGAAACACATTAAGGAAATAATTGCTTTTCTAAAACTATAGTCAAGATTCATTTCATTTGCAGAATCTCATTCTCAGACGCAACCTCAGTCAAGTGGACCCTGAGGTGAAAGATTTGGAATTTGATGCTATCAGATTTAGTCTGGCTGAGAAAATGAAGTCTTTGGACTGTGGGCATGTCTATTATGTGCATAAAATGGACGTCTCAGATCTTGTAACTATATTTTTTTTCCTATTCCATATTATTCTTCCTGCATTAAGTATGTTTGCAATCTTTTGTCCTCCACATTTAATCAGCAACAAAACTCCTTTGGCTTGCAAAGTCAAGCAATCAACTTCTGCCTAGAGTGCAAAGTCTCCTACAGAGATTAGAGATTGAACAAATGAGTGTAACATTGTGCTGTTTACATTTTTAACCAGGCTGATCAAAGGGAGCTGACATGGAGAATCTGGTGTTGTAGATTTAGGTAATCTTGCATCAGCTATAACACAGGTTGTTAACAGCAATCTGCAAACTACGTGATACCACTCCTAGGATATATAGGATGTGAAGATAATTTGTTAGCTGCATGCATCTACTATAGTTTTGCGATAGAAGAGAATAAATTAGATAAGCAAATAACAAGAACTTAAGGGGACCTTAAGGTATTTGGTCTAGTGGCAGATCAACAAAATTTCAAAGTGGAAAGATTGAGGTTCGATTCGCACCTTGATTAAAAAATCCTTGGGGAGAGGCTAAATTAGTTAGTTGCTTGGATGCATGGTAATAAATTAAGAAAAAGTGTCAAATACTGGTTTGCCCAAGGGCTTATAAAGAAAACTGAAAAGGAGGAAGATGTCTTAAGCTGTGCGATTACTAAAAAAATTATGGGTGTGCTTAAAGAGTGGAAAGAGGAAGATGGAAAACAGGGAGGAATGACTATGAGATGTGCATCTAGATTGTAGATTATTAATTAAAATCTTAACAAACACACAAGTGACTATCAAACAAGATTGATTTTGTGAGACTTATATGTATGGCACGATTGCTGTCTTTCTTTCTTTCTTTTTTTTTTTTTAAAGCCAAACCCATATATCATGGACTGCAATTTATCAGACAAGTGACTTGAATGGGCAATATATTCTCCTTTCCAACAACTATCTCTGCACTTGGATTTCAGAAATTTATCATAGAGGTGGCTATACCAAAACTAAAAATCTTCACCCCTTGCTTTGCAAAAGGATGCCATCAATCAAACAAATCCTAAAATATGCATACGAAGAATGCCACAAGACCTGCCCAAGGCAATTTTTCAATAACATAGTTGAAAAAAGCATAATTAGTATTTTATTCAAGGGCTCAGTTTCTGATGATTTCATCACACAACTGACAATTAGAATTCTTGAGGAATGGCAGGACAAATCCTAGTTGTGTCTATTGTAGGATGAAGGAGGCTTACCCCAGTCACTTGAATTAGTCATCGATCATTTCAAGCAAATAATGCAACCATATAGTGATAATGGCAGCAAAGCAATTATCACCAACTCCACTAACATTTGATCAAATAACATGCATATCCAATACGAAAGTTTCAATATTAATTTCCATGCCTTATGTTTATTTTTGTGTGTTCATCATTCTCCCCTCACTGCTTTAAGGGCCTAGAAACTAAGTGTTGGAAGAAATTTCCCTTATCTGACAGATTTGTTCTGAAGTTTAATTACCATGACGAAGATCTTATGCGCACATAAGTTTAAAGAAACATGCACTATAAAATATCATATAAAATCCCAGTGCTTGAGGATTTCCTGGAAAAAAAAAGAAGCATATTAAGGAGGTGAAGGTAAACCTATGAGATAACTTTGGATATAATCTAAACCAAAACTTAGTCAGATACAAAATCCAATAGCACTCAAAACTCATCATCAAAAAAATAAGAGAGCAGAAAAATAGAAGCTCACCTTGTAATGAAGCTCTCATGGAAGCAGCACAGGAAAAACATAAAATAACTTGTTCAACTTGCTTATCAGTTTTCCGGGAAGGTTCTATTGCTCTTGCTTGGCCTTTGAATGGGAGAGCTTGTTGTAAGCCTAAGATTTAGTCCCACATGGGGAGTTGTCATGTGAGCAAAACTTTGAGAAACTATAAAAGCCAAAGAAACCCACAGAACAAAACATGCTTTTCTCGGCTGTTTGGTTGAGGTCTGGGATAGTATCTGTTTTTATCAGTTTAAAAGTAGCCTAGTTGGATGGTCTTTTCTATATTTTCATTTTAGCATTACATTGGTATTTCCTTTAAACTGTGTTTTAATCATGTGTGTGACCTAGGTCCAACAGAGCAGTGTTTTCTTATAGGCTTCTTACTTCTGGTGTGTTGCTTTGGCCCGATTGATAATGAATTCAGGTTTTTAAATTGTGGTTCAAACCTAATGAAATCGGTATTCAACAACAGAATAATCACGTGAATGAAAAATTTATTAGGGCAAATGTGATGTTTTGGGTGCAAAAATTTCCACACACAGGAAATAATGTGTACTGATAAGTTGATGTGGCATAAAAGTTTAAGACACTTTGGTTAAGCTGCAAAATGGCCATGTAATTTTCTCTAGTAAGGGCATGACAACATAAGCTCTTAAAAATTAGTGTACTCTATATTGTTATTTACTAAAAAATCCTCACTTTCACTTTTCTCTATTCTCTTCCCCCTCATTTCCAACATTCTTTCATGAGCACAACGCCCCTTGTTTTTTTAGTTTCAACTACCATTCATTAAATACTTGCTAGTGCATTGCCATGATATATACTATCTGCTATAACAAAGCTTAAGTTTCATTGTCCCTCACTACAAAGATCTTTTCATGGATATCAAATTAAAGTCAGATGGTGTCATTCTCTTCATTAACCACCTTATATTGTCACCATTCAAGAGAAACTTATCACGACATCACCAACAATAACTTCAGTACCATCTGAAAGTGCACAAGTAAGTATTTAAAGAGTGAAAGTCGAAATTTAAAATTGAAGTGCGATATGGTATATTGACGGAAGGTAAAGAATAAAAGGAAAAGGGGGACAAAGAACATTGTTGGGGAGGAGAGAATGTGAGTGTTTTTAATTAAATAATTTTTTAAAAAAATTATAAAATGATGCCCACTAATTTTGAAGAGTTCATGCATTGCACTATAGCATGAGCCCTGACGCACCCTGCCATTCTTAGTCCAAGTTTATCTGGGCCCAATCATTTGGTCCTTTCCATTTTACCTTTTTAGGGTAACGTATAGATTTAGTTTGTGTTTGTATCAAGTATTATTTTGATTTGAAAATGTCATTTTTGATAGTTGTTTACTAATGGTGATAGTTTCACTTAATGGAAAATGCTGACTCCCTAAATTTAAATAATGATTTTATGATTAAATGTTGGCAAAATATACTTAAACTTTAATTTTCTAGTATAATCATTTTTATAATTTAAATAGTAACAATTTTTTTTTATCCACATTCAACTATAGAATCACATTTTAAATTTGAGTTACCATTTTTTGTTAAGTCAAACTAACACCGTTAGTAAAAAGGACTAATATTGCATTTTTTAAATTTAAAGGACTAAAATAATACCTGATGCAAATACCAAAACTGTTCATTAACCTTTTTCTAATTATAATTTCATATTTTGTTTATTGAACTGGGTTATGATGAGTGTTTTCTCTTCTTATGGGCTTTTAACTTATTGCGTTGATTAGGCCCAATTTATACTGACTTCAGGTGCGTTTTTGTGATTGTGGTTCAATCATAATAAAATTGATATTCAACAACAGAACAATCACGTGATGAAGGAAATTTTTTTTAAGGGTGAACGTGATATTTTGGTTGCAAAAATGTCCATACAGACTTACAGAGGCAAAAATGTACACTGATAAGTTGACAGGAGAGCGACATGGAATAAAATTTTAGACCGCTTGGTTAGGATACACAAATGGCCATATACTTTTCCCAAATGTGAGCATGAGCTATATGCATTTTTTGGGTACAAAATACACATAAGCTCTTCTAAACTAGTGGACTTTATATTTTTATTTACTAAAAAAATCCTCACATTCACTTTTCTATGCTCTCGTTCCATCTCATTTCCCACATTTCATGAACACATTGCCCCTTCATTTTTTAGTTTCAACTATCATTCATTTTTTTTAGTAGCTTCATCAAATACTACTGCAATGATATAAAGTATCTATTATAGCAAATTTAAGTTTCATTGTCCCGCACTACTGAGATCTTTTCATGAAATATTAAATTGAAGTCAGATCATATCATTCTCTTTATCAATCATCTTACATTGTCTCTCATTCAAGAGAAACTTACAAAATAACACTAAAATGACACCACTTCCATATGGAAGTGCACAAGCAAGTATTTAATGGGTGAAAGTTGAATTTTAAAATTGAGAAAGCGATGGGTTGACGAAAGGTGGAGAATGAAAGGAAATGAGGGACGAGTAGTAGTCTAGGTAGGGGTGTGCATGCGGCCTAGCCGCTCGGGGCGCCCACCCCTGCCCACACAAAATTGCCTGGTCTGGCCCGAAAAAAAGAGGCCCAACAAAAAATGGGAATGTTTGGGCCAGGCATGTTTAAGGGCAGGGCCAGGCATTGGGCAGGGGGTGCTGTCCTGCCCACAAAATATATAATATTATATATTTATTTTTTGGCAAATATATTATATATTTATATTACTATCACATGTTAATAATTAATTTGTTATCATAATTATAAATTATAATATTATATACATAAACAATAGTCAAATTTGGGGGAGATTACTGCAAACTATTTGGACTTCAAGGCTTAAATTGGAATCTTTTAGTTGCCTTGTTTATAAAGGATTATGGATGTTGTTTAATTTTTGAATTAGTATTGGATATTTGCTAAGACATGTGATAGTTTAAAATTTTAGTACTCAAGTGTTACACTTATTTTGGAGTATTTTAAGGTGTAGAATTATGTAATCTAAAATGTATTTGAATTTTATAAAGTGTTTATTATATATAATTTTGAGAAGGGTGTTATCGCATAGGCATAATGCGCGGTGGGCTGCAAAATGCAGCCCACTCATGTTTTGGGCAGGGCATCAGGCAGGGGTCCTGCCCTGCCCATGCACACCCCTAAGTCTAGGTGAGAGAGAATATAAGTCTTTTTTAATTAAATAATTTTTAAAGAATTATGAAATAGTATCCACAAATTTAAAAAAGTTCATGGGTATTTTTGCACAATATATATATATATGATGTTCCGCTCACATTTGCAAAATGTATACGCTATTTTGCTCTGTAACTATATAATATCTATGCCATAATGTTCACGTCAACATCTTTGATATTTAAGGTTGGAGGCAATTTTGCTTTATTTTCTATTGTTTATGGCCATTTTACACTCAAAATTTTTAAATGGTGTGAGGTGCAATTATGAAATATGTAAATTGATATTTACACCTTCACCGAAGAGTGTAAGTATGTGGAAACGAATTAATAGTGAGTTTGGTTGTTTATCAATGAACAAAAAAAAGTTTATATTCTCTTTTTCCTTTGGTTTCCGTCAATTTCGGGCTGGGTCGCACGAGTTGACATGAGGCTGTCCTTTTTGACCTTATATATTAGGCTGCCTTTGGTAATTAATTACTAGTAACAATAATAATAAAATATAAATAAATGAAAAATGTACTATTTTGTTGTTATATTAAAGTATACATTTTATGAAAAAATATTAATTATATTTCATTCTCAGGCCAAAAAGAATTATTTCATCTTTGATCGAATCTGGAAAGGTCCATTAAAAATGTTATGACTTTTTAAAGGGTAACATGCTGTGTTTGAAATGATAGAGACATAAAAAAAGAAGCGATCGAAACAATGTTTTGAAAAGACATTTACAGAGGAAATATGAACAAAGGAAAATGCATTGTCTCTTTATTTTTATTTTTTTTTTCCACTTTTGCTTTGTTATTAGGTTCTCTATCTCAAGTTGGTGTCCAAAAAAGCTGAAAGGGCAGGCTAATAAGTTTACATCATATAAATTATATTCACACATCCCATTCTAATTCTTTTCTTATTTCAAAAGAAATTAATAGAATATAATACTAAAACAATTCTTTATTCCTAACATGTAACGTAATATTGATGATTTCCGTTGAGTATTAATAATTTGGCACTGATTAGTATCATATCCAGGCCAAATCCTGTATTTTTTGGTGGCAAAGAAAATTGCTTTTCTCTTGGAAAATAAAAGTTTCAAAGAGCCCGACACTGAGTTTGCTTAGTCTTTAATATTTAATTACTCATTAAACCGTGAAATATGATTAAATGAGATAGTGATAAATATTAGAAACTTTATCGGTTGAAATAGTGTGTATTATGATGATGGAGATTGGAGAATCCAACAAAATCTCACAAAATAATCGACCCACTTAACTCATTTAGCATAGACACGTTGAATTATTCATTTTTTTTGGACTGAAAAATAATAGTAACATTGGTTTCTGTTTTGGCCAAAACATAATGTTAATTTGAAGAGTCTTTTTCACACTAAAAAAAAATTCAATTACTGTTCTTGCCAACAACTTTTTTCCTTTGGAATAATTCAACCTTACTATTTGTCTATATAAGTTAATTCAGCCCACTATTTTTCTTATCCATTCAATAGAGACGGACTTTCAATTGCTTATATTACTAAATGCTTTTGAAGAAAGATTTGTGATGACCATTAAGACCCTTTCGATAAAAAAATGAAATAAATTAGAAAAATCCAAAGTAAATATATATGAAAAATAATTTAGGAATGAGAAATGTTCATTTTACTAATAAAAAATATACCAGGAAAGGCGATTTTTTGAGTTATGATTATGGGAATATAATACTTTCCAGGTGAAGATTCCAAACAAGGCATTAGAATTGGTAAGGCTACTTCAATGAGAGTGAGACAGACTAATCCATAACAAATTAAAGCAAGTTAGATTTCTATAATCATTTACATGTGCAGTCAGATAAATACTGACCATATACCAAACAAAAACTTATGATTATGTGTATATTGGTCTCTCATCCAATCCTATTTATATTTATACTTAGTATACTATTACTTTCTTTCTTTTCTAGCAACGCAAACGACAATAGTCTCCGTGGTCTATACTATGATTCATTTCTAATTATCTCAATAAAATTAACCAGAAGCAGTTGATTAATTAACTTTGTCTGAAAACATATTTTTAATTTTGTCTTTAAGAGTAAGAAGAAACACTATACTTGATTTCAAGTCTTCTCTTACTCAACTATAGTAGGAGTAATATTTGCAAAAACTTTTTCAATGATTCACCAAATGACTTATATACATCAAGAATTTCTTCTAGAATACGTACGCCCTATATACCATATATATGAGACTATAGAGGAAGTAATTTGCATAGACTTGAAAAATTAGTTAAGTATCTGCAAACTATGTGTTGGTTTTCTTAAAATATCTCTTTTAACAATTTGTATTGAGAACAAATCTAATGAAAAGTTTCCTTAATTTGTGAAACCAATAAAAGGAGTTTTGAAAGAAAGTTAAGTATTTGCAAACTATTATTTAACATAATATATATATATTAAAATACTTTAATTATCATTCTTAATTCCTTACTTCCCTTTTTTACTTGATTATTGTTGAAACAACATCGATAATGATAATTTATTTTTTTTTAAAAATATGTATTACGGACCAAGTTCAACTCCCCCACTAGGTTCTACATCGAGAACCAGAGGGAGTATTATATTTGGGAATAATACAAACTATTTTGTTAAATATTATATTTAAATTAAAATTGGTAGGAAGGAAGGAGGGAGGGAGTATTGTTTAAGAAGGCACATGAGAAGATGAGGTGCATAAAACCATATTCAAGCAGAGCAAAAAGGTGATATTGTGAAAGTGATTTAGAAAATGAGATGATGTGATAATAATGTGTTGGTTATAACTAATCCATATATGATATGGTGCAAATGCAACATTCCATGTGTGAGTGAGTTAAGGTTAGCCGTCAGTATCCCAAAAAAAAAAACATGTGTCCACTTTGATGCTGAACCTCTCCACCTAACAAATCTGTAATTGTAAGTGCCAAAACCACATTTTCACATATCAGTGTCAACAGTTAATGTTAATTAATTAGCTTTGTAACATCCTAAAAATTAATTAAGGATTTATGGGGGTAAATAGGAATTGATTAATGAGAAATGATGGATTATGAGAATATTTGAGGGATTTTTAGGTGTTTTTGAGGATTTTAAAAGCCTAATTTCTTCCTTATTTGAACAATAATAATTTTGGGGGAAATTATTTTTTAGGCTCAAAAGAGGTTAATATGGGAGGAAATAAATAAAGGATATTAGGGGACAATTTTGAGAGTGAAAAGAAAATTTTTTGTTCAAAAGAAATATCTTATTTGAAAATTTTAGGGTCTAGTAGTGTAGTTTCCTCTTTCCTCCTGCCGACACACCCTCACTTCAATAATTTCGTTCTTCTTCCCCCGTAACTTTTACTTTTTACTTTTTATTATTATTTTATTATTCTTCAACCAATCACATTCAACTACTATTTATATATATTATATTATATTATTAATATAATATATTATTATATTATTATTATATTATATTATTATTTTACTATTCACCAAATATATATATATATATACACCCACCGTTCCTCTTCATTCACGTTCACTCACTCTCTCTCTCTCTCTCTCTCTCTTCGTTTCTCTCTCTTACTCTCTCTTTCCACCATATATATTCCTATTACTAGACTTATTAGGGTCTGTTAGTATAGGAATAGTAAGCTTTTCGGCCAACTAAGCACATTTTTGGAATCCTGTAAGTCTCCTCTACTTTTCAATGTCATTAGTTTTTCGATTTGTTATACTTGAAAAATTAGACCTTGTCTAAATTGGTAATTTTTGGGAGTCCTAAAATTAATAAATTGAAGCTTAGACTTCGATTATGAGTTTTTTTAAGTATATTTTTCATTGTGGGAGGTTTTTCTTAATTATTGGAATTTATTGGATTTTTAGAAATATTGAAAATTAGGACTTTTGATGATCTGATGGATCTATAGTTAAATTAATAATTTTTAGATATTTATTAAGGTTTGAAAAATAAATTGTGGATTAAATAATGGATTTTTGAGGTTGAGAAATAATTTAGGGATGTAAGGTTTAATTTTATTTAGGCTTGAATTTTTATAAATAGTTATTGGAAGGATAAATAATTTTGGATATATGTATAAATGGAGTAGAGATAAATTTTAGAAATAGAAAGGGAGAATAAATGTTAAATTGGAAATTTAAAATAAATAAGGGCAAAGAAAGGGTAGTAAATAATTTATTTTCCAACATATAAAATTGTTGGATAAATAATTAATTGTGGTAGTATGCATGATTGTGTAGTGCTTGAATTGCACTGAGTTAGCACGGGGGAGCTGCACTATTGTGAGATTGGTGCCAGCTATCAGGTAACCGCTTTCTGCTTGTTTATGTGTGTGTGTGGTGTTAGTAAGTAGTTTGAAATATTATTATTTGAAAATTTTGATGTTATATGGAGATGAGATTTTGAATCACAAATTGATGATTAATGAGATATGGAAACGAGGTCTTGTAATATTAATATTTTTATAATAAATGTCCCGTGGAGTATTATTTTGAAATGGCATAAATTTGTGATGTGAAATATTTGAAACTGAGATATATGTGGTTTTGGAAATTATTTAATATATGTATATCATGAAAATACTGGAAGGCCTGGTGCCTGATTGTGGTGTTGCATATCTATGTGTTGTATGTGAGAAATTATTTGGGTATGTGACACCGGTGAATTGGAAATTGTGCCATCACGTGATGAGGTACCCTGTTGCGCCACAGGGACTAATTGATATATTATGAGAAATAAAGGAGAGAAAGACGAAAGAGGGGATATCGCCCCTTACGGATTCAGAAAGGACAGAGATCCTTCTAATCTGTGGTACTATTCAGGGAGGGTAGAGAGTCCCTCGTGAATTGTACCGTGGTGATCAGGGGCGGGTAGAAGGTCCCGACTGGTCCCACATGTTTTCCCAACGCTTCTAGTAAGATTTGTTTGGGTTGTCTGTAATTATCAATGATATATATACTATTATTGAGGATGAATTGTGATGGATTATTTTATAATTATAAACGATGAGAAAAGATATTTGGGACCAAGTTATGCATTATATGTGAATACCTGATCATGCTTCTGAATTGATATGTATTTATATGTATTCCACTGGACACCTTGCTAGCACACACCACACGTAGATGAGTAGTCAGTGGTTGCGTTTTGGGGCTACCCCCCGTTGATCTCACTTTTGCAGGTCCTAGGAGCGAAGTAGGAGGTCAAGGGAAGGATCCGGGAACTTCTCACTGATATCGTGAGATACTCTGGACCAGAAGGACAGGAGGTATTGCCACATTTAGGATCATATTTTGTATGATGCTTCCGCTGAAAACTTATTATTATTTTGGGAAGAATTATTGTATAATTACCATTATGGTATGGTATTTTAAGGATGATGTGTGGAGATTAATTATGGATAATATAATTCTCTGTTATTGTACTGGAAGAAAATTTATATTATGATGACAGAGATTTGGAGTGGAAATTTGAATTATTTATAAATATTATGGAAAGCTCTTTTTCTAAACTATGTTAGCGAATTTTTGGTAATTTAATTCTTTTTCCTAACATAGTTAGTACTATAAACGTGTTAATATATCATTGTTAGTGGTTAAAAGTGGAATTTAGAGGGTTAATGTTACAGTTGGTATCAGTTTCATGGTATAAGACCTGGAAAGGTGTTTTGCATGTTTCTTGTTGTGTCAGTCATGCATTACACTTACATTAGTGATATTGTAGCAATACTTTTCCGATCCTTTCCCTTTTTATGTTTCCTATTATATGATCGTTTTTAATAGGTGTAACTTCCATCCGTAAGTGGGTGGAAAGTATGGCTCGTACTAGGAGATCAGGTGCAGGAAATAGTACAGGGAATGAAAGTGTGGTTCGTACTAGGGGATCAGGTGCAGGAAATGGTACAGGAAATGAGCAGCCTACAAACCAAGAGCATGACAAGCTAATAGCCAAAATAAGAAAAGAATTTGAAGCGGAGATGAAACAAAAGGTCGCAGCAATAAATAAAGAAAATGAGGAAAAGTTAGCAAAATTGAAAGCAGATTTTCAGGCTCAGACTAATAAAGGTGATGAATCAGAAAGGCAGGGGGAGTTCTTTAAAGTTAATGATAAAGAGGAATTAGTTTATCCTCGCCCGGAGGACTTGAGTACTGAAAAGGTATGGAAGAAAATTGATCGTCATCATCCCAAGCATTTTAGTGGAAGTCAGGATCCTTTTGAGGCAGAGGCTTGGATTAAAAGATTGGAGGCCATATTTGCAGCTGTGGTCTGTAACCCTTATCAGAAAGCGAGGGTTGCTATTCTCCTCTTGGAAGGAAAAGCATTGATTTGGTGGCAGAGTGTATGTGGAGATGATTCCTTGATGACCTGGGATGAGTTTAAGGACAAGTTCTTGGGATATCATTTCCCTCCTTCTCTTAGGAAGGAGAAGGAGAATGCTTTTTATTATTTCAAGCAAGGTGGGATGTCAGTGGATCAGTATATTGCTACTTTTTCAGAGTTATCTCGCTATGTTTCGTTCCTGCAGCGTCAGGACGACCCTCAGTGGCGTATAGATCAGTTATTTGAGAAGGCCAGACCTGCTTTGAGACTGCAGGTGCATGATAAGAAATGTAAGAATGTTGAAGAAGCATGTGAGAAGCTGAGGATTGCGGATCGCATGATGAAGGAGGCAGCTGCAGAGATAGCTAAGTATACTGGAGGCCCAGGTCAGGGCCCGCAGAGTCATGGTAGACCTTTTCAGAGTAGGCCTTCTTATTCCTTTGGGCCGACGGGAGGTATTAGTAAGAAATTTGGAGCAAGTGGTAGTAGCAGTTTTAGTGGCTCTGGAAGGAAGAGTCACTCTGGGAGCCATGGCCGTGGTCAATCAGGTAGCTATGGTCGTGGTCAGTATGGTAGCCACAGCAGAGGACAGTCTGGTGGTTTTGGACGTGGCCAGTCAGGTAGGGGTCGTCAGGATTCAGCCCCGTGGAGATTTGGTTCAGAAGGTCAGTCGAGAGGAGGTAGCCAAGTGACTTATGGAGAGTCAGTTCAGTCAACTCCTAGTGTAGCTGGTCCTTGTAGCAAGTGTGGTAGGTACCACCAGGGACCCTGTTTTAGATGTTTTGGATGCGGCCGTATTGGGCATACGATTAGGTACTGCCCAGATGGGGGCCAGAGTATGCAGCAGCCAGTGGCTCAGCCTAGTCGCCCTCTAGTTCAGGGTAGAGTTTATGTTACATCAGCCGAGGAAGCAGGGATGTCTCCTAATATGATTCGAGGTACGGTCTCTATTCATGGCCATGATATTGATGTGATGTTTGATTCTGGTGCGTCGCATTCTTTTATTTCTTTCGATTGTACTCGGAGGCTTAATTTTGAGTTATCTGTTATGCCATATATTATGCGTGTGTCTACGCCTGCGGGTGCTAAGTTTGAGTCTGCTTTAGCATGCAAAAATCTGGATTTATGGTTTGAAGGCCGTAAATCAAAAATTGATCTAGTTTGTTTGCCCTTGAGGGGAATTGATGTGATTATTGGTATGGATTGGTTAGAGGAAAATAATGTAGTCTTGCATTGTAAGGATAAGATTGTGTCTTATGCTGAGTCATCTAGTGCGCCGATGTTACTATCTGCGACTCGTGTAGAGAGGTGTGTGAGAAAAGGCTGTGAGGCCTTTATGGTTTTCTTCTCCATTAAGGAGGAGGGTGAGATCTCTATCGATCAGGTGGATGTAGTTAGAGATTTCCCAGAGGTATTTTCCGATGATATGCGTGGACTCCCTCCAGAAAGGGAGGTAGAGTTTACCATTGAATTAGAGCCAGGCACGGGCCCAATCTCTAAGGCTCCATATCGGATGGCTCCGTCGGAGTTGGTAGAGCTTAAGAAGCAGCTTGAAGAACTTCTGGATAAAGGTTTTATCAGGCCTAGCGGATCGCCTTGGGGTTCCCCAGTCTTGTTCGTAAAGAAGAAAGATGGTAGCATGCGGCTCTGTATCGATTACCGGCAATTGAATAAAGTGACCATCAAGAATAAGTATCCGTTGCCTAGGATAGATGATTTGTTGGATCAATTGGCAGGAGCTTCAGTTTTCTCTAAGATTGATCTTCGGTCTGGGTATCATCAGTTGAGAGTTAGAGCAGAGGATGTCCCTAAGACTGCATTCAGGACGAGATATGGCCATTATGAGTTTCTGGTGATGCCATTTGGGCTCACCAATGCCCCTGCCGTGTTTATGGATTATATGAATAGAATTTTTCGTCCGTATTTGGATAAGTTTGTGGTGGTGTTTATTGATGACATTTTAATATATTCTAAGAGTGAAGAAGAGCATCGGGAGCATTTGTATTCCGTCCTGCGAGTTCTGAGAGATCATAAGCTTTATGCCAAACTTTCTAAATGTGAGTTTTGGCTCAAGGAGGTAAAGTTTCTAGGGCATGTAATATCTGCTGAGGGAGTTGCGGTTGATCCAAGTAAAGTTGAAGCGGTTTTGCAATGGAAGTCTCCTAAGACAGTGACGGAGGTTAGGAGTTTTGTTGGACTAGCCGGGTATTATCGTCGATTTATTCAGGGATTTTCGCAGATTGCGAGACCTTTGACTAATTTGACCAAGAAGGATAGGCCTTTCATCTGGACTGATCGGTGTGAGTCAGCATTTCAGGAGCTTAAGACCCGGTTGACGACTGCACCTGTGTTGACATTGCCGGATCCAAGTCAGCCATATGAGTTGTATACAGATGCATCCTTCATGGGTTTGGGCTGTGTCTTGATGCAGAATGGTAAGGTTATTGCGTATGCATCTAGGCAATTGAGACCGCATGAGGAAAATTACCCGACTCATGACCTGGAGCTGGGAGCAGTTGTTTTTGCTTTGAAGATTTGGCGACATTATTTGATGGGGGCACAGTTTGAGGTGTTCAGTGATCATAAGAGTCTGAAATATCTTATGGATCAAAAGGAATTGAATAATAGGCAGCGTCGTTGGATGGAGCTAATTAAGGATTATAAGTTTGAAATTAAGTATCATCTGGGAAAGGCAAATGTGGTTGCTGATGCCCTTAGCCGGAAATCAGTACATATGTCTTCCTTAAGTGTGGGAGAGCAGTTTTCTTTTAGTGATTGTCGTGTCATTCATGTTGGGGCAGAAAGGTCAATTGCATTTTTGGGAGCAATTGTTGGCCAGTTTGGGTTCTTAGAGGATTTAAGAGTGGCTCAGGATCAGGATAGTCATTTGAAGGAGATCCGGGAAAAGCTTGATAGTGGTGTCTATCCAGATTATGATCTGGGTGATTCAGGTATTCTGAGATTTAGGAAAAGAGTATGTGTTCCAGATAATGAAGATATCAAGAAGACTATTCTTGAGGAGGCTCATAGGAGCAGTTATGTGATGCATCCTGGCGTTTCCAAGATGTACAATGATTTAAAAAGAGTTTATTGGTGGCCTAAGATGAAGTCCGATGTGACTCAATTTGTCTTAAAGTGTCTGACCTGTCAGAAGGTGAAAATCGAACATCAGCGGCCAGGTGGCCTATTGCAGAGTATTGAGGTTCCTCAATGGAAGTGGGACAGTATTTCGATGGATTTTGTGGTTGGCTTGCCTTTGACTCAGTCTGGTCACGATTCAATTTGGGTTATCGTAGACCGTTTGACTAAGTCCGCTCATTTTCTTCCGATCAGGATTAATTATCCTTTGACTAGATTAGCTCAGGTGTATGTGGACGAGATCGTCAGGCTTCATGGGATTCCCGAGAGTATTATTTCAGATCGAGACCCACGATTCACCTCTGAGTTCTGGAGGTCTTTACAGACGGCTTTGGGTACGAAGCTCAAGTTCAGTACTGCGTATCATCCTCAGACCGATGGTCAAACCGAGAGGACGATTCAGACTTTGGAGGATATGCTCAGGGCGTGCGCTTTGGAGCTACCAGGCAGTTGGGATAGACATCTTCCATTGGCGGAATTTGCCTATAACAACAGCTATCATTCGAGTATTCAGATGGCGCCTTATGAGGCTCTATATGGTCGGAAGTGCCGGTCGCCAATTTGTTGGACGGAGCTTAGTGAGAGGGCTATTATTGGCCCAGATATTGTGGAGCAGACGACAGAGAAGATTAAGTTGATTCGCCAGCGGCTATTGACTGCCCATAGTCGGCAGAAGAGCTATGCAGATAAACGACGTAGATCGTTAGAGTTCAGTGTTGGGGATCATGTTTTTCTTCGGGTATCTCCGACTACAGGTATTGGGAGGTCCATTAGAGCTAAGAAGCTTACTCCCCGGTTTATGGGTCCGTTCGATATCATTGAACGGGTCGGATCAGTGGCATATAGGGTGGCATTGCCTCTGCAGTTATCGAATCTTCATGATGTTTTTCATGTTTCTCAGTTGAAGAAATATCATCCAGACCCTTCGCATGTGATTGAGCCTGAGGAGGTCGAGTTGAGAGAAAACTTGACATATAAAGCTGAGTCGGAAAAGATTTTAGATGTTAAGGATAAGCAGCTAAGGAATAAGACGATTAGGCTAGTTAAGGTGTTCTGGAGAGGTATGACTCCAGGGGATGCTACTTGGGAGACTGAAGAGCGTATGCGACGAGAATACCCTTACTTATTCCCAGGGTAAGTTCGCTTTATTGAGTGATTTTATACGTTATAAATGTTGTGTTTGCTTGTTTGGGGATATGTTAGCAGAATTTTGGGGACAAAATTCTTAAAAAGGTGGGGAGAATTGTAACATCCTAAAAATTAATTAAGGATTTATGGGGGTAAATAGGAATTGATTAATGAGAAATGATGGATTATGAGAATATTTGAGGGATTTTTAGGTGTTTTTGAGGATTTTAAAAGCCTAATTTCTTCCTTATTTGAACAATAATAATTTTGGGGGAAATTATTTTTTAGGCTCAAAAGAGGTTAATATGGGAGGAAATAAATAAAGGATATTAGGGGACAATTTTGAGAGTGAAAAGAAAATTTTTTGTTCAAAAGAAATATCTTATTTGAAAATTTTAGGGTCTAGTAGTGTAGTTTCCTCTTTCCTCCTGCCGACACACCCTCACTTCAATAATTTCGTTCTTCTTCCCCCGTAACTTTTACTTTTTACTTTTTATTATTATTTTATTATTCTTCAACCAATCACATTCAACTACTATTTATATATATTATATTATATTATTAATATAATATATTATTATATTATTATTATATTATATTATTATTTTACTATTCACCAAATATATATATATATATACACCCACCGTTCCTCTTCATTCACGTTCACTCACTCTCTCTCTCTCTCTCTCTCTCTTCGTTTCTCTCTCTTACTCTCTCTTTCCACCATATATATTCCTATTACTAGACTTATTAGGGTCTGTTAGTATAGGAATAGTAAGCTTTTCGGCCAACTAAGCACATTTTTGGAATCCTGTAAGTCTCCTCTACTTTTCAATGTCATTAGTTTTTCGATTTGTTATACTTGAAAAATTAGACCTTGTCTAAATTGGTAATTTTTGGGAGTCCTAAAATTAATAAATTGAAGCTTAGACTTCGATTATGAGTTTTTTTAAGTATATTTTTCATTGTGGGAGGTTTTTCTTAATTATTGGAATTTATTGGATTTTTAGAAATATTGAAAATTAGGACTTTTGATGATCTGATGGATCTATAGTTAAATTAATAATTTTTAGATATTTATTAAGGTTTGAAAAATAAATTGTGGATTAAATAATGGATTTTTGAGGTTGAGAAATAATTTAGGGATGTAAGGTTTAATTTTATTTAGGCTTGAATTTTTATAAATAGTTATTGGAAGGATAAATAATTTTGGATATATGTATAAATGGAGTAGAGATAAATTTTAGAAATAGAAAGGGAGAATAAATGTTAAATTGGAAATTTAAAATAAATAAGGGCAAAGAAAGGGTAGTAAATAATTTATTTTCCAACATATAAAATTGTTGGATAAATAATTAATTGTGGTAGTATGCATGATTGTGTAGTGCTTGAATTGCACTGAGTTAGCACGGGGGAGCTGCACTATTGTGAGATTGGTGCCAGCTATCAGGTAACCGCTTTCTGCTTGTTTATGTGTGTGTGTGGTGTTAGTAAGTAGTTTGAAATATTATTATTTGAAAATTTTGATGTTATATGGAGATGAGATTTTGAATCACAAATTGATGATTAATGAGATATGGAAACGAGGTCTTGTAATATTAATATTTTTATAATAAATGTCCCGTGGAGTATTATTTTGAAATGGCATAAATTTGTGATGTGAAATATTTGAAACTGAGATATATGTGGTTTTGGAAATTATTTAATATATGTATATCATGAAAATACTGGAAGGCCTGGTGCCTGATTGTGGTGTTGCATATCTATGTGTTGTATGTGAGAAATTATTTGGGTATGTGACACCGGTGAATTGGAAATTGTGCCATCACGTGATGAGGTACCCTGTTGCGCCACAGGGACTAATTGATATATTATGAGAAATAAAGGAGAGAAAGACGAAAGAGGGGATATCGCCCCTTACGGATTCAGAAAGGACAGAGATCCTTCTAATCTGTGGTACTATTCAGGGAGGGTAGAGAGTCCCTCGTGAATTGTACCGTGGTGATCAGGGGCGGGTAGAAGGTCCCGACTGGTCCCACATGTTTTCCCAACGCTTCTAGTAAGATTTGTTTGGGTTGTCTGTAATTATCAATGATATATATACTATTATTGAGGATGAATTGTGATGGATTATTTTATAATTATAAACGATGAGAAAAGATATTTGGGACCAAGTTATGCATTATATGTGAATACCTGATCATGCTTCTGAATTGATATGTATTTATATGTATTCCACTGGACACCTTGCTAGCACACACCACACGTAGATGAGTAGTCAGTGGTTGCGTTTTGGGGCTACCCCCCGTTGATCTCACTTTTGCAGGTCCTAGGAGCGAAGTAGGAGGTCAAGGGAAGGATCCGGGAACTTCTCACTGATATCGTGAGATACTCTGGACCAGAAGGACAGGAGGTATTGCCACATTTAGGATCATATTTTGTATGATGCTTCCGCTGAAAACTTATTATTATTTTGGGAAGAATTATTGTATAATTACCATTATGGTATGGTATTTTAAGGATGATGTGTGGAGATTAATTATGGATAATATAATTCTCTGTTATTGTACTGGAAGAAAATTTATATTATGATGACAGAGATTTGGAGTGGAAATTTGAATTATTTATAAATATTATGGAAAGCTCTTTTTCTAAACTATGTTAGCGAATTTTTGGTAATTTAATTCTTTTTCCTAACATAGTTAGTACTATAAACGTGTTAATATATCATTGTTAGTGGTTAAAAGTGGAATTTAGAGGGTTAATGTTACAAGCTTAACTTTCCACACATCTACCTCATCACTGCACTATTTGCCACACATTTTATACGCGTCTCCTACTCCTTTTCAACCACTACTAATTCATATAATAAATAATTCACCTTCATCTTATGAATCTGGATTCAATGTACGTAATTTGTAAATTTCAATGTAATCGTATCAACAAAATTTCCCTTTTTTCAAGGGAAAAGACACAAAAACTACTCTCAAATACAAAAATCTCAATTTAAACTCCGAATTGTTTTAATTGCTGAGAAATTCTTAAGAACTACTCCTCTAATCCATTTATAGGGTAGAGAGAATGTTTCATTTGATCCATTTATAAGTCACATTATTAAATTTTTTATATTAATGTACAATTTTACCAATTCATTTATTAAATGTTGACTTTATTTCATGTGATGTGGTGGATGTTAAATAGAGATAAAATTGAAGAGTGGTTAAAATTTAAGGTGTAATTAATGAAGTTTAAAGTTTTTCTTGTTCTATGTAAAATATGTTAAAACGACCTTATAAATAGCATCAGGAGATGAGTAGTATGCAGCTAAATTTTGTAGCAAAATTATTTAAACACTCTTATTGTTTCTATCTTAGTTGCTATCATTTGATGAGTTAGAAATGGTTGTTAAATTAGTTGGGTGTTAAATTATTGTTGTCATTGATATTTATTAGTGATCTACTTACACTTGTTAATGTAGAATAGAAACTTTTATAAAATTAGCTACCACTATCTTAGTTATTGTTATCATCTAGTAAGTTAAAATTATTACTTGTTCAACTATTGTCATTTAGATGAGTTCACTAAAATTTGTTTAGTCCCAAACTAGTTTTATAGAAACTTCACAGTGGTTAAGCGAAATCCTGAATTGATATTTATAGATTTTGGGGTATTTTTGTGTTTTTTAATTTCCTTTTTTTTTTTTATGTTTTGATATATATGTTGTCTCTTTACCAGATTACGTACGTCATATGTTGCATTAATTGAGTAAAACGACGCTATTTTAAACTGTTCATATCTTTTTATGTCGATCGCTTTCTTTATTTGTCAGTTTGCATATAAAATTATAAAATGATTTAACTACAACTCCATTACTTATAATAAATTATATATAAAAGGAGATGTTACATTGAATTAACGTGTGAATTTTGCATGTCACCTAATAGATTATTAATACAATATCGTGGTGAAAATGCAACACTCAGATATTGGTCCTTAAAATCAAAGTAGTTTTATTAATATTGTCATCTTCTTTTGTTTTTTCCTTCTTAACAAGATACCAAAAAAAAATCGTATCCTACTTGTGATCAAGACTGCAAACTACTCCACTTTATATGAAGATAGTTTCACTAAAATTTTTTGTATTTTCCTTTTCATAAGAATAAATTAAATATATATATTCTAATCTTCTTTTAAATCACAAAATCGATTTTAATTTATTGAAATATACACTAGCCTTCCTAAGAAAATTAGAGTTGTTAAGATTTAAAAATATATACATAAAAATAACAAATTATTTCCATTTTTTTTTTCAAATTCTAAAATCAAACTTATACTATGTTATGATATTTATAAATGGATATATGGATGTAGATATCCTAATCAGGTTGTGTCTGGATTCATTTTATTTGTTATGATATATATCTTGATGATGAGTTTTTGGAATTGAGGAAAGTGGCAAGTCACAAATAGCTATTTTGTCTTAATCTTTCACTTTGCCAAACATGAATATAGGGATTGTGCACTTTATTTGAGATAGAAACTCCTCCTTATCTTTACCACAAAAAAAAAAAAAAAAAACAAATAAACTCTTCCTTATCAATTTGATGTTTCTCTTAATACCTATATAAAGTATATTTTTTAAATAATATGCAAGGTACATAAGTGTTTAAAATAACATGGAATCTTAATGTTACTAATTTAAAGCTTAGATCAAATGACATATCATATCACAACTTGTAAGAATATATCTAATCTACAAAGCAACCTTGAACCATAATCTCAAGCACTTATTTCAATAACACAAATTAAAAGCTTAGATCAAGCATTTGAAGTATTTAAGAAAAGGAAAAATTGAGATGATCCCGGATCCTTATACCTTAATTTAGGGCTATCATTTATTTAAAATTTTTGAATATAATTTATTTAAACTAAATATTAGGTAACAGTGAGAGAAGTATAGGCCAAGAAATTTTTTTGTTTCAACACAACTCTTATATTTAGCTAAGCTTCTCCCAATAACTTTCTCATATTTAGCTTAGCTAAAATCACTTTTTCTTTCTCAATCTCAAAAAAAGTAGCCCTAATTTTCGTGTGCAAAACAGAAGTGACTTAGTGGGGAACATGCTCATTAATAGCTTCATATCTTTCATAAATTTCACATACTGCAAATATGATTGGCTTTTAATTTATCTCTAAATAAACATGACTTAATAGATATTCCCTCCCGTCCTTATTATAAGAACCCGAAATTTGAATTGATTTGGTCTAAAATATAAGAGTTCACTTTACATTTTCTCATCATTTAATGCATTTATTCCTATTTTGCCCTTAAATCTTTTTCATATTTATTAATGCTCATATATTTCTCTCTTTCTTTTAATAGACTCATCATAAATAAGAGTAATATTGAAAAAAGATGAACATTTTAAACATATTTAATTATTTTTATATGTTTTCTTAAAAAAAGTAATTTGACGGTTAGACTCTTATAAATAGAATCGTACTTCCATTGGTATGTAGATTTTTTCACCAAATGTGCGATTGATTTTAAGTCAACAACAACAACCATAAAAGAAGAGATACAAGTTGAAAATAGGATTTGGAAAAGTAAAAAGTAAAGGGAGAAGGGAATTTAAATAATTAATTAATTTATGTTTGGCCAATCGAAAAGGGAATTGATTGCCTACGGCGCGTAATCTGCGTAAAAGGAATGCGATCGTGTGTGGCAACTGGCAAGCGGTGGGCTACTTTTTTTAATGCAACCATCCTCCCGGCCCACGTGGGACCTACTTGCTGCCAGTCACGCTCCACTCACGTGATCCCCCCACTCCTCCCTCCATTTCATTTCTGCATTCACTTTCGTCACCTTTATCTCTCCACTCCCTTGTACGTTTCTTGTCCCTGCTTTTTTAACTATGAACCGAACAACATAATTCAATAAGAGTTTACAGTTTTAACAGCCTGCTAACTACCCTCCCTCATCAAACCCCAATTGGACGAAAGCTAGTTCTTATCGAAGATACAAAAATTTCAATTGAAGTTGTGAGCCATTTTAACTAATGTGTCTGTTAACATATTACTTTCCGTTGAAACATGGTTCAACAACAACAACAACAACAAAGCCTTATCCCACTAAGACGGGTCAGCTACATGGATCGCACGACGCCATTGTGCTCTATCGGTAACCAAATCTTTAGATGTATTATTTATTAAAAGATCTCTCTCTACAACTTTATTGAGTATAAGCCTCGGTCTCCCTCTTCCTCTCTTAATCGGACTCCAGACTGTTTGATCTACCCTCCTCACTGGCGCATCTAATGGCCTCCTTTGTACATGTCCAAACCACCTCAAACGATTTTCTACCATTTTCTCACTGATAGGTGCCACTCCAATTCGTTCGCGTATATGATCATTCCGAATCTTATCCTTTCTTGTGTGACCACACATCCATCTCAACATCATCATTTTAGCTACCCCATTTTATGGCTAACAAAAATCTGGCATCATTTATATCTAATGGATGAGAGACATCACTTCCTCGAACTAATAGATTTATGCCTTCAATACAATCCGAAAATACTCGGATGTTCCTATGCCCTTTCTCCTAACAAAAATGAAGGCCTTGAAATATAGCAATTAGTTCCGCCACAACTGGGGGACTCTTGTGTGTTTCGAGAAGAACCAATTCTCTGTTCGCCCCTTGAACAATACTACCACACCTATTGCTTCTAGAGGTAAGGACTGATCCATCTACTTCAAGGGTGACACCCTTCCAACCTGTGTTTGCCTTCTCGTCGGGCTGCCAATGACTTGGAATCAAATCGGCAATGTTTTAGCAACTCTTGATATGAGCTTGCACGGAATAAGCTGGAGTTTACGTTCAAAGTACTTGTGACATCTCTTCACAGAAGAGAATTTTGCATCTATCTGCACATATGTACAAGCATATGAATGAAAAGTGTAAACTCCTCTTACATTTTTACTAGCCCGAAACCTCTCCATTTAGCTTCCAGTTCACTTACCTCCATTCAGATAAAATCACATCGTTTTATTTAAAAAACCTATGTGATATAGTCATTTTACCTGTAAAAAAAATTAATTTCTGAAAAATTTGTTGGATCAAAATTTTTCTTAATAAAATGACGTAATTTTATGTGATTAGAGGTGTACACATTAATCCTTTTTACCGGCAACTTCAATGGATTCCTTCATTGGGCTCCACTCCACACGCAATGTAACAGGCACTAGTGGGACCCATCTGCCGGCCCACTCGCATCCTACAAAAATGTGATTCTTTTCTTATCAGGGCGGTGCATGATTCTATGGTAAACCCAATCGCATCTGATCATTTCTTCTTTTTCGCCGTTCCGTTTATTATATTATCCTTATATTCCTCCGTTTTGTTCCTTTCTCTTTTCCCACTCCCTCGGAAAACGGACTCCTAACTCCGTTCTCACCATTTTGGCCCCTTCTCATTTTATCAATTATCACATCTAGTTTAAATATGTTCTGAAATTAAATTTTTCTGAGTAAATAATTCATTCATTATTACATTAAGGCTTAATATAATCTTTGGTCTATGAAGCTTGCCTTCATTTTTGTTTTAGTACATCAAACTTTAAACAAAATGTTATGGTCATTCTAAATGTAAAATGATCTAGTTTTTTTATTAATGTTTAGGGATCAATAATTTAAATAAAATGAAATTTGAGGAGCTAAAACTTATTCTTTAAAATATGAAAGGTGGAAAAAGTGAATGCAACTTAAGGGGTAACAATTATATTAACCTTTAAATCAAACAATTTCAATTAATTTACATGAATTAAAATCTAAATTTTTCCAAGATATTGAACCAACAACTAACTTATTGACTAAGCATGGTTCACTTTGTAAAGTAAGAAAATTAAATCATCATAATCATCATCCACCTCAATCATATTTGTGATAAAATTTGTATGGCTGGATATGATTAATTGTGACTCTAAAAGAAGAAAAAACAAATTAAAATGATTTCATGAAACAGCGGCCTATTATATTTTCTTTTGAGAAGGCTACTTTGGCTCTTTAAAAAAAAAACCTGATTGGCGTAGAAAAATAGAAAATTACATATAATGCCTTTAAATTTTATTAAATTTAAAATAGTCTTTCTTTTTAAATCTAAAAATCATTTTCTTAAAATACAAATAATTTTATTCTTTCTTTTATTTAGTCAGTAATTTTAACTAAAAATATCTTTTATTATATTTAAATATACACATTAAATAATAGTTGGATATTGTAGTAACATAATTTATTTAAATTGACTTAAAAATTAATAAATGTTGTTGTGATTAAAATAATTACTCCATCCGTCCCATAATATAAGGTCCATTTTTTTGAATGACCTTGTCTCAAAATATAAGGTCTTATTTGACTTTGTTTGAGTAATAAATGTTTTTTTTCCTATTTTACCCATGCAGTAATTTCTCCCGCCGCACATTCTCTTTCATCTTCTTTTTATAATTACTCTCTCTCTCTCTGACTCATTCATAAATAAGGGCACTTTTAGAAAAAAAATAGTATATTTCCTACATATTTATTTTAACTAACTTTAACTAAATTTTAAGAAACTGTAATTTAGTTAAAAAAACCTTATATATTAGAATGGAGGGAGTATCTCATTATCACATAGTAATTATAAAAAAAATAAGGGAAAAAGACAAAAAAATCACTTCCAATTTGTAAAATCTCAAATAAGGAATTTTGAGTTGTTAATGGTTGTTAATACCTATCATGAAATTGTTAATACCTATCATAAAGTTGTTATTATAAAGTTGTTATTGAAATTTTACAAATTAAAAGAGATTTTTTTGTCATTTTCCTAAGAAATAAACATCACAAGTGGAGGAGCGGGGAGCTCCATAAAGTCAAGAGAAGAAATAAATAAATAAAAAAGGAGCAAAAAGCATAAAAGCAGAAGAGGACAAAACCAAATGGTGCAAGTAAAGTCCATCATCCCAACAATTTGCAACACAAGGCAAGAACAACTAAACAAGTGCGTGGATTTTACTTTCTCATATTTTTAATTGTATTTTATTGAACAGTTGAGCACGCGAATATCTTTTCAGCCATATCTGTGAATAACATTATTTGAACAAATTTCATTGATTAAAAAAACCAATAGAACCATATATTAGGAATTCGTGAATTATGATACTTACGTGATTTGTAATTAGACTAATTATAAGCAAATACATTAGGTTTGATTAAAAAATTTTGATATGGTTGAGCACCCTACAAAAATTAGTTAGCAGATAAAAATATTTTAAAGTGTTTCAAGGTCTATTTAGTATGAGGGAATGGGAGGGAAAATGAGTAGAAATAAAAAAATTTTGACTTGAATTTACAAAAATTAAATAATTGAGGTGAAAAGTTTTTAATTAATATTTTATAGTTTCTTATTTTACATCTTATATTTTTTAAAATATTATAACATCACTTCTTCATCTTATAGTAATTCAATTGAAAAAAAAATTTCGGTTTCCCCCCTCTAAATCGCTTGTACCTAGCATACCCTTAAAGTGTTGGCTTGATAATGGTCTGATACAAATGACATGACAAATCAAGTGCACCTAATTTGTCTCATAGTACCTATTATTTCAGCAAATTGAACTTGGTGGGAAAAAAAAAATTTATTGTGATCTATCCAAAGCACATCAACTTCGACGGAAAGTGTTTGGGGCTTACTTCATTCAGTGGATTTAGTGACAAAAAATGAGATATCTCATATCTCAACTTACTAGTTAAATTAATTAATTAAAGTAATCTCACTGTTAATTGATGACACCCGCCTTTTTCGTTTCCTTTTTAACAATCTTCTTCGCAGCCCCCACACCCACACCATGTGTGAATGTGTGACTCTTCCCCCTCCTTTCTTCCTCCTTCTTCGCCTTCCTCTCTCTCTCTCTCTGTTTCTATAAAAATCCCTGAAATCTCTCTCTTTAATTCCGTATTGTTGGACCTCTTAAACACATTGCTTCACACACTTTGAGTGTCAGAACATTCTTGCTTTCTGCTTCTGATTTGGCCTTTGTTTCTTCTCTCTCTGTGATTACTGGGAAATGAAAATGGTGGGTTTGCCTCTTTTGAGGTGAACGCTGAGAATTCTTTTGTAGCAATGAAGGTTTTCGTTTCACCACCAAATGGGGTTTCTTTATTCTTGTTCTCTTTACTCGTTTTGCTATCACTTAGCTCGATTTCCGCTTTATCTTCAAGTGGGTCGATCAGGCATCCCGTCAAGTTTATCTTAGGTTCGTCTTCTAACGTTTCTGCAAATTTTTTGGTTATGGATAGATAGCATTGTTCTAATTCCTTGTGAGTTTAACTCTCACTGGCTAAATGATAATGGGGTTTTCGTGGATCTTTTCTCTCTCACTTGTTTGGTTGCTGGGGAGATTTAAGAAGGAATTTTTTGCTTCGTTTTATCGTGATCATAGTAAATGATTTAAGTTTAAATGCGCAATTCTTTATTTTGTTGCTGAGTGTTTCTCTGGGGTCCCTGAAATGGAAACTCTGACACCTTCCATTTTGGTAGATTTTCTTAGCAGCCAAACAAGACGGATGCTTCTTTATTTGGCACCGAGACTAATTATGTCTCTTGTAATTATGTCTCTTAATCTGTTATGATCCTTCGATGTTGTGTGATTTAGGAGAAGAGAATTTGGGTCCATGGAAGAATGAAGTCACACAATTGGCTTTAGCACCAGTGCCAGAATCAGATTCACATGAGGATACTCTTATATTGGCTGCAAACAGGACGAAAAGGCCTGACATTTTGCGTGGTTTCCGACGTTATCGTGATGGTTGGGACATTGCCAATAAGCATTATTGGGCAGTAAGTAGCAGGATTCTATGGTTCATGTGATGAAATGGATGCTTTATTGCTCTTGATGATGCCTTAATCTGTTATTTTCCTATTTTGAGCAACAATTTTCAGTTTTTCTGTTTTGAGGTTGCGTGCCTTAAGCTTTATTACTTTTTCGTCGTTCTTTTGGCAGATCCAAATTTTCTCATGTTCTAAACAAGCCTCATAATTCTGTTAAAAGCATTTATGGGTATTTGTTAATGCCTACAGCTTTAGGACTATTAAATATCTTTCTGAACTATTGTCTTATAGGATTTGAACCATTTTTTTTTACCTTTCCTCTTTAACCCTGTTATCAGAGATGCCTTTTTGGACACTTATTTGTCTCTTTGGGCACGCGCATTTTCTTATAAACAATAAATGACAGGGACTAAGATGGAATCTTCGTTGTTGGAAAAATGGACAGAAAGGTTTAAATTCTGAAAGGTGATAGTTCAGGAGGTATTTTCTGTGTTTCCAAATTCGACAAATGTTTGCAAATCGATCAAACTTAAAATGGTTAATTGCCATTTTCACTTAAATTTATTGCCTTCTAACCTTTTTAAGAAGTGATTTTTGTTTGATCCATTTTCACCTTGTGAGAATCTTATTTCCAAGGTCATCTGTCTATCATGTAAAACTCTATTCTTTTGGTTATTTACTTATTTTCAAGGTGGTACAGTGTTACAAACAGGCCTTGCAATTCAGCTATTCAATTCAAATGGATAATCCTTTTAACTATTTTATATGCAGTCAGTTGGGTTCACTGGTGCTGCTGCTTTCATTCTTGCTGTCCTATGGTTTATTTCATTTGGCTTGGCTCTTACAATTCATTTGTGCTGTGGATGGGGAATTAACATCAAGGATGAAGAATCAAATCGTTCGCAGAGAATCTGTCTCATACTGCTTATATTATTCACCTGCGCTGCAGCGTAATACTCTGTTTTTAATGTTCCTTTTTTAACTTTTCATAATTTTATGTTTGTCTATGTTTCCCATCTTTGTCCTCTCAATGAAGATTTATACCCAATTTTGTTAGCCTGCACTTGTATGTATCTGCTCTTATGTCTTTTTAATCATATTTAGTATCCATAATTTATGGATCATTACCATAATTGGAGGTTATATGCAGAATTTATTGAATATATACTAATCGTGATGATAGTTTGGTAGTCACAACATTTACTTGCTCTGAAGTCTGAAGTTCTGGGAATCAGTTTCCAGCCTAGGATAAGCAAAATTTCTATGAAAATTTGTATTCAGTATCTGCAACCTGTTTGTATATTTTTATTTAGAATTTGGAAACATGATGAAGGAACTGGAAACTGAAAGTAATTTGATGAACATGCTCAGCTCAACATTGATGATTATGGTTTTATTTATTTATTTATCTATATTTTTAACCTGTTTTAAAAGCAATGTGTTGAATCATTACTGGTTTCTCTAGCTAATTTGTTCTGATCTCGGATCATACAGGACTGGGTGTGTCGTCCTATCTGTTGGGCAGGATAAGTTCCATGATGAAGCCTTGCAAACACTAGGTTATGTCATAAATCAATCCGACTATACAGTGCAAACTCTGAGAAATGTCACAGAGTATCTCTCCCTTGCGAAGACTATAAATGTCGCTCAGATGCTTCTCCCATCTGATATCATGGATGATATTGACAATTTGAATATGGATCTAAATGCTGCGGCAAATACACTGTCTGAGAAGACAGATGAAAATTCTATCAAAATCAAAAGAGTTTTCAATATTGTGTACGTCATCGTAAACTTGCCACTCTGTATCTTAGCTTCTAGAATAAAAAATAAATAAATCAAAATCAGTATTTGAAGTGCTCAACTTTGAATCTATCTTGCAGGCGCTCAGCTTTGATAACAGTGGCAGCAGTGATGCTTGTCTTAGCTCTAATTGGCCTATGTATGTATCCATTGTAGTAGTTTGAAAATTGAGCTATTTTTTATATATGTATCCTTGAAGTCATCTTTATAATAGGCTAATCAATCAATATATTTTCTGCAGGTTTGTCTATTCTTGGACATCAACATGCAGTTCTCATGTAAGTCCCTTTTTTTTTTTTGGTTGACCCATGGCCTGTTTGTGCCAGAACTATCCTAATTCTGATCATGCTCTCACTTCTCACATTTGGTTTTAAAATGTTGCAGATTTGTTATCAGTGGATGGTTGTTAGTTGCAGTCACATTCATTCTATGTGGAGTGTTCCTCATTTTTAACAAGTAAGCCACCAGATTCTTTTTATTTGCCTTTCAACCTTTGTTTTGGGGAGGAATTAAGAGAAATTCCCCTGCCTTTACAATAGTTGGTAAATGAAACCAACCCTGGATGGACATTCAAGTGTATTTATTAGTATACATTTCGGTGGAACCTACTTTTGACATTTTTAAGTGTCCATGCATGATGAGTTTTGGTTTAGTCTACAAAAGTCTTGTTAGCCAGATTTATTTAAAATTTTCTAGATCAATCAACAAATAAAACAGTTATTTTCCTTAAAAAATAATTCCTGACTTTGAGAAATTAAAAAACCATTTTACTTATTTTTGTTCTCAATCATCCTTTTATACTCTTACTGTGATACATATTTCATGAGGTTTGTCATATTATTGTTCATTATTATTTATCACTCATCTTAGGTGCATCCGGTTTTATAAGAATAAGTTGGTAGATGAACCCAACCATAGATGGAAGTGAAGTATATTTATTAACATACTTTTCAGTGGGACCTACTTTTGAAATATTAGATATCTTTACAGATAAGTTTTGTAAGCCTGGTTTATTGAAAATTTTAAAGAAAAGCCAAGACCACTTTTGACTTTGTTACCTCTAAGGCTCTAACCACCCCTATTATAATTGTAATTTAATCCAGAACAAAACGTCATAAAACACAGGATAACATTGAAGTAAAACACAATATTATACATTTTCTGGTAGTTTCAATTTCGTCAGTGACTCGCACTAATATGATCAATACATTTCTATTTCAGTGCAATTTCTGATGCATGTATGGCAATGGGAGAATGGGTAGAGAATCCTCATGCAGAATCTGCACTAAGCAACATCCTTCCGTGTGTGGATCAGAGAACCACAAACAAGACACTGGTTCAGAGCAAACAAGTGGTCACCAATATTGTAAGTGTTGTGAATCGCTTCATCTACAGCATCGCCGACGCGAATGCATCACCAAAGGATCCAAACTATTACAATCAGTCCGGACCTGCAATGCCACCTTTGTGCTATCCTTTTGATAATGAGCTCAAAGAGCGTCAATGTACATCTCAAGAAGTTTCCTCCTCCAATGCCTCATTGGTAAGTTCTAGCAATTTCATCACTCAACTTTATTTCTTCCTATGATCATATGGGAAGAAGAACTTAAAGGTTTGATCAAATTTTTTTCAGGTTTGGAAGAAGTATGAATGCCAGGTAACGGAATATGGTTTTTGCAGCAGTGTCGGTAGGGTGACACCGGAGATTTACTCGCAGTTGGTGGGTGCGGTTAATGAGAGCTATGCGTTAGAACATTATACACCACTTTTACTGAACCTTCAAAATTGCAATTTTGTGAGGGACACATTCCAAGAAATCACTTCAAGTTACTGTCCTCCACTAAACCATTATCTTAAGGTTATCAATGCAGGGCTTGGTCTCATTTCGGTTGGTGTCTTGCTCTGTCTTGTCCTCTGGATACTCTATGCGAACCGCCCCCAAAGGGAGGAGGAGTTTGTGAAACTATCCTTTGCACAAAAACTAAAGAATAGATTTAGTAAGAACCGCAACAACAATACAAATTCATCTTCGCCAAATGCAGCAGGGGATGTATAGATTGTACAACATAAAATTACAAAGGAAAAGGGAAGTAGAGGTCATTAGTGTTTTATTGCACCCCATATTAGAAGATGAAACCAAGGTGAAGCGAAGCAACACCATTTGAGTTTCAACAGAGTAGTACTTGCTATATACTACGCACACACATATATAAAGGTTGTATTCATAAAAAGAGAAAAAGCAATATTTGTTGTGTCAATTGAAGGTTTCGTATATGTATATTTAGTCTACTTTTTTTTTTTTTCATAATGAAATCTTTGCAATTTTTCTCCATTAAATGATTCAATGACATGAAGATTACATTCAGTATATCTAAAATAAATAGTTAACCTAATAAGAAATGAGTATGTGGACATAATTTATTAAAAATCAGGGACTGAAAAGTGGGGATGACGATAAATTTGAATATGAACAAATTGTAAAGGATGTATTTTCTCTAAGCAATGTAAACTCTCCCTCCTTTCAGTATCTCTCACAGAAAAAAAAAATGGAAACTCAGTTTTGATGAACGATCACCTCAAACAATAACTACAAATCAAGGATGTGGAATTGTACTGGAATCAGAAGTCCAAACCACCGGTTAAGCAGTTGAAATCAATAAGCAATAAGTAAATACTCCCTCTAGTTCAAAATTTAAGATTAAGTTAAAGTTTTAGAAATGATTAAGAATGTTAAATAAATCACTTTAAAGTATTTATATATATTTTTTCTTAAAATTAATTTACCTTATTTATAAACTAATATATTATTTAATTATATCTAACATGTGTTATAATTACGTGATTTATTTAACTTTCTTAATCTTTTAAAAAAAAGTTAACTTGATATGTGTGTGTTTGGATGGGTTTATAATCACAAAATAAGTGCTTATTTTGGGGTAATCTGACTTAAAATTGTTGGAAGCAAAATTTGTATGTTTGGTTGGGCTTATGGTAAATTTGATTTATAAGTCAAAATGAGCTATAAGCTGTTTAAAACAACTTATTTCTGACTTATAAATCACTTATAAGATGGGCCCCACAAATTCTGACTTATTTTTCACATCTAATCACAACCAACCCAAACATACACATTCTGACTTATGGAAAATAAGTCACTTATAAGTCATTTTTTTCACAGCTAATCCAAATATAAATCTCATTATACAATCTGATTTACTTATAAGTCACTCTTCCATAAGTCAATCCAAACCCACCCATAATATTTAACACAAGAAGAGTAGCTATGGAGCAGCTTTATTCCTCAGTGCAGCTTGAAGTTTGAAGAATAGTCTTCTGTTGGGATTTTGGCGGGAAAGCACCAAGAAACAAAGAGAGACCGTTGAAGGGTTTGTGAGAAGACGGAAATGCCCTCGACCCCTATGCCTTATTATTAACTTCATTTTCCTAAAAAAATGAATCAACAAAGAATACTGGGTTTTGCTAAAAAGGAACAAAAAACAAAGAGGCTAAAATACACATTTTGAGATATGCACAAACAACTTTTCTTCTTATTTATCCTCTAATCATCAATCAATATCAATATACTTCTCTAAATCTCCAAATAATACTCTTATTGGATCACATGTCCTATAATATTAGCTTTAATTACTTTTGTTAATGGTCCACATGTTTAAATGCACCACGTCATCATAAAAGTTTTTCTTCTGAATTTTAAATTTCATTGTCAACATCATATATCTCTATTTTGGGAAGGTGTTCTTTTCAATTTTGAATTTCAATTTCAACAATAAATATATGATTTTTAATCTGCCATATCTCCACATAAATATATGATGTATATTTGTATATTATTTGGAATATTTGACTTTGAAATTTGGGAAGTTCTTCCTTTGACGTGTTAATACAGGTGAATAAATCAAAGGCATTAATCATCTTTTTATTGAGAAAATTTATTTTTCAAATTTTGGTCCCCATTATCAAAAATAAATTTGTTCATAAAAATTTAAAATCAATGAAAATATGAAATTTTAAAAATGAGATCTTTTTCAGCAATATGACAACTATAAGATTTTTTTTATCTTGTACATTAAAAAAACCTCAAATTCAATGTCTTTCTGTTGCCTTATGTTTTGTACACCATACATTTTGTTAATGATAATGTCTATTACAATTTTTTATTAATCAAAATGAAAATGATGTGAAAAAAAATTAAGAAACTATCATTATAATTTCACAAATCATTTTACATATTTATTTTATTAAATTCAATTCAAACTATATGAAGTTAACTTTTCATGCCTTCAACTATAAGTTTTGTAATCATAAGCGAGTTACCCAAAGGAATTGTGGGCATGTATGTATGGTCATATGTATATATATTTATATGATTTGAACTTTGTAGAATTTGTTAAATAAGAAATTATAAATTATTTTTAAAAGGCATGTTTTTAGATTTGTGAGTTAACAAAATGAAATATTGATCTTCCTTTAATTTTATTCATTAATTTTTGTGATTGTTTAGCAAGATAGGTAAGTATAAATTTTGAAAATATATGGTTCATATAGACAATAAAATAACAATTTAAATTGAAAATAAATGTTAGAGGACAGCTTATGGGCAAGTTGGAATTTTAAAAATAAAACATTTATGTGGTTAGTGCAATAATAGCATAAAATCAATATCAAACGTGTGTATAATGCATTAACAATTATGTGGTTAAATGTTAGAGGACAGCTTATGGGCAAGTTGTCTAATTTACTGACTTATTTAAACACAATAGTTATTTTGTAAATTTTAGAAGCAAAATTAATAGTGCTAATTGTAAATCATATTTATATATATGTTTTAATTGTTGCCTAAAATAGTGATTTGTTTGAAGACAAAAATTTGTTTGTATATCTAAAAAGTCAAATATTGCAGATTAAAAACAAATACATATAGATTGATTTTTCTATAAACAATATTACACTAAGAGGTATGTACGTGATAAAAATGAGAGTTAATATAGAATACCTTTTTAAAAGTATATATATGTGTATTTAATCATTTCTTAATATTAAATAACTTACATACATTTATGTATTTAATCATTGCTTTGCCCAATTTTAAATAACTTTCAAAATTAAAAAAAAAATACATTCTCAAAAGTAGAAATATATGATAAGTAATGATTAATTATTGGCATTGAAATTTGAAATTAAGAATAAAACCTTCCATTATTGGCATTGAAATTTGAAATTAAGAATAAAACCTTCCATTATGACTTTGATTATGTGAACATGTGGACCAATAATTGATTTAAGTAAAGATGATGCTATTGAACATATGGACCAATGAGATTGTTGCTAGGAGTTTTCAAGAAATATATAGATTATGTAGTACTACTACTTATCTCCACCTACTAAATTGGACACAACATTAATGGTTTTCGGATCTAATTACTTTAATGTTACCCTCGATCTTCATGTGTCAATCGATTTGTTCTAGCTAGGTTCAGTTCAAGTACTAAATTAATGAACATTTATATGATTTATTGCTTTCAAATTACACTAAAAAAACAGTAAATTAGCCACGCAATTAAATGAGGAATTTTATGGTTAATTATTGAGCAAGACAATCAATTTTAAGACGGATTCCATTGCTAATTAGATAGTTAATTATGCCAAAATTTTGCAGTACAAAATCACCTCTAATAAAAGAATACTGGTACTTGCATTATATACTACTGAGATTGCACATGAGTTCGCATTCAGTGCTCATCGGGGTGATGAGATATCATTTCTCATCACTGAAATGAAATATAGACCATCCAAAATTTGATAAGAACGGTATAGATTGAAAATTTTTAATTGACTACTTTTTCAATGATAAATTTAGTTTTTTAAAAAATGATAGTTATAAGATTAACTTTATTTTTTATTTTGTATCCATTAATATAAAAAACTATTAAAAATATTAAAATAAATTGAATCAAATCTGGATCATTAAAATAAATCTAGATGGTCCAGATTAAGATGAGAAACCATTTGCTCATATTTGTGATGAGTATTGAATATGAATCCGATTGCACATATAATAGTACTATGTAACATCAAGGAATAAGTTAATCGTTAACATTCTTGGTTTCTTCGAATTCTAAAGGATACCAATAACTTTTTATACCTTGCATATATACAAATGTTCATGATACATAGTTCTATGTTATTTTTTTAATAAATCAATAAGCAAATCGATACATAAAATTTTAATTTGTCAAATATCGATACATTAAAATCAAAACCTTCTTACTTAACTCGAACTTGAAATTGTGATAACTGAAAGTTAAGTTGAGCCATAACATATATAGTCCATGCGTATTGATGACATGAAAGTAGTGGAATATTCTACGTTCAAATTCAAAGCATGTTCAATAATCTGATTTCGTGCTTATACTTTTTTTTTTTTTTATAAGTCGTGCATATACTTAATGTTAATATTGTTACATTCATTCAAAGCATGTTCAATAATCTGATTTCGTGCTTATACTTCTTTTTTTTACAAGTGGTGCATATACTTAATGTTAATATTATTACATTTAGTAATGTATATTACCTATGATTTAAAAAGATCCAACTAAATAACAATTTGAAAACATCGTTGATTTCATTGTTAAAAGTTAGCTCGTTGAATCAGACGTATCAAGTGGGGGGATTTGGTTCTAATTTGATTCAAATTGAACTTGCATACGGTTCTACTAGTTTTTAACTGATTTGAATGCACTGATTGAAAGAAAAAAATTAGAGAGAGAGAGAGAGAGAGAGAGAGAGAGAGAGAGAGTAAATATCAAAGTAAACTCACATCATGGAACATTTATTCATCAGCGACAGAAAATTAAAACATCAAAAGCACACAAGAAACCCTAAGACAACACATAGGCATGTTGACTAACTACACAAAGGCAAGTTGATTGGCCAAACATTTGCAACTGGTATATATAGAGGTGTATTTTCTCTTTTTTTTTTAAAAAAATAAAACTTTTGGTGGTCGTAAATAATTAATGTAGTTCATGCATTATAGTAAACCTTCGTTTTATTCCTCGAACTGTTCATCGGTCTTGGGGTTCCACTTTAATATGTGTTGGAAGTATAAAATTATCTGATGTCGTGCTTTCATAATTCTCGTTGGATAACTAATATATACTCCGTTTTGGTCCACAATATAATGTAAAAGATATTCAACCATTTTACACAAAAACAAAGAAAAAAAAATATAATTAAGTCATTTATTATGGGTAAAATTAATGTGATTATTTTAATTTTACCACCTTATAACATTTATTATACCTACATACTCTCTATCCCTCCCCTCTTTATATTTAGTAAGAACCGCAACAACAATATAAATTCATCTTTGCCAAATGCAGTAGGGGATGTATAGATTGTACAACATAAAATTACAAAGGAAAAGGAAAGTAGAGGTCATTAGTGTTTTATTGCACCCTATATTAGAAGATGAAACCAAGGTGAAGCGAAGCAACACCATTTGAGTTTCAACAGAGTAGTACTTGCTATATACTACGCACACACATATATAAAGGTTGTATTCATAAAAAGAGGAAAAAAAAAAAAGCAATATTTGTTGTGTCAATTGAAGGTTTCATATATGTATATTTAGTCTACTTTTTTTTCATAATGAAATCTTTGCAATTTTTCTCCATTAAATGATTCAATGACATGAAGATTACATTCAGTATATCTAAAATAAATAGTTAACCTAATAAGAAATGAGTATGTGGACATAATTTATTAAAAATCAGGAACTGAAAACTGGGGATGACGATAAATTTGAATATGGAAAAAATTTGTGAAGGATGTATTTTCTCTAAGCAATATAAACTCTCCCTCTTTTCAGTATCTCCAACAGGAAAAAAAAATGGAAACTCAGTTTTTTGATGAACGATCAACTCAAACAATAACTACAAATCAATGATGTGGAATTGTGGAATCAAAAGTCCAAACCACCACTAGAGGTTAAGCAGTTGAAATCAATAAGCAATAAGTAAATACTCCCTCCAGTTCAAAATTTAAGATTAAGTAAAGGTTTTAGAGATAATTAAGAATGTTAAATAAATCACTTTAAAGTATCTATATTTTTTTTTTTCTTAAAATTAATTCACCTTATTTATAAACTAACATATAATTTAATTATATCTAACATGTGTTATGATTATGTGATTTATTTAACTTTCTTAATCTCTTAAAAAAAGTTAACTTGATATAATATTTAGCACAGAAAGAGTAGCTATGGAGCAGCTTTATTCCTCAGTGCAGCTTGAAGTTTGAAGAATAGTATTCTGTTGGGACTTTGGCGAGAAAGCACAAAGAAACAAAGAGAGACCGTTGAAGGGATCGTGAGAAGACGTAAATGCCCTCGACCCCTATGCCTTATTATTAACTTCATTTTCCTAAAAAAATGAATCAACAAATAATACTGTGTTTTCATAAAAAAGAACAAAAAACAAGGAGGCTAAAATACACATATCGAGATATGCACAAACAACTTTTCTTATTTATCCTGTGATCATCAATCAATATACTTCTCTAAATCTCCGAACAATGTTTTTATCACTCTGTTCCTTATTATAAGTCCAAATAACACAAATTTTTTGTTCCAAAATATAAGTCAACTTTGGGATCAATTGATGCTATATTGTGACTATTTTACCCCTATATTGGAAATAGGAAAGATGAGAGAGAAGGCTTATAATGTATAAAATATTATTATAACAATTATTCTTAAATAAGGACATAGTTGGAAATTTTTTTGGAAATATGCTATATTTAATGCTATAACTTCCACTCATTGGTATGTGAGAAGTAGTTAGGGTGGATTTATAATAAGGAACAAAGTGGTATTATAATATCAGCTTTAATTACTTTTGTTAATGGTCCACATGTTTAAATGCACCATGTCATCATAGAAGTCTTTCCTCTATAGCAACATGGGTCCATATTCCAGATGTGCCTATGCATTGTTACAATAATCACTTCATGTCGAGATTGGGAGATAGAATTGGGAGGACTTTGAAGGTAGACCTGAACACCCTAGCGGATTTTCATTCCCCGGAAGCGAAGGTGGAGCGAGGAAAATTTGCCCGATTGTGTGTGGAGCTAGACCTGCAAAAACGCCTGGTTCCTCGTATCATAGCGGCGGGGCAAATCTTCAATGTGGAATATGAAGGCCTAGGAGTGATCTGTTTTACCTGTGGCCGATTTGGGCATCGTAGGGAGTCCTGCCCTTGGAAGAGCAGCTCGGGTCCTTCTCCTTCATCACCTGGAAGAATGGCAACTCAGGACACAAGACCGGCGAACTCACCGGAGAAAAAATAATATGACGTCATCAGAGCCGTTTGGGGCATGGATGATAGCAGGGAAGTCAAATAAAACTCACATCCCTAGAATGGGAGAGCAAAAGAGACAGCAGAAAGGTATGCAGAGCTCAGTGAAAAGTACAAAAGTAGGAGCAAACTTTGTTCAGAAGTCTCGGTTCTCAATTTTTCAAACCATGGGAAAAGAAGGAGAAGGTGAGGATTACGAAGGAACTAGAAAGGATTTGGCAACTGTGGTACCTGACGAAGAGGATCATGGCAGAGTGGAACCCTCCAATAATAATGCTTTGGTTGTGGTGAGCGGCAAGTCACAGAAAGGGGGAAGTGACATCTCGACAGCTAGCAAAGCCAGGAAAAATGTGGGAGGTAAACCTAATGGGAAAGAGAATTTAAAGCCCTCAAATGAGTCAAGGAACCAAGCTGGGCCGGGTACTAAAGCAAAAAGCACAGTGTTAGTTGGAAGTGGGCCTATGGTAGCGGTGGGTCAGAACTCAAGTAACCCAAAAATAAAAAAAGGTGCAAGGGCTCACTATGTGGTTGTGGGCCAACTTGACGGGGCAGATCACCAGCAAAGAGAAGCCCAAGAAAATCAATTAATGGTGGTAGAAAATCAAAATAGAGTAAGTTTGTTACCAATCTCACCAGGTCAACATTTCCCCCCACCAGTTTCTCCTCGGCCTCAGAATGATCCTAGGGAATCTAATAGGCAAGAAGAGCCCCCTGACCTGAATTCCTCAGTTGTGGAAGAATCTGTAGAGACCCAAGAGGTTGAACATGGGACAATGGTGCCCGAGACTCAGTTTGAAGATAGAGAGCAGGATATTGCGACAGGGTGATAAAGGTAATGTTCCTGCTTGCCTTGCTATGAGTAATTTAATGATAATTGCTTCATGGAACTGTAGGGGGGCCGGAGGCCGAGCCTTCCCAATAATAATTAGGGATATTATAACTAAATACCATATTGACATTCTCTGCTTACTGGAACCTAGAATAAGTGGGGATCGAGCAGAGAGGGTTGTAAGGAAATTAGGATTTAATCACTGGATAAGACTTGAGGCGACAGGTTTTGCAGGTGGCATTTGGGTCTTATGGAATAAAGAAGATTTTGATGTAACCTACCAATTCTCTAATACCCAGCTAGTTCATTGTCGGGTAAAGGAGATGGGTACTGGTACGGTGCTTTGTATGACAATTGTGTATGGGGAAACAAGGAGAACTGGTCACGCGGCACTCTAAGAAAGCCTGAGGGTCATAAGCCGATCAATGCTAGAACCATGGATTGTGTTAGGGGATTTTAACTCCTTCTTGTCTCCAAGTGATAAAAGCGGAGGCTGAGAGCCTGATTGGACATCTATGCTAGACTTTCAAGACTGTCTCAATGATTCTGGGCTATTAGAACCACCTTTTGAAGGGGACAAGTTCACCTGGTCCAGAAATGACCTTAGAGAAAGGCTGGACTGGATCTTCCATAACTATTCTTGGATCTCGGCATTTCCATCCTTCAGGACGGTTGATGGGGTTGAGAGCTTTAGAGATAGAGCTATGAGGTGGAACAAGATTCAAGTTGGAAACTTCTCCCAGAAAAAGCGGAAGATTGTTAGGAGAATCGAAGGCATTGAGTGGGCTACCAATCAAGGGATTCCGAATGGTCTTGGGAGGATTGAGGAAAAACTGTGGAAGGAATACCATAAATTGGCTGCCCAAGAAGAGCTCATGTGGTTCCAAAAGTCAAGATGCAAGTGGTTACAATGGGGAGACAGAAACTCTCGCTATTTCCATGCCTCTACAATAATCAAGAGAAACAAACAGCGTATAACCTGTCTGAAAAATGAAAATGAGCAGTGGATTGAGGATCCGGAAGCCTTAAAACAAATGATCTGTGATTTTTTCAGAAGCTTGTATACCAGAGATGAGGAAGTGAGGGATCCTCAGGGGTGGATAGCGAATTTTCCTGCCCTTCAACAAGCAGATTTGAATTGGCTAGCAAGGAACATTGATCATGGTGAAATTAAAAATGCTGTGTTTGCTATGAATGCCACTAAGGCTCCGGGTCCAGACGGGATCCAGGCTCATTTTTTCCATACTCACTGGTCTCTAATTGGAGGGAAGGTTTGTGATCAAATTGATAGTTACTTATCTGATTCAAGCAAAGTGAGGGAGATTAATCAGACCAACATTGTCCTTATCCCAAAGGTGGATAACCCCAGCCTTGTTAAAGAACTCCGACCAATCTCTCTATGCAATGTAAGTTTCAAGATCATCACCAAGATCCTAGCAATTAGGCTAAGAGGAATTATGGGTAAGCTGATCGGTGAAGAACAGAGCATTTTTATCGCAGGAAGATCAAGCTGTGATAACATCATAATTGCTCAAGAGGCCATCCACACTATGAGGACAATGAAGAGGAAGAAGGGGTATGTAGCAATCAAAGTGGACATGGAGAAAGCTTACGATAGGCTTGACTGGGGCTTCATCCAAGACACCCTTATTAAAGTAGGCTTAGACAATAACTTCATCAGGCTCACAATGGCATGCATTACCACGGCATCTATGAGGGTCCTATGGAACAAAGAAGAGAGCTCAGAGTTCTGCCCATCTAGGGGCATCAGGCAAGGAGACCCGTTAAGCCCATACATCTTTGTATTGTGTATGGAACGGCTAAGTCATCGAATTAGATCAGCTTGCCAAGAGAAGACATGGAGACCTCTGAGATTAAGGCGAGGGGGACCTCCTCTATCCCATTTATTCTTTGCAGATGATCTAATTATGTTTGCAGAAGCCTCCCTTGATCAAATGGAAACTATCCATGAGGTGATGAGGCTGTGACAGGACACAGGGTGAGCCTAACAAAATCAAAAATGTATTGCTCGAAAAATGTTCATTTTCATCGAGCAATGGAGCTTAGTCAAAAGCTTGGCATCGGACTTGCAGAGAATTTAGGGAAATATCTGGGAGTTCCGCTTTTACATACCAGGGTAACAAAGGGTACCTATGCACCAATAGTGCAGAAGGTCAAAAGGAGACTTTCCTCATGGAAGAGTAGGTTCCTAACTATGGCAGGTAGATCTATCCTTATCAAGTCGGTAATTTCAGCGCTTCCAAGTTACCAGATGCAATCAACTCTCCTCCCAAAAGGGATCATTGATGAAATCGAGAAGGTGAGCAGAAGTTTTTTATGGAGTCAGGATGAGACCTTGAGGAAGTAGCACTTGGTGGCTTGGGACTCCATCAAAAAAGGTAGGAAAGATGGGGGTCTAGGCATCAAAGACCTTCGCCGACAAAATGAGGCATTTATATTGAAATTGTGTTGGGGAATGGTTAATACTCTAGATTCCTTGTGGGTTAGAATCCTAAAAAATAAGTATGGATGTAGCGATAATCCAATGCCGATGGTTATTAAAAAGGGGAATAGTTTGGCTACTTAGAGGGCGATAACCAAGATGTGGGATGTATTCTTGCAAGGGACTGGCAGGAAGGTAGGAGATGGAAGAAAAACCAGATTTTGGTATGATAGGTGGTCAATGTTGGAGAGGCCGCTTATTAGCTTTGTTAGACCGAATGTGGAGATAGATGGTTGGGAGATGGTGAGGGACCATGTTCATGAAAGTGGCAATTGGAACGTGGGAAAATGGCGAGGAATCCTTCCAGACCATATCATTGCAATTTTATTGAACATGAGACCCCCAAGCAATTCAGGAGAAGATGGTTTTGTGTGGAGGCCAAATCTGGATGGCATTTTTACCGTTAAATCAGCGTATGAGTTCCTGGGGCGCGATGTAAAGGGTCAATACAACCCCTTATGGGCAAAGATTTGGAGATGGCATGTTCCTGAAAAAGTCAAGATGTTCATGTGGCAAGTAACCCATGAGAGAATAGCTACCAACTCACTTAGAGCACATAGAGGGTTGTCAAACTCAAGACTATGTCCTTTTGAGTGTCAGAGAGAGGAGAGTATTATACACACCTTGAGAGACTGTGAGAGAGCTAAAGCCCTATGGCTTACCATTTTACACCCTAACTTTGTTTCTAGATTTTTCTCTGGTAACTTGCAGGTATGGCTCCAATGGAACTCGAAGCATTCCCCGGGAGGAGGCAGATTCGCAGAATGGTCTTGGACAAGAGTCTTCAGCATGTTTTGTTGGTTATTGTGGACATCTAGATGTAAATCTGTGTTTGAGCAGCATACCTATACAACGAGGGCGATCATTCATCGTGATCTATACAGCTTGTTGGAATGCGTCTCAAACAATGAATTCAAACATCAAATTTTCAGAGAGGAACAAGATCAAGAAGATGTATGGAGGCCGCCACCAGTCGGATATATCCGCATTGATGTAGACGGTTCGGTCCACCACCCAATCAAGCAGCGTGTGGAGGAGTCCTCAGGGACAGCCTGGGGGATTGGATCATGGGTTTCCACCAGAAATTGGGAAACAGATCGATTCTAGAAGCGGAATTATCAGCTATCAGAGCAGGACTACAAATGGCACAGCAGATGAGTTGTTCCAAACTACTTATATACACTGACTCCTTTGATGCTTTTAATTTAATTATGAGGGAAGCTGGGCTAGACCACCCCCTATAGAATTTCATTGATGACATCAGGGAGCTGTTGTATGACAACTGGGAAGCTGGGTTGATGCTAACTCATAGGGAAAATATTGGATGTGCTGATTTTCTAGCAAGGGAAGGGCATAAGGGAGGACAAGACATATCTAGAGTCGAACGAGTGCCGAGTGGGTGCTGGGAACTATTTTTTAGGGATAAGATGCAGGGCCTGCAATGGGCGCGGCATACTTAGGAGGAGGTTAATTCTCACGCTTTGTAATCAAGCTAATCGCTTGCCAATGTAATTAAAAAAAAAGAAGTCTTTCCTCTGAATTTTAAATTTCATTGTCAACAATAAATCATTTGTCATCATACCACTCTGTTCCTTATTATAAGTCTAACTACCACAATTTTTTTGTTTCAAAATATAAGTCTACTTTGGGATCAATTAATGCTACTGTGACTATTTTACCCTTATATTGGAAATAGGGAAGATGAGATAGAAGGATTATAATGTATAAAATATTATTTAAACACCTATTATTAAATAAGGGTAAAGTTGGAAAAATAGGATATATTTAATGCTATAACTTCCACTCCTTGGTATGTGAGAAGTAGTTAGGCTGGACTTATAATAAGGAACAGAGTGGTATATCTCTATTTTGGGAAGGTGTTCTTTTCAATTTTGAATTTCAATTTCAAAAATTATATGGTTTTTAGTCTTCCATATCTCCACAGAAATATATTATGTATATTTGTATGTTATTTGGAATATTTGACTTTGAAATTTGGGGCATTAAATTATCTTTTTATTGAGAAAGTTTATTTTTCAAATTTTGATCCCCATTATAAAAAATAAATCTGTTCCTAAAAATTTAAAATCAATGAAAATTTGAAATTTAAAAATGAGATCTTTTTCAGCAATATGACAACTATAAGATTTTTTTATTCTTGTAAATTAAAAAACCTCAAATTCAATGTCTTTCTATTGCCTTATGTTTTGTATACCATACATTTTGTTAATGATAATGTATATTACAATTTTTTATTAATCAAAATGAAAATGATGTGAAAAAATTAAGAAAATATCAATATAATTTCACAAATCTTTTTACATATTTATTTTATTAAATCAATTCAAACCATATGAAGTTAACTTATCATTCCTTCAACTAAGTTTTGTAATAATAAGCAAGTTACTCAAAGGAATATTAATTTCTTTAGTTTATTTTATTTTCTTTTACTTTTATTTTTAAAAACTTAGAAGAATAAATATATATACACAGCGGAAAAAATCTAGTTATTATACTAATTCTGTAATACTACTACTTTTTCCAACTACTAAATTGCACACGGCATTAATGGTTTTCGGATCTAATTACTTTAATCTTACCCTCGATCTTCATGTGTCAATCGATTTGTTCTAGCGAGGTTCAGTTCAAGTACTAAATTAATGAACAGTTACATGATTTATTGCTTTCAAATTACACTAAAAAAACCAGTAAATTAGCCACGCAATTAAATGAGAAATTTTGTTGCTAATTATTGAGCAAAACAATCAATTTTAAAATGCAGAATCCATAGCTAATTATATAGTTAATTATGCCAAAATTTTGCAGTACAAAATCACCTCTAATAAAAGAATACTTGCATTGTATACTGCTGAGATTGCACAAATAATAGTACTATGTAACATCAATGAATAAGTTAAGCGTTAACATTCTTGGTTTCTTCGAATTCTAATGAATTTCGATTACTTTGGGTTTATACCTTTTTTACCAATAACTTCGGGTTTATACCTTGCATATATACAAATGTTCATGATACATAGTTCTGTTATTTTTTTAATAAATCAATAAGCAAATCGATCTTCGGGTATAATTAATTAATGTAGTTCATGCATTATAGTAAACCTTCGTTTTAATCCTTGAACTGTTCCATCGGTCTTCGGGTTCCACTTTAATATGTGTTAGAAGTTGGAAGTATAAAATGAACGTTTATCTGATATTGTGCTTTCATAATTCTCGTTGGATAACTAATACTCCCTTTTCGTCCACAATATAAAACATAGTATAAAAGATATTCAACCATTTTACACAAACCAAAGAAACATATAATGAAGTCATTTATTATGGATAAAATTAATGTGATTTTTTTTAATTTTACCTTATATTATTTTATTACACCTACATACACGTTATCCCTCCTCTCTTTATATTTAATACGCAAGGGCAAAAATAAAAATCAAACATTTGTTATTTTTACTTTTACATGTTATCTCTTATAATATGGACCGAAAAAATTGTCATACCTCTTATATAGGGTTAGGAATAGGTTAGATCCTTATCAGGGGCTTACAGCCTAGTCTATAATAAACCTAACCTAGCCTATTTAGTAAATAGACTAGGCTTATAATTAGACATATTGTTAGGCCTATTTAGGTTAGCAGACCGGGCCTTTTTTCGTAAGGCCAAACCTACAAACCTACAGGCCTGGCTTATTTAATTGTTTTGTAATTTCTATTATAATATATAATATAAAATAAATTATATAAATTAATTATAACATTACCAACTTATTTAGTTTTATAACCATAAAATCTTTTTGAGACATACATATGTGTTTTAATACATTTAAAGGGTAATACATGGAATTAGAAGAATAAACTTTTAAACCTATTTAAGAGTCTACATTTTAAGTAGGCTTTTAGGCCTTGTCAGGTCTTTTGAAGGCTTAGACTCAGACTTAAAAATGAGCTTATATACAGGCTCAGGTCCATGCTTAATTTTTATATTTTTAATCAGACCCAGGCCTATTTAGTTGAAGCATACATATGTCTAGCCTATTTCCACCCCACCCCTACTTTGTGCCTGTTTGGATGACTTAAAAAAGTGTTTTTTTCACCCAAACCTAAGTTTCAACTTTTTCCAGCCAAAAAAACAAACAAAAATGAGAAAGGCTATTTTCAAAACAAAACCTTGGTTGGGGGTGCCAAAACCTATGTTTATTATAGAAAAGCTATTTTTTCTGCTTTTTGGGGTTTTATTGAGCAATTATGGGGCCCACTTATATTACACCAAATTAAAACACCCCCCCATTTTGTTCCGTACCCCTATTCGCTAAATGAAGGAAGGAAGAATCCACTACAATTATAACTTTTTAGTTTTTTTTTTCAAAATTTTATAATTTGTACAACAAAATTTGTGGAGTAATTTTTAAAAAAATTATGGATCAGAGGGAGTATTTTACAATTACTCCATCTGTTCCATAATGTAAGAGGTAATATGAGAATTTTTTTTGTCATATTATAAGAGGTAACATGTGAAAATCAAGATAATAAATGTTTGATTTTCATCTTCACACTTGTATATTAAATGTAAAGAGGGGAGATAGAGTTGATTATAATAAATGATATAATGGTAAAGTTGGAAGATCATATTAATTTTACACATAATAAATTACTCCAGTATGTTTCTTTGGTTTATGCAAAATGGTTGACTATCTCTTATACTATAGACTGAAGGGAGTAATATATACACGCACTTACATGCACACGTATAAATGCATAATTAATCAGCATTAATTTATCTTTGTTTGTTCCAATTCTATTGAATTGAATTCTAGCTACCACTACATCTAATCATTAATTTACTACAACAACAACAACAACTAAGCCTTATCCCACTAGGTGGGGTCGGCTACATGGATCGCACGACGCCATTGTGCTCGATCAATAGCCATGTTTTGTGATAAATTATTAATTAAAAGATCTCAATGAATAACTTCGTTAAGAGTTCTCTTCGGTCTTCCCCTCCCTCTTTTGGATGGACTCCACACTATCTGATCAACTCTCCTTACCGGCGCATCTAATTGTCTCCTTTGAACGTGCCCAAACCACCTCAAGCGACTTTCTACCATTTTCTCAACAATCGGTGCTACCCCGACTCTTCCTCGGATATGATCATTGCGGATCCTATCTTTTATCGTATGACCACACATCTATCTCAACATTCTCATCTCTGCTACCCCCATCTTATGTTCGTGTTGTCCCTTTAGAGCCCAATATTCACTACCATATAACATTGCTGGTCTAATGGCTGTCCGATAAAACTTCCCTTTTACTTTATCTTGTACTTTACGATCACATATAACCCCAGTAGCTTTTCTCCATTTAAACCACCCGGCTTGAATTCTACTATTAACATCGGCATCAATTTCACAATCTTTTTGTATAATTGATCCCAAATATTTAAACTTGTCCACATGTGGTATAGTCTGGTCTCCTAATTTAACTTCTATATCCTCATGTGTTTGCCTCTTATCAAAACTACAGTGCATATATTCCGTCTTACCCCTGCTCAATCGGAAACCTTTTAACTCTAGGGTTCTTCTCCATAACTCTAGTTTCCAATTAATTTCTTCTCTTGATTCTCCTAAAAGGACTATATCATCCGCGAAAAGCATGCACTTAGGAATTTCCTCTTGGATATTTGCAGTTAGGACGTCCAAAACTAAGTTGAACAAATATAGGCTTAAAGCCGAACCTTGATGCAATCCAATTTTTATTGGAAAGTCATGTGTTTCTCCTCTTGGTGTTCTAACTCTAGTCATTACCCCCTCATACATATCTTGAACAGCTTTGATATAACCAACCCGCACCCCTTTCTTTTCCAAAGCTTTCCAAAGTATTTCTCTTGGCACACAGTCATAAGCTTTTTCCAGATCGATAAAGATCATATGTAGATCATTTCCTTTGCTTCGATACCTTTCCATTATACCTCTTAATAGATAAATTGCTTCTGTAGTTGACCTACCTGGCATGAAACCAAATTGATTCTCTGAGATGCAAGTCTCACTTCTTAACCTGTGTTCGATCACTTTTTCCTATAGTTTCATTGTAATCATTAATTTACTAATTTAAAAAAATTAAAAAAGGTTAAATAAATTACTTTCAAATATATATATATATATATATCATTTTTCTCCAAACTAATTTGCATCACTTTTAAACTGATATATAAAATACAATGATATACTAAATATTTAAAAAAGATAATGTAACACATTATAATTATAATTAAGTGATTTATTTAGTTTTCTTAATTTTATCAAATTGACAAATAAGCATTAACTAATTTCTCTTCAAGTGCAATTATACCCTTTATTTATTATTATAGGTTGATTATATAAAAATACTCTCATTCTCTCTGTAACACCCCAAATTTTAGAAAATAGAAAATAAAGAATTATTTAAAGTTTTGGAATATTACTAAAACATTAAAAAGCATTGAAAAATAAATTTATGATATTTAGGCATTTTTAATAATTTTAAGGATTATTTTCTCTAAGAAATAAAGAGAAATAATTAGAAGATAAAATTTAATTTGAAAAAAAGAGATAATAAGGATTTATTTAAAGTCTTGAGATAACATTTAGAAATTAAAAAGCCTTATAAATAAATTTATGAGGCCATGTGTATTTTTAATAATTTTTAAGGTTTATTTTCTCTATTAATTAGGGAAAATTACTTAGAAGATGAATTTAAGTAAGGGAATATTTAGAACCTTGGGGTATTGTTTAGTATTTAAAAAGTCTTATAAATAAATTTGGAAATTAAAGTATATCTAGAAAAATTATTTTGGGACAAATTCAGGCTTATTTGTAAATGTGAATGATAAATAAAATTACTATTTAAGGGAAAAATAGAAAATAGGAAATGAAAATGACAATATCTGCCCCTAATTAAAAATATCTTCAGTTATAGAAGAAGGGGCAAGATGGTAAAACACCTAGTAAAAAAATATCACTTCTTGCTTTTAATACGTGCATCACACGTGTACCTTCCACTCTCTTCTATTTCTTTTCAATTCATCCCACTCCTCTGCTTCCTCCCAAAACCGATATACTCCCTCTCGTTCTTCCTCCTCTGTTCTTCGACTCTTCGCGATGCCAGCAGCCGTCGGCGGCGAGAACGACGACGTACGACGGCGGAAGATGTTCAGGAAGGCTTGGGTACACCTCAGGTGAGTCCTTGCTTCTTGTTTCCCTCTCTTTCTGTGCGAAATCGAGTGAGTTAGGGGTAGAAGTGATTCGAAATTTGGGACGTTTTTGAAGGTTCTGAGCTTAGGGAAATGATGCTTGGACCTTGTTCTTGGTGTTTTGAGTGTTAATTTTGAGAGGGAAGTCAAGATAGGACTGATTTCTTCAAAGAATTCTCCCTCTGGTACTGTTCACCGAGGCTAAATTTGGGGGAATTCAGGTGTTTGTTGTTTGAAGCTTAATTACTCGCGATTATTAGTTAGATTAAGGTTATGGAATGAATTGAAAGTGTGATTCTGAAGTTAAGGGATTTTCGAAGCCTTTTCTTCCTCCCCTGTTGCTACGAGTCCGTCGGGTCCAAGAGGGAAAATTCTTGAAATAATACATGCATGAATTGGATCCTGAAATGAATGCTTTAGGTGTGTGATTTGATGAATTTTCGAATGTTTGAATTGTGGTTCTTTCTTCCCTCTGTTTTGGCCGAATTCAAGCTCCTTTGTGGTTGCTTGATTGTTGTTATTATCTTGGATGTCTTAACATTTTAAACATGAGGAATAGATGATGAAATAGGTGAAATTGATTAAGTGTGGATTCTTGTGTTCTCTTGCTTCTCTGGTTCTGCTTTGGCCGTGGAATTTGGGGAAGTATTTTGAGAATTTTGTACCTCTGCTCCTGATTAAGTATTATGCATAAGCTGTGATCTTATGACGATGAATCTGAAATTTTATTGATGTAAGTATGACCAGTATGTCTGATTTCCTGGCTTGAGGTCATTGATATTGTATAATGGAATTGGTATTATTGATAATGAATGATTGAAGATTTGAAATAATAATCTGAAGCTAGAATCATGTTCAGATTAAAGAATTGTTAGGAACATAATTTCAGAATTTAGGAACAATCTGGAATCTTGTTCTTGTTGCTAAATATTTAGATGAGTGGCTAGGATTCCTAATTGCCTATGGCTAATTTCAGAATTTAGGAACAATCTGGAATCTTGTTCTTGTTGCTAAATATTTAGATGAGTGGCTAGGATTCCTAATTGCCTATGGCTGATTGATTAAAGAGGAAATGAGAGCTCCAACTCTTGTTGATGGACTAGTTGAATGGGGATGTTGGCAGCAAATGTAGTAATTATATGTTTCGTTGGTTTTGTGAGCAGAGCAAAGGGGAGGTTGTGATGATTAAATTGGATAAGAAAATAGGAAGTTGTTATTGTTGTTTGGTTGAAGGTTCTAGGTGCTAAAATTATAATTATTGGTTGTTCTGGCTGCTGGTTTATTGGTAAAGAAAGGAGAAATGATGATTTTATTTATCTCTTCTTGTTCTGCTAGGCGGATGCCAGTGAAGGGAGGAAGGAACTAGTTGGTATTGTTGGTATGATTGAAAATATTGGAGACATAGCTATTAATTGAAAATGATATTGTTTGGTGGGAATTAGTGTTGATGAGATTAAAAGATTGAAGCTTAAAACTCAAGGGAAAGTTAATTAGAAATTAAAGTGCTTTACAGTTAGGTGTTTTAAATTTGTGTATGATAGGTGAAAGTTTAATTGAGTGTTTAAAAGGTTTTAGTTGAATTAAAGTTGTGCTATTTTACTCTAGGTTGTGGCAAGTCTATAATTGCCTGATTGAATTGTTAATTGATTATGTTACTCAAGAAATGAATTCTATGTTATAATGAGGTTTTACTGCAAGATTGATAAATAATGATATTAATTTAGTAGGGATGAAGTTTTAATTGATTGTGAAGTATGAATTAATTATTCATTGCGTGATGCGAAATAAAGGGTACATGTTTGCTTAAGCCCCTATTAGGGGATTGAAAGTGAGACGTCGCATAATTAATACATTGGAAGTTTCATTACATTTGAATAGGTTATTTTGAAATATATATGAAATGTAGAATGCTAAATACTTGAATGAGATTGTCTGGTGGTAATTATTGTTTTAAGATTTCATATGTATGGATAAATCGTAATGCCAATATAATTTAGGAATGCTTGGATTTTAGCCACCACTAAAACTAGAACGAGGATGTTAAATAATTCCTAAGGTATTAAAGATTGAGAATAGGAAAGATTAATTGGAAATTTAGTAGAGAGTGTGTATCATTGAATCGAGTATGTGGATTTCAGTCAATTGTTTGATATAATAAATTTAAAGACAAGTAAATAACAAGGGTTGCAAGTTTATAATTGCTTGATTGAATTATTGATTGATGATGTTAATTTAAAAATGAATTTACTGTTTTACCCTGTTCAAATTGTTATATTTGGGCTACTAAAGCTGTGAATTAGATTTTTAAAGTATGAAGTAAGTGATTGATAGGAGATATAAGTTTGATTTAGAATAATAAAGATATTCTCATGCTTGCGCTGGGTGCGTCTTAATTAACGACGGTGTAATTAATAATTAAGTTAGAAACCAAGATTTAATTAGATATTGGGAATAGAAAGGGTAGTCCTATAGAAAAGTGAGAGACGTTTACTTATTCTGTCTAAGTTTAGATATTGACGAGTTATTTTATACTATAAATATTTATAGGATGTGATAGTGGGGTCAAATCCCTAGAATACGGTGAAAGACAGAAATACAGTGAAGAGTAAGCTCAGGAGACAGATAGCAGTTTATTTCATTACATTAAAGAAATTGCATGTATTATTTCGTAATATCTGTTTCAAGTTTACATTATGCATGAAGGTGATAAGCCTTGTTAATTCCTGCATAGTAATTTATGAAGTACTCCAGGCTTAGGTGGTTCGCTACCCCTTTGCCAGTTCAGTTATGTTATAACGGGATAGTTATAACGAGAAATCCTGCAGGTAAGGCCTCCACTAGTTAACGAACATATTGTTAATAGTGGCTGATAGAGCATATAGCGCAGGAAGTATGTGTAATTGTGTGATTTGTTCAGATTTATAAAATATATACATGTAAGTGCACTTATGAAAATAACAGTTAATGAAAGAAACTGCTATTGGGATATCCAATCTCACCCCCTTCCCCAAACATTTTCAGTTTAGCAGGTTGAAAGAAGCTAACTGGGGGAGAAGAGTAGACGAAGAAATTAGGATTATAGTTTGAAAAGCAAGAGGTAGTAAATATTTTAATAAGGTTATTTGTATATGTTGTAAAATTAAATTAATAGTAGAAAGCATAGAAAATAGAATTGTATAAATTTATTAAGGGATTTAAATTTCCTAAGTATTATGAATTACGAATAAACACCCTAAGAGGGTTAGTGTACTTTCAATTGTTTTATTAACCACTTTATTTTATAAAAAGTTTTAAATTATTAAATTCGTCCGAAAAACATTTGATCAAAAACGTTAATATGGTTTCAAATTATAGGATTTAAAACTTATTAGAAAAATGATGTGGGTCAGATCTTATCAAATTTTGAGACAATTTTACTTCCTGTATTATGTGTATTTATTTAATTTATTCAACATTCGATCATCAAATTAAAGACAGAAAACAAAATCAAAAGCACAATCAAACACATACCTGTCATCGCAAAAAAAAAAAAAAAAAAAAAACACACACACACACACACTACAGAAAGGGGTTTTTAAGTCTGTTATTTAGGGGTTTTAATGTCACTTTTTTATGTGACATTAAAAGTAGTGATTTAGAAAAAATGGACATTTTACGTCACACAAAATATGTGACGTGAAAGGTCAGATTTTCCACGTCACATGTTATGAAACAAGAAACGTAGATAAGTCTCTGAATATATATATATTTTTTTGCTTAAATTGCTGAGAATTCACGTCACATGTTTTCTAAACATGTGACGTGAATTCTCTTGGGAAGAAACCACGTCACTTATTAGCCAAATAAGTGACGTGGTTTGTAGAGAAACCATGTCACATGTTATAAAACATGTGACGTGGTTTCTCCTGTCAGGAGAAACCATATCACTCATTACTCTAGTATGTGACGTGAATTCTATTTTTTTAAAAAAAATTAGTTTCTTTTTTGTTTCCCCCCCATATTTTTATGCATTGTATTGCTGATGGAAACAGATTAATACAACATTAACAGATGTAAACCATCAACCAGAGATATAACTAATTTAATCAAATTAAACATATATACATGTGACTTTTGCTACTACTACACAAACAAAAAATTCCATTTTTACACAACTTAGTATTTTGTACAATGCTCACTGGTTTCTACTAACCAAATCTGAAAGAAAAATTAACTTTGGAATGTAGAGAAATCAAGAATCAAATTGGGAAACAAGCAAGAATAATTTCAAGAACAACCTGGAAATCGGGTTCTTCTAATTGAAAAAGTAAATCATTTAATGTAACAAATCGGTCAGGAAAATGACATTGAAGAAACAGAGACGCATACCTGCCATTGAAGGAGCAGCAGAGCGAGAGGGAAGAAAGAAAAGGGAAATCAATAAACTAAGAATGCTTGAATACATCTGGTAGCTAATTAAAGGTGTATTCATTTCAAACAAAGCAAGGAAAAAAAACAAAGCAAGAAGTAATGAAATTGGCAGGACGGGTAGCTAATTAAAGGTGTACACATTTCAGTAACTAAGAATGCTCGACAAAAGAGCTTAGAACTCCAAAATAAGAAGATAGAGAAAAATGTAAAGATACAAAAATGCAGTACATAGAAAACAAAAACCCAAAAGGAGAGAGAGGGGAGCTAAACTTGAAGAAGTAACAGAACAAAAGAAGAGGAGGAAGAAGACGAAATGAGGGAGCTGAGGGTTTGGGAGGAAGAAGAGGAAGTGAGGGAGCTGATGTTTTGATCGAGTCAAAGAAGTTATTAGCTAAGAGAGGGAAATGGGGAGATGAGGGGAAAAAAGGCGCCCTTTTTTTTAAAAAAAAATTTAAGAAACAATGTCACATGTATGCTTAATATGTGACATGGAAAGAAACCATGTCACATATCAAGAAACCTGTGACATTGTTTCTTCTTTCCAAGTCACATATCAAAAAATATGTGACATTGTTTCTTATGAGAGGGAAATGGTGAGCTGAGGGGGAAAAAGGCGCCATTTTTTTTTTAAAAAAATTAAGAAACAATATCACTTGTATGCTTAATATGTGACATGGAAAGAAACCATGTCACATATCAAGAAACCTGTGACATTATTTCTTCTTTCCACGTCACATATCAAAAAATATGTGACATTGTTTCTTATGAGAGGGAAATGGTGAGTTGAGGGGGAAAAATGAGCCATTTTTTTTTAAAAAAATTAAGAAACAATGTCACTTGTATGCTTAGTATGTGACATGGAAAGAAACCATGTCACATATCAAAAAACTTGTGACATTGTTTCTTCTTTCCACGTCACATATAAAAAACCTGTGACATTGTTTCTTAAGAGAGGGAAATGGGGAGCTGAAGGAAAAAAAGGCGCCTTTTTTTTTTAAAAAAAAATTTTAAGAAACAATGTCACTTGTATGCTTAATATGTGACATTGTTTCTATGTTCTATCTGAATTAAAAAAAAAAAGAAACAACGTCACTCTTTGAAACTGAGTGACATTATTTCTAGGCTCCATCTAAATTAATAAAAAAAAAAGAAACAACGTCACTCTTTATAAATGAGTGACGTTGTTTCTAGGAATCCATGTCACTCATTTTAAAATGAGTGACGTTGTTTCTAGCAACAATGTCACTCATTTTTAAAGAGTGACGTTGTTAGAAACAACGCCCCTAATTATTATAATTAGGGACGTTGTTTCTTCCTTACTTACCAATTAATTACAAAACTGTTACCGCCTTTTTTTCAACGTCAGTTTTATAAATATTGGATGTTAATTAGTGACATTAAAAGGGTTTTTTGTAGTAGTAACACCTGTCATATAACGAGGATCGTACGTATAATATTCTCCTAGTGAACACGAGCATGGCTAAAGAACATAGGTAAATAAACTACATTTAGACTCAAAGTTGGAAACAAAGTAACAAGAGAAAAACATCAAATATTGTTAGGAGGATCCAAAAGACAACAGTTTATTCATATTTTTCATGTACCAACCCACAATACACATAATCAAAAGCATTAGTAGTCTGTAATTTAACAAACAAACAAAAAAGCATCAGTAGTCTATAGCTTATCATCATTGGTGATCACAACCTAGTAAATACGAGGATAATCAAGATTTAAACATTATTTTGGGTCCAACAATGAAGAATTAAATTGGAAACTTTTCTTTTTGCCAGAAAAAAAATGAATCAATGAATCTTGAGACTTGAATGAGAAGGATCAATGAATCTGCACGCCTTGGCTTGTGTGTGTGTGCATACATGAGTGTGTGTATAAATAGAGACGTTTTTATCATCATCAATTTATCGTAAAAAAAAAAACTTTTACTACTACATTATATTAATGGAGAATTGTAAATAGGTCCCAAGCAAGAGAATTAATTTCAGACAGGTCTATTAACAACTCCTTCACTTGTTAACCAAGGCTATTGCAGTTGTTAATAGCTGTCATTAACAACTCCTTGGGACCTCTCTGAAATTAATTCTCTTGCTTAGAACCTATATGCAATTGTCCCTTATATAAAGTTACGTATGTGTCGTAATTAACTTAGTTCTTCATGCATCATTAGATGTACATAATAGTTATTCTTCGTTCCTCTAAATTCTTCTGGTTTTCGTGTTCCGCTTTGGTTTTAATGCATGATAAGCTCTATGTTCAGCATGAGTGTTATTATTAATGTGACCTAATACTCAACAAGTCTCTTCATTCTTTCACGATTTTCTACTCAAAATGGGTAAAATTTTGCTCTACTTTTCGTGAAAAGTGTATGCCTTGAAAAAATATAAAAGAATATTATTAAAAAAATCTTCTTTTTTTTTTTTAGTTTTTTGGGTATGTCCATCTGTAAATTAAAAAAATAAAGAGCATGTAAAATAAATCGTACTTTGGTATTCATGAATGTTATGACACACTATAATTCTTATATTTTATTCTAGAGCCCTTTGGCTCAAATAAGTCTATACATCTTTTTTAGTCTTTGTTTAAGTAAGAAGTGTTAAATTAGAGGATTTGTGAGTATGATGGGTTTATAAGTTGTTTTTGAATAACTAGATGACGGATGTAAAAAGATCACAAGATGCATAATTAAATATGCATAACAACGAGTGTTCATACACCAAATAATGTTTATTTATCAAATTTTTGTTATAATTAATGTTTAAACATGGTTTCTTGTATTTCCCTTGTAATTAATCGCTAACTCCGGTTAAATATAAGAATCCGTTAGAACCGTGGTCTTTAATATATGACCTTTTTTATATTGTCTCTTCTATTTATCATTTTTTGCCTAATTAATTTGTCTAGCTTAAATTGTTATATAATATAATGATACACATTAGTTTTTCGAAAATATTATATAACATATAATATAATTAAGTAGTTTATTTGACTTCATTAATCTTCTTAATTGAGTTAATTAATTGGGCCTTATATTAAATATATGAGATACTAGCTACTCTATTCATGTAGTTTTTCTTGATACTAAAGTCAAAAGTTAAAAACTAGCAACGTAACCTAACATGAATGTAGTAATCGGTTAAATAATTCATTTTGATGAAATAATCTAAATGTTTATTCACACATATTGATCATCATCATCATCATTCATCCATACTTCTTCTACTTATCATCAACTTCATTTTACATTGTATTGTTTGTGGAATCTCACCTACTTACGTTTTACTAATACATTTGGGAGAAATTGTGATGAAAAAAAACATCTTTAAAACCTATGTCATTTTTCTTAATCAAATTTTAATTATTTTGAGGTGTATGTATATATTTGGATGCCTACAACACTTGACGCATTGTCAGGGAAAAACAATAGTTACCACATATTTAATATGGTTTTATAATAGATTATGATTTTATTGTAAAATCAATATAAAGAAAAGAGATGTGGTTATGATTTCAATTATTTCTTTTTTAATTACAACGATTAACGGGTCAAAATTAAAGGAGATCCATATAAAAGAAAATTTAATTAAAACTACATGTTGATTCTTGTTTTAATATGGGGAAAGAAAGAGTATGAATTCACAATAAATCGAATGTTAAGAGCCGGGAATTCGGCCCGTTTAGGCCTTAGTCTGAGGAGGGCCAGAATTTGATTTTGGAGCAAAAAAAGGGGGAGGGCCGGAATTTGATTTTAGAGCAAAAAAAGGGGGAGCGGGTTTAAACGGGCCGGCCCGTCGGGTCACGGGCTTTGACGGGCCAGCCTGTTTATTGCCCCTCCATTTTTTTTTATTTGCTCAAAGAGTTAAATTGGTGTGCTTTTTTTGTATATATGCATATAGATGATAATAATTTAAATGCTTATTAGGTTAGATTCAAGTCCCGTACGTCCCACTTTTATATTTTAATTCCTTATTACTAAGAATATTCTATGTAATTGTGGTGTAACTTCTAGTTCTAGACTTAGTACATAATTTATGAGTTGTTGAGTTAGTATATATCAATGTACTAATGCTTGGTAAGTTTGTATTTAAATATAATTTGGATAATATATATTTATATTTTTTATTATAGGTCTATTATTTTCGTTAGCAATACACACTCAAAATTAGGAAAAAAACATTTAAAAAAGTCGAAGCCCGCGGGCCGGCCCGAGGCCCAACGACTCAAGGGCCGGGCTTAACAAATAGGGGTTTTTTTTGTTCGCGGGCTTAAGCTCGGCCGCCCGATTTCCCACCTCTATCGAATGTTGTCACCTTCAAGTTTCTGCATAACTTACTAGCCAAATAAGTTCATCAACTCATTACCTTACTCGTTTCTTCCAATTTTAATTAATTGGATTTCGTGTTCCAATTAATTGAATGTTTTCCTCTTTAACTTTCTGTTATTTGTTCAAATTATAACAAGTTATATGGCATTGTTCAAAAGAATTCACAAAGTGATAATTTAAGTAACTTTTAAGATATTCATTAGTACCAACACTGTTAACCAACATACAAGGCAATAACTCAAAAGAAAAACATAAAAGATCCACACACTAAATAACATTCACATATATATATACATATAGGTAGATAAACGACCATGCATGAAAACTTTAGCCAACTTTCTCTGCTTTGTCGATTTGTTGCTTCAATTTGTCAGCGGCTTCCACAGCTTCCATGACTGCTGCCTCCATGACTCCCACCACAGCCGCCACGGCTGCCAGTGCCGCAGCCACAGTCATTAACCAAGGCAACATTTTGAGTGTTTGTAATGACAAGAAAACTTAAGGCCTCAAAATAAGGGATCGTATAATAATAATTGAAATGAGATGCCTAGGGCATACCTGATATTTATAACGTATTAGAGGCTGTTCTCATCCACTTTCTTATGAAAAACTTTTGGTATTCCTTAGTAATTAGTTAATAAATTGATTCTTCAGTGCAATTCCATTGGATTTCGTGTTCCTCTTTGATCTTATCCCTGAATGTGTTGATGATAGTATAGTTCTAAGTTCAGAGTATGATTTGTATTTGATGAATATCTACGGAGTTATTGATCACTCCATTAATTCGCAGTCACATCATATATTTGTTTCCCCGTGCCTCTTGATATTCATGACACAGTGACGCTCAAGTTATTAAAATATATTCATGCAATAATAATTAAATCCATTTCGTTATTTTAAAAGAAAACTGTGGAGTCGTCCAAAATTTTTGACTCAAGGAGGCTTCTTTATATTGGTCACAAGTATCAAATTGAAAGGAATAATGTTTGCATGGTCTGAGAACTAAACCTGGACAATTCTCACACCAAAAATTTATATATTAGTTCGTTACGTTTGAAAGACTAACATTTCATCTAGACATAACTTCCGTTAGTTTAAGTTTAAGGAAGCTTTTTACTTGTCATTGGGAGGGGGTTTTAACTTAGCAAATGAAACTTTACATGACTGCCCCCGAACACATAAGCAAGTGAGGGTTCGATTGCTGAAAATACTGTCTCTAGCAGGAGAAGCCTTGCATGCAGATTTTAGGGTATACATTCAGAGATTTGAGATTGAAAAATAGGATTGCAACGTAATACTCCTCTGTTCCTATTTATAGGGTAGAGAGAGAAGGTTTTATTTGGTCTTATATATAAGTCACCTCATTAAATATTTAGTGTGAATGTACAATTTTACCCTTCATTTATTATGTGTTGACTTTATTTTCATGTGGTATAGTGGATATTTAATATGGGTAAAGTTGTAAATTTGTTGGATTTTAGTGGAAAGTCAATGAGTTTTAAGGTTTTCCTTGGTCTGTGTGAAATATGTTGGAAGTGACTTATAAATAGGATCATATGAGTATTAAATAGTATATTGCATGTCTCCTTCTATTATGGCATAGTTTGAAGCGCGAGATTCAATAACAATAACATGGATTGCATAAATTATGTGTACCCTTACCATCAATTTTCGAGTTAATCGTTCACAAAATGAAATGGCAAGATATGTTTTCATAAGTTGGCAAAAAAAAAAAATGTTTTTATAAATAAAAAAAATACCATTCATGTTTTTAAATAAAGAAGTTAATTATCGATAACGAAAAATATAAATTGTATTTCTCATTTAATGTGCAGTGGAAAAAAAACATCCCTCAAACGGACACCAAATGATCTATAAAGGTATAAATTGGCTTATGATGAAACTTCAGGGAAATGTGAACAATTATCGAGAGAGCTCCTTCTTAAGCAAGGTTAATTAGAGGTTTGAGTCTTGTTGATTGGTGGGAAAAATACTCATATCCTATATGTAAGATCTATTTAGCAAATTTGATTAAATTAAGGATGATAATTAAATTAGTTCAAGGTTGTATTCATAATGAGTGTTATTATTATTGTGACCTATTACTCAAACAAGTCTCTTCATTCTTTCACGGTTTTCTACTCAAAATGGGTAAAATTTTGCTCTACTTTTCGTGAATAGTGTATGCCTTGAAAAAATTAAAGAATATTAAAAAATATATTTTTTTAAGTTTTTTGGGTATGTCCATCTGTAAATTAAAAAAAATAAAGAGCATGTAAAATAAAAAGTACTTTGGTATTCATGATTGTTATGACACACTATAATTTTTATATTTTATTCTAGAGCCCTTTGGTTTAAATAACTCTAAACATCTTTTTTAGTATTTGTTTAAGTAAGAAGTTTTAAATTAGAGGATTTGTGAGTATGATGGATTTATAAGTTGTTTTTGACCAACTAGATGACGGATGTAAAAAGATGACAAGAAGCATAATTAAATATGCATATATAACAACGAGTGTTCATACACCAAAAAAAAAAAAAGAAATTAATAGTTGCTACTCGATGATTGTTTTTTCTATAATATATAAAGCACTTAAACATCAAATAATGTTTATTTATCAAATTTTTGTTATAATTAATGTTTAAATATGGTCTCTTGTATTTCCCTTGTTATTAATTACTAACTCCAGTCTTAAATATAAGAATTAGTTAGAATTGTGGTCTTTTAATACAGACCTTTTTTATTTTGTCTCTTTTATGTATCATTTTTCACCCAATTAATTTGTCTAGCTTAAATTGCTATATAATATAATGATACACAATAGTTTTTCAAAAATGTTATGAAATATATATAATATAATTAAGTAGTTTATTTAACTTCATTAATCTTTTCAATTGATGAGTTAATTAATTGGGCCTTATATTAAATATATGAGATACTAGCTACTCTATTCATGTAATTTTTCTTGATACTAAAGTCAAAATTTAAAAACTAGCAACGTAACCTAACATGAACGTAGTAATTGATTAAATAATTCATTTTGATGAAATAATCCAAATGTTTATTCACACATGCATATTGATCTTCATCATCCATACTTTTTACTTTTTGCACTTATCATCAACTTCATTTTACATTGTATCGTTTGTGGAATCTCTCCTACTTTCGTTTTACTAGTACATTTTTAGAGAAATTGTGATGAAAAAAACATCTTGAAAACCTATGTCATTTTTCTTAATCAAGTTTTAATTAATTTGAGGTGCGTGTATATACATATTTGGATGCCTACAACACTTGAGGCATTGTCAGGCAAAACCACGAGTTTCCGCATATTTAATATGGTTTTATGATAGATTATGATTTTATTTTAAAATCAATATAAAGAAAAGAGATGTGCTTATGATTTCAATTAATTTTTTTAAAATACAACGATTAGCGGGTCAAAATTAAAGGAGATCCATATTAAAGATAATTTAATTAAAACTACATGTTGATCCTTGTTTTAACCTGGAATAGGAAAGAAAGAGGATGAATTCACAATAAATCGAATGTTGTCACCTTCAAGTTTCTACATAACTTACTAGCCAAATAAGTTCATCAACTCATTACCTTATTCGTTTCTTCCCATTTTAATTAATTGGATTTCGTGTTCCAATTGATTGAATGTTGTCCCCTTTAACTTTCTGTTATTTGTTCAAATTATAACAAGTTATATGGCATTGTTCAAAAGAATTCACAAAGTGATAATCTACGTAACTTTTAAGATATTCATTAGTGACAACACTATTAACAAACATACAAGGCAATAACTCAAAAGAAAAACATAAAAGATCCACACACTAAATAACATTCATAGATAGATAAACGACCATGCATGAAAACTTTATCCAACTTTTGCTGCTTTATCGATTTGTTGCTTCAATTTGTCAGCGGCTTCCATGACTTTGTCAGCGGCTTCAATGACTGCCGCCACGGCTCCCACCACCGCCGCCATGGCTGCCACATTCATTAAAAGAGGCAACATTTTGAGTGTTTGAAATGACAAGAAAACTTAAGGCCTCAAAATATGGGATCGTATAACAATATTTGAAATGAGATGCCTAGGGAGACATCTGATATTTATAACGTATTAGAGGCTATTCTCATCCACTCTCTTATGAAAAACTTTTGGTATTCCATAGTAATTAGTTAATAAATTAATTCTTCAGTGCAATTCCATTGGATTTCGTGTTCCTCTTTGATCTTATCCCTGAATGTGTTGATGATAGTATAGTTCTAAGTTCAGAGTATGATTTGTATCTGATGAAAAATTAAAAAAGGTTAAATAAATTACTTTCAAATATAAATATATATATATATATATATATTTCTTCAAACTAATTTGCATCACTTTTAAACTGATATAAAATATAATGATATACTAAATATTTAAAAAAGATAATGTAACATATTATAATTATAATTAAGTGATTTATTTAGTTTTCTTAATTTTATCAAATTGACAAATAAGCATTAACTAATTTCTCTTCAAGTGCAATTATACGCTTTATTTCTTATTATAGGTTGATTTTATTTTTATAAGATATATAATTACTCTCATTCTCTCTCCTATCAAATATTTGATACTCTGTCAGGAAAAACATTCGATAAAAAACGTTAATATGGTTTCAAATTATAGGATTTAAAACTTATTAGAAAAATGATGTGGGTCAGATCTAATCAAATTTTAGTTTGAGACAATTTTATTACTTCCTGTATTATGTGTATTTATTTAATTTATTCAACATTCGATCATCAAATTAAAGAAATCAAAAGCACAATCAAACACACACCTATCATTGCAGGAAAAAAAAACACACACACACACACACCCATCATATAATGAGGATCGTACGTATAATATTCTCCTAGTGAACACGCGCATGGCTTAAGAACATAGGTAAATAAACTACATTTAGACTCAAAGTTGGAAACAGAGTAACAAGAGAAAAACATCAAATATTGTTAGGAGAATCCAAAACACAACAGTTTATTCATATTTTTCATGTACCACCCCACAATACACATAATCAAAAGCATTAATTAGTAGTCTGTAATTTATAAAAAAAAAAAAATCAGTTCAAAAAATTTATTAAAAAAAAAAAGCATCACTCTATAGCTTATCATCATTGGTGATCACAACCTAGTAAATACGAGGATAATCAAGATTTAAGCATTATTTTGCGTCCAACAATGAAGAATTAAATTGGAAACTTTACTTTTTACAAAGAAAAAAAAATGAATCAATGTCTTGAGACTTGAATGAGAAGGATCAATGAATCTGCACACCTTGGCTTGTGTGTGTGCATACATACATGAGTGTGTATACATAGAGACGTTTTTATCATCATCAATTTATCGTCAAAAAAAAAAACTTTTACTACTACATTATATTAAGTTACGTATGTGTCGTAATTAACTTAGTTCTTCATGCATCATTAGATGTACATAATAGTAGTATTCTTCGTTCCTCTAAATTTTTTTGGTTTTCGTGTTCCGCTTTGGATTTAACTTTTAATGCATGATAAGCTCTATGTTCAGAATGAGTGTTATTATTAATGTGATGACCTAATACTCAACAAGTCTCTTCATTCTTTCACGATTTTCTACTCAAAATGGATAAAATTTTGCTCTACTTTCGTGAATAGTGTATGCCTTGAAAAAATATAAAGAATATTAAAAAATCTTTTTTTTTTAAGTTTTTTGGGTATGTCCATCTGCACTACTACAGAAAGGAGTTTCCATGTCTGTTATTTAGGGGTTTTCATGTCACTTTTTTATGTGACATAAAAAGTAGTGACTTAGAAAATATGGAGATTTTACGTCACTTAAAATTGGGGACGTGGAAAGTCATATTTTCCACGTCACAACTTATGAAATAAGCGACGTAGATAAGTCCCTGAAGAATTTTTTTTTTTTATTAAATGACTAAGATTTCACGTCACATGTTCAGAAAACATGTGACGTGGAATGTGGCGTGGAGAAACCACGTCACTTATTAGCCAAATAAGTGACGTGGTTTCTCATAAACCACGTCACATTTTTAGTTATATGTGACGTGGTTTTGGAGAAACCACGTCACTTATTTGGCTAATAAGTGACGTGGTTTTTTGCCAGAACATTTCACGTCACATGTTTATAAACATGTGACGTGGATTATTATTTTTTTTAAATTAAATTTTAATATTTTCATGTGATCCCATTTTCTTTTTTTTGTTTTTGCTGTCTCAGAAAACAGATTCACCACATTAGCAATCAACCAAGCTAACATAAGTAATCAATCATACTAACCATATATAACTTGTGTTTACTACTACTTCACAAATTAACCATTAGTGTTACACAATTTAGTATTTTATACAATGATCAATCATCTCTACTAACCAAGACTAACCAATTCCGAAAGCAAAAATTCAGCAACATTCTCACGAATTGAATCAAGATCTTCATCTGTAAATGCGTTGATATCATAAAACTGCAACAATAAAGATGTGATTATCAATGCAAAGAAATTATATAAAACATTATATATTTATGTATTAACTGTATCAATCATACAAGAATTTAACTTGTACCTGTGAGAATGATCCGGTTCGTTCACTAATAATAATGTCAAAAATATATTTCATGACGTAATATCCGCACTCCTTATTAGTCGGTTGCCTAGGGCACTTCAATCACAAGAAACGGTATAAATTAATAGCAATCAATTTAATAAATCTCAATTGACTAACATTGAAAGAATTTAAATCAAAAGTACTTACTCTAGGTCTTTGTAGCACGACATCTTGATGTTCTTGACCAGTTTTTCCATTGAATGCCACTGAGAAATACCCCTAAAATGGAACCAAAATGAGTACATATATATATGTGACTAATTTATTTGGGACACTAGTATATAATAAAGATATTAACACTACTCACATCGATAGGAGAGTTCTATGATAGGGGGTTATATTGCGCCTCAACGAGTCAAACCAAACCAGACAATGATCCCTAGGGCAAACGACAGCTAGTGCCCAATGCTTACTGAAAGACATTAAAAATAATCATAACATTTACAAATGTGTATAATGATGAAAAGTTGGCAAAAGGAAACAATCAAACTTACTCTTCAAGAATAGGTGCAAAATAGATAGTTCCCCGGTTCACTGACATTTGATGGTTGACGTATGCCTGCATGTTGTCATCATAATTCCTCTGCTCCGCCGGGGTATTGAAATTATCCCTCATCACCAATGCCATTGGACTGAAGAATCTGTATTGTCCCCTGCCTAATCTGTTACACAAGCTGTGGAAGTACCTATATATCATAGACAAGTTGAAATCAAAAAGGGATTTAATAAGAAATACAACTGAGACATAAAAAGTAACGGTCATTTATTACATAGTCGCTAACTCAAGCCACCAAGGTCAATTTCCTGCAGCAGCAAAAACTCCCTGATATCTTGGGAACCTTGAAGCAAAAATTGGTATGTACGGTCAGGACTGACTACTCCTGGAGGCATCGTAAAGGGCATAGACTCCAAATTTGGCTGCATCTCCCGTAGGAGCTGGAGAGAAGGATATTCGTCTGAAAAGGTCTGCAGGGAGATGGAAAAAATCATTGTTATGTTATGCCTAAACCAGAAAAATATCAAACAAGCAGTCTCAAGACTTAAGTGTACATACCACATCAACCGGCAGGTCTGACCCCTTTTGTGGGCTCTTGTGTACAAGATATCTAGGCCACAAGATGAATGCCCCGACCGCCTCGCCTAATTTGGTGACTTCATGATCGGGAAAAGGTACATCTACCCCCGCCTCATTGCTCAGGACAGCTCTAACGGACACCTTCACTTGGTCCTCATCAATAGGAAAATTATGTATGAGGGAGGCGTTCGGGAACTGGAGAGCTTTGGCTACCACGCGCAGGCGAGGGAAATCAAGATGGAGATAACACTCCTCTCCATAGTCAGGGTTGTTTTCTGGTGTGGGATCTGAGTCGTCCTCATGAATTGATCCTAACTGTCCAGGCTGATTGCAGCTGTCTTTGCCGCTTGGACCGGCTGTACCGAGAGACTCCTGCAAGGGATGAAAATATACAGAGTAAGGCTATAATTGATGAACCCGGAATATGGAAATCAACATATTTAGTAGATGATCAAACCTGATTATTTTGTCCAGAAGAATTCGTCGTGAGTCCGAGCTGTACGGTAGATGCTCGGACTTGTGCCTCAACCTGTATCCGGATCTGCTCATTAAGCTGCTGGATATGTGCATCCAACTGTTCCTGGAACTCGGCCTTCATCTCCGCCCGAGCCCTGGCCATAATCTCCTTAGTGGATTCTCTACGGGCGTGAGATCGGGGTTTGCGACCGAAATACTTGGTCAGTCCGACATTCCTCGGCTCCCCGATAACTCGACCGTGGTGGTCGAGCTTCCCAATTGCCGTGGCAAGGATGTCCATCCTCCCAGAAGGTGTGAAGGACCCTTGGGTGGCTTGCTCCTCAAGTTCTTCCTGTAATGACCCAACAAAATCATAATTTGCAATGTGCTACAAAACCACAAGTTAAATGCATAAACACCAAATAAAATACTTACAATCCTCTGTGCAACTTTCTCAACCTCCGGAGTCACAAATTTTCCTTCTTTATTCTTCCTTCCCTCAGCCCATTTCGTATGACGTGGGAAGGGCGGCAGAGGCTCTACAACAAAGGTAGGATCGGACCGTGCAGCTTCCTCCATTTCTGCAATTTGTTTCTGGGTCAACTTTTTCTCTAGCCACTTGTAACCACCCCGAGACATTGTGTGCTTATAGATATTCTTCGCTTGTCGATTCTTTTGTTTTTCGCTCTCCTCCTGTGAAACTAAGACTAAGTTAGTTAACTAATATAATGTGTTAACAGTACAATTTTTAACCAAAGTTAAAAAGCTATTTATGAAATATACAGACCTTGAACTTTTCGTCTAGCCGTGATGCAACAAACTGCTTCCAAGTGTCTGGGTCAATATTGGGATAGCTCTGACCCGGATCTTGACCCTGCTTGTCTCCAAAGACGTATTCTCTGGTCAGGAGATTCTTGAAATTCTTTCACATCTTGCGCCCTTCTCCCAACCAAAAATCCTTGAAAAATTGTGTGTTTGGGACATCAAAATTTTGCTGAAAATAATGACGAACACATTAGTTGAATTAAGTGGAAATAAGAATACATACATATTAGGAACAAACAGAAGTATAATGATAAAACATACCAAAATATCTGACCAACATTGATCCTTAACGTCTTTGTTGACTCTCCGCCAATCGTTAACCAAGATGCTTATCCGGTTCCTCACCACAAAACCTATGTAGCTGATGAAATTCGCACCAACTTCCCCGATAGGATTCATGTCATCGTCAAAATCCACACGGATAGGCTGCACATTTGTCCCCTGACGGACAACAACTTCATTGAGCTTCGTCGGACCTCTTCCCTTTCTCCGAGGGGGATCGTTCCGTTGCTGATTGTTATCACCGTCCGCCATGTACCTGTTAACATATCAAAGATGTGATGAGTCACAATTCCACAACCTTCACAAAACCAAAACAAAAACATTAACAAGAATTAATACATGATAATTCAAAAAGGTTCTCACTTTATATGTTATCCCATATCCCCTCACAATGATCATTTCTAGAGGCAAATTGGTCATCATCATCTACCAATTCAAATTCACTTGGTTCAGGTGGTCCTGCGCCTAAAGGTTGTATCTCATCTAGATCTAAATTGGGAGCACGGTCCTTTTGCTTTTTACCTTGCAAGACTATGGACAATTGCTTATTTGCGGGATCTGTTACATAGAACACCTGTTTTGCGTGACTTGCTAAAATAAAAGGCTCATCTCTGTACCCAGCCTTCTGAAGATCAATTGAGATCATACCAGTATGGGGATCAATCACAACTGCGCTATTGTTAACCCACTTGCATTTGAAGATTGGAATTTTGAACTTTGTGTAACTAACTTCCCAAATTTCTTCAATTACGCCATAATATGCCATGGAAGCCAATCTTGGGTTTTTATCTTTCGAACTGGAGAAGTGCATCGCTTCGGCTACCACCATCACGCCACTGTTTTGCATGGTGCTATTATTGTCCTGGGCCTTAGTGTAGAAGGAATAACCATTTATGTCAAAAGAGGACCAAGTGACAACCTCAAAACGAGGCCCTCCGGCTAACCATCTTATTGTATCCGGCGCACCAGTCTCCTTTTCAACATACTCCTTGAACCACCCAATAAATGTCCTATTATGCTCGTTAGAAATCTGCATGTCACTCTTTTTCGGATTCTTTTCTTTCAGGATCCTCTTATGCTCGTCCAAATAAGGCTGCACTTCTTCCATATTATTCAATATGTACAGGTGTGCTTGTAACACCTCTTCACGGCACATAGTCTTCACTTTAACGCCTCGTACCCCCTTACCAATCCCATCTTCATGTCGGGGGATTTCCTCAACCCCTTTTAGATACGATTTGCAAAAATCCATTGCCTCCTCAACTAAGTATCTTTCAACAATTGATGCCTCAGGTCGATGTGGGTTCTTGGAATACCCTTTCAAAACTTTCATGAATTGCTCGAAAGGGTACATCCACCTCAGATAAACAGGGCCACATAGCCTTATCTCCCTTACCAAATGAACAATCAAGTGCATCATAATATCGAAAAAGGCTGGAGCAAAGTACATCTCTAATTGGCACAATATAATGTAACCCTCATTTTCCAACTCGTCGAGCTTTTCAGTGTCGATGACCTTGCTGCATATCGCATTGAAAAACATACACAGTCTTGTTATAGTCATCCTCACATCATCTTGCATAATGCCTCTTATAGCAATTGGTAAGAATTGTTGCATCAATACATGGTAATCATGCGACTTCATTCCAACCAACTTCAACTCGTTCATAGACACAAGTCTACTAACATTAGAAGAATAACCCTGCGGCACCTTGATCCCACTTAAACACTCACAAAGACTTTTTTTCTCCTGTTTAGAGAGTGTATGAGCAGCAGGTTCCATATAAGCCCTCTTTCCATTTTCACTGACTATAGGATGCAACCGTTGTCTTATACCCATTTCAACCAAGTCTAACCGTGCATTGAGTCCGTCCTTAGTCTTCCCTTGTATATGCAACAACGTTCCAACAAGACTATCACCGACGTTTTTCTCCACATGCATCACGTCTATACTGTGCCTCACATCCAGAAATTGCCAATAAGGTAGATCAAAGAAGATTGACCTCTTCTTCCAAATGATCTTCTCAGAACTGGTCTTCTTCTTCTTCTGTTTCTTACCGAATACCACATTAACATTCTTAACACGGCTGAAAACTTCCTCCCCGGTTAAGGGGGTCGGAGCAAATCTATATTCAGATGAGCCATTAAAACACTTCTTTAGTCTACGATAAGGATGAAACCGATCAAGAAACCTCCTGTGACCGAGGTAAACGGTCTTTCTTCCATGTTTAAGCTGGTGGCAGTTTGTGTCCAACTCACATATAGGACATGCCATATAACCCTTCACACTGTAACCAGAAAGATTGCCATATGCAGGGAAGTCATTTATTGTGGTAAACAGCATAGCTCGCAACTTGAATGTCTCCTTCCTGTACGCATCAAACACATCGACGCCTTCCTCCCACAACATCTTCAAGTCCTCAATCAAAGGTGTAAGATAGACATCGATATCGTTCCCAGGCTGTTTCGGCCCAGAAATCATCATAGACATCATCACATATTTGCGTTTCGTGCACAACCAAGGAGGCAGGTTGTAAATGACCAGCAAAACTGGCCAAGCACTATGTGTGCTACTGAGACTCCCGAAAGGATTGAATCCATCTGTACACAGTCCAAGACGAAGATTCCTCGGCTCACCACCAAATTCAGGAAACATTGAATCAATTTTCTTCCATTGAGGAGAGTCAGCAGGGTGCCGGAGATATCTTCCATCAGAGATTCTCTCATCACAATGCCATCTCAGTTTCTTTGCTTCTGCCTCATTTGCAAACAAGCGTTTAAACCGTGGTACAATTGGAAGGTACCACATTACCTTCAAAGGTACCCCTTTCTTTGATACATCATAATCACCAACGGCATCCTTTCTCGGCTTGTACCTCGGAGTATCACATTTAGGACACTCTTTCAGGCCGGCATACTCATTCCTGTACAACACGCAATCATTAGGACAAGCGTGTATCTTCTTATACTCCACCGCCATCTTGCTTAAAACTTTTTTAGCCTCATACATACGCTTCGGAAGCACATTGCCGGCAGGGAACATATTACTCAATGCTTCAAGCAACTGCGAGAAACCCGTGTCCGCCCACCCATTTTCTGTCTTTATTTTCAACAATTTCAGGACGCCGGTCAACCGAGTATACTTAGTACACCCCGGGAACAACGGTGTCTCTGCATCACTCCGCAACTTCTCAAACTCATCTACCACAGAAAATGACTCAGCCCTAATGTCATTGATCATCTAGTCCATTCCATCATCACAAACATCATCCATCACTGCTTCTACATTTTGTGACGGGCATGCATGTACGGTACTTCCCAATTCTCCATGCCAAAGCCACTTTTTATAACGGAGATTAATCCCATCACAAAGAAGGTGATCCCTTATATTATCAACGCTCTTACAATAAGCATTTGCACACTTCACACAAGGGCAACGATACATGCCATTCTTACTAGCCACGTTTCTTTTGGCAAATTTAATAAATTCTTCCACCCCCATTTGATACTCTTTAGTGGTTCTCAATGCATGCATCCAACTACGATCCATTCTATTAAACATATGCCATATGTCCAACAAATTAGTCAATTTTAGCTCACTACCTTGTGAAGAAATGGGCATGCCATACACTTAACTTAACTTCATGCAAATTTTTTAAAAAATTTCGCAGAGTTTTCCCTAGTAAATGTGATATCCAAAAATTACATTTACAATCTAAGATAATCCAAAATGAAACTAGAAATCCCAATGAAATCACATATTAATTCAGGGGAATAGAGCAAACCAACAATCAGATCAATGACTTACACAAAGCACAAACAAGCCAAGTAAAATTAGAGAAACACAAGTTGTCAACGGAAATTATCATAGTAGTCACAAGAATATAAGAGCATAGTCATATTCCTTATTGTTCAATGGAGGAGATAAAATCAATAACATACCTCTAGGTGGCTTAGCAAGACAAAGATTACCCTTATGGTGATATGGGTTAGAAGAATCGATTTCTGATTTGGACCAGTTACCTGTATATATTGGAAAAGGTTAAAAATAAAATCTCCAACAAGATTCAACAGAAGAGCTAAATGGTTTTGATACTCCTCTCTACATACACTTCACTTGACACAACCAATAATCAACAAACCAAAGAATTAGATTTCAAAATAATACATTTAAAACCATACATGCAAAACCACGGAATCAATGTTTAAGAAGAATAAGGTAGTGAACACTTAGAGATATTAAATCAATTACTTCCATATTTCAGACAACTAATTAATAGTTAGAAACACAACCTCCTTTCTTTACAAAACCATTGATCAAGACTAAATTTCCAAGCATAATTCACAAAACACAAATCAAATAAACACTAACCTCTTAGCACATTAACCTCCATATTTGTTTTAGCTCAATAAAACCTTGATCACCCAAAGTTCTAGATAAAATCAAATTAGCCATTCTTTTAATTCCCTTTTCAGCCTAATTAAGAACATAAGCCATACCATTCTCTTACTAGTCCTTAATTATTTAATCAATGATTTACACTTCACTAATTAACATTTAAACATCATCACCTCTTATCAATATATTGCAGCATAATCACCCAAATAATGTATATAGAAACATATCAATCAAAAAGCATTTCTAAACACCATTATACACTTGTACTATTTGTTTTCCCCCTTATTAGATTAAACCCAGAAAATCACAACTAGCAATTCAAAGAATTGCAAGAAAATCAACAAGAAATGAAAACTAAACAAATTAGAGACGAACTGGGCACTAATGAAAACAAATTAAACAAATTAACAAATTAATTAGACGAACTGGGCAGCATTCCAAAATCAACAAGAAATCAGAGACAACTGGGCACTAATCAACTAAACAAATTAATCAAAACAGAGCAATCAAACTTAGAAATAAACACAACAAAATGAAAACGAAAATGCAGGGGAAAATGAGTTCACAGAAATTTCAACATAATGCAAGGAAACCAACACCCACCAGAACCCAGAAAACGAAAATGCAAGGGAAAAGAAAACCAAGAACACAGAAACGAAAATGCAAGGGAAAAGAAACCAAGAACACAGGATTTGGACGAAAATGGGGAAGATTTTGCACCTGATTGCAGAGAGCTGAGGGAGAGAGCTGAGACCTTCTTCTTCAATCGAAGCTGAGGGAGAGAGCTGAGGGGTGAGGGGTGAGGGAGAGAGGAGAGAGCTTAGGGATTTGGAGGGAGCTTAAGGTTTCTGGCGCGAGCGAAATTTGGGCGATGAAGACGATGAGGCTTAGCTTAAATCAGGTTTTGTATTTTTTTTTAATTTTAAAGAAACCACGTCACATATAGAAAATATGTGACGTGGTTTCTCCAAAACGACGTCACATATATATGTGACGTCGTTTTGGAGAAACCACGTCACATATTTTCTATATGTGACGTGGTTTCTTAAAAATTAAAAAAAAATTCCCTGATTATCTATGAAACCACGTCACATATTTTATATATATGACGTGGTTTATTAAAAATTAAAAAAAATTCGAAAACCTGATTATTTACTACAAACCACGTAACATATTTTCTATGTGACGTGGTTTATTTTAAAAAAAATTAAAAACTTGAGGAAAACCACGTCACATAATTATAATATGTGACGTGGTTACTCATACCCATAATCCACGTCACATTTCTGCCATTATTGTGACGTGATTTCTTCTTCAGCATGATATTTAATTATAAAAATGCCACCAAGCTCTTTTCAATGTCCGTTTTATAATTAAGTGACGTGAATTAGGGACAAGAAATGGGCTTTTTGTAGTATTTGGTTTTCGTGTTCCGCTTTGGATTTAACTTTTAATGCATGATAAGCTCTATGTTCAGAATGAGTGTTATTATTAATGTGATGACCTAATACTCAACAAGTCTCTTCATTCTTTCACGATTTTCTACTCAAAATGGATAAAATTTTGCTCTACTTTCGTGAATAGTGTATGCCTTGAAAAAATATAAAGAATATTAAAAAATCTTTTTTTTTTTAAGTTTTTTGGGTATGTCCATCTGTAAGTTAAAAAAAATAAAGAGCATGTAAAATAAATCGTACTACGGTATTCATGAATGTTATGACACACTAATTTTTATATTTTATTCTAGATCCCTTTGGTTCAAATAAGTCTAAACATCTTTTTTAGTCTTTGTTTAAGTAAGAAGTTTTAAATTAGCGGATTTGTGAGTATGATGGGCTTATAAGTTGTTTTTGACTAAGCAGATGACAGATGTAAAAAGATCACAAGATGCATAATTAAATATGCATAACAACGAGTGTTCATACACCAAATAATGTTTATTTATCAAATTTTTGTTATAATTAATGTTTAAATATGGTTTCTTGTACTTCCCTGTAATTAATTACTAACTCCGATCTTAAATATAAGAATCCGTTAGGGCTGTGGTCTTTAATATATGACCTTTTTTATATTGTCTCTTCTATTTCCCATTTTCGCCTAATTAATTTGTCTAGCTTAAATTGCTATAATATAATGATACACATTAGTTTTTAAAAAATATTATGTAACATATAATATAATTAAATAGTTTATTTAACTTCATTAATCTTCTCAATTGAGTTAATTAATTGAGCCTTGTATTAAATATATGAGATACTAGCTACTCTATTCATGTAATTATTTTGAGGCGTGTGTACATATTTGGATGCCTACAACGCTTGACGCATTGTCAGGGAAAAACAATAGTTTCCACATATTTAATATGGTTTTATGATAGATTATGATTTTATTTTAAAATCAATATAAAGAAAAGAGATGTGCTTATGATTTCAATTAATTTTTTTTAAATACAACGATTAACGGGTCAAAATTAAAGGAGATCCATATAAAAGATGATTTAATTAAAACTACATGTTGATTCTTGTTTTAATCTGGAATAGGAAAGAAAGAGGATGAATTCACAATAAATCGAATGTTGTCACCTTCAAGTTTCTACATAACTTAGTAGCCAAATAAGTTCATCAACTCATTACCTTAATCGTTTCTTCCCATTTTAATTAATTGGATTTCGTGTTCCAATTAATTGAATGTTGTCCCCTTTAACTTTCTGTTATTTGTTCAAATTATAACAAGTTATATGGCATTGTTCAAAAGAATTCACAAAGTGATAATCTACGTAACTTTTAAGATATTCATTAGTGACAACACTATTAACAAACATACAAGGCAATAACTCAAAAGAAAAACATAAAAGATCCACACACCAAATAACATTCATATATATATATATATATATATATATATATAATATATAGATAGATAAACGACCATGCATAAAAACTTTAGCCAACTTTCGCTGCTTTGTCGATTTGTTGCTTCAATTTTTCACCAGCTTCCACGACTGCCACCACGGCTCCCACCACCGCCGCCACAGCTGCCAGTGCCGCGGCCACATTCATTAAAAAAGGCAACATTTTGAGTGTTTGTAATGACAAGAAAACTTAAGGCCTCAAAATATGGGATATAACAATATTTGAAATGAGATGCCTAAGGAGACATCTGATATTTATAACGTATTAGAGGCTGTTCTCATCCACTTTCTTATGAAAAACTTTTGGTATTCCATAGTAATTAGTCAATAAATTAATTCTTCAGTGCAACTCCATTGGATTTCGTGTTCCTCTTTGATCTTATCCCTGAATGTGTTGATAGTATAGTTCTAAGTTCAGAGTATGATTTGTATTTGATGAATATCTACGGAGTTATTGATCACTCCATTAATTCACAGTCACATCATATATTTGTTTCCCGTGCCTCTTGATATTCATGACACAGTGACGCTCAAGTTATTTTAATATATTCATGCACTTCGTTATTTTAAAAGGTAACTGGGGAGTTGTCCAAAATTATTGACTCAAGGAGGCTTCTTTTTATTGGTCACATGTATCAAATTGAAAGGATTCATGTTTGCATGGTCTGAGAACTAAACATGGACAATTCTCACACCAAAAATTTATATATTAGCTCGTCACGTTGTGAAAGAATAACATTTCATCCTAGACATAACTCCCGTTAGTTTAAGGAAGCTTTTTTCCTTGTTTTTGGGAGGGGGTTTTAACTTAGCAAATGAAACTTTACATGATTTGCCCCCGAACACATAAGCAAGTGAGGGTTCGATAGCTGAAAATACTGTCTCTAGCTAGGGAGAAGCCTTTCATGCAGATTTTAGGGTACACATTCAGAGATTCGACATTGAAAAATAGGATTGCTGCGTAATATTAAATACTCATCGGGTCATATTTATAAGTAACTTCCAGCATATTTCACACAAACCAAGGAAAGCCTTAAAACTCATTAACTTTCCACTAAAATCCAACAAATTTACAACTTTACCCATATTAAATATCCACTATACCACATAAAAATAAAGTCAACACATAATAAATGAAGGGTAAACTTGTACATTCACACTAAATATTTAATGAGGTGATTTATATATAGGACCAAATAAAACATTCTCTCTCTGCCCTATAAATAGGACCAGAGGAGTAGTATAGTGCATGTCTCCTTCTATTATGGCATAGTTTGAAGCGCAAGATTCAATAACAATAACATGGATTGCATAAATTATGTGGATCCTTACAATCAATTTTCGAGTTAATCGTGCACAAAATAACATGGCAATATATGTCTTTATAAGTTGGCAAAAAAAAAAAGATATGTTTTTATAAATAAAAAAATACCATTCATGTTTTTAAATAAAGAAGTTAATTATCAATAACAAAAAATATAAATTGTATTTCTCATTTAATGTGGAGTGGAAAAAAAATCCCTCGAATGGACATGAAATGATTAATGATCTATTAAGGTAGAAATTGGCTTAAGATGAAACTTAAGGGAAATGTGAACAGTTATGGAGAGAGCTGCTTCTTAAGCAAGGTTAGTTAGATGTTTGAGTCTTGTTGATTTTTTTTTTTTCTTTTGGCCTGTCCTATATGTAAAATCCAGTTAATTTGATTAAATTAAGGATGATAATTAAATTAGTTCAATGCCATGTTTTTTTCTTAAAATCAATAATCATCTTCTTTAATCCTCAAAAAAAATTCTAATTTGACTATTGTTGAGGAAACAACATTAGAAATAATTTGGGGAAAAAAAAGACAAAAATTAGAAATGTATCACTCCTATCCTATATGTAATGTAAGGTCCATTTAGCTAATTTGATTAAATTAAGGATGATAATTAAATTAATTCAATGTCATGTTTTTTCTTAAAATCAATAATCATCTTCTTTAATCCCCAAAAAAAAAAAACTTTCTAATTTGACTATTGTTGAGGGAACAACATTAGAAATAATTTGAAGAAGAAAAAAGACAAATTAGAAATATATCTTATATATGTATGACTAAAATCAACTCCACAAATTAGTCATATATTAAGGACGGAAGGTGGTATCAAAAGAGTTATCCCTATTTTAGATCTCACAATATTTGAATTTCCATTACTTGATAGATGAATGCATATAATGTTTGCAATCAAAAAGAAAGAAGGAATATGAACAATATCAATTACAACAGGGCTGATGCTCATTCATTCAAGTTTTTGGGTATAAGATGATGAATCATCAACAATGTGCTATCTTGCTCTGAACTTAAGCAAGTTTCCTTTTTTTTTTTTTTTTGTGTATGCATAACTTACACAAGTTGCTTTTGCACATAAAAATGAAATCAGAACTAATCTCAACAAAAATTTCACAACTTGATACTCATATCATCCCAATTTTTTCTAAGCTGTACTTGATGTGACCATTGCCTAAAGGTAAGTTAGTGAATATAAGATCCAAGATCAATAATAATCTAGTCCAAATGTGTAAGCAGCTAAGAATCAGATCCTGTATATCTCAAAAATGGACCTTCACTATTCTCTCTGAAGCAAGCGACCATCATTTGGATTTTATCAAAGCCAATATTCACCTTCCCTGTATTTCTCTGTATTCTTCTCAGCTAATTCTACATCCAATTCTCCTTGGCCTGAAACATGAAAGCATTAATGAGAAACTCAACTCATCTCTTCAATTATCGCTAACATGGTTCTAGAACATGTATGATTTAAGTAGTTTAATATAATGTAGAATAAATTCATGACTTAATTAGTCATGAATTCGATCCCCAGAAGCCTACCCTCAACAAAGATTGTGAAGATATATTTACCCCAATGACTTTAATACATCATATGTTCTTTAAAGCACTGTGGCTTGACAAGTTTTAGAGGAATTTCTTACCCTCCTAATCATATGTTCTTTAAAGAGTGTAGTTGGTGAAAATATTTCCGACTCTTTTGCTGAGAACGCCAGTAGCAGGCAAGTGCTCCAAAAGCACAGCTAGCAATAGCAATTGCCAACGCAGCTCCCACAGGCACCACAATTGCATTACTTGACGCTGTTAGATCTTCAACAGCTCCTTCGGTTCCATCATTTCCAGCTATGCTTCTGTTCTTATATAGAGATATGAGCTTTTCACCATAGTATCGGGTCAAAAACTTGTAAACCTCATCCTTGTTCCATTCGATTCTGCTCGTCATCAGGCCAAGATCTTGGTAACAAGTAGGACAAAGCTTCTTTGGAGGCCATACCATCTTTGGAAATTTGGGATCACCTGTTCCCAGAGATGCTTCTTCTTTCATCAACCTTTCATTAACCATATTATGGGCACTCCACAACCAAAGAGCAAAGTCACGAGCTTTGCTGATTGGACTAGATACACTGAAAATAAACAATATTCAAGATAAAGGAAATTCATGAGTTTAAATGATGACAGTGTTTGTAGCTTGATTCAACTTACCTTAAACACATCTTGTAAAAATGCTGTCGACATTCCTCGCAGACGAAGAAGTTGTGAACAAAATCGCATGTAGCATTAAATGAAAACTGACTTTCTCCATCCTCGATTCTCACTGAAAGCGAATGCAGCAGAACCCATAAACCGCAGCTGAGAAAGAGGATACAAGAATGATAAGACAAGGCATCCTGTTCAAAGATGCTTTGGTATACTCTGTCATGCTATGCAGAGTTCAAGACTGAAGAGAGAGGTGAACCCACTCAATAATATTATTTTGAAACACACAAATTACAATCATAAGCACAACTACTGTATGAATGTGAAAACGTAAATATGAATAATGAAGGCAAAGCAGTACCTAAAGCCCCTGGTATCATTCTGGCTGCCACGACAGAACATCTACAGAAGAACAACAGAAGTAAACCAAAGCAATCAGGAATGTTCTCAGTCTAAAAATAAAAATCAAAGCTCAATTTACAAGCAAAAAATTGGTAAAAAATAAAAATAAAAAATGACTGATAGGGGGAAGCCAAAGCAAAAATAAAATTGACTAAATAACATAAGATCCAAAGTTCTCCAGTGCTCCATAATCAAGATGGTAATTTGGTAAGTCTGGCAATTTTAACAAAAACAAGAGCAGCCATTTCACATATCAGACAGCATAAGATTAAAGAATACGATAATTCTGGTTAAGCATACGACAAGGGTAGATATTTTCAAGAATTGCAATACTACTCTAAGAGCAACTTTGTAATACTTTGTAGAGAGCACTTACTAAAAATGAAAGTCTACCGGATTATCTAAGGCAAGTAAAACTTCACCATATGTTGGAAAAATATCAGTAGGTGGGCAAAAACCATTATCACTGGAAATACATAAACATGGCCAAATAAATCCCACTTGTTATTAAAGCAAACCAATGTGAGTTCCATGAATTGGAGCATAAATAGCTCATGAATAGTGGGACTTGAAGTTTTTATACTATACATAGATACTTCAACACAGGTAAATAGATCCCACTGAGTATCAATAACCAATAGCATTCTACCCATAGGCATATATTTCAACCCGGAAAATAGTGTGTCAGTGGACGCAGAATTTGAACCTAAAATAAGCAAAACAATAACTCATCTCAAATAATTTAACTATTAATCAAGGGTAGTCTCTTAAGAAGAAATGCAAATATCAAAGGAATCTCAAGCGCAAAATCTCAATAATATGGTAACATCAGATAACACACAAATTCAAACACCTTTACTGATAATAATACTCCTGAATAGTATCATAATTATTCTCAATTATCCAATTACAAACCCTAGATTTGATTGTTGATATAGCACAATGCCGCCGTGCAATTTATATAGCCAACCCATCTAATAGGATAAAATTCTTGTTGCATACAATTACATGATTCATTAAGATTATAAATAATTTTCTCTTCTCATTCAGCCCTAGCAAATGAGTTATACTTCTAATGAATTAAATTTAAAAGAATGAATATGACAACAGTAGGCCAAACAAAATTTTCCGTAAATAAGACGCACAAGTTTACTTCACCCAAAAACAAAAACTACACCATCACAGCGCCACATAATTAACAAAACACCAATACTTCACCAATGAACAAAACAGGAGAAATTATTGACCCTACCCAGTATCCACGAGGTACATCTTTTCCACAAATCTGAAGGTTCCTTGCCAAAACAGTTCCACCGTCATCTCCATGACTATTAGCTAACTGCAAATCTGCTGGGTACAAGTCGTCAAAGCTCACAAGTGCTTCAGCAGCACCCTTCCGACATCTGAAAAAAATGATTCAGAATAGAAGAAAAATTTTATACTAAAACTGGGACGCAGATATGATAAAAAGGTGGTTTGTCATACCTCCTAGAAGGATGATGAGCGACCAAAAGCTGAAGAAATTTTATGAACGAAGCACGGGTTTCGGGCTTTATCATCTGCATATCAGAGAGTATTTTCTATATCATCCATGTAAAAAAAAAAAAAAAAACAAAACAAATAATCAATTAAGGAGAAAATCATGAGGAAAACATTACCTTGTGCTCTGAGATGATGTCAAAAGCTATGGCAGTTGCCTCTTCAACATCATAGACAGCTCTTGCAATCTTTCATCATATATAAGATACATGTAAATGTATATATTTTTTTTTTCAAAAAAAAGAAAAGAAATAAAAATTAAACTAAATCCAGTCAAATTTATGTCTGAATTGTCAAAGGACCTGTTCAGTGTCTGACACATTGGATGAAAGATTCTCATTTTCAAATTTCTGATCATCCAAGCCAAATGAACTGCAACATTAAGAAGAACATTAAAACTTATAGACAAGAAAATTAGTATAAATCAATTTCACATCAGTTTTTGGAAAATATATTACACTAAATGTATGTCCCATCAGATGTGGTGAGAAATGTTCCCACAAACTTCAAGACTCTTGAAGACTTGAACTAATTTAGTTTAATTTCATACTCCTTAGTTCACAGGCCTTGGATTCTTTAAGACCAACTTTTATCTTACTCCCTATGTCATTGCATAACATAATTTAAAAAAAAAAATTAAAAAAATTGAAGCCTCTCTGGTGCGTTCTTATATTTAATGGCTTAAGAGGCCCTAAATCTTGGTAATAGCTACATTTTGCTAAAAATATACTAGTAAACAGCAGTCAATTGACCCCACCTATATGGCTTTCCCAATATGTAGAGATGCACAGCCAACGCTTGATTCTTATGTGGTTATTCTTTAAAGACAAATAGTCTTGTCGCCACACTTAAGAGATTAATAGGAAATGAGGAAATTTCAGAGTATGTTTAAGTATTATCCTCTGCTAGGCATGGTAACAGATTTACATCAGCAAAAATGCATGTATACCTCATACCTGCCCATTTGCTTGTTGATCCAATTAAGCAGCCTATCAGCTGTGCGCCCATCATCAATCCTCCATATGTCAGCTTTGTCTAGTTTAGGTTCCCAACTACCAGCAGCAAATTTAGAAGGAGGACCCCAAAGAAGCATAGGATAGTGACCAACAGAAAACTTATCACAGAGTTTAGTATTTATCTGTGCTGCCAAAGAAGTGAAAAGAAGGACAAATCACCAAGGCATATTTCGCTACTATATAACATTAAGTTTCAGGTGTTTAGAGAAGTGATAATTTACTTTAAAAATAAAAAAAGAACAGTAAGTTGATCGATCAAAAAGTATTCACAATATATGTATGATTGAATGATATATTACACATAAATATAAACAGCAGCTAGTGGGATGAGACTGGAATTAACATAAATTTAAACCACACCTGGAGAATAAAGAAATAGGTGATGCACATACCTTCAATGCACAGTCTACCCTTGCCATCAATACAATTCCTGGATGCACTGCCTCAGGTCCGTTGAAGAGCCTTGCAACCTTTTCATAGTGCGGCTGCAATATATATTATGAGAGTGTGTCGTGATGAGTTGAAATGAAGGATAGCAACTTCATAAAAAATAACTATATCTTTAAGCTATGTTTACCTTATAATTTCTGCAAGCAGGGCACCTACCACACAAGTAAAGGACATAAATAAATCCACTTATGCCAGCAGAAAAGAAGTTGAAAAGTTAAAAAAAAAAAACAGAGAGAGAGAGAGAGAGAGAGAGAGAGAGAAGCTTCAATTGGATTGCAGAATGAAATGTTTTCTTATTGAGCTCAATATTTGCTCGCTTTATTTGGACAATATAGAACTGGCTCTCGTAGAAAAGACAAAACGGAAGACAGCAACTAGGAGCTAAACAAAGCGGAAAAAATGGATTAAACCAAAAACAAAAAGATTATAAAAGTAGGTCCTTGTAGGAAAAAGATAGAGAGAAGCATGAAAAGGGAAGTTTAAAACCGTAGTTAAAACCCTGTTACAAAGAAATTCACCTATAAGCATATCTAATAGATGTATGATTGTATTCCAACAGCATCTCAGAAGCATGTTGAAAGTACACAAAGTAGTTTAGCATTGAAATCCAATATCGGCATAAAAATCTGAAAGGTTACATGCTTCATGATGTGTTAAACTTGATGGTAACAATTGCATCTTATTACTCAACAGTTAAAAAAACTACAAAATCAGTCATTGCCCACACGCAAAGAGTAGAGTCAGATAACATGAAGTGAATGGTTTAAAGATGGCAGTTTTACCAGAGACACATTTTTCCTCTTATCTTTCACCTTAGTGTTAATAACCTCAGTGATAGAAAGCCAGAATCTCTTAGCCCTTCTTAATATTTTGCCTATGTCCAATGACTTTTACATCAAACTATAACCTATGCTAGCTAAAGGACAACAAAAAATGCATGATAATAATCCATCTTATTCTCATTGCAGCTTCAAAAACACAAACATTTGTCACATGAGTTAGTATCTCATCATTTTACTTGCAGATCAAATGTCCTATCACCTTTCTCCAATTCACCCAATGATCAATAAAGAAACATAAGATAACATTTACAAAATCCAACACCCAACAATCCCAAGTATAAAAAGGCATGGAATTCAAACTTTGTTCCGCAAATAATCACTGACCAATGGGCAAAAAATTCAACAATGGCAAAAGCAGCAGGAGTATCCTTCAGAACAGAACTGAAACTCGTTGCATTCAAATCAACGGCATAATCTCGAGGATCATCATTCTTAGTATTATCGTTCACGTCTCGAAGGATCGAACGAGCTGATCCCAACGAGGAAGATGTCGAAGTCACAATCCCAGAAAGCAGGCTCAGAATCAGAACGAAACATACATACATCCGAGACATGGGAATGATTATCTACGAACCCAGAACACGGGATTAATAAATTATAAATCTAGCGGAAAACGATCTCCAAGCAATAGGGTTTAGTTGGTTGTCAACTTCTCAAAATTCGAAAAAGGTGAAATTTTCAAAATTCTTAAGAGAGAGAAATGGATCTATTTTCTGTGAGTATATGTAAAGTGATAAACTTTTCTTGTAGCTTTTGAAGCTTTTTGTCATGGGAAGGGAACGATGAACCAGAAAAAGGTGAAATTTTCAAAGTTGTTGAAGATGGAAGAAGCAGAGGGTCCCGTTTGCACTGGTATACCATCAAACCAAACACCGTTGAACATCGAAATTTCTGCGATGTTTCTTTCCTTTTCTCTGTTTTCTTTTCCTTCCTCTTTTGGACCATCTTTAATTAACGTGCTTTTTTCTCGGGTAGTATTTAGGAACAAAGATCACTTGACTTTTTGTTATGAAAATTAATTAATGAAATAAATTATACCAATAAATTATATCAAATGTGACAATAATTAGATTATAGGTTTTTTTATAAATAGAATAAATTAGTTTTGAGGAAAAAAATAACTATAAACAATTTAAAGTAATTAATTTTGTATCCTTAATTTTTTCAAAAAAAGTCAAAATGATCTTATAATTATGATCGGATGGAGTAATTGTGTGTGGCATAGTAATCTTTTTAAAAACTTTTAAATATAATAAGTCTGTTAACAATGTCGATCAAGTTTTTACAAATTGGGGCTGCAAATATGTTAGATAGACGTCTAGAAAAAAATAATATACTTACCTTTTTTCCAACGCTTTTATTTATTATTGTTAATATTGCACATAGCATAAACTTTTAAGATAATCACGAAACTTTAAAGATAATCACGTTTCGTGAATGTAATACTCACTCTGGTCCTTATTATATGAGTTTGACAACCAAATTGTGCTTCTTAAGAAATCTGTAAAAAACTATAAATATGTCTTAATAGAATTTTTTTCCCAATATTACTCTTATTTATGATGAGATTATTAAGAAAAAGAAATATAGGTATTAATAGAGTTGGTAACTCAAGACGGCCCTTTTAGGCCCTGGCCCTGCCTCTTGAGGATCGAGCTTTGATTTTGAAAGCTTCAGAAGGGAATTGGGTTTAACGGGCCAACCCTTTTAGTCAGTCACATATATTTTTAAAAAAAATAACAATTACAAAATAAAATAATTAATTAAAGGTAAAAAAAACCATAATACCTAATTCCCAATATTTATCATTGCTAGATATTTTCTTAGTGAGCGACTTATTTAAAAATATGGACAATACCTAATTCCCAATATTTATCATTGCATGAATATTAGGTTACTTTGTTTTTACTATTTGTCTCTAACTAATGTTTATTCTTTCTTTTATTTTTTTTTCAATTATACATGCAGTTCATACTTTCTCTCTTATTACCACTATATTTTACTCTTTTATGCATAAATAAGAACATATTTAAGGGGGGAAATCATTTTAAATACTTATTACTTTTAACTAATTTTAATCGATTTTTCAATATGTAATTAGCATAACATGTTATTATATAGGAAGTACGAAAATATTGAGGAAATTAAGAAATCACACAATTTATTACTCCTTCCGTCCCATACTATAAAGTTATTTGACTTTGTTTAAGTAATAAATGCATTTTCCCCATTTTACCTTATGCGTTAATTTCTCCCATACATTCTCTTTCATCTTCTTTTCATAATTATCATATCATTTACTCATTCATAAATAAGGGCAATTTTTTTTAAAAAATGGTATATTTCCTACACATTTATTGTTTTTAACTAATTTTAACTTTTTTTTATAAGTTTACAAGCTCTAACTTATTTTTTAGAAAAATACAATTCGGTTAAAAGAACCTTATATTTTGGTACATACAGAGTACTAAAGAAGTAGTCAAACACCTCGTTAATTGAGGTAGTGTTGCAGCTCATCATATGTAAATCTTGGTCATCTATAAACAAGCATATTTCTTTTGCTATGAACCAATATTTTTTGTTTTCACATAACTGTAGATTATACAAGGCTAAAGAATTTTACATAATTGGAGATAGATTATACAAGGCTAAAGAATTCTGTGAAGCGTTGATTGTTTGAAATCAAGGATTTTTTGGGCCTTCAATCAGCAGATCAAGGTAGATGGTTTCATAGTCATTTGAACAACCTCCATTCTAGCCCAAGAAAAATAACGTCCGTTGACATTTTTTTGTGGCCCAAGGAAAATAACCTTAAAATCCTTTTATCTGAACATTGATGTTCTTTTGGGAGGGTTTGGTTCTCTTATTATCATTTTTTCTCTTTTTCCTTACTCATCCTATTAACACTGTTTGATTGATAAAATTAATGATTCAGATTTAATAATAAATAAAATTAGAATAAATACTATAAAAAAATAACATAAATAAGTAAATAAATAAATTTAAACTATTAAAATTTAATTTGCATAGTTTACTGCAACAATATGTAAAAGATAGTAATATTAAAAATTATTCAATTTTTTTTCAACAAAATTATTCAATCTCAACCATTTGATTTATCAATCTAACTGTGAAGTTAAAATGAGGAAAAAAAGAAAAAGAGAATGACAAGAAAACCACTTCGTGCATATTTGGATTGGCTTTTCAACCACGGAAGCATGGTGGGAAAGCCAGAAATAAAAATTTGCTTTTGATGATGTTTGTTTCAACTTTTTTTCAATCTGAATTATGGGTCAAAAGGACTTCTGAACAGTCAAAAGCCAAAAGCAAATTTGGCTTCTGGTTTCTGATGGGTTCCACACCTTTTGTTATGTATTATTTAATAAAATGGGTAGGAAAATTAAACTATTAGACCCCTAAAATTCTCAAATAAGATATTTTCTTTTTATATAAAATTTCCTTTTTATCTCCAAAAAATTACCATAAAAATCTATAACTATTTTCTCCCACAATATCCTTCTTTGAGCTAAAAATATTATTTTTTCAAATTATTTTCCTTAAAATAAGGTAGAAACTATGCCTTTAATAAGAATATATGTGTATTATATATGTATTATTTAATAACAATAATGTCTTTTTTAATAATTTTTTATTTAAACTTGCTTTTCAAAATAATCATCCAAACATGTTTCTAAAAGTCAGATTGAAAAAAAGTCACTTCTATCATCACAGATTCAAATATAAATCACTTCACACAATCTGACTTTTATCCAATCTTACTTCTGAAAAAGTCAGATTAAAAAAAAGTCAATTCTCATAAACCAATCCAAACACACCCTTCCTCTTTGGGCCATCAAACCTTGATGATTAATGAAAGTACGTTTAGACCATAGATATTTTTTAGGCCATTCCACCTCTAAAAATTTTAAAAATTGTCACTAATTATAAAATTAGTAACGGATATCATATTTTGCATGCCAATTTCTCCAAATTAGGTTGATTAATAACAACTAGTCACAAATGGAGTGACTAATGGATTTGTTAATTGTTTAGACTTTAAAATCTCACATTTGAAACACCCTGCATTATTCAAGACTGGGAAATTTAAATGAAACTACTTGTTTTTCCTTTAAATTTCTAACACATTATTGTTCTTAAATGATTTATTTTGTATCTTTAAACTCTTAAAAAAAAGTTGATTTAATCTTATATTTAAGACTGGGAAAGTATTTATCTGATATGAGAAGATTAAAGGTAATAAATAAAGTACTTCATTATATTATAATATATGTTACATGATCTTTCTAAAATACTTCCATGTAAATTTAGTTATTTAATTTATCATTTTATAGGTTAGATAAATTAGTTTGACAAAAATAATAAATATGATAAATAAAACGGAAAATGTCCTACATTAAAAACCAAAATCCACTCACAAACTAGATTGCGCATGTAAGCTCGGAAATATTGTTTTAATGTAAAAGGAGGGCTAAACTAATCTGGTTGGGGTTGAACACACAATTTCTCTCAAAGTAATCAAGTCCCGTGTTGAGAGATATCTTCGCCACTAAGTCTTTATTATAACTAAGATTATCCCAATGTCATATTCTGATCTACTTAGCACAAAACAATTACTCAAGGATAAAATTTGTCCTTTCCTTGTTGCCCTCTTTTCAAAATGTCTTGCTACTGATTAGGTTATGTCAAACATACTACTCGCTCATGTCTTTAATATAATACCTATTTATCTAATTTTATTAGATTAAAGTTTGATGTTAGTTAAATTAATTAAAATTACATGTGATTATCAATGCACCATAACTATCTACCTTTATCTCTATACTCCCTCTCTTAATAGCTTATTATATTGAGGAATATTCATAGAGATAATTTGGGAAAAAGTTGAGAACAATTAGAAGATAATCTTATATTTAAGACCAAAATCACCTCTCCAAATAGGTCCTATATTTAGGACCGGAAGGAATAATAACTAATAACCCAACTTGGCTCCCTGTTGGCTGTTGCTCCCTCCCATTATATATTTTAACGCACTGTATAAATTTATGTAAAGTTTTTATCAGATGATTTGTTCTTAAATCATAATAAGGTTGGAAGGGAGTACTTAAACAATTCATTACGTGTTAAAGTATATATTTAGCGTATACAAGTATTATGTTAATATATCTCTTACATTTCCTAATAGAATACTTTGCCCTAAATTTATTTTATTTGTTCTGCCCATGATCGTCATCTCTCTTACTATTGGTGAAAATTTTATTTTAAAATTAAATGACATGTAAATTAAAACAAAATAAATCCGCTAGTAAATGTTTAGAAAAGGATGGAGTAGTTCTTAATTAAGATAGGTTTTCTGGTCAATTTGAGCTGCAAAATATATACCCATTTTATCTACTCGGCTTCCTCCAATTCATCAAACAGAAAGTGTATTAGGAGTGGCAAACGTGTCAATCTACTTGTACACTTAAGTGGATGAAAAGAAGTAATATAAATATATATATAATCTCTACATCTATATATAATCCAATATATCATTATAACCTCTTGTACACAATGATTGAGAGAGATGCGTCTCTTTTGACGAAGAGTTTGTAACCATTAATCATGATTAATTAATTAATTATTATTATTATAAACAAATTAAGGATAAGATTTGGGTTGGATTTGTTAGTGATGGAGAATGCATTGTTTTGTGACACGCCCCCTAATAAGATTCGGAACAAATCTTTAGAGGAACAAATGATGTGGCTTTGATTATTTATTATGATGTTCATTTTCTTTTCCAAAAATGGCATATCAATAAATAGAAATTTCGATGCCATCGACAAATTTGTTGCCAGGTAGGCTCCTTTGGAATGGGATATAGGAGTATATGGAAGCCACTATGGATTTCCAATTTAAAAGGTAATAATCGTGTGTGTGTGAGTATATGGAAGCCACTATGGATTTCCAATTTAAAAAGGTAATAATCGCGCGCCGCGTGTGTGTGTGTGTGTGTGTGTTCCATTAGGAAGCTCCCAAATGAATCAGTCAATATACATCTCATTCTGATATTCTATATTTTGCTTTTCTGACTGTAAAAGTGTTCAAGTGGCAATCATATGTATCCTTTTTAATAATAGGCATTTTTATAAAGTTTCAATTGAAATTTACTTAGGTTTTCCTAATCGCGATAATTGACACTAAAACCTATCTCAAGCCTTTTCAGAATATCAGATTATAGCTACATATAATTGATGCGTGTGTTAATTAATTACTTATTTTGAACTAAGGATGATAAAGTAAAATAAAAATGTTTTGTTATACTTAATTTTTTTTTATACTTGCATGGTTATCTTTGAAATAAATCGGAATCATCTTGCCATTTTCTCAAGTTAAGTTTAATCGAAATAGCGATCAATGGAAGAGAATCATCCTAGCTTCTTAGTAAGATTTTTATAATTGGTGTAATTAATTTAACTATGTTTCACACTTTATTATATATAAACATTATTACTATATCTGATTTGTAAAGAGCCTTTACAAGCCAATCAACATAATTGGGGTGTCCTCTAAACCCCTACCAGTAGTAGCTACGACTTTTAAGAAAAAAACTAACAAGTAAGGTTGGTTGAGTGATCAGCTCATTCATCCACTTAAGCAAGTGTCGAGGGTTCGAATCCTGTCTTGTGTATGCAGCAACTCATTGGCTAACTGCAAATCCTTAAATGGAGTTCAAATCCACAGAGGATTAGTTCTTAACCTGTCGGGTTGGAGAATACCTTAGGCAATAAAAAAAAAACTAACAAGTAAAAAATGTTGTTTATATTAATAATAATTAAATCAATGAAATACACGAAAATATATGTAAGGTCATATATGGCTTTTTGGCCTAATGGGGTTGGTTCTCACCTTGTAGTGAGATTTAGGTGCATGTCATTTTTACTTGTGAGAGTTATCGAGTACTTCTCTGTTGCACATTGTTTCCTCTCCATTAATTCACTGTTAAACAGAAGAAGCTCTGTGCCAAAGGCATAGTGATGAAAGCTACATGTAAGTAGTAGGATATTGTAGGTTTAATTAATTCCACTTGTCATCTTCTATGCATCGTTATTATTTGCTCCTTAATAAAAAATATATTACATATAGTGTCTGCAGTATACGAACCAATTGATTTAATTTGAGAAGATTAATTAAGTTAAATAATTTATTCAATTATATAAAAATACTAATTAGTTAAAATTATACGTAATTTCATAACTTCAACAAATTAGTTTCAAAAATAAATATTGATCTAAATACTTTAAATTAGTTTATTTAACTTGTTTAATATCCTCAAATAAAATCAATTCACTTTTATATTAATGACCGAAGTCAGTTAAAAATTTTCATGAGCTATTGGCAATAATTTTTAGGGGAAACCGTTTTTTCCTTCCATTTTCAATTTGGTACCTATATATTTTTCTCTCCTTATAAAATTCTTTAATTTTATTTTGTTAGCAAAACTAACTTTTGAACAAAGTCTAAAAATGTTAACAGAGCAAAGTAACATGGTCTAACAGTACTTAAAGAGTAAAGCTAGAATATTTAATGAGGAGAAAAACACAAAAAAATCAAATTAAAATTTGAAGGAAATTGCATGCTATTTTTGTGAATAAAATCATATTTTCAAAGACTAATTCTTAAAACTTTAAATTAAAGGTTCTTGAAGATTATATTAAATTTTTTCAAAAGAAAATTGGTTATTATTGGAGCTTACTATTACACATTGGTAAAATTATTATTATCATAATTTAACATTGTTTTCAGTTTTCAGTAATTTAATGATAATTTTCATAAAAGCTAGTATTGAGTTCCTTTTTTTACCTTGAAAGTAATTAATTAATGAGTCGTTATTTAAAATAGTACAATCTTACCTTGAAATTTGATTAGTAACCTTATGTGCATTCAAAATCTTGAGTTTATGTGCATGCCCTTTGCTATAATGATGATTTGAGTGTTAAATGAAATTAAACTTCATTTTGCTGCCTTTAAATGATTTTCAATACGAGACTTGTAGCTTCTCACATTTAAGATATTGTATTCGAGTGATTAAATTCTCATATAGTCATTTTTTTAATGGCTAATATTATTGTTCTCGATGTTTAAATTAAAAATAAGAAAATAAATATTCTTCTATTAAAACCCTTTATGTAATCATAAAAGTGATTTATCTTGAAAGGTATTCACACACAAAAATTCTTATGTATATTAAAACAAAAGATTCGTTATGACAATAATTTTCACCTTATAAAACAAAGCCTCTTTTAGACGCATATATTGTACGTAAATATTGAGTTATAGGATATATATATATACACACATATATAGGGTTAAGGTCCATTTTTACTCTAGAAGTAATTGCAAAAGAGCATTGAGTATGTGGAAGTAACTTGAGGAGCATTATTTTTACCCTGGAAGTGTCCAAATCGGACAAATTTACCCCATACTGTTTAAAATGTTAACTTTGACCGTTAAATCTTCCTTTTTGAACCACGAATGATGACGTGACCCTATTTCTTCATTTCAATTTTTTTCCTTAAGAGTAACCAACAATGAGTGTTTTTGTCCCGAAAGTATCCAAATCATAGTAAATTTGTCCGGACCGTTATTCAAAGTTTGACCATTAAATGACAAGTGGCACTGCTCATTACACCCAATGATCCATCTCATCACACACTTTATTATCACCACAATTTGTTCAAACAATGAACTATAATTGAAGAGAAAAAATTATGGGATTATGAAAAATTGACATTTTTATTGTTTATAAAATGATATAAATAAAATAAAGGGTTAAAATTCATTTTTGTCATTTCTGGTAGTGAGAGATGAAGAAGAAGATGATGATGATGATGATGATGATGATGAAACTAGTTTGTGTGAAGGGGAGCAAAGTGGATGATGCTTTTATTTTTCTTTTAGTTTTATTTTAATTTTTCTAGATGTAATTTAAACTACTTGTGGTGATGAGGTGTGTGATGAGATGGGTTATCGGATGCAATGTGGAGTATCACTTGTCATTTAACAGTCAAACTTAACTTTGAATAACGGTCCGAAAAAATTTGCTACAATTTATATACTTCCGGAGAAAAATTGCTCAATTGTAGTTACTTCCAGGGCAAAAATGGACCTTAAAATGATGACGTGTATATAGTGACAGAGTCACGCAGTATCGGTGGGGGCAAAAAAGAGGGTTTAATGGTCAATGTTAATGTTTTAAACAATGGGGTAAATTTACTATGATTAGACACTTTTGGGGCAAAAATTCTTCTCAAATTACTTCCGAATACTCAGAGTGATTTTGCGATTACTTCAGTCATTTAAAATTTTTGAATAAAAATAATTAGTAGAAGTCAGTAATCAATTTTTTTTAATCCTCATCGATGGTTCAATTTTACGTCTTTTTCTGTAAATAAATTAATCAAAGGATATTTTTCCTTATATAATTAGAGAAATCAAATATGAAGAGATGCCTCCTTTAACATATCTAAAGTTCCGCCCTTCAGAATTTCAGATAATTCACTGAATACACACATCCCAGACCAAAGTACAAACTCCAAACTCGAAAACCCTATAATTAAGTACGAATCGAGATTCAATGCTTGTTATGATGACGTTGTTGATCATTGTGGATATATCAATGCTGTCTAATTACAATTTTAACTATCCAAATTTAAGATTTTCAATAGGTAATTTTTAAATAAAAAGGTTCTTTTCTTTTGAAAACCGACCGATAAGATATTACTCCCTCCAAACCTAAATATAAGGCATATTTACCTAATTTGATTAGATTAAAGATGTTAGTTAAGTTAATTGAAATCATACAATATTATCAAAACGTCATAACAACATACATTTACTACCACATTCTTTCTCTTACTTATTTATCATTAATGAGCATGGATATGGATATTTTGGTAAAAATTGAGTTAAATTGAAAAAAAAAGTCTTATATTTAAAACCAAACTCACATTCCCAAATACGTCATATATTTTGGACCGGAGGGAGTATCATTATTTTATATTTTGTAACTTTTTAAAAATCATAAAACTGAAAATTATATATACAGACTTTTGCCAATTAAATTTGGATGATCCATAGCTCATCACTTTTGATGGGTACCCAAACTGTTCTTAATAGGAAGCTAAGACTTAGAAGCTTCTCGGCATTTATATGTGTGTCTATATAAGAGCGAGTTGACTTTTTTTAAAAAATTAAGGATGCAAAATACACCACTATAAATTGTTTATATATTTTTTCCCTTAAAACTAAGTTATTTTACTTATAAACTATCATATAATCTAATTATATTTCGCATATATTAAGATTTAGGGGTCTAATTTGTTTTCTTAATCTCCCCCGAAAAAGTCAACTAGTTCTTATAATTAGGACCGGAAGTAGTAGATGATTCTACCATCACACACACATATATAACTGTATAAAAGATGATTATCCTTCAAATCCAAACAAAACAGCATACGATGTTTGGTACTAAACTTACAACATTAAATTTTAGATATGATGATGAGATAAGAAAGACACAAGGCAGATGCAAAGAGAACCACTGAGAAAAACAAGTCCAATTGCACCACAAGCTAAACCCATAGTCTCTGCAATTTCTGACATCACAGCTTCTCTCCTGTACATATCCTCATAACTTCGCTTATAATTCCACCCTCTTGTACGACTTCTCATCATCATCTCCTTCTTCTTCACTTTCTCCATTCTCTCTCTCAAAACCTTCATGTTTGCATCAACAATATTATTTGCAGGCTCACCTGCAAATAATAATCAACCCGGCCAACAGATCAGAAATTAGAAAAGTTATATATACACATACATAGAGAAACAGAAACAAGATTAAGCTTTTATAAGAATCAAGTACTGAAGATTGAGATCTGATAATTTGTTAGAGATTGTTGTTTATTTACCACTGTCTCCGAACCTCTTGGCTCTCATTTTGGGGTGGAAGAGCTTGTGCAGTCAAAAAGCTAAACCTGCAGAATGGTGATAGGAGCTAGGGAGCAAGCCAAGAGAGGTTTGTATATAATGGACTTGCTTATGATGATGCTTCTATATTTATAATCACACGCTCGCTTTGAAATATGAAAAGTTGTTGAATATATAAAGGAAATAAGCACATCAAAGCAATTTTAAAAACATGTATATACATCGTAGAATGGTAAGTTGTCTCGTGGCAGCGTTTGAATGATGTTTTAATCTCGAGTCTGACGATATTATATATGTTTATGCATTTGTTTGTGTTTAAATTGTACTCTTTCCATTTTTTTTATATAACACATAATTGACTTTTTTGGAGAAATTAAGAAAGTAAATAAACCACCCAATCATAAAATACTTAGTATACTATTAGATTATATGTTAGTTTATAAGTCAAATAAACTAGTTGAGAGGAAAAAATTTAGTCAAATCAATTTATAAATAATTGATTTAGTTTTTTTAGAACTTTCCAAAAAAAAAACATTAAGTCTTATATTTGGGAACAAAGGGAATATGAAATAAGAAAAGGAAAACATGTATAACAGGAATTTTGAAAGTAAATTATAATTTTTAAACAATAATAACTAGATATAAAATTAGCTTAATTCCAGCACACAAACATATTTTTTATTGTTTGTAAATTTCATTATTCACTTAATATGTTTCTTTCTAAATGTAGTTTATTACATGAGTATCGGAATGGAGGAGAACTAATGAAGTGTAAACAATGTGTAATTATTACATTAGTATTCATACGAAGTGGTTTTTAAATAAAATTAAGAATATGATGAAATAATGATTATATATTCCATTATCATTGATGATATAGTTTATTTATTAATCGTTTCGATCTTCAATATATGACTTATATAGGGAGTTAATCTTAATTCTAAATATAATATTTATAATTTTTGTCAAATTTTTCTCAAATGACGCATACTAATATCTCTCGACAATAACTAGGCAAGAGAGGGAGATGGAGTTAAAGGAGATAATTGGAGTGTTATAAATAAGATATGTCAGATTAATTAATTTAACTAATATTGTTACTTTGATCAAATTGGGTAAATATAGGCTATAAGACATAAGGTATTCACATATTCAAATATAGTATACTTCCTCCGGTCCTAAATGTAGGACTCATTTGGGCAGATGAGTTTGTTCTTAAATATAAGACATTTTTCTAATTGTTCTTAACTTTTTCCAAAATTATATCTTTGAATGTTATTCAATAATAAACAAACGAGAGAGAAAGGGAGTAGGATAAAGGTATTGGTAATATCATGTAATTTTAATCTACTTAAATTATATCTCTAATCTAATCAAATTATATAAATAATATATAAATAAGTGTTATATTTAAGTACTCCAGGGAGTAGAGTAGTTGTACACCGATCTTATTCTTTTTAGACACTGCATTCCGATTTGATTTGCCAAATGCCAACCACTAGAATAATAAATAGGAAAATTGGGAGGAAAGAAATAATAGTAATTTATGAGTTTCACTCTCAGCTATGATGTGACATCATGTGATTAATGATTATAATATGAAACAAAGAAATCAAATTAAAAGAGCCCACATGAGCCTATGATTGTGAATTGTGATGCTTTTGATGATGGATTTTAATAAGATCAAAAGGAACCCAGGTGTACTATTGATATTCGATACACATGGCACCATTACTACACTTTAATTTAAGGATTGAGATTCAGTTACAGCATCGAGAAAGAGAGAGACACGTACAGATGTGAGAATATATTTATACACACACAGATTTAGATATAATTTGATTCGGGTCAATTTCATACTTATGAAATTATTGAGATTGTTTTTTGATGCCCGCAGTTGGATTTGAGTATTCAATCCTAACCACCTCCTTTTTAAATGAGAATTTCCAAACTATATGTGCTTAGTTTGTAAAAACAACTGGATTATAATTATTATAAGTAGGGTTAAGGTGATTTTGTCTGGAACTTTTAATTTAGGAGCTATTTTGATTTGAAAATATTTTTGGGTTTAAAATTGCCTCGAAAGTTCTAAACCGTAGCAATTTTACTTTTTATCGTTAAAATATTAATATTAACCTTTAAAAAAAATAGTAATTTTACTTTTTATTGTTAAAAATGACATTGACCATTAAAATTTTAACAAAAAAAGGTAAAATTACTACGTTTTAAAACTTTCAGGATAGTTTTGAATCTCAAAAAGCTTCTAAAATAAAATGCTCTTAAGCGAATTTTAGAGGCAAATTTGCATCTTAATCTTTATGAATGTGATTGATATTGAATCGCTGTAATGATTTGATTTGGGTTGTGGGCTCATGGGATGGTTGAATTTCATGTTTGAGATGGTGCCCTTGTCCAATGTGATAAGTGCGATGATATATGTGTACTAAATAGGATATTTCATTAATCATAATAAATATTTAATTGATTTACTTTTGTTCTTTTTATCATAACTTATACCGTTTGGACTTAAAACTTGTTTTTATCATGATACAGTGATAATGCAGTGAAGCTTCAAAGTCAGAGGTATCTTTTTGTTTCACGATGAGAAAATTTCAACTATACTGTATTTTTCTAGTGTAGCCTTTTACAATTACGATGAAATTTGACTTTTGAAGATTGTTTTGTTCTTATTTATACAAAGAAATTTTTAATTTTGTACAAAATGATCCTGTCTAATTCACCATTTTGTGAGAGGATCATGAAAGTTGGCCTAGCTTTCAAGCATTCTACGCCATGGATGACAGTAATAATTGTTTTTCTGTGGGGTTATTATTTTGTTTATTACCAAGGCAGCTAGGCGGTTAAAGTAGAGTGATGGCAATTTTTTTTAAAAAGAAAAAAAAATACACATTTAGTCTCAACATATGGGACTTCGACATTTGGAACCCCATCCGAAACACAATCCCTTCTCTTTTTGCTTGGAGCTTTCCTCGATTTGAGAAAAAATGATGGAAGAAGGTAATAATAATTCTTATTTTAAAAAAGTATATCATATCATCAAGTCATCGGTCAACTCATAAGGCTTTCATTAATTGAGTAAATTACGTTGATATTTTGTTTTGATAAAAAAATTGTAGGAAAGAGGTCTGCCTCATCTGGATCCAAGGACATGGCTCTTAACTCATAATCTACTGTCCCTGTAAATTACATTCATATTGTCAAAATTTCAATGAAATCACACTATATGTTTTTTTGATCTACTTTTTTTTTTGTTTTTGCAATTTTTTGTGTATTTCCAACACTCACATTCTCAACAAGTAAACAATAAACAATACAGATCTCTTGTAAATTTTACTTGTAGACTCTTTTTTTTTTGTCTTTACAGAATATTCATGTATATATTTATTATTCAAAAATTTAAAAAAAAAAGAAAGAAAATTCCATAAAAAGATTCCCAAATGATACTTTGATACACTTAATTTCACAAAGGAATAATCAGTGACAATGAGCTATTTGTCCTGTAACAAATTAAAAGGAAATGTCTAAAATAACTCTAGGTTAACTTAAAAAGAGAAAAAGGAAGTTGATAACACACAAAACATGTTGGTAAAACATTATACAAAGTTGTAACATACAAGAAGAAGTTGTTAAGGTTAGGAAGTTGGTAAAACATTATACAAATAAGTTGGTAACACAGGAAGTTGGCAAGATTAGGGAAGTAATTGGTAAATGTAAGTTTACATGTTGGTAAAACATTGTAGGCAGTTGGTAAAACAATACAAAGTTGGTAACACACAAGAAGTTGTTAAAGATAGGAAGTTCTTGGTAAATAGAAATTAACATGTTGGTAAAACATAAGACGATGATGGTAGTAATACACATTCCAGTTTCGGTAAAATCGGCTCCTTATTCCTTTAATTTTTTTCTTTTTAAGTTAACTTGGGGGCTGTTTTAGATATTTCCTTTTATTTTATTAAAGGACATATAGGCCATTGTCACTGAATAATCCTTTATAAAATTAAGCCTATCAAAGTGTTCTTTACCTATTTGTAGATTCTTTATTAGAAATCTTCCAATGAAAAAGAGCATATATCACTACTACAGAAAAATATCATATAGCAGCGCTTTTTTTGACCCTATAGCAGCGCTTTTAAGTGTTGCTATAGCCAGTGCTGCAATAGGTCATATGACCTATTGCAGCGCTTATTTTGTGTTATAAGCTTCGCTATACCTAAAGCGGCGCTTATAATCTCAAAAGCGCAGCTTTAGGTTATACCCATAGGAATTATTTTTTAAAATAATAAAAAATAATATCTATAGCAGCGCTTATTAATAAAAAAGTGCTGCTATAGGTATTACGTAATAAGCGCTGCTATAGGCATTATTTTTTAAATATTCATTTATTTTTGTTTCACACCCTCCTGCATCAGTGCAAAATTCCTAATGAAAACTTCATAAATTCAAGCATCGGAAAACATCAACCAATGCATATTAACAATCAATATGATGGAATAAGAAAAATCAGACCATGATACCTTCATGTCAATATGATGTAATGAACATAAACTAAGAAGAGCAGCAACCAAAATATCTCTTCTAATTAAACTATCAACTTGCCATATCCAGAAACTAAAAAGCAAGAAAGCATCAGAATTCTAACCATAGCTACCAAAAATAACGAGCTTCAAATAAAATAAAAATTAACACATGAAGTCTTTCACTTCAGTTTCATCAGAAAATTCAGATTAATCTCCTAAAAATCAAATTATACCCCAAAAAAAAGTTGAAAATCCATCAGAAAAGAAAACCCCAAGAAAACGCAGAGGAGAAAACGAACATTTAAAAGCTAAGGAAGAATAATCTGACCTTTGTAGCTTCCAGAACCTTCTCACGACTCCACAACCTCGCTCATTCTTAAATCCTCCTTTAAACCCTAAATTCCCCTAACAGAATCGATTCCAGAAGCGAAGTCAAGAGTAGTGAAGAAGAAGAAAAAACAGAGAACAAAATCTAATTCGTAACTAAAGACAAAAAAAAATTGGAAGGGGAAGAGAAAAGAGAAAAAGGTAATGAGGTTGAAATCACAACATTCAATATAAGAGAGGACCCTTACCCTTAAGAAACCACCATCAGCATGTAGATCTGGACTTGATCCATACAAATCTGAGAGACCTCGATGATGATGATCGGAGAGAAGGAAGAGATAAAGAAGCAAGGAGGAGATGAAGAAGAGTGATTAATTAAATGGGTGGTGATAAAGAAGAGTGGAAGTGCGGCGCTGGGTATGAAGGGAGGGAGGAAGAAGAGTTAGAGTTTTCAATGGAAGAGGCAAAGATGAGAGGGACATGTGGGGAAATGAGAGGGAAAAGGAAAATTTTAGATCTGTGGAGGGAAATTAAAGCATTTCCCGCGCACCTATCCCAACGCTTTTTAAGTAAAAAGCACTGGGATAGGGTCATAAAAATTAAAAAAAAGGGAGGAATTTACAAAAAATTAAATAAAAAAGATAAGGTTAAATATTCAGAGAATTAATTAAATATAAAGAAAATGACCTATCCCAGCGCTTTTTACGTAAAAAGCGCTGGGATAGGGTCATAAAAATAAAAAAAAAGGGAGGAATTTAGAAATTATATAAAAAAAAGATAAAGTTAAATAATAAGGTTCAGAGAGTTAAGTTTAAAGGAAATAACCTATATAAAAACAAACTTGGGAGGAATTTATAAAAAATTACGGGAAAACATATATGTTGGTACCTATAATTTTATTCAATTTTAATTTTGGTACCTATGTGTTTTTATCTCCTAATTAAATCATTAATTTTTCTCAATTACTATAATTAACTCCTCTAACTTTGTTATATTAGCATTGTTAGCATTTGTATGGGAGTTAATGGTGCTAACAAAATAAAATTAACGCATTTAATTAAGATAAAAATACACATAGGTACCAAAATCAAAATTGAATGAAAGTATAGGTACCAAAAAATATATTCTCCCAAAAATTAAATAAAAAATATAAGGTTAAATATTCAGAGAATTAATTAAATATAAAGTAAATGACCTATCCCAACGCTTTTTACGTAAAAAGCGTTGGGATAAGGTCATAAAAATTAAAAAAAATGGGAGGAATTTATAAAAAAATTAAATAAAAAAGATAAGGTTAAATATTCAGAAAATTAAATATAAAGCAAATGACCTATCCCAACGCTTTTTACGTAAAAAGCGCTGGGATAGGGACATAAAAATTTAAAAAAAACTGGGAGGAATTTAGAAATTATTAAAAAAAGATAAGGTTAAATAATAAGGTTCAGAGAATTACGTTTAAAGGAAATAACCTATATAAAAACAAACCTGGGAGGAATTTATAAAAAATTAAATAAAAAAGATAAGGTTAAATATTCAGAGAATTAAATATAAAGCAAATGACCTATACCAGCGCCTTTTACGTAAAAAGCGCTGGGATAGGGTCATAAAAATTAAAAAAAAATGGGAGGAATTTAGAAATTATAAAAAAAAAGATAAGGTTAAATAATAAGGTTCAGAGAATTAAGTTTAAAGGAAATAACCTATATAAAAACAAACCTGGGAGGAATTTATAAAAAATTAAATAAAAAATATAAGGTTAAATATTCATAGAATTAATTAAATATAAAGCAAATGACCTATCCCAGCGCTTTTTAAGTAAAAAGCGCTGGGATAGGGTCATAAAAATTAAAAAAAATAGGAGGAATTTATAAAAAATTAAATAAAAAAGATAAGGTTAAATATTCAGAGAATTAAATATAAAGCAACTGACCTATCCCATCGCTTTTTACTTAAAAGGCGCTGGGATAGGGTCATAAAAATTTAAAAAAAAAACTGGGAGGTGTAACACCCCAAATTTTAGGAAATAGATAATAAGGATTTATTCGAAATCTTGAAGTGGCATTTAGAAATTAAAAATCCTTATAAATAAATTTGTGAAGGTTAGGTGTATTTTTAATAATTTTTAAGGTTTATTTTCTTTATTAATTGAGGAAAAATATTTAGAAGATGAATTTAAATAAGGGAATATTTAGAACCTTGGGGTATTGTTTAATATTTAAACAATCATATAAATAAATTTGGAAATTAAAGCATATCTAGATAAATTATTTTTGGGACAAATTCAGGTTTATTTATTAGTGGAAATGGTAAATAAAATTACCATTTAATAGAAAAATAGAAAAAAGAAAATAAAAATGACAATATCTGCCCCTAATTGAAAATATCTTTAGTTATAACAGGAGGGATAAGATAGTAATTCATCTAATTAAAATATCTCCTCCTTCTAATCTCTTCATATATACCCACGTGTGCCCATTCTTCATTATCTCTCTCTCCCTTACCCGCGTTTCCTCTGTTCCTCTTCCTCTCCGACTTCTCTCTTCTTTAACGGTGGCTTGCAACGGCGAGAACGACGAGGATCAACGGCAAGAGACAGCGGATGTACAAGGGAAGCTTAGGATAACTTTAGGTAAACTTCTTTTCATCGTTTTCCCTTCCTCTGTTCCTTCGATTCGTGTGAGTATTGAGAGAAATCGATTCAAATTTTTGGGGGGATTTTGAAGCTTCTAAGTTCACAAAACTGAAGCTTATGATTCGATTAACAAACCCCAAGAACGAATTTGAGTGGTAGAGTAACATTAATCAAGATTTCCTCAAATTTCTTCCTCCGTGCACTGTTCATCCGACGAAATTCTTATTGATTTCTGGGTGTTTGATGAATAAAAGCTTAATTAAACGTGATTAGGAGTAAGCCTAAGAACATTTAGTGTCTTGAATGTGTGATTTCGTAAGTTTGGGAATTTTTGAATAATTTCTTCTTCTTCTTCGTTTCTACTGGAGCCGTCGAGGTTCATGGCTGAGGATGATGAAGTAGTGAATTTTATATGTAGGGAATAAGGTTGTGTGTTTTGGTATGTTAATTTCTGAAGCTTGGGGGATTTTTGAATTTTCCTTCCTTCCCCTGTTTCGTTCATAATCGTCGCCCCAAGGGGTTGAAATTTATGAGTCTATCAATTTAAGATTAAGAAAGAGACAATGGATTATTTTGTATGTTGAAAATGCTGGCATATACCCCTGTTCTTTCTGTTCCCTGTTTTGCTCGGAATCTTTGACCACTTCCTGTGTTGGTCCAAAAATTGTGCTCCTCTTTCTCTATGTTTTGGCATTCTGATCAGGATGAAGAAGATGAAATTGATGTTAATTGTTCAGTTTTCTTTATCCCTTTGCTTGACCGAATTTCTGCTTCTGCCCTGCGATTGTATTGTTGAGTATAATGATAAGAGAAGATTTAGTTGAGGACAGGATAAGAATGGTGTTAAGGAAGTGTCTACTCCTTTTATGTTTGAATAAGAAATTGGAATAATTCTTTATTGCTCTGCTTCTGCTAGTGAATCATATCGGTTTTAGAAGGCGGATTCTATGAATTGAAGGTTGAAAATTATTAGAAAAGATTATACTGATGTATAGGCACTGACTGGCATAAGTAGAAGTCTTTATTTTGTTCTTGGTAATGTATAATCCAGTGTTTAGCTTTGATATTGGCTTAGATAGTAAAGAAGTGGTGTAAGATTAATTATAGAAGTAGTTGGAGGGTAAACCTGTAGTTGTAGGTTTTGTTGGAGGAAATTCGATAGTAAAGTTGATCTTTTATGGTATTAATTGGGCGATGTTTGGGGGAAATAAAAGGAGCTAATGGAAGGATACGTTGGGTGTTTAGCTGTGATTAATCTTAAAGGAAAGAGGATTGTATTTAATGAGAGGTAGATTGATTGATTTAAAGTAATGTTTAGTTGACTAAGTGGTATTAGAGTTTAAGCCACTCTTTTGACTAAATTTATATGGATTTCCTTGGTGGATGTAGCGGATGAGAAGTATTTAATTTAGTAATTAAATGTTTATGGGGTTAGTTCTGTGAATCTTGGAGTAAGAAATATAAAGATGGATGGTGTGATGATGTTTAGCACAAATTTTCGAGTTTATTAAAATGTTCATGGTTCTTAAATCTTTAATCTGTGGCTGTACAAAATTAAGAGGATGTATAAGGGTTGATTAGGAATGTAATAGGATTTATTTTTGTCATTGAGTGATTTGTTTTGGCTCTACAATTGGGATTTTAAAATTAATCATGTGAATTGTTTTGTTTTCTTTGTTGATATTCAGTGAAAAGCTTTGACTCTTCTAGGTAAATGTTGTAAATGAATTAAAATGAAGTTTAGTTAGGAACTGCATAAATGGAGGTTTAAATTTGACCAAGGAAAGCTGAAATATGTTGGGGGTACTATAAAAATAGTTGATGTTTGACTTGAGTTTGTTATTTTAACTCTGAGCATCTAGTAACTATGTTTGAGGTTTAGTTTATAGATTTAGGCTTTATTTGGGTTTGGATTAATCAAATTTCAGTTGTTAGGAATCAAATTTATAAAGTTTAGAAATCTGGTTCTTACCAAATGTTTGAGGTTTATAGTTTGAAAATCTATGATCTGTTTATGGTCCATGTTATGAGGATTTGAGCTTGAAAGATGTTAAGATAGATCATAGGTATTAGAGATGAAGTATAGAGATTAATGTCATGGTTATGGGTGGATTAACGGGCGTAGTTGGCTTGAGGATTAGATTTGTAAGGTATTGATTTTAGGAACAAGGAAAGGAAGTTGATGTATAGAGTATGATTTAACTTATGGTAATTGTTAAGGACTTTTGAATGGTATGGTATGAGTGATGTTTAAGTGGAGTAAGTGGAAAAGAAGAAGGAAATTAGTCAATATTGAGTTTGAAATTGGAATTTTATTCTATGTGATGTTAAGCTGGAATGAAATTTGTTTTAAGGTAAGGGAAATTTAATTTAATTCTTAATGGAAGCTAGTGATATGAAATGGAGGGTGATATTGAGGTATAGGGAAGATTAAGTTGTTAAATCTTTAAGGTGTTTGGGGATTTTTACATGGAGATTTAAGAAGATGGTTGGAGGGTTTGATCATTTGAAATACAACTTATAGGTTTACAAAAAGGGGGGACAATTTATGAAATGGTGACTTACCTTATGAGAATAAATGAATATAAGGTTGTAATATAGCAAGAAGATTATAAGTTCTATAGATTAAAGGTAAGGGTAGTTAGTTTGATGTAAGAATGGTGTAAATCTGATGTTTAACTAGTTTGGAAGGTTTATTTCATGCTTGGAAGGGAATTGTTGAATTTGGATTAATTAATAAGTTGTTTTAATGAGTTATGGAGTTGATTGTTGTATATGTTTTTCATGGAAATTAAATGGATCCAGGAATGTTGGAAGTTGAGGCTTTAGGAAGTGAATAATTGGTGGAAATATTAATGTATATAAATATTTAGAAGGTAGAGCTAATAGGTAGTTTATTGGGAACGAGAGATTTCTAAGATATCTATGTTTAAGTTTTGAGGAGTATGAGAATCTTCAAAAGAGTGTTATGAGATCAATCGTTGGAAGTGTTCATGATAGAATTTGTTATTGGTCTAGTTATGTAGTTAACTAATAAAAGAAGTGGAATTGATTGTTTGAATGATTTTTTGGAAGAATGAAATAGTTCTTATAGAAATTATTGGCCAAACATTAAGAATAAGAAATATTAATTGTAATGGATTATTTATAAGTGCCTTCTTAATTTAAGAAGGATTAATATGAATAGATTATTTATAATTGACCTTTCAATTTTAAAGAGGTTAAGATAATTATAGTAAATTGTAATCTTTCATTAATACCAAGAATGAGGTAGTATTAATTATATTAGGACCGTGAGAGACGTCGAACAACCAGAAATAGTCATAGTTATTTATGTATTGTATATTATGTGTAATTATAGGAAATGATAGTGGAGTGGGTGTCCAAAGCAGTGTAAAGGAAAAGAGACAGTAAAGGATTAAGCTTGGAGTTCAGGTAGCAGTTTATTTCATTATCATTAAAAAGAATTGCATGTATAATTTTGTATATCTGTTGCATTTAAAATGGTATGTCATTTATTCCTCAGTTGGAGTACTCCAGGCTTAGGTAGTTCGCTACGCCTTTGCCAAACCAGTTAGTTATAGCTTTAAATGTTATAACGAGAAGTCCTGCAGGTAGAACCTCCACTAGTTAACGAGGATATCGTTATCAGTGGTTGGTAGGTGCTTATGTCACCCAGAATAATAGGATAAAGATTATCATTATATGTGCAGATTTATAAAATGTATACATGGCAATGCATGCATGAAATTTACAATTAATGACATAAACTGCGTTGAACTGCTGTTTTACAGAGAAGCTGGTAGATGATAAGATGGTTGAGATAAGGCATGAGTGTTGGAAGAAGATTAGATGAAGAAATTAATATTATAATTGAAAAGTAAGGTTATCTGTATATGATGTAATTTTAAATTATTAAATTAATAGTAGAAAGTATAGAAACTAGAATTGTATAAATTGATAAAAAGGGATTTAAATTTCCTAAGTACTACGAATTAAAAATAGATACCCTAAGAAGGTTAGTGTACTTTTAATTGTTTTATTAACCGCTTTATTTTATAAAGATTTTTAAGTTGTTCCCATTTGTCTGAAAAGCCCATTTCAACTAACAGAAAGTTGGTTGAATGTTTTAAAAGAAAAAGTTTTAAATTTTCCGTATTTTTGGGCTTTTGACATTGAAAAGTGGTTATAATTCAATTAAAATTGCTATAATATAGTAGAAAATTTTAGGTGTTACAGGAGGAATTTAGAAATTATTAAAAAAAGATAAGGTTAAATAATAAGGTTCAGAGAATTAAGTATAAAAGAAATAACCTATATAAAAACAAACCTGGGAGGAATTTATAAAAAATTAAATAAAAAGATAAGGTTAAATATTCAGATAATTAATTAAATATAAAGCAAATGACCTATCCCAACGCTTTTTACGTAACAAGCGCTGGGATAGGGTCATAAAAATTTAAAAAAAACTGGGAGAAATTTAGAAATTATTAAAAAAAAAAGATAAGGTTAAATAATTCAAAACTGGAAAGAAAGGTTAAAAGAAAAACTAAATTGAGTCCATAATCCTTCTTTCCATAAAAAAAATTTAATAAAACAATATTGAGCAACACTTATATTTATGAAGCGTCAGAATAGGTCACCTAAGACCTATCCCATCACTTATATTTTATAAGCGTTGCTATTGTTGCGCTGCAATAGGGTATTTTTGTAGTAGTGTATATATATATAATAAAATTCAAAAAACTTATATTATATATATGCAACGTTTTAATCATAAAAAATGTACATTTTTTTAGTGCATGAAAAAACAAAAAATATTTTCAAACCTAACAATCTTTCCTAACTACCTTCATTACAATTACTTATCATAACACATTAAACAACTCGTAGTTTATCTAGCACAAAATAAAGGTTCTTCTTTTATGGTTTCCAACATAGGCTTCCTTGACCTACAACTCTTCACCCTATACATAAACCCTAAGTCAACTCCGTCCAAACTCAACCTTGGAATATTCTTTTCCTCTACCACCACTTGATCTTGCCTTGACTGATGATGATCTCCACCACCACAATTCTCGGGCAGGACCCGGACCCCGGTAACCCGGCCACCACCACCGCCGGTCAACCTCTTGACCGCTAGGTCTTCAGCCACGAAAATCACTGCCATGTCAGCGGCGGTGAGCACCGTGTTGGCCCTTCTCATGTGGAAGAAGACATAGGCGTGGCCGAGCTCCAAGTTTTCGTCGGCGGTGAGAGGAGAAAACCGTTGACCGACGCGAAGAGAGTGAGAGTTTGCTAGAAAATGGTTGGGACATTCAAGCATGAGCTCAGCTACACTCATAGGTTCTCTATATAGCTTCACTTCACCTGTTGGGAAGATCACTCTCGTAGCCTTTTGATGATTGTTCTTTGTCGTCAAAACTGGAACAAACACAAAAGTGCATGAAATATAATTGCCCATTTAAAAGGAAATATATATATATATATATATAGGGTTTTTGAGGAAATGAAGGAGTACTAATGGATTCTTTTCTTTCAGAATGGGATTTTTTTTTATGGTGTAATCTGGAACTGCTTTGCATGTGAGTTATGAAGTTATATATAGGGATGTGTGTGTGTGTGTATAGAGATATAAGCATGGGGGCAATTAGAATCGAACAACACGTTGGTACGATCAAAATGATGAGTTGACTTCGCCATCGTGGAATGCAAAAAGTTGTAGTGGTCAAAGTTGAGTATATAGTGGAGAGATGGTGGGATGTTGAATTTTCTTTTTGAACTCATATATACATCATTGAAGCTTCCTAGTAAACTGGCTAAGTTGAAAATTCTTGAGAGATTTTTTTTTTAGTTCAACCCACCTCTACTCTAATAATGGTAGTTACAATTTATGGTTTTCATTTTGCTTCTGACCTGGTTTAATTTTAAAACTTTTTTTTAAATAAATATTTCCTGTTATAAATATTATTTGCTAACAATTAACCTTTGACTTAAGTGTTATGTCACATCCCCGTAGATGGGTGGCTGTGGTATCTAACCCTAAAGCAGGCGTGTGGTGGTGGGTGTGTGAGCGTAATGAGTCTCCCTTATATGAGGAGGGCGATTAATAGGGATAAGATTTAAAATAAAATTATAATATATTTATTAATTTTTCTACTCGTATTTATGAGCTACCTCTAACATATTTCATTGAAAGTGAAGAAAAAACTTTGAATCTCGTTACTGTTGTAAAAGTTTAATTATAACCGTATTTAATATGGAAGAATGAGTGAGTACTAAAAAGTTTAAAAACAATAAATTAGATGTAAAGCTGTGCATTTATAGAATAGATTCAATGGGATGCTTCATATTAAACCCAAGAAAAATACCTAAGAGGAGTAACTTTAATTTACATATATTGATAAATTTTGTTGCTATTAATTCATGCTATTACTATTTTTTTGGCAAAAGGATGATCTCCACTGGCAACACAGACTTTTAAGGTCATTTAGTTAGTTAGATGTCATGTAAAAGTAAAACATATGTATTTGGAATCGGGGGTGAGTACACGAATATATGCTTAATCATGTATATACCTAGTTCAGTACAGTTTTGCCTCCGTATTATTATTACACAATTAAAAAAAATTAACTCATTAAATTCAAAATTACTTATATTTCACCTAAATTACATATTAAATAATCCCCAAAACAACGCATATTTAAACTACTCTTTCATGTCTTTAATATATAGTAGTAAAGATTTTATTTGGAGAGTTGGTCTTATTTCTAAATGTATCATTTATTTCTACAATATTCATCAGGCTTTTTTTAATAATTATCAATGTTAATTCTTTTTCAATAATAATCATGTAAGAATGGTAGAGAATAAATTAAGAAAGATAATCAAAGTATCTTTAGAAAAAACATATTATATTAACTAATATTATCAATATAATCCTTATGTAAAAAGGAAATGAGTAAATTACAAGTGAGCACGTCATGTGGTCCATTTAAACCGAGTTATTGACCGAACCCGTCTTGCTTGCTGAAGCTAGATGTGGACCAAGCCTTATGTTGAAGTAGGACTTGCATTTTGGGTCGAGGCAATGGGACCTTAAAAGGTTTCCTCGAAGCACACTTTTTCCTTTTCCTTATATCGATACTTTCCTATTGGCAATCAGAATATTTTGTGTTTCAAAACTTTTATAATAATTTTGGCCAAAAAAACAAAAAAACTTTTATAATAATTATAACAACAAAGATTAGGGTTAATGTTCTTAAATTTGCCATAAAGTTTTTTATAGAAGTATTCAACACCCGAAATTTATTTAGATTTTAAATACTTTGAAAGTATTATTTCTTAATATTTATATTCAAAGTTAGCGGAAAATCAAGGGTTAATGGTCTTAAACATCCTAGAAGTTTCCTCAAAAGAGCACCCAATACCTGGGAATTTTTTTTGATCTTAAATGCCCTAGATATATTATTTCATAGCATTTATGTACCAAGTTAACGGAGAGGCAAACCGACGCACGTCAGACTGAATGCCACGTCAAAGTCAAACCCTTGATGAAGGGTGATGACGTGGCTCAGATTAATGTTCTTCAATGCCCTCAAAGTTTTCTTAAAGGAGTACCCAGTACGTGAAAGTTTTGTTTTGGATTTTAAATACCCTGAAAGTTTTCTTAAAGTTCTGACGTGGCAAACATTCGTTTCCTTCTCCATTAACTTTGGGCATTAATGTTACGAAATATTACTCTGAGGGCATTTAAGATCCAAAAAAAATTTTCAGGTGCTGGATACTCCTTCGAAGAAACTTTTAAGGTATTTAAGACCCTTGACCCAAAAAACAAACAGACATTTGTCACATGAAACTAAACATCACAACAAAATCTAATCATTCTTGAATGAGTGTCCACATATTTTGGATTAAGGTTCATAAACATTTCTGAAATTTTCTCAAAAGAGCATCCGAAAGGTTTTTAATCTTTAAATGCTCTAAATGTACTATTTTATACTCGAAAGAGTAACATTTATACCCCAAGTTATTTAGTATTTATTATTAGGTGGCAAAAGTTCATTTGCTTCTTAGTTAATTTGTGGTATAAATACTATGAAATAATAATAGTAATGGTATTTAAGAGCATGTAATAATTTACTTTTAATACCAAATACTTTGTAGCTAGCTTCGTGGCATTTCACCTCTCCAACGAGAGTGGGAGGTGGTGGGTTTGATGTGCGTGCCATGAATAACATGATGTTTGCGTCTACCTTTTCAATTAAAAAATATAGTTTACTGTATTAGTGAAGAAATTACATGATGACCTTGCGTTTGGATTAACGGTCAAAGGGCTGTTTTAACTTAAGTTTTCATATTAGAACTCACGGTATGCATAAAAGTAGTGAGGCGTCCTACTAAGGACAAACATTCCGGTAAATCAAAATAATTATTTGTTAGTATAGTTGGATAACTACAGATAAACCAAATAAAAAGTTTTTTCTTGGGAAAATTAATTACAAGTTCCAAGGAACTGAATTATCACGAAGTCCCACGAAATCGCGTAATTAATCTCAGCTCCTACACGAAATTGTATAAATAATCTCAGATCTCATAAAGTTGTTATCGGCAGTTCAAAAGTTGTTATTGAATAAGAGTTGTTACATATGCTCATTAAGTTGTTATCATATGCCAAAAAGTTGTTGTCACCTGGTCAAAAGTTGTTAGTGACTAAGAATTCATTAATAACTTTTGACTAGACGATAACAATTGTTTGGCTTACGATAACAATTTAATGAGCATGCAATAACAACTTTGTGGCGGGGACCTGAAATTAATTATGCGATTTCGGGGGACCTCATCTTAATTAAGTTCCTTACATGGAACTTGTAATTAATTACCCCTTTTTTCTTTTGCTTCTTATTATATTTTTATTTGTTGATTGTTTTTTTGGATTTATCCACCTGTATTCAGCTCTACTAGCAACCAATTACTCTAATTCCTTCAATGAGGAACTTCACTACTTCCAAGTATTGGAGCTGCATACTCAAGGTTCGAACTCGAAACTACTGATTAAGTTAGAACAAATCACAACCACTAAACAATGTTTACAAACATCTATATATTTCTTGAAAACTCCTGACACGATTCTTATTGATCCACGTGTTTGTTGACATCACATTGGATGAACTTCCCTATTGGTCCACATGTTAACACTAATTTTTGTTTTGGAATTTTTTTATGTGCCAATTAAGATGATTTGCATTTGATCAGTGATTGAATACACATGTTTTTGTCTGTTACTTAAAACATAGAAATAACCTTAATTAACTTATTTCATAATTATTTCATAATCACCTAAATAACTAATTCATAAATTCTTGAACTATGACCATTTCTTTTTTAAGGAAAAAATTAAAAGCATTTAGGTAATTTCACGCTAATTTTTAGGAGTTTCACAATTCTTTGATCACTCTGGCTCATAATTTCATATTAGCGGATTTGGGGTATCGTTTTTTTCATAATTCATAAATTCTTAAATTGGAATAGATATTTTGTCATTGATGCTAATTTTTTTCAACCCACATCATATACCTTTTCCGCAAATAACTTACCAAATCAATAGAATTTTATGAAATCTGAGTCATATATTTATCAAAACCTTAGTGAATTATTGGGATAAATAGTATTTCAATATGTCTTGCTTCTTAAAAAGTATTAATGAGTAATACAAAATTGATTTTGTAGTTAGAATTACATAAATGTGTTCACTGGCTGAATTGAAAAGATAAAATTATTATTTTTTAAACTATAATTGTGGAATCAATTAGAAAGGATTAATGAAATTACATGATCGTACAAATAAATACCGCAATTAATATTAATAATAATATTTATATACATATGCATTGATTTAATAATTGGGGAGAGAGAAAAAAATCTCCTGAATCTCTGCTAATCAGAATTTATGAACCGGATTAAAAACAATCACCCATATTTAGGCACAAAAAAAAAACTTAAATGTATGCTTTTAAATCTGCTATAAATATATAGGGCAAAGGCTCTTAAATACCCAGGAAGTTATATCTAAGGAGCTGCCAGCACCAGGAAGTTTTTTGGGGACCTTAAATACCATAGAAGTTAATTTTGGTAGCTATGTTTACCATTTTTAACGGTGTCAACTTAATTGGCGTTAAGTGGATACTTTGGCTTGACACATAATGGAGCCACGTGTTCAATTAAGCCACATCATCATACACGGCACTGGTCATCACATCAATTATAATCATTATGGTTATAATTAGTTGAGGGGAAAAGTATACAATAATTTCAATGACCAATACAAGATCATTAACCATCCATAGAGACTCAACTTTCATTATACAACATTTTTAAAAACAATTTTCATTTAATCCTGTTCATATTTTCAACTTTCCTCCCATAAGTGAGATTGCACTTGGCTTAACAACTAAAAGTAAAATATTTAATTTTTAGTTTATTTTCCTCTACTTTAATTTTTATCTTTAAAGTCTTAAATGAAATCCAAACCTTCGTATATTTACTTTTCTGTGCATCGCGCATATGGTAGAAAAATCTCGTTTTTCTTGAAAAATTCTAGTAATAATCATGGGAAAATGACAGAAAAAGACCCTCGAATTAGCAAAAGGACACTTCAGTACAACGAATTTCGGAAATGACGAGTCAGTACAAATCCGTACAGTGACTGAATTGTCCTTTTTCAAATTTAAAGGAAAAGTCCAAAATGCCCCTGGTTCAATTTTTTTTTTATATTTACCCACCAGCTACCGCCGGCGGGGGCCACCCCACCACGTGGCGGCGGGGCCCACCACGTGCCACGTGGCAGCCCCACACCACGCCACGTGGCGCGCTGTGGTGCTGCCACGTGGCGTGTGTCCCTTTAAAAAAAGGGACACAAAATGTGAGGGGGTGGGAATCGAACCCACCCCCTCAGCTTGGTGGCTTGGTGGTCTTACCACCAGGCCACCAAGCCCCCTCATGATATATATTACAAAAGTAATATATATACTATATTTCATTCTGTTTGAATATTTTCCCAGAAACGTTCAAGGGATTCCCAACTTCGCATAAGGGAATCCCAACTTCTTTTAAGGGATTCCCAACATGTACATTACCATTTACCAACTTCCAAAATACTTCACCAAATCTTCCTCCTTGTTCCCAGAAACGTTCAAGGGATTCCCAACTTCGTATAAGGGAATCCCAACTTCTTTTAAGGGATTCCCAACATATATATTACCATTTACCAACTTCCAAAATACTTCACCAAATCTTCCTCCTTGTTCCCAGAAACGTTCAAGGGATTCCCAACTTCGCATAAGGGAATCCCAACTTCTGTTAAGGGATTCCCAACATGTACATTACCATTTACCAACTTCCAAAATCTCTAATGAGAAGTTGGGAATCCCTTGACAGAAGTTGGGAATTCCTTATGCGAAGTTGGGAATCCCTTAAACGTTTCTGGGAACAAGGAGGAAGATTTGGTGAAGTATTTTGGAAGTTGGTAAATGGTAATGTACATGTTGGGAATCCCTTAAAAGAAGTTGGGATTCCCTTATGCGAAGTTGGGAATCTCTTGAACGTTTCTGGGAACAAGGAGGAAGATTTGGTGAAGTATTTTGGAAGTTGGTAAATGGTAATGTACATGTTGGGAATCCCTTAAAAGAAGTTGGGATTCCCTTATGCGAAGTTGGGAATCCCTTGAACGTTTCTGGGAACAAGGAGGAAGATTTGATGAAGTATTTTGGAAGTTGGTAAATGGTAATGTACATGTTGGGAATCCCTTGACAGAAGTTGGGATTCCCTTATGGGAAGTTGGGAATCCCTTGAACGTTTCTGGGAACAAGGAGGAAGATTTGGTGAAGTATTTTGGAAGTTGGTAAATGGTAATGTACATGTTGGGAATCCCTTAACAGAAGTTGGGATTCCCTTATGCGAAGTTGGGAATCCCTTGAACGTTTCTGGAAAATATTCAAACAGAATGAAATATAGTATATATATTACTTTTATAATATATATCATGAGTGGGCTTGGTGGCCTGGTGGTAAGACCACCAGGCCACCAAGCTGAGGGGGTGGGTTCGATTCCCACCCCCTCACATTTTGTGTCCCTTTTTTAAAGGGACACACGCCACGTGGCAGCACCACAGCGCGCCACGTGGCGTGGTGTGGGGCTGCCACGTGGCACGTGGTGGGCCCGCCGCCACGTGGTGGGGTGGGGAGCTCCGGCGGCCGGCCCCACCACCGGCGGTGGCTGGTGGGTAAATATAAAAAAAAAAATAATTGAACCAGGGGCATTTTGGACTTTTTCTTTAAATTTGAAAAAGGACAATTCAATCACTGTACGGATTTGTACTGACTCGTCATTTCCGAAATTCGTTGTACTGAAGTGTCCTTTTGCTAATTCGAGGGTCTTTTTCTGTCATTTTCCCAATAATCATCCTAAAAGATTCGTTGTGGCCAGATACTCTCTCTCTCTCTCTCTCTCTCTCTCTCTCTCTCTCTCTCTCTCTCTCTCTCTCTCTGTGTCAAGTAATACTGGGGATCCTCATTTTGAGTGCAAAAACCAGTCTTTTCAGTCACAACTTCTTCAGCACAGTCCTTCGCCATTGTATCTGAGATGAGCAGCCCAGCCGAGGAAAACTCCCTAGTGAAGGCTGCGAAATTAGTTGAAGATCTTTACCACATTCGCGACACTTTTTTCCCCGAAAATCAAGATGACAAGATCTCCAAACTTCGTGAACAAGCCGATCTTGCTCTTCAATTCCTCGATTCTATTCCTCCAGGTGAATTTTCTTTTTCTTATTCTTTAATACTATCCTCCTGCGAATTTTTGACCTCTTCGTATAAACTTGAGAAAACTGAGCTTCTGGGTTTATTCGATTTTGAGAAACCTGAACGTGGAATGAGAGTTCAAGAAAGTAATCTTTATTGGTTCACATTTCAAATATTGGGTTGAAAATGCTTTTTTCTGATGTTTTACTTATTGATCAACCGGTTGAGCTAGGGTAGAACTTTAATGAATGCGAGAATTATTTTATTGACTTCGTTACTAGGATTTGGAAATTTCGGGTTTCAAGAATTTTCCAACGCCTTGCAAGTATGACTGAAATGTCCATAAGGTACATTTGAAGACTTGATATAGGATACTGCAATGCCAATGAGGATAACTTGAAAGTGAAACTTTATTATGCACAACAAGGATGAGAAACTGTTAAAAAAAAAAAAAACATCATGATTTTTTATTTTGACTTTGCTTACCACTTGATTCGAAGACAGTAACTCTATGGTCCCTGAGAGAGGTCAATAAAAAGTGAAATAGTTGAAAAGAAAGGGAAAGGGAAGAGATATAAATTTGTAGTAAAATAGAAGACCATGGGGACATATTAGGGATTAGTTAACCCATGCTCGCATGAATAGATGGAGAAATATTGTGTGGGTTTCAGATTTAGTTTATTCATTGGAAAACAATTATGTTCAGTTAACCCTTTGATTCAGCATAATATTTAAAGAGAAGTGTCAATATACTCCATGAAAGGTCATTTCGCAGTTTATGTTACCATCTCAGAGATGGCAAAAAGCAAGGTTGGTCAAGTCTTCAACCAATTTCGGACGGATCTTCCATAGAAAGAAGGGGTTCAAGACAATGAAATCAAAACAAGAGCCAATAACATATTGGAGATCTTTTCATAAATTACTCTTCAGTTACTTAGATCTGTATTTGTGACAATTAAAAATAATTCATTTAGTTCCAGATAATTAAATCTTGGAAGCCTCGACGATTCTTTAATACATTCTTTGTTTCTTTTGTATGTATGATGGACCTGAAGTTATTGGGCCTATGCATTGATTATGTATTAGAGGAAGGCAGGACAAAGTCAAACAAGCTGTGGTAGTTTCTCATGAGCTGGACAGAGGGATAAATACAGGGAAATAATAGTGTTAACTAACTCAAATGGATTGTGGAAGTTGACACAGAGATAGGCCGTTAGCAGAGAATATATTGTGGACTGAGGGGTCAGTTTGAGGAAATGACATATTTGGCTTAGTGCAGGGTATCTGATCTATCAAATACCTGAGGAATAATTTGTTCTTTGTTGCTATTTTTGTTTCCTTTGCTTGCCATGGATGCTGTTTCTTCTATCGTCCAATTGTCCATTTTCTTATGTGGGCAAGCATATTACAGCTTTCTTTCATAAGTAACATAAAATTTGATTTGGATCAATAACTAAGCATCTAAAATTCATAAAATTGTCTATTTTGCCAGAAGAAAGGAAGTCACTTATGCAACGTGCAACTTTTGAGTATTTGAGAGGGAAGATATTGGATGTATGTCCTGACTATAGCAAAGAAGCAGAAGATCATCTATCAAAAGCTGTAAGCACAATCAAGTTGTTAGTTTCTATGACGAAAGTGTATCTATATTGCAATTGATGTTCAAGGGCACTATTTATGATTGAGCTTTTATTTTTATGCACCAGGTTAAGCTAAACCCATCTCTTGCAGATGCTTGGTTGTGTTTAGGTAACAGCATTTGGAAGAAAGGAGATCTATCTGCAGCTAAAAATTGCCTCAGTCTTGCATTAAGCAAGGTTATTGCTGAATTTTTCTTTTTCCTTTTCCTCTTGATGGCTCTATTTGTTGAATAACAACCATGCGCCTTAGCCCGACTGATAGTTCATACGATGGAATGACTTTTTTTGCTTTGAATGGTTTCATATTGATTAATTGTAACTGTGAGTAAAAAAATACATAATGTGGATGTGTGAAACCAGATAAACAAAGAAATGAGAAAGATGAGAGTTTTCTGACATGTATAACATTCTTCGTTGTTGCTTGAGTATATATAAGCAAAAATCAAGGTTTATTTATTTATTTATTTTTTTATGTGAGGATGGCAAAATTCTATTTAGTTGTGCCATCCGTGTGCTTCACTATGCTGTGTTTAGTTGATACGGAATGCTTTGATTTTCATGTTTAAGCCTTTGTAGTAAAATCCATTATGACATAAAGATCTTTATAAGGGTTCTCTTTGGAATTCAGTGGAACACGGATTTTTCTATGGTGTCAAGTCTGTTCATAAGACATGCAGAAAAATTGGAAAGGATTACTATATTGATAAACTTGTTATTTTTATTATTTTTCTTATGCATTCCTTATCTCCTTTCAATAAAATTTCTTGTTATATTAGAAAGAATAAAATGAAACCTTTTCCTTGAAACGCGGTCAACAAAAAGAGGGATGGTAATGTGAATTGATTGACAGAATATCTTGATATAATAGTTTTTCTTCTTATTTTGTGGAACATTGAATTAGCTGTAGAGAATATATGTTGCAGGGAAGAAATTTCAAGATTTGAAATAGACATTGTGCTGATAAATTGAAGGCCATAACTTTTCGATTCTAGGTGTCAGTTTTGCTCTGCACTGGTTCAGATTTGGAAATGATTGACATTATGATATATATTGGTTGTTTTTTCAGGGACCTAACAAGAATATACTTTGTCAATTGTCAATGCTTAAAAGAAAAATGTCACAAGGTAAGGGATTCAATTGTAATTTTGGCCATGAAATGTCTTACATTTTTTTAACTTAGCTAGTTTCCTTGGTAATTGTTAAATTTTTTCAGCACTTCAAAAGAGTGCTTGTGGTTGTGGACCAGTTACTTCACTTTGTTTCATAGTTCATGTGCTATTTTGATTTCTACAAATCTGTTCCTTCACAGGTGCTGAGAATCAGGCTGAACTTGTTGAGGAAAGCATTCAACACGCCAAGGAAGCTATCACTTTGGATGTCAAGGATGGTTATTCTTGGTGTAAGATTCTGTATTTACTGCTAACATGTATTCAAAGAACAAACCTGGCTTTGCTATCAAACAACAGTTCATATATTGACCAAATCACCCTGGATATTTAAAGTTCTTATATTCTTGTCTTTGTTTGAGTACCATTATATTAGTTTTCTTCTCTCTGGTATGTGATGAGTACATATGCTGTCACGTATGATTTGGGAATTTGGGCTATACATACAGCCATTGGAGGACAGAAGTAATTATAGCAATAGTGTTTATAACGCTTTTATTTCTTTCCCTTACATAAGCAATGAGGATTGCAATAAGACGTTTCCCCCAAAAAAAAAAATATTCTACATAAGAGGGAAATTTAGGTCAAATCAAGTATTAACAGTCCAAAAACCTTAATCCTCATCATCTTTAGTTTTATCAACTTTGGAGGAGAGGGACATATATGATATTACTATTAGACATCCAAACAAAGGAAAGAAAATTCATAATTTAGCCTCTAATCCTCTTTCCTTCCTTTGGGCCCCAATAAGTCCTTAAGAAACTGATATGTTTTTTAGATTCATTGCTTATTCTTCAAATTCAGTACCCCCCCCCCCCTCTTGAATGAATAAGGTACATGCAATAAATCAAAGTGATCCATTTTCCTTTCTCCTTATATCCTCTCTAAAAATATTTGGCTGTTCTGAAAAGAATTCTGCAAAGTTGATATCTTTTAACACCATCTGTTTTTGTGACAGATAATCTTGGAAATGCATGCCTTACTAGTTTTTTTGTCTCTGGATCTTGGGATCATAGCAAACTTCAACATTCTGTAAAGGCATATCAAAATGCTGTGAGTATAAGTGAATGGACTGGTTTATTGTAGGCTTTTCTTTAATAATGCAGAAAACATAAAGTTTTGTTAAAATATGCCAGGAGAAAGATGAAAGAATGAAGTCCAATCCAGATCTATATTTTAATAGTGCCATTGTAAGTTCAATGCTTCTTTTTTTGAGTTTCTTTTCTTGTGAATCGTTTTTATTGATTACCTTCATGTTTTAAATTATTCACCATGTCTCTATTCTCAGTCTTTCTGAAACTTTTATATGCCCTCTAATGTCCAAGTGAAGCGAACCCTTTCATTCCGAATTAAAGAATTAGGAATGAATCAAATCTCCCCCAAGTAGGATTCGAACCTATGACCTGTCAGTTAACAGCCGACCGCTCTACCACTGAGCTACTGAGGAACAACGGGAAATTCGATCTCATAGAGTTCAATTCCCATTCTTAACCCATGACCAATATGAGCTCGAAGTTTCCTTCATAACTCGTGGAACTTCTATATGGTTTGTGGAATCTGTAATAGTGAGGATAAACTCCCACAAAGCTCAATGTCATGCAACGCGTGTCTGGCTCTGTCTTTTGCCCTTTATCATAGGTTATAGTAATATTTTCTAACAATTGATGTTGATTGAAACCAAATAATCTACTATTCAAATAATAAATGACGGATCAAATATATCAAATGTCGTCATTTACGTAATGTATAGGGTTGGATATATGTGAGACTCAATCCTCGTGTTTGTTTGGCTTGTATGGAGGGAAAAGAGCAGAAAAATTGTTTAACCATACAAATTGAATTGGTTTTTCAACTGATAATTATACTTGACCCATTCTCTTGCCTTTTACTTCTAGATTATACTATTAATTTTTTTTTCATGCACTTCTTCCAATAAATTCGTCTCCCTCTGTCATTTTAATTATATGACTCGGCATAGACTCTGAATATGTACAAAAGTGTAAGCCTATTCCACTTTGGTAATGCCTTCTGAACAATTTCCAACTCCTAAAGTATTAGAGCAGGAATACAACCATGTCAAAATCATATGTACCACATTCTTTATATATTTCACATGAACAGTACTTTGTCTTGGCTTATGCTTGTTAATTGTTATCCTGAATAATTTGTTTACAGGTTAATAGATATCTAGAAAATTATGAGAGGGCCCTCAGTGGGTTCGAGGCTGCTGCTTTAAAGGATCCAAGTCTGAATGCTGCTACAGAGGTTCAGAAGATAGTCAACCTACTTGACAAGTTGGACAATCTTATGAGGGTACTTTCTTGGATGTAGGCTATGAAATACTGTAATAATAATATAAAGCTAGTGGTTTCTTGAACGCTATAGTTATTTGACTTGTTTCATTCTTTGATGTCCCAGTATAATTCATATGGTATTAGAAACTAGTAATACCACTGAGCATTCCATTTAATCCCCACTTGCACTCCCCTTCATGAAACTAGAAAGAAGAAAGTGAACGATGAAGGTTAAAAATATGTTTTACTTCAGTAATTAATTCGGATATCAGAGTGCTTCTGTTTTATGTAAGATTTATATGCAGGGGGGACATTTAAAAGCCAAGCGAATGGCAAGTTTGGCCTCATCTTTAGCTGCTGTAAATTGTAAGCTACCTTCTTAACTGAGTTTCAGTTGATATTCCTATTAAATTTTTTTGGGCTCTCTTTCCCTCTTATTTTTTGGTCCCATATTTAATATGCTCATTGTATTCGTGTTTCCCTCCTTTGAAAGTGAATCCATCATACAATAGGGTTACTATGGACCATATTTTGGAGGGTATGAACAGATCATTAGCCATCGATGGGAAAGTATTATTCTTTGTTACGAATGACACTGTTGCTCCCCTGTAAGTTCTCAGATTCTGAGTATAATGTGTAAAGTGATCTGATTGCAAGATTATGTCAGAATTTCATCGCATGCTGTATTACATGTCCATGCATTATATGTTGACTTTATTGAAATTATTTATTTTTATTAATTTTTGTATATAGAATCTTTTATATTATGGCATTTAGTGTTCTGGAGCTTTTTATGGAGAAAGAAGGTGGGGGTGGGAAGGGAAACTGGACAGGGAGGGAATCAGGAATTTCAAATTTCAGAATGGTTTTCTCAAAGAAGCCAACTATTAGTAAATAGAATTGCAAGTTTATGATAAGCTCGATGTGGAGTCTTAAGTGAGGAATACGATGCATGGCTTGTGTATAGTGCAGCTTAGTTTTGATAGTGTAAGTATACAAATTAAATATACATCTCATTTAAAAAGCAGGAAAGAGAAGAGAGGGGGGGCGGGGGGCTCAGCTTGATTTTAAGTACCTTCTATGATTGTTGTTGTGCTTTCCCCCTCTAAAATGGAGGCACTCCGATTTTTCATTGGAAGCCACTTGCTTCTTTGTAACTATCCGAACTAGTGTTGAGCTACTTTTTTGCTTATGATTGTTTTGTCTGAAACCTTAAAATCATTGCTATAATAATTTTTTTTTTAATTTTTGATTTCATTAAAATTTATAAAGCAGGGTTGTTAAATTAATGAGCATGCCTTAGTGGATTACATTATCCTGGATAGTGGGGCAATCATTGAAAATTACTCAAACTAGTTTGAGAGTCAATTGAGAAATTTATGTGATTGTTCTGATTTCATATAATTTTGTTTTCTATTTATCCTGCAGATACTACGTGCTTTGTGATTCAAATCAAAATTGCTTTGTTCTTACAATTTATGGCTTACGAATAGATGTGGTGAGAGTTAGTTGCTGCAGTTTTGTTTTATTTTATTTTATTTCTCCTTCTAATGCATTTACGCATTTTGTAAAATCTAACTTTATTTTACGAAATAGATACTACAATAAATGATATAGAGCCTATATGGCGTGGCCAGAAACATGAAGTGCTTGTCATAAATTAAGGCGTTGTTTGTGCAACCAGTGCCAAACACGTCTCTTTTTCTTCAAGTGTAGGGTCTAACTGCTGTCAATCTGCATGGAATTTTATTAGATGATCTCAAGAACTGATTACTGATGAACCCTTTGCTTCAGAATTTTCTCCATTAATTTGAACATATCATCTAAAGCCCAGTTCATGAGGAGAAAAGGAAAGAAATGAAATATATAAACATATACCCTATTGATATTTTGCACCAATAGTGGAATTAATTGGTCCTTTGTTTTATCAGATCAAGGAAAGAGATCAGCTAACGCTTCTCGATCCATATTTCCGTCAGGTTGATTTTCCATGGAAAGGGAAGGTATGCTTTATCCAATTCATGCTAGCTCTCTTTTGGATTTCCATTTACCAGTTAAACTTGTTTCATAGAACTCTGAATTTACTTATATATAGTCATTCTCTGACAAAGTATTCGCTTTGTGTTATGTGTGTATATATCTTAAATTAGCATTACCAATTCAAGTCTATACGCGTGGACTTCCCTGAACAAATACTTGTGAATGGAAAAGCTGTGACCCCTCAACAAGTTGTTCGTTCGTCAATACAAGCACAACACAAACCTTGATGGGGAGACTGTTAAGATGAGCCTTGCTTAGTCTATGGCTGTTTGTGATTAGTTTGGAATGCGGTGTATATTTCTTTTGTAAATACATTGGAGTGGTGTATTTACAGGTGGATTTTTTTTTTTTTGCCCCAGTTCATGGAGGGAAGGTTTAGTTTTGGTTTTGATTTTCATCTCTTTTGGCCATTAAGTTCAGTAAATGCTTAGTACAGTGATTTGTTATTGATTTTAGCCAACACCTGAACAGTCCTTCCTTGGAAGGCAGTTTTTTATTATGTATTGTATTGTGGATAGAACTTGTATGTAAACATCAAGATTCGAGACTGTAGTGCATGATACAGGAAAGATTTTTTTTTTTTTTTCCCGAAGAAAAATTTGTTTTTATAAATAGAAAGTAAAAATGTAATAATAATTTTTTGATTTAAAAGCCATCATGTTATTTTATCTTATTTTTTGTTATCAACCTATTTAGTTAAACTAGATCGAACTTCCTTGCGCAATGCGCGGGAGGATTCTAATTAATTGAAGCCGTTTAAGCCATCGGTTATGAAAAAGCTACATGTAGGCCCATTATCAGAACACATCACACAATCAACGTATAACTCAAAGCAAAATACGAAGTGTAGACCCATTATCAATAGTGGGCCAATAGTGTCCGTAAATCACCGTTAATAAATTCTGGGCAGTTTACCGATATGGAAGTGAATCCGTACCAGCTCTGTAATACTTGAGATAATGTCCAAAAGTCAGAAAATCCCAAGTATTTTGATTAATCAAACTGGTTTGTTGAATTCGTTTTTTACATTAGTGGTCACCTTATCTTGTTTGTCATCCATTGTACGTATGTGATTAATGGTGCCAATTATGTTGGTCACAGGCCTTAATTGACTATTAACTATTAATGGCATCCATGAGTTCCCTAGTGATAAGTTCGATTAAAAAAATTGTACATAATCTGCTTAATCTGTATCAATCAAGGGAACAGTGGCCAAATATTGAGTAAACTTTAGGATATGTGACTAAAAACACAGTTGGGTCTGGCAAAAAGGACGAAAACATGGTTGAGTACTTAATACATAATAGACGTTGGCAAAAAAAAAAAAAAAAAAAAAAAAAAAACTTAATACAAAATAGACGATCAGGAAAACACACACTCAAATTTAAATAGGCAAAACGCATTGCAAAAACATTAAGCAATCCCAAAAGACAACACGCAAACTAATACATAAGAGAAAAATATATGAATGACATTAGTGGGCCGATACTGTGACATGTATTCCTTCAGTTCTTCTCTTTCTTGATTGATCTGATGATCTTGTGGCCTGAGGCTTTCTTCATAATCTTCTTACCCTTGCGTTTCTGAGCTGAGGAATAACTTGCTAGCTGAATAATGGGGACATCATCATCGTCATGTACCAAGTTCACACATGGGGGCACAGTCGCAGATGAGGTATCACTGCTTGGGAAGCCTTCTTGGCTCTGCATAGGTGTCCCTCCTCCATTATTGTGATTTTTTCTGGCATCTTCTGTTGGTGGCTGCACAATTAAAAAAAAAGGATGACAATTAATCATGTTCAACGCATGTTTATATTTAACAATTAATCGCGGGGGATGTGATCAGATGTTTACACTATAAGTAGAATAAGCAGAATCCCCCTATTGGTAAGACCATGATCCTTGTAGAATGTAATTAAATATCAATAATAGTGTCTCAACCACATATTGATTTAGAAAAATTTGATATGGGGTCGAGTGAATTTCAAATTCTGAGAATGAAACATGAAAAACAAACAACGTGGGGACAAGTAAAAGACGACAAATTTTAGATATCTTGGATGACGTTTATCCAAAATAAGTAACTGAAAACGCGCAGACCACATGAAAACCTGACAGGTAAGTACCTTCATGTGAAATAGTAAAAGATGAAGCCACATAATATAGGGCAGAAAATGACCCCAGAGAAATGGATGGGAATGCATACTGTTTTCACGAAATAGTAATAAATAAAGGAGGCATGCTGTTATCACAAAAAGTCTATACCTCAAGCTCAAAAGGTAAGAAACAACTTACTGGGTTGAATTGACAGACCTGCGTCATTGTTTGTACAAATTGATTCGGTCAAAGGTAAGAAAATATGAACAACCCTGACATGTGATATTGAAAGGCATTAAGAACATGGGTGGACTCAACTTGCCATATCAGATTTTACAAAAGCAACAGTTGTTGTCTCCTTACACGATCTCTTTGGTACAGTGTACATGGCTGCTTTAATTCTGCAGATATTATATGGAAATAGAAATTAGATATAGATGCTAGCTCCTATGACAATTTATTGTCAAACATCTAGATGGAAACTGTGAAGATACACATGTGTTCCAGTACAAAAGAGATATATACAGAATGTGGGTGGTTAATTATATACCTAGGGTGCACCAACCTACGAAGTCAAAGGATGCAAAAGGCAATGGTAGGTGTCTCAATATTTGGTCATAGACGTTTGACAGTCATTTCAGTATAGACTGGAAGGGTTGACAGGTGTCCAAGCATAAAAGAAGGAAGCATCATGCAGAGTCAACGTACACGAAAAGGGAAAACATCGACTAAAGAATGCAAAGGCATTTGTATGTGGCTGAAAATATGAAAATGGAATAACATTAACCCAGTAAATTTTCTCGAACCAAAGTTTACATGATTGTAGTTATAAAACAAAATATCACGGATTTACGTCATGGCTTACCTAAGGCCTCTGTTAAAAGGCGTGCATAACATGGATGGCATATGGCTTCTCTAGAAAGCACCAACATCGGGTAGCAGTGAAGGATAATGACATGATTAAGGGATGGCAGTAAATGTCACGTTCACCAAAGATTTCATCTTTGTAGTTATAAAGCATGTATGCACTATGCAGTCCTAATGACATCTAAAACAGCATATGGAAGTGTAACAAAGAAGTGTGATGATTACACATCAATTTACAGGCTGGTTGACATTTGTCCCGAGACATGATATTATACAGCTTCGAGAACGTGGATAGGACATGGTTAAGAATGATGTAGGGTTTGACAGCAGTGATGTCAAAGCCAGCTTTAACATAATGCAACAGACGTTATTTGATTAAGACATGGCATTACGTGTTACATGAACCAAGCTTTACATTGTTATAGTTAAAAGGTAGACTTGCAATTTTCAGTTTCTGAGGAATCTTATAAAATGCCTACGAAATCTTATTCCACACTTAGAGCAATGCATAGCTGGCATATCATCCAAACGTAATGCTCTGTATCAAATAATACGAAACACGATGAAATAAGTGAAACATTGGGATGGGGGATGAAAATCAGTGTTCATTACATACCCCTGTCCATTAACGCATCAGGAAGTAAGCCAATTAAGTTGGTTTGAACAGATCCCTACAGGTTCTTTGGAGATTTCTGATCATTGCTGAGGCGGGTTCACATTGGCTCATCAATCAAAACACTTTGGTTGAATGAAAGGACAGTAGACAAAGGAAATAGGAAATTGTAAAGAGGTTCTGATGCATTCAACAGGTATATATGATGTTTTATTATATCCGATGGACAATATTCTATTATAGAAGATATGAAACCTGAACACATAAAGAGTACCCAGGAAAGATAACCATGAAGGGAGTATGATTACACTAATAAGGACAATTGTCTTGCACAATGAAAACAAAAGGCAGATTTTTAGTTTGCATGAAACTCTGATTAGATGGATGATGTTTTTTAAAAAATCCTGATATACCAGAGGTGGCAGGAATTTGGGGAACTGAGGGGTCATTGTTGGGTGCGTAGACCAAGGAATATTAAAGTTGGCTGGAAAATATGTTAGGAATTTTTGTGAAGTGGCAAAAAATCGGGCTTCATTTGGTTAGCTAGTGACGAGTGCAAGATATAAAATATTAATGGCACGTATCTTATCTGCAAGGATGATCCAGTAACCAACAACTAAGTAATTACTTCAATTACTTGGTTGAAACCAATAAAAACAATTGGAAATAACGTATAGCCAACTCATTCTAATACAGTTATGATGAAGTACTATTTATCAAATAGGTGTCTAAAGAAACTATGACATATAATTAATTGGGCTATTTGTCATTACTTTAGACGATGGACCATAAAAGAAACACGTCCCTGCTAACTATCTGAACCATCATAAATGGTTTGCTATGACCAAGTAAATAGGACAAAAAATACTATTACCTAATTTGTAAAACATATTCATTGAGAGACGAGTAACACATCAGGATCTTTATTTTGTAACCATTTGTGGAATTCTTTCAGGGAAATGTTTTGACAGTTCAGTGGAGGGTTTCATCTAATTCGTTTTCGGAGTCTGACATCCTTTTGTCCTGATTGCAATTATTTGAATTTAAATTACTCTTCACATTTAACCATCACCCAAACAGATTTCAAATGAGATTATATAATGCATGTTAACTTTGAAAAAGGATCATAGAGCAAACAGGACCAAACCACCAACTTCGTCACACAAAGGAAGAAAATGTACCAAGCTTTCTCAGAAGAGAATTACATTCTACTCACAAAGGTATGGAGAGAATGTGGCATTGACTGTGTGAGAATCTTTATGTTAGGTTGCGCTATTAGGTATTATGTTGTAAGGATATTAAACCACCTGGTATCATTTTGCGTTTATGAAAAGCTGGTCATTATTTTTTGGCAGCCCGTGTATTATAGACTACTTGTGCACGATAGAAGAAACTATCTATTTATACTTGGGTCACAGACATTAGGCACCTTTTCAATAAAAGAAATCATTCTAAAAAAAGTGGCATAAACTGGGCCCATCAAATAAGGAAAATATTGTTTCAAGCAACCTCTTTAGTGATTAATTTTACATGAAGACATATGTCATCCTTAACCAAATGGTAACTAAGGTATTCTGTAGACAATTTCAAAAGGGAAAAACACAAATGCAACTCGGAAAGCAAATGGCCTTTTCATGTCAAGGTTAAAGGAAAAAAAATGATAATAATCCATATTAACTGCTCCTTCTGATTTAGTATTTTTACTTGTGTAGAAAAAACAAATTCCCACCAGCTTGAGGCAACTTGTGGTATAATAGTATTAATTTGTTCGTCCAAGGGATTTTTATTATTAATCAGAGTACTTGGTGAACATAGCCCAATTGAGGCATGGTCCAAATTGCCTACCAAAGAGTACTTGGTGAACATAGGTATAAGTTGACGTTGTGTAAGAAATGGACATTCCCATCAAGTAACCTCTTATCCAATCATACAAGGTAGAAAGGCTAACAATGAGATCCCTTTTTTTTTTTATGAACAATGATATGGTTGTAGCACACCAAGATGTACTTAAAAAGTTTAGACAACTTGTGATTTAATAGAATTAATTGTATTTAAAATGGAACTTGCCCTGAAGCTGTGTCATATCCAAGAATAAAAAATGCGAACTACAAGGAGCCATCATCGACCGAAATCAGGACGGCTAAACCTGCGTTATTCAGAAGGCATGTCAAAGGAAGTTTTGATGTCAAAGTTTGAAACAACTTGGGAAGACATTTTAACGACAAGCGTAAATACCATTTTCGGAAGGCCAAGCACTTCTAAGGTATTTGAGAAGGACGAATGGCTTCTCTGTTGAGGCACACATTCTCTTAAACAGTTTAGCTTGTAGTTCATCGACCCATGATCCACGAAGGTAAAGGTGGGCATGGTATCTGAACTTACTTTCACTGTGGTAGCAAATCATAATAGGTTAAGGTGTTTATTCATCAGGAAAAACTCATTATAAAAAGTCTGAAAGGTACAAACCCATAAGGATCCTTCAGCCTAGAATCAAGCATCAATAATAACTCCCTCTCCATATACCCTCTGAAACTCCTGACCTCAACCTCTGTTGCTACCTTCACATAGCCGCAGAAATCTGTACAGGATGCAGCGGCTAAAATCATTACAAAATGATCCAGGGTAGAGGCAATGGAAGACGGGATACGGGTGTTAGAAAATTACCGAACAGAGTACCCTCAGTTATAGGTCCGATAGACACGTCGGCCGGGCATCGGAGATTGAACACGCCATCGGTGAAGGACATAGAAAGCTCTTGAACAAATGTATCCTCGTAGAACTCAAGGTGGTACAGGGGATGTATGTCTTGACCAGGTGCTTTTTTTTTTCAAATGATGAGATCATGTAAGACCTCCGGCCAAAAAACAGGGGTGTTAGGAGTCTGATGGCATTCGGCCTCCAAACGCAGCCGAGCATACGTGTTCCCTTAAAAGAAAAGAAAAGAAAAGCATATTGTACTAATGAATATGTAGGAAAGCTGCACTTGTGTTCATTTAAGGTGCATGGTTACCTCTCTCTCCCATAAGACAACGTCAATGGATGAAACAAACTTCATAATCGTTTCATACCCCCAATCGTCATGGAGGTCACGTTTTCTCTTATGATCACGCGGTCGACTTCAACAACGATAGTTGAATGAGATAAACCAAGTGGGAGAAGCTCAAGGGGGGTGTTGGAGCATCATTCCATAGCAAAATCGTGTATATAAAAATGAAAACAAAAACAGAGGGTCCAAAAGAACATACCTGTGCATCTCATCACTCCACCCCAAAATATATAAGCAAGGCTATGTGAGTATGTAAGGATGCTGGTAACAACTGGCAAGGATGACGCAGTAGTCCACGTAGGCTAGTTAGAAGATGTGCAAGCTGTCTTCTACGAACATTAATTACAGCTGAGGTCGGCTCACACGGAGCCATATGCATCAGAACAGTATTCGAGGCGAGCCATATTTCTCCTATGAACAGTGTTCTGTGTCTATAGCCGAACAGGAGCTGCGTAAGAGATGAGCCGATGGTGGATTAGATTTTAGAGTTAAGGTTGATTAGCAAAGGTATGTATTCTAATTCATGAGACAACGTAGCCTCTTTCTTTCTTTCTTTCTAATCAGAAGGAGATATATATTAACTAAAAAAATATGTACTCCCTCCTGTCCTAAATATAAGACCATTTTGACATTTTTTGTGGAGATTAAGGAAGCCAAATAGATCACTTAATTTTAACATATTTTACATGTAATTGTATTACACGATAGTTTATAAATAAGGTAAATTAGTTTTGAAGCAAAAAGATAACTATAGACATTTTAAAGTGATTAATTTTCTATATTTAATTTCTAAAAAAAAAGAAAGTCAAAGTGATCTTATAATTTGGAGCGGAGGAGGGAGTACATTCAGGGGACAATTGCAGTAAGATCCTAAGTAAGAGATTTAATATCAAACAGGTCTATTGACAACTTTTTCACTTGTTAACCAAGGCAATTGCAGTTGTCAGTCAATAGTTGCCATTAACAATTCCTTGGGACCTTTATAAAATTAAGTCTCTTACTTGGAACCTTACTGCAATTATCCCTACATGTAGAGCACCACTAGCTAAGCGATGGGTACAACATTTAGGATGAGCCCCCTTGCATTGCTAGTGTGAGATACAAGGGTAGAAACTCAAAAACTTTTCAGGCGACTGGGTTTCATTCATGAAGATACTCTCTTGTTACGTACGGTTGCCCCATAACTTCCAAAGCGAAGTGCCAAAGAATAATAACCTCTAGTGAGTTCCCATTGTGCGAGGGTTCAGATTCATCGTATCCATGTGTCAATAGGTTGATTAATGAAAGCACGTACTGAGATGGGCTCCAGCAATTTAAGGCAGTGGGGCAGTGGCGGAGGATGTGATCAAGTGTCATGGCTGGCAGGTTCCGTTATCAGTCATTCCTATCCGCTGACGTACTGCATTTGTTAGGAGTCGGTTTTTCATGGCAAACCATAAAAATTTTCGAGTTCTTTGCGTTCCTGGCCATGTCCAAATCTATTCCCATACCTTGTTAACTAGTCTGAAATTGAATTTAGGATAAAGGTAAAGATTTAGTATTAAACAATTGTGCAAACATAAACAATGAATTTTTGGTGCAAATATGAGATTAATTAAATAAAAATGGTGCAAATATAAGAAGTCCGTTAACCAACCGTTAGAACCGTTAATAAATTGCGAAGTGGGGCCCACAATTGTTTATATTATATAAGGTAAAGATGTAGATTTAGTATCAAACAATTATATAAAGGGCACCAAACATAAAATCGCACCATATATTTTGCACTCCACATGCCACCTGTCATATTTGTGGGTCTCACTTTGCAATTTTTTCACAATTCTAACGGCTGGTTAACGGACTTCCTCTATTTGCACTCTTTTTATTTGATTAATACCATGTTTACACCGAAAAATTGTTATTTATGTTTGGTGTGACTTTCACAATTGTTTGATACTAAATTTGCACCTTAACTGTTAAATTTAACCCATCATAATTTTACCAGGGGGTCTGTAACAAATATTTAAAAAGGAAAATTGGGCAGTAGTCGCATGACTCTTTTATGTAAATATAATTAAATGTGAAAAGTTAGTTATTAGAGGCAATTTTTAATTAGCTGTAGGCCTAGGACAGCTATTATATTAGAGTTAGTTACAGTTTACTAGCCATTAGACTTTAACAGGTAGAATTTATTTGAAGGCGGAAGATATAAGACTATAAATAAGGCACTACTTTATCATTACATATCTTCTCTAGTAATGCAAGCACTTTAGAAAGGTAGCAAGACTCAGGAATACGAACCCTAGTAAGTATGAGGCATTGAATCGACCTTATATACGCGAGACTATTATTATTATATTGTTGTTATGCTTACATGTGGTGCATACAATGCATATATATATAGCAACCAAGAATAACAAAGGCAGCGTTTATTTGTAATTGTTACACATATTTATTTATTATTTTATGTAATTGTGGACGAAATAAACTGCTACTGAGATCCGCAAGAATCTCACCTCGTTTTACCATCTTTACATCTTAAGGAGAACTATAGGCTAAGCAGGTGGCAAAAGGAGATGAAGAACATTAATGTCTTTTGCTTATGCATATGCGAACATGTGTCTGGTGGTTAATATTATTATGATAATGTATGTATATAAGTTGTGTTTTACATACTTAGGTTTGTGCAAGTTTTAATACTTACATAATTATATTTATAGAATAAATGTGTACTCCTCTATGAGGAAGTAGATCTAACTACTGGTTCAAGTAAGGGTTGTCAAATTGGATAGCCAGATAAATATAGTTATTTATAAATATAGTTACTATGATTATTGTTATAATGAGGCAGAGTCTATAAGACTTAAAAGCAAATAGTAGAACTCAGGTTTTAATGACCTATTAGAAATTACGAGATATTTTAGAATTATTTACTTAAACTTTAGTTTTATAACTATTAGATAGAAAACCCCGTTTATGAAAAACCTTTTTTATTTGAGTGAAATGTTTTATTTTAGCTTAAAAAAGGGAAAAGTTTTAAATTGGTACCGAAGTCATTATTGAAAGATAAGTCAAAGTTCAAACTTCCCAAAAATCAATGATCTCAATAATCTCTTCTGTTTTGACAAAAAAAAAAAAAAATCTCTTCTGGCTTTGATAATCAACGACATCGATTTGGATGCTACACAACCGTAAACATTGAAGTTATGTGAAGTACAAATTCCATCCCCCTGCATCTTCTTCTTTTGTGCTTTTAAGAGAAGAAGAGGGTTAATAATCTATAGCTGTCACTAATTCGCAATCATCCTTCTAGTAATAGATCCTAATCCTTGTTTGAATTACCTTATTTTAATATATAGTTTGGAAGCTATACACACGCACACACATATATATTTTAACTGAGCGGAGTCAAGTCTAAGCGATCATAAAAATTAAAAGTTCATTTGATCTCAGTCATTTTAGTCTGATTAATTAATTATGAATATATATAGGATAAGGGTCATTTTTACCCCGGAAGTATCCACTAAGGATCACTGGGTATCCAGAAGTTTTTTAAGGATCAATTTTGCCCCGAAAGTTACCAAAATGTATTAATGTTGCCCTTCAATTATTCACTGTTAAATTTGACCGTTAGTTTAACTAACCTGTGGCAGCCATCTCATCATCTCCCTACCTCTTCCTTGACACAAAGTTCCGTCTTCTTCTTCCTCTTCCCCATCTCCGGCGGACGTTCAACATTGAAGAATTGATGAAACCATGTAAGTGTAACTCACCTGAGAGTACCTCCTCCTGTACGTCAGCGAGCTTGAATACTGGTCGGAGGGTTGACCTTTAGAAGCCTGAGGTGCTAATCTCTGCTCTAACCATTTCTTTTCTTCATCGTTCGACAATTTCCTTTTAACGTTTCCGTCACAGCTCAGTTTTGGCGACATTTACGTGCAAGTTTCACTCACTCACAAATATATTTTCGATTTCAGTCCTTGTTCTATGTTTTATTCCCTGTGAATGAATGAATAAAATATGTCCCTTATATTTCTATTTGATTTCTATATGTATCGCATAGAATTATGTTGGAAACTCCATACACTTCTGCAATTTTTTTAATCTGCTGGGAATTAATCTTTCATGAGCATTTTACTTATATTTTTGGTATTAACACAGTTGCGGTTTGAGCTGGGGTTGATGAAGGTGGTGGTTGAAAATTGATTGCCTGAACACCAGTGGATGGCGGAGGATAGGCGGCGGCGACCGAAGGTACGGTGATGATGGTGGTGTCAAAAGTTCCTGTGGGAAGAGGAAGAAGAAGACAAAACTTTGTGGCAAGGAAGACACAGGGAGATGCTGAGGTGGCTTTACATAATGACATGTCTGAGCCAAGTGTGTTAGGTTAGTTAAACTAACGGTCAAAATTAATATTAAATAATGGAAGGGCAACATTGATACATTTTGGTAACTTGTAGAGCAAAATTGATCCTAAAAAAACTTTCAGATATCCAATAATCCTTAGTGGATACTTCCGGAGTAAAAATGACTGTTAAAGATTCATTTGTGTGTGCGTGTGTATTTTATGATTATGATTACCAAACAATAAAATAAAAATAAATATAATTAAAACATAAAAAATAAACTTAATTATGTGTGTATATATAAATAATTCTCATATGTATAATTTTTATATATAAATAATTTCATTTGAAAAATAATTTTCATCCTCCCACAAAGATTCAACGTAAAGTGGTACATAACTTCATATAATTGTTTCATATGTATATATAAATATATGTTTTCCCCACATTTTAAAATTTATTTTATTCAAAAAATAAATTAGGTATGAGATTATTATAAACTTTTAACTATGAACTTAAAAAAAATAATCATTTTGATTCATAAACATATAAATAAAAATTGAACAAATGGGTTTGAGTAAAATATCTAAAGAATTTAAGATCCAAGAAAAAAATATAATTGAGCTTAAAAGTCAAGAAGACAAATGTTGACTCCAATATGGGGAAGTTGAGATTGTGTTACAGGATCGTGAAACAAATTTAGCCACGAATTACAGCAAAAATTCATTTTTTATTGACAGAATTAGCGGTGTTACAATAGCCTATATCTCAAGGTTATTAAACCCGGGCCGGTCTGGACCGTGACTTGCCGGACCGAACACATGACCGGTCTGATTTGGCATATGAACCAGGGTGGAACTAGCTCGGCCTTGGCTCGGCGAAACCAGAGTACCCCGCGGCTAACTCGGGTGACTCGCCGAGCAGATCGAGTCACCGGGTTGAACTTTTACAACCTTAGATAGATCTAGACATGAGATGGAAAAAATAAGAAAGAAAGAAGAGAAGAAGACGAGTAATATGATAGTTATGACTTCATAGATGTTGAGATCTGAGAGCTTGGTCAATCCTACTTCTTTCTCGCCTTCATCGGTTACTAGAGTCCGGAGATGATGAAGAGAGCAAGGTGTGGTGCTTTCATGGTTGCAGCTTCTTTACTTTGTGGAAGAACGACGAAGGATGAAGGAAGAAACAAGAAAGCCTTCGGGATGGATGGATGATACTTGTGGAAAGGAATCAGATTAGCGCACAGAGAGGTCTTCATATAGGGATCTGTTTCCAGAAGCAATCAATAATCAACTTGTCCTTCACCAGGAAGATTCATGGAGATGCTCTTTTTCAGCTCAAATGTATTCGGGCTTCTATGTTATGGATAGTCTGTTGCCCTTTCTTTTGCGATGGGACTCAGGATCTGCATATAACCTCCTTCAAACACTCGCTACATCTTCCACAACCTTCATTGCAGGCATTTGGTGATGTGGTTAGCAGAGATATTGTTAGCCTTATTAAAGTTTTTCGAAGCTTATCTATATTTTTTTCTCCTTTTATCCCCCAATACATGAGGGCTGAACTATTTTATTGTCCTAGTATTTGTATTTGCATATAATATTTTTATATGATTAATGTCATTTTGACTCATTTTCAAAGAAAAAAATAAAGAAAGCCTCTGATGAAAGAAGGAAGGAACAAAAAAAAGTAAAATAAACTTATGTCTAACATTACTCCGTGATGTGTGTTAGGTAAAGAGAGACTCCGTGATTCGTGCTCCCTCTCCATATGATGCCGTGTATGTGTGGTGATATTTTTTTTTTGTGACATGTGGTGATATGTTTAAACAAAGTAATGAATATGGTCACTTCAGTCAGGAAAAAAGCAGGGATGGTCACGTGTGAGAGAGGAAAAGTAATGAGAGAAATAGGATAATGATACTCCCTCCGGTCCTAATTATAAGACCACTTTGACTTTTTTGACTTTTTTTTCCAATCCAAAAAAAATAGTTTCAGTTCCAAAAAAACATATTTTTTCCTCAAAACTAATTTATTCTACTTATAAACTAACCTATAATCTAATTTCATGTGACATATATTATAATTTAGTGGTCTAATTTGCTTCCTTAACTTCCACAAAAAAAGTCAAAGTGGTCTTATATTTAGGACCGGAGGGAGTATAAAATTCGAATTATAAATTAAAAAATTGGTTATATATTCCCTCCTTTTAAAATATAAGATAAAGTTGACTTTTTCTTTATAGAGATTGAGGAAACAAAATATACTATTAAATTTTAACATATTTTACATGTTATAAGGAAGGTGTAATGAGAATATGAATATATTTTTTAAATTTTTTATTCCTTACCGGTCTGACTTCCGAGTCAATTATGATCTGACCCACTGACCCTTAACCCACTACCTTAACCGGTTCAGTATCCGGTCCGAGTTTAATTACCTTACTATATCTAGTAATTTCGTATCTTCAGAAGGATTAAATTGATTTGACGTATAATAACTAAGATAGCTAGTATATAAAGTCTGATTCAGTTTTTATATATAAAAAAAAAAACAACAATTTTGAATTGAGAAAATGAAACTGGGTACATAGATGTCGTCATTGATGATGATTACAAGTTATCGTGTGACATCAGTGATGAGCACAACATGCAGTATGCATCTATTAATATTCCTTATCCTACCGCAAGTTTATGATTGAATCACGTGTCTATCTATACTAAATAACGTCTCCATATATTACCATCATGTTTCAATTTATTCGTACTGATCAATAAATCAAAGTGGTAGATTCTCTACAATTTCTTATTGATTGAGGTAACCCTCAGAGAGATGGGGAGCCTTTCTTTTGCAATGAATGGAGGAGAGGGTCCTCAAAGCTATGCTCAAAACTCTTCCTTTCAGGTATGTGTTTATATATATAAATATATATATATATATATATATATATTTATATGCGTGCTCATGAGTTTGCCAAAAACTATTGATGACTGCTACACAATATAATAATGTCATGCATGCATATTTTGAAAGATGATGTCAAATTAAGTCAAATCAACCAATTTTTCTTTTTTATTTTCTTAATCTACCCAAATTAACCGAACAGTAACTTTTATATTAGGGACTTGACTTGAGAGAGTATATGCAAACAATATTTTTGCTCAGGTATATGCAAAGAATCAGGGAGTAGAGTTTAGGAAATAATTTATATATAAGTTATGAAAGACAAATTGAATATAAGTATCACATAAATTTAGAATCAAATTCTTACCCTTCAACTAGCTCGCATAGAAGGAGTGGAGGTATAGCTAGTATTATATATGTCTATCTTTATATATAATTAGATTTTTCCCAATGCGATGCATAGAATGGTAATACAGGTAGATTTGAAATTCATTTAACTTTTAAAGATAAAAATTAAAATATAAGAAAATCAAATAAAATAAATATTGTACCTTTAATCTTGTTAATCCTCACAAAATAGATCGGTACAACAATCGAAGCATCTAGATCATCTAAATTGAGTTTGGCTGTGTTGCTTGCTCGTACACTCACCATATAGACAGATATAAACATATTGACATAAAAAAAGTCATAAAAAATGTCAGTACTTCATGAATGTATAGGTTAAATGACATTGTGATCAATTAATCCAGTTCCATTCGGGCGGGAGAGATCCTCTCACAATCATTTTTTTTTTAATTTTCTTCTGATAATTACTCTTTCACCTTTAAATTTAAAAACGAATGATCTAGATCCAATATCTTATGAAATGTTATTATAATATTTTTAACATATAAATAAATAATTTCAATTTCTTAAATTTTGATCTGGATTGTGTACACTTGTATTATAAGAAAAATTAATGTATGAAATATATATATATTGAAAACAGCTTAATGAAATATTATATATCAACCATTCATATTTTTTATCAAATGGTGGATATAAGATTATGAGAAAAATAATTGAGAGAAACCCAACCCATTTCGTTCAACCAAACATTAGGATCAATTATTGTGAAAATCAATTTCATCGTTACTCCATAATCATTTTTATGGTCCTTGGACTGCCAAATGTTTGGAGGAAACATATGACATCTTATTACTAACAACATACCAGTTAATGAGTTGCTTATAAGGAATAACTTAACAGCAAATGAAAATAGAATGATTGTAATTCACCAACCAATTAATATCGCATCATTTGCTGAGCCAGCTGCAATGTCGTTGATGAGAAACCGCTCATGCTCTAACATCTTGCACTCTGAATATGACATTGAGGACCTTAGAGTGACAAACATAGAGATAGATAATGAGTATCTATTTTGCTGGAATTTATAAAATTAGAATACAAAAGTGGGCATATAAATATATTATATTATCTTAATTGGTCAACTAAATCATATAGAATTATGGAAAAAATTTGAATAGTAGTATAATCAAGGAGTTAATTAACAATCAAATTCAAATTTTGAATGAAAATCTACCCATTTTGATTGTGACACAATAAATAGATAGTTTTTGGTAAAAAAATTTATACTTAAAATAAAATTTGAATTTCAAACACAAATATATACCTATACATATCAATTATGATTATAACGCACTAAATGCATGATTTTGATTTTAACGTACTATCATAAAATAATAGATGTCATGGTTGAAAAGTGATACTCTTTCCATTCCTAAATATAAAATTTAGCTGACTTTTTTGAAAAATTCTAAGAAAACTAAATAAGTTACTTATAAATTAATTTTTCTAAATTTTTTTCTCTAAAACTAGTTTATTTGACTTATAAGCTAACATATAATTTAATAATATACAAAATATGTTATGATTAAATTGCCTATTAAGCTTCAATAATTTCTCCCAAAAAAAAAAGTTAAATGGGTGTTATATTTAGGAACCGAGGTAGAATAAAAAAGAACTATTTAGTATATGTGTAATTATATCTTAATTTAGGAATCCATATATTAAATAATAGATGACGGATATTAAAACAACCATTGGTAGAAACGATTTTAAATGGTACAAATTTCAAACTTGGTAATGATTTATTCATCAAATGCATTAATTAATCGTATATCAATTAAAGGATAGATTCCAATTACAAAGGGAAATTAATTATGAAATTCAAATTTGAAATGCAAGCCAACCAATTATATATGGATATGATTACCTTAATACATGAGTTTGACCAATCGTGTGTGCCATGACATGGATAGATTGAATACGTGGCTTTTTTTTTGTTCAAATAATATATATTATTTCATTATACTAGGGAAAAGTGAGATACAAAGCATAAAATAAAATGTTTACAAATAGAAAACCCAAATAATAATAACAGAAGCCCTAAAAATAATATAACCTAACATAGGTAGGAGGGAGCCGCCGCCGCTGCCAATAACCCTACTATCTTCATCGTTCCTTCATCAGAATACATGACTTCAAAGACAGCGTTAATAAAAGATTATATGTAGGATCATGTGAACCAATAACATTTATACTTGGAGATTTCTTGAAGTATATATAGAAGATTGATAGATAATAAGCCATTACCTTTCCCTATCACTTTAACCTATGATCCTATTATTTTTACCTGCCTATTGTATATATAGTTCCCAATGTTTTTCAATCATAAAGTTCATAAGAACTTGGTAATATGTAAGCGTACTCCCTATCCACTTCTAAATACAATATCAAGTTAACTTCATTTAGAAAAATTAACAAAACAAAATAAACTACTTAATTATTGCATATGTCATATGTTATTAAATTATACATCAATTTTTTTAAATTAGTTTGGTGAAACATGATAAATATAGATACTTTAAAGCAGTTTATTATGCTTTCATAGTTTCTCCAAAAAAGTCAACTTGATTTATATTTAGGACGGAAGGAGTATAACACCTATACAAACCATGAAGTATATATATCCTCCCCAACCCACTGATTAATTGTTATGTTGTTATCTGCAGAGAAGCGCATTTGAAGCTCAAAAGAGGTTAATTGATGAGGCAATAGCCAATAACTTCGATCACACCATGATCACTAAAAACCTCATTACTATTGCTGATTTAGGCTGCTCAACAGGTCCTAATACCTTCATAGCTATGCATACCATAACAGAAGCAATAAAAAACAAACTACTTTTTTCTCATCGAACGCTAGAATTCCAAGTCTTCTTCAACGACCAAGTCTCAAATGACTTCAACACACTCTTCAAGAACCTTCCTTTAAATAGAAGCTACTTTGCTTGTGGGGTTCCTGGTTGTTTCCGAGGACGTTTATTCCCAAATCAATCTCTTCACTTTGTGCATTCTGCTTCAACACTTCATTGGCTCTCTAGAATTCCTAAGGAAATTGTGGATAGAAGTTGTAGTGCTTGGAATAAGGGAAGGATTCATCACATGGATGCTCCCAAGGAAGTTGGAGAAGCATATGAAGCTCAATTCAAAGAGGATCTTGAGAATTTTTTGAATGCTAGAGCACAAGAAGTTGTGGGAAATGGACTTGTGGTTCTTCAGATACCTACTGCACCAGATGTTGTTGTTGCTGATGATGATAATATGGAAATACATCCTGCTAGAGTTTTTGAGCTTCTTGGATCTTCTCTCATGGACATGGCTAGAGTGGTAAGAATCAACAAACCTTACATTTTTTTACTTACTTTAAGAACCGTTTAATTGGTTTGATTAGATTAAGGGATATAGTTAACTTAGTTAATTATAATAAAAATGACATTTTTTTCGCAAAATATCCTTATTTGAAGCTAAAAAATGTGGCATTTAAAAAAAAAAAAAAAACTGATCTGATTAACACATATTTGATTGGGTTGAGTAGAAATAAAAATGTATGTTTTTCTAGCTACAAAAACACAATGATGACGTTGATATTTTACTAGACTATTTTTGGAGGAAAACATTTTAATCATTTTGAATGGATATTTGCGTGAAAATACTTTTTTAAAAAATTCTTAAAATTATTTATTAAAATACTAGAATTTCTATGTTGTGGCATTAATGTATTCCACTACAATATCAACCATTTATCACTTTATAGCATACATGAGTGCATTACTAAGTTTTTGTTGAGAGTATCAATAGGCGTGGTTTGGGGGAAATGATAAATATAAGTTTTAAGTTTAAAACTAACACGAACTCAATTAAATTCTACATTAAGCATTAAGCACTGGATGAGTAATTAAACTTTGAGAATGATAAATATATTATATATGGATGCAGGGAATTATGACAGAAGAAAAGGTTGACTCATTCAATTTGCCAATCTTTTATTCCCCTGTTAAGTTTGTGAAGGAAATTTTTGAGGAAAATGAGTATTTCAGTGTTGAGAAAATGGAATCACTGAATCTAGAGAACTTTTATGCGGTCCCAAATGTGTACACATTCGTTTCCAATTACAGGGTTGTGATAGAAGATTTGATTGAGAAGCACTTTGGAGGTGCAATAGTTGATGAGCTTTTTGATCGCTTCACTCAGAAAGTTCTAGAATTCCCAGATATCGTGAACCCTAGGAAGCTCAAAATAGTCATGCTTTTTTTTCTTCTTAAACGCAAGTTGTGAGCTATATATAGTTTTTTGTTGAAGTTGTAAAGAAGAAGAAAAGCAAAGAAAGCTAAGGGACTTTTGCTCAGTTCAAGTAGGTTCTTCAAAAGTTTTTTTTTTTTTTTTTTTTACAATGACAAGATACTATCTTGATACTATACTGCCGCCCTATTCACAACTACCTAATTCCCTAGCAGCATCATCCTCTAAGTCAGCTCCATCTGCACCATATCAGCACCCATCTGCAACACGCAAAAGTCTGGTGGCTCTAATGATCCCCTCCACGTCATAGGTTCTTCATAAGTTGTTCATGGATTTGATTGTGGTTTTCAATTGAGTGAGGGTTTTCTAATTTGCTTTGGTTGATGAATATATATAGTTATTGTCATTAATTTAGAATATGTGTGTTAATCAATCTTCTCAATTTGTGCATTTTTCTTCAACACTTCAGCATGTTAAATCAGTCATCAAGGATGAAGAAGAAACAACCCGTTTGGACCCCCCCCCCCCCCAAAAAAAAAAAAAAACAACAACACCCTTTATAATTTACACACACACCCCTAATAAACTTTCCAATGTCTTTTTTAAAATGATGGAAAAATCATATTAACATTAATATTATCTAATAATTTAAAATCAATATTTTGGGGAAAATATGCTTTCATGTTTTTATATTTTTAAACTAAATAATGAAGTGTAAATGTCATTTTTCTAGGAAAAACGGATACATTTTTAATTAAATTTAATGAAAAGAAATAAAAAAATTCATATATTGTGAAATATTATTAATAAATGGGAAAAAAAACAGAAAAAGACTGTTAAAATATGTAAAGGACAATTGGATACAATGAATTTAAAAAAAGACCATATCATGCTACAGACCTAGCTTTCCTTTTGAAATTTAAGTGAAATGTCAAAAATACCCTTAAATTTAATTTATTATTTTTTAAAGAAAAATGGCCCACAACTGTCGGCTGATGGGAACATTCTATTATTATTATTATTTTTGGGGAGAAGGTGTGTGGTACAAAAATAATTGGAGAGTAGAACTTCTGAGGCTTGGTGGCTGACCACTTAGCCATTAAGGCTCTTTAATATATATGTTGCCACTACTACAAAACAGGGTTTTCACGTCACAAATTTTGGACTTTTCACGTCACTTTTTGGTGTGACATAAATTCAAGTGACGTGGAAAACTTGACTTTTAACGTCACACCAAAAAGTGACGTTAAAAGTCATATTTTTCACGTCACAAATTACAAAACTTGTGACGTTGTTTGTCCAAAACTAGATTAAATTGACGTTGGTGTGGCAGAGAAACCACGTCACAAATTGTTAATGTGTGACGTGGTTTCAGGAAACCAAGTCACACATTAAACAAAAGTGACGTGGTTTCACGAAACCACGTCACAAATTAGTAGTGTGTGACGTGGTTTCTTGATAAACCACGTCACAATTTAAAAATTTGTGACGTGGTTTCATGAAACCACGTCACACATTACTAATTTGTGACGTGGTTTCTCCACAAACCACGTCACAAATTAATAGTTTGTGACGTGGTTTCATGAAACCACGTCACAAATTTTTAAATTGTGACGTGGTTAATTTTTTTTTTTTAAAAAAATGATGGTTAATTTATCTTTTGGTTTCCCAATCTGTATTAATTGCAAATGTCACAGAAATAGATATAATGCAGATCAACAACAGTATACATTATTCATACAACATGTATACATAGCTATATTATAACTAAATCAAACTAAACATATATATAGACACACAAAATTCCATGTTTAGACAACAAAGTATTTTCTGCAATGATCACTTTTTAACCAACCACAAATGAAAGAAAAAATTGAGCAATACGGTCACGAAGTGAATCAAGGTCTGTGTCTTCAAATGAGTTGTTTCCATCATAAAACTGCAAAAATAATGGATGCTGTGATTACTGCAAAGTTAGATAAATAAATCATATAATTATATAATGATTGTATCAAGCTATAGATAAGAATTTAATTTATACCTGTGTAAAGGATCCGGTACGATCACTCTCAATAATGTCACACATATACTTCATGACGTAATACCCACACTCCTTATTCGTCGGTTGCTGGGGGCACTTTATAAATCACAAGAAATAGTATAAATTAATAACAAAATAAATAATATCTCAATTGACTAACATTGAATGAATTTAAATTAAAGGTAGTTACTCTAGGTCTTTGTGTCACGATGGGATCATCCATTTCACCGGTTTCTGATGCAAAATGCCATTGTTGAATGCCCCTAAAATCGAACTAAAATTAGCACGTATCCATGAAAATAATTTATGTAGCCCAAAGTAAAAAGTCATTAAAAGTACTTACTTAGATAAGAGGGTTTTATAATATGAGGTTATATTATATCGCAATGGGTCAAACCAAACCAGACGATGTTGTATGGGGCAAACGACAGCTAATGACCAGTGTTTACTGAAAAACATTAAGAATATTATGTCCACACATAAACATAACATTTGTAAATGTGCAAATAATGAAAAGTTGGCAAAAGGTAATAATCACACTTACTCTTGAAGAATAGGCGCAAAATAGACAGATCCCCGATTCGCTGACATTTGATGTGTGACATAAGCCCGCATCTCGTCCTCATACTCCAGTTTAGCCTTGTCGTTTTTAAAATCATCTCGCCTCACCAAGGCCATTGGACTAAGGAATCTGTATTGTTCCCTGCCTAATTGGTTGCACAGCTGGTGGAAGTACCTATCATAAAATGATTGAAATTATAAAAGGATAGATGTAAAAATATTGCATAGACATAAAAAGTAACAGTCATTTACAAAGTCGCTAATTCGAGCCAAGCGAGGTCAATTTCTTCCATCGTCAAAAACTCCACGATATCTCTGTCACCATCAACTAGAAAATCATATGAACGATACGGACTGACTACTCCTGGAGGCATCTTAATGGTTATGGAGTGCAAAGTTGGCTGCATCTCCCGCAGGAGTTGGAGAGAAGGATATTCATCTGAAAAGAACTGCGGGCGATGAAAAAACCAATGTTATATATTTTTACAACTGTAATCATGTAAAACAAGGAGTCTCAAAAATTAAGTGTACATACCGCATCAATCGGCGCCTTTTGTGGAGTGCTGTGTATAAGTCTTCTAGGCCACAGAATGAATGTCCCGATCGCCTCATATAGTTTGGTGACTTCATTATGGGGAATGGGTACATCTGTCCCCCCCTCATCATTTAAGATATTTGTAACAGACACCTTCACTTGGTCCTCCCCAATAAGCTTATTATGTATGAAGGAGGCGTTCGGGAACTGGCGAGCTTCTGCGACCGGGTGCAGGCGAGGGAAATCGAGATGGAGATAGCACTCTACTCCAACTTCAGGGTCATTGTCTGGAGTGGGATTTGATTCATTCTCACGAATTGATCCTAACGGCACAGTCTGATTGCAGCTGTCTTTGCCGCTTGGACCGCCGGTAGCAGGGGACTCCTACAGGAGATGGGAATACACAGAGTGAGCCTAATTGATAAACCCATAATTCGGTAATTAACATATATAGGAGATGGTCAAACCTGCTGTCTTTGTTGAGAAGAATGTGATGACAGTCCAAGCTGCATGGTAGACGCTCTAACTTGTGCCTCAATCTGCGCTCGGATCTGCTCCCCCATATAACCCGACAGAGCCTCCTGGACCTTCGCGGCCACCTGCCCATCGAACTGTGCTTTAATCTGCTGCTCGGATAAAGCAACCCGCTCCTCTAACTGGGCCTCCATCTCTGCCCGAGCCTTAGCCAATATCTCCTCAGTAGAATCTGTGCGAGTGGCTCGGGATCTACGGCCGAAATACTTGATAAACCCTAGAGTCCTGGGCTCCCCTAGTACCCGGCCGGGGCGATCGGGCTTCCCAATTGCCGTGGCCAGGATGTCCATCCTATCAGAAGGTGTGAAGGACCCTTGGGTGGTCTGCTGCTCAAGTTCTTCCTACAATAACCGAAAAAATCTTAAGTTGTAATGTGCTATAAAACCACAAGTTAAAGGAATAAACAACCAAGTAAAATACTTACAATCCTCTTTGCAACTGTTTCAGCCTCCAGATTAACAAATTTTCCTTCTTTAGACTTCCTTCCCTCAGCCCATTTCGTATGACGTGAGATGGGCGGCGGAGGCTGTAGAACAGCGGTAGGATCGGTCCGTGCCGCTTCCTCCATTTCTGCAATTTGTTTCTTAATCAACTTTTTCTCGACCCACTTGTAACCCCCCCGAGACATTGTATGCTTGTAAATATTTTTTTCTTGTCTCTCCTTTTGTTTTTGGCTATTCTCCTATGAAAATAAAACTAAGTTAGTTAATTAATATAATGTGCTCAAAATTCATTTTTGAAGCAAAGTTAAAGAACTATTTATAACCTATACACACCTGGAACTTTTGGTCGAGCCGTTTCTTAACAAAGGTCTTCCAAGTCTCCGGGTCAATAGAGGGATAGGTCTGACAGGGATCTTGACCCATCTTGTTCCCCCTGATGTAGTCTCTGGTTAGGTTATTCTTAAAACCCTTCCACATCTTGCGCGATTCATTCAACCAAAAATCCTTGAACGCCTTGGTGTTTGGAACGTCGAAGTTTTGCTACAAGGAAAAATAAGAATAAAAGACACATTAGTTGAGTTAACTAAAAAAAACAAATACATGCATATTAGGAACAAATAGATAAATAATGATAAAACATACCAAGATATCTGACCAACATTGATCCTTAATGTCTTTATCGACTTCCCTCCAATCGTCATCCAAGATGCTTACTCGGTTCCTTGCTACAAAACCGACGTAGCTCACGAATTGCGCTCCAATCTCTCCAATAGGATTCATGTCCTCGTCAAATTCCACACGGATAGGCTGAACATTTGTCCCTTGACTGACAATAATGTCTTTGAGCTTCGTCGGACCTCTTCCCTTTTTTCGAGGGGGATTGTTTTGTTGTTGATTGTTAGAATCATCCGCCATGATGTACCTGTTAACAAATCAAATATGTGGTTGAGTCATTACAAGGCAACAACTTTCACAAAACCAAAACAATAACAATAATACTTAATACATTATAATTCAAAAAGATTCTCACTTTAGGTGTTATCCCATATCCCCTCACAATGATCATTTCTAGAGGCAAATAGGTCGTCATCATCTATCAATTCCGGTTCCCTTGGTTCAGGTGGAATTACGCACAAAGGTGGTATCTCATCAAGATCTAAAGTGGGAGCACGATCTTTTTGCTTTTTACTTTTCAAGACTATGGACAAGTGCTTATTTGCGGGATCCGTTACATAGAACACTTGTTTCGCATGACTTGCTAAGATAAATGGCTCATCTTTGTACCCAACCTTGTGAAGATCAATTGAGATCATACCAGTGTGGGGTTCAATCACAAGTGCGCTATTGTTAACCCACTTGCATTTGAAGATTGGAACCTTGAACTTGGTGTAACTAACTTCCCAAATTTCTTCAATTACCCCATAATATGCCATGGAAGCCAATCTTGGGTTTTTATCTTTTGAACTGGAGAAGTGCATCGCTTCGGCTACCACCATCACGCCACTGTTTTGCATGGTGCTGTTGTTGTCCTGAGCCTTAGTGTAGAAAGAATAACCATTTATGTCAAAAGAGCCCCACGTAACAACCTCAAAACGCGGCCCTCCGGCTAACCATCTTATTGTATCCAGGCCACCGGTCTCCTTTTCAACATTCTCCTTGAACCACCCAATGAATGTCCTATTATGCTCGTTAGAAATCTGCATGTCACTCTTTTTCAGGTTCTTTTCTTTTAGGATCCTCTTATGCTCGTCCAAATAAGGCTGCACTTCTTCCATATTATTCAAGATATATAGGTGTGCTTGTAACACCTCTTCACGGCACATAGTCTTTACTTTGACACCCCGTACCCCCTTACCGATCCCATCTTCATGTCGTGGGTTTTCCTCAACCCCTTTTAGATACGATTTGCAAAAATCCATTGCCTCCTCAACTAAGTATCTTTCAACAATTGATGCCTCAGGTCGGTGTGGGTTCTTGGAATACCCTTTCAAGACTTTCATGAATTGCTCGAAAGGGTACATCCACCTTAGATAAACAGGGCCACAGAGCCTTATCTCCCTTACCAAATGAACAATCAAGTGCACCATAATATCAAAAAAGGCTGGAGCAAAGTGCATCTCTAATTGGCACAATATAATGTAACCCTCATTTTCCAACTCGTCTAGCTTTTCAGTGTCGATGACTTTGCTGCATATCGCATTGAAAAACATACACAGTCTTCCTATAGTCTTCCTGACATCATCTTGCATAATGCCTCTTATGGCAATTGGTAAGAATTGTTGCATCAATACATGGTAATCATGTGACTTCATTCCCACCAACTTCAAATCATTCATTGACACAAGTCTGCTAACATTAGAAGAATAACCCTGTGGAACCTTGATCCCACTCAAACACTCACATAGACTTTTTTTCTCCTGTTTCGAAAGTGTATGAGCAGCAGGTTCCATATAAGCCCTCTTGCCATTTTCACTGACTATAGGATGCAACCGTTGTCTTATACCCATTTCAACCAAGTCTAACCGTGCACTGAGTCCGTCCTTAGTCTTCCCTTGTATATGCAACAACGTTCCAACAAGACTATCACCGACGTTTTTCTCCACATGCATCACGTCTATACTGTGCCTCACATCGAGATATCGCCAATAAGGTAGATCAAAGAAGATTGACCTTTTCTTCCAAATGATCTTTTCAGAACCGGTCTTTGGCTTCTGTTTCTTACCGAATACCATACTGACATTCTCAACACGGCGGTAAACTTCATCCCCGGTTAAGGGGGTAGGAGCAGATCGGTACTCAGATGAGCCATTAAAACACTTCTTTAGTCTACGGTAAGGATGGAACCGATCAAGAAACCTCCTGTGACCGAGGTAGACGGTTTTTCTTCCGTGTTTGAGATGGTGGCAGTGTGTGTCAGACTCACATATAGGGCATGCCATATAACCCTTCACACTGTAACCAGAAAGATTGCCATATGCAGGGAAGTCATTTATTGTGGTAAACAACATAGCTCGCAACTTGAATGTCTCCTGCCTGTACGCATCAAACACATCTACGCCTTCCTCCCACAACATCTTCAAGTCCTCAATCAAAGGTGCCAAGTAGACATCGATATCGTTACCAGGCTGTTTCGGACCCGAAATCATCATTGACATCATCACATACTTGCGCTTCGTGCACAACCAAGGCGGCAGGTTGTAAATGACCAGCAACACAGGCCAAGCACTATGTGTGCTACTGAGACTCCCGAAAGGGTTGAAACCATCCGTACACAGTCCGAGACGAAGGTTCCTTGGCTCACCACCAAATTCAGGAAACATGGAATCTATCTTCTTCCATTGAGGAGAATCAGCAGGGTGCCGGAGATATCTTCCATCTGAGATTTTCTCATCACAATGCCACCTCAGTTTCTTTGCTTCTGCCTCATTTGCAAACAAGCGTTTAAACCGTGGCACAATCGGAAGGTACCACATTACCTTCAAAGGTACCCCTTTCTTTGATCCATCATCATCACCAACGGCATCCTTCCTCGGCTTGTACCTCGGAGTATTACATTTTGGACACTCTTTTAGGCTTTCATACTCTTTCCTGTATAACACGCAATCATTAGGGCAAGCGTGTATCTTCTTATACTCCATGCCCATCTTGCTTAGAACTTTTTTAGCCTCGTACATACGCTTCGGAAGCACATTGCCTGCTGGGAACATATCACTCAAAGCTTCAAGCATCTGCGAGAAACCCGCGTCTGCCCACCCATTTTCTGTCTTTATTTTCAACAATTTCAGGACGCCAGTCAACCGAGTATACTTAGTACACCCCGGGAACAACGGTGTCTCTGCATCACTCCGCAACTTGTCAAACTCTTGTACCACAGAAAATGACTCCGCCCTAATATCATTGATCATGTCGTCCATTCCATCATCACAAACATCATCCACCGTTGCTTCTACATTTTGTGACGGGCACGCATGTACGGTACTTCCCAATTCCCCATGCCAAAGCCACTTCTTATAACGGAGATTGATCCCATCACAAAGAAGGTGATCCCTTATATCATCAACGCTCTTACGATAAGCATTTGCACAATTCACACAAGGGCAAAGATACATGTCATTCTTACTAGGCACATTTCTCTTGGCAAATTCAATAAATTCTTCCACACCCATCTGATACTCTTTAGTGGTTCTCAATGTATGCATCCAACTACGATCCATTCTATTAAACCTATGCCATTTCCAACAAGCTAGTCAAGTTTATCTAACTGTTTAAGCTATTGAGTTATACTGTTTTAGGATAAAACAACAAATTCAATAATAGTACTAATAGTAATAAAATTCAAGATAACCAAAATGGAGTGGAGGAATTGCTTACTCAAATGAAGTCAGACCCAACACTGAAATCGCAGCACCAAGATGAAGTAGAGAAATTACTCAACTTCTACTTATAATGTTTCTGGAAAAGCAGGAGTTTTGTTTATGGTCCTCAGAATTTAAATGAGTAGATGATAAGCTAGAACATGAGCACTAAAGTCACCCATCCTACAAAGAATAGTGTAATAATATGAGGGAGATTAAGAAATGAGAATGAAGGCTCAAAATAAAGAAACCAAGTCAATAAATTTGACCACAATAAGTATCATGTTCATACAACTCAATTTGACATATCTTTATGCTTATACTTCTTAATTCACAAACTTCCTTTCTAGTCTCAATTAATTCTATCACAAACTACATGTAACTACTTTAACCACTCTTTATAGTTTCTTCTCTTTCAATCACCATTGTTCCTCAAAGTTTAGCTACCATTTACTCCGTCCCATAACATCAAGATATAAATTCTATTTATTTTGCTATTTAACAGCAAAATTCCAAAACAATCAATAAACTTTGTCTCTATATACACTTAACACCTAAAATACTTGCATTAGCCTTAAAAATACTAAATACTAATCAAATATCACAAACAACACTTTATAACTAGTTCTTAAATTTAAACAATCCAAATCAGTTTTTAAACTCACTTCAATTGCCCAATATCCCTTGCAAACTTCCTGTACAACAAAGTCCAATTTAGTGCTTTATCCTCGCTGAAACTTCATTTAAATCTGAATATCACCTCTCAATACATCAATTTATTACTCTAAAGAAATCTTTCACCCTAAAAATCTGAACTCAATATTATTCAATCCTTTTTATATTTACAAACAATCAAGAAATGGAGCTAATCACCTATTTAGAGCAGAAATCATAGAGACCAGGTAATGTAAACCATTCCAAGCGATAGCTTGCCCATGTAATTAAAAAAAAACAATCACTGAATCAGAGCAGAAAACAGAGGGAAATAAAGAAACTGAACGGAACATAGGAAGCAAAGGAAGAACAGGAAAATCAGAAATCTTCAAAGTCACTTACCACCCAAAATTTCAACATGCAAAACACAAATCATTGCTTTCTACTCTTAAACTTATCACCCCCAAAATTTTAGTCCCTCCGGCCCGCCAGATTCGAACGAAACAGAGAAGGAATAAGAAAATAAACAGAAATTTCACAGTGGTTGAAGAATAATGGGACATACATTTCTTCACGGATTCCATATAGGCACCAGAGCAACGAGCGGCGTTAACACCTTTATCATTAACAAAATGGGATTTTGGTGATTTTGAGATCTGAAGTTAGAAAGACTTCATAAAAATCAAAACTTGAAGAGGATGAAGGAAGAGGATGCTCACCTGACCTCGGATCAGAGATTGCATGCGTTGGCCGGAGCTGTGGAAGGAAGGAGGTATGAGATTTGCAGAGCTATGGGGCGCGGGACGGAGCTGGGGAAGTACGAGTTTCGTTTTTGGGTTAAGAAATTGGAGGGAGCTGGGGGGGACTTTCAATGTCACAATTATCTTATTTGTGACGTTGAAAGTCCCAGATATATATTTTTTTTAAATTTTTTTAAAAATTTCTGTGACTTTCAACGTCACAATTAGAATAATTGTGACGTTGAAAGTCACGGATAATTTTTTTTTTAAATTTTTTTTTAAAATTTCTGTGACTTTCAACGTCGCAATTAGTATAATTGTGACGTTGAAAGTCAGCAGAAAATAATTTTAAATTCTTTTTAAAAAAATTAGTAACTTTCAACGTCACAATTAGTATATTTGTGACGTTGAAAGTCACGGACAAATTTTTTTAAATCTTTTTTAAAATTTCTGTGACTTTCAACGTCACAATTTGTATAATTGTGACGTTGAAAGTCACGGATAATTTTTTTTAAATCTTTTTTAAAATTTCTGTGACTTTCAACGTCACAATTTATATAATTGTGACGTTGAAAGTCACGGATAATTTTTTTTAAATTTTTTTTCTGTGACTTTCAACGTCACAATTAGTATAATTGTGACGTTGAAAGTCACGGACAATTTTTTTAAATTTTTTTTAAATTTTCTGTGACTTTCAACGTCACAATTAATTAAATTGTGACGTTGAAAGTTACTAATTTTTTTTAAAAAAAATTTAAAATTATTTTCTGTTGCCTTTCAACGTCACACTTAGATTAAGTGTGACGTGGAAAGTTAAAGTAATTTTTTTTTATTTTTTCATTTCAAACATACAACGTCACAAATGCTCAAAGTGTGACGTTGAAACTTTCAACGTCACAATTTAAGGTTTTTGTGACGTTGTAACTCCCTCCACCTGCAACTTAATTACAAAAATGCCACCGCGTTTTTTTTCCATGTCACATTTATAATTATGTGACGTTAATTGGTGACGTGAAAAGCCTATTTTGTAGTAGTGTGCAAAATTTATATATATACAATCTTTCATTTTTTCCCAATATTTTCCCAAGTTTTGGTTATGTATTACCAACTACGTTTAATGGTTTACCAACTTTGTACAATGTTTTACCAACATGTGTATTTCTATCCACTTCTTTTTGTTTGTCACAAAATTGTATAAGGGATTACCAAATTCGGATAATGGATTACCAAATTTAGATAACGGATTACTAACATATCTCTATCAACTCATCAATATTATAACTTTACCAACTTGTTTTTTTTTGTTACTAGAATTGGATAATGGTTTACCGACGTTGAATAATGGATTACCAACTTTGGATAATGGTTTACCAACATTTATCTATCCATTTACCAACTCTCTAACTTTATTTACTTCTTTTTGTTTGTTACCAGAATTGTATAATGGATTACTAAATTCGAATAATAGATTACCAACAGATCTATCCACTTACCAACTTCCTAATATTACCAATTCCTTTTTGTTTGTTACTAGAATTGTATAATGGATTATTGAATTCAGATAAGGGATTATCAAATTCAGATAATGGTTTATTGACGTCAAATAACAGATAATGGTAATCCATTATTTGAAGTTGGTAATTATTAACTTAGAAAAATAATCAGAAAATGGTTCACTTTATTCATGGACATAGTCACATACTTATACAATAAGAGAGAAGAATATAGACTAATTACCGAAAATAATATCTCATCTAATCTCCTGAATATCTCAACTAATATACCTAATTGATAGGGATTCTAATCTAATTCAAAATTAAACATTTTCTAATTATACTCTAACACTCACCCTCACGTTGAGACATAGATGTTAATCATACCCAACTTATTACAAAGATAATCCCCCTGAGCAACAAAAAAAAACTTTCCACACTCCTCTTGAACAACAAAACCATGTATGATGTACCTTACGCAACTAAACGACCAAATCTGAATTCTGAATCCCGAAATGGTTCAACAAAGAGCAACTCAATTCACGCCAAAAAAAGCACCAAACCAGAGCTGGGCATAAACCCAAGAAGACCAAATCTGAACGTAATCACCACTAGGATTTGTTGGAAATGAGATGGCAACTCGAAAATACAATGCCTAAAGCAACAAAATTAAACCAAATTAATGACACACTAATAAGGACATTCAAACCAATTGATTTTTTATCAAGAGAATTAGCATCTACACAAAGGGCTCTATTTTAAACACTCACACAAAGAGCTTAACTAATGAAAACACCAAAGGCTTCAGAACGAAAAATCCAAACTCCATAACAGAATGTGAAGAGCAAAAAATCCAAGAAGCAGAAGAAACACCTAGATCTGAGACCACAAATCTATAAACAGACAATATAAACACTAAACAGCTTGAGGAAACTCACTGGAAAATTGAAGAACTTGCTTGATTCTGGACAATCCTGCCTAAAACTAGGAAAAGTCATTGGAAAGTCCACTGAAAAATCAGAAATGTCAAACCCGTACGTGATCACACCAGGGATCTGTTGGAAACCACCTTATGACAACGAATAGGGAAAAACTGGGTACAAAACTCACCAAAAAGTGACCAAAATTGTGAGAATGTGGATTTTCCGGTGAAGAAACATGTGGCCTGTGAGTTTCATACGCTCATCAAAATGACAACAGATCGGAGAATGCCGATCAGACCCCTTTGAACCCACCCAATCGATGTGTGTACTGAAACAAGACCTAGAAGTGAAACATTAAAACTTGACCCTCTCTCTTGTCAACAACGAACATCAATTTCACAAGACAAAATACCACAAGAGGAGTAGAAGTATACGGCTATGATACCATGTTAACTTAGAGAGAAAAATAATCAGAAAATGGTTCACTTTATTCATGGACATAGTCACCAACTAATATACCTAGTATCTCAACTAATATCCCTAATTGATAGGGGCTCTAATCCAATTGAAAATTAAATATTTCTAATTATACTCTAAAAGTAATCCTATATTTGACTTTGGTAAACCATTATCCAATTCTAGTAATAAACAAAAAGACGTTAGTAAAGTTATGATGTTGGTAAATGGATAGAGATATGTTGGTAATACGTTATCCAAAGCTAGTAATCCAATATCCGAATTTGGTAATCCTTTATACAACTATGGTAACAAACAAAAAGAAGTTGGTAAATAGATAGATAAATGTTGGTAAACCATTACCCAAAGTTCTGCTATTCGATTTTGATAAACCATTATCCAATTTTAGTAACAAATAAAAAGAAGTTAGTAAGATGTTGGTAAATGGATGGAGATATATTGGTAATCCATTATCTAAAGTTGGTAATCCCTTATTCGAACTTGGTAATTAGTCATACAAAGAGGTAACAAACAAAAAGAAGTTCGTAAATTTAGGAAGTTGGTAAATTGATAGGTAAAGGCTAGTAAACCATTATGCAAATTTGGTAATCCGTTATTCGAATTTGGTAATCTGTTATACAATTCTGTAACAAACAAAAAGAAGTTTTTAAAGTTTGGAAGTTAGTGGCTCTCTTCTCTCCCTTCTCTTTAATTTTTGGGTAGTGGGGCTCTTCTCTCGTTGTTGTGCAAACTTTTTTCATGGTGCCTCCCTCCCCGGCTCTGATCAATGATGGCGACATCCGTATTTTACATCGGTCTACTTTTATTTTCATGTATCACTATAGAAATAAATTGGCTTGCGGGTTTAAAAGGCAATAAACTTCATTTAGTAGTTTCGATTCATGATTGTAGAAGTCAAAATTTGGTGACTATTGTCTTACATATTGTTGACTCTATCTTCCATTAGACTATTACAAATTATTGGCAATCGTGAATCCGAAACGCATTTTGTAACACCCCCCAAAATTCTAGTTCAAGCACTTAACCAAAATGCTATTATAGCATTAAAATTATCCAATATCCAGCATAGATAATTATTTAGTTCAAATACGTCCCATGTCATAGTGAAAATCTTAAAACTTCACGATAATTTATACAACATAATAAAACATAAAGTCTTAAGTCCATGGCAAAATAAATACAACATAACATAAACTTAAGTAGTACAAAGAGCCTTCAAAGCTCACTTCTCAAGTGTCTTCCCTTGCTTCCTATTAGGTCATTTACCTGGAAAATGTTAATAATAGGATGAGATCGACATCTCAGTAACTACCGAAAAATCCTAACATACACAAGCAAATCACGTATAATTCTAATTTAACCAATTATCCACATGTAGTTCTTCATATAACTTATGGCTTTCAAATATATATACCCAACATAAGGAAAACTTTCATTTAAATTCTCAATGAATTGTACTCATAAATAAATATTTATATGTGCAATATGCAACTCCTTATTTCACCGTCCATCCTTATTCCGCTGACTGGAGCCATAGGCTAACACATATTGTCCGATAGAGAACTAATTCATACAACTGAATTATCTCAAGCTCACCAGTACCTAAGATGTATCCGGCCAAAGATACAGAGCTCAAGTATGGACTATGGCTCCCCTCCTTAAAGAATCATACTAAGGAGGTGTCACATGTCCCACAACTCCAATGCAATCCCGGCCAAAGGAAAACATGGAAGGAGGGGCCCTGACAAGTGCCATCCACTGTGCACCGAGTGATGGCTTACCACGTGGTAGTACGGATATCATATAACTCCTCTTCAAATCTTAACCCCTCATGGATGCAAATGCGATTATCATTACACCATAAATAATTCATAAATAATTATCAGCTCAGATATACTCAATATACTCAAGCATGCTTAAAATAAAACAAGCGTAATTTATTTTCCATAGCAAATAGGCAATAAGCAAGCATGCTTGAAAAGTGACAAACTTATTATTGTGTGATAATTAATTAAAATAAAACTACACATAATTCACAAGCATACGAAAGAAATTTCCAGAGTTACCTATTACTCCTTAGCTTCACAGGTAATCACACAAAGTCACTCCGAAATTCCTAAAGAAAATTATACCTCAAATATTAGACTTTAATATAATAAACTTAGATATCCTAAAATCCCCAATAATTCATAATTACATAATTACCTACACAATATCCCACTTTTAATCCGCCAATATTTCCTTGGGTCCAAATTCTAGTCAAATCATTCAATTAAATCTCCTCATATGACCTTAATAAATATTTAAAAATTATTAATTAAATTATTAGCATCGCAGATCATCAAAAGTCCTAATTTTCAATATATCTAAAAATCTAGAAATTTCAATAATTAAGAAAAACCTCCCACAATGAAAAATCTACTTAGAGAAACATAAAATCGAGGCATAAGCTTTAATTTATTAATTTTAGGACTCCCAAAAATTATCAACTTAGACAAGGTCTAATTTTTCAAATGTAATAAATCGAAAAACTAATGATATAGAAATGTAGAGGAGACTTACAGGGTTCCAAAAACGTGCTTATTTGGCCGAAAAACTTACTATTCCTATGCCGACGGACTCTGATAAGTCCAGTGATAGGAATAAATATATGGTGGAGAGAGAGAGAGAGCAAGAGAGAGACGTGAGAGTGGAAGAGAGAGAGAAAATGAAAGTGAGGGTGAGGGACGGAGGGTGAGTGTATATATATAATTAATAATAATAATATAATATTATAATAATATAATATTTAAATAATATAATATTAATATAATATAATATATAAATAGTAGTTGAGTGTGATTGGTTGAAGAATTAATAATTGAAATAGTAAAAGTGCACAGGAAGAAAAGAAACTGTCGGCAGGAAATATTTTGTGAGTAGGAAGAGAGAAAATATACTACTAGGCCTTAAAATTCTCAAATAAGATATTTCTTTTGAACAAAAAATTTTCTTTTCACTCTCAAAATTTTCCCATAGCATTCTTTATTTATTTCCTCCTATAATATCCTCTTTTGAGTCTAAAAATAATCTCTCCCAAAATTATTATTGTCCAAATAAGGGAAAAACTAGGCCTTTAAAATCCTCAAAGATACCTCAAAATCCTTCAAATATTCTCATAATCCATTATTTATCATTAATCAATTCCTATTTACCCCCACTAAATCCTCAATTAATTTTTAGGATGTTACACATTTCAGGATTAAGACCGTGTTATTCATTATGCAGTCGACAATGAGAACTTATTCTACCTAATTTTCATCTTTCACGTTGGCATTTATGGGTTTTTTAGTTTCCGCGAGATCTGCTCATGGAGATTCTTCAAAAATCAATTTGGTTGGTTTATTGCCGATAAGATGTATGGATCCTTCAGGATGGTTCTTCGAATAACCACTACTCACAATGGCTTTGTTGCAAGTTACGGCTTTTTTCTACTGACAAATTCTAATGAAGGAATGATAAAGACAGTATGGTTCTTGGTGGCGGTGTCTCCTTCTTACATATGTTAAGGCTGTGTTATTTTTAGGGTTTCTATCTATTGTTATTTGGGCTTTCTTTTGCAAACCTTTTATGTTGTCGTTTGTATTTCACTTTTCCTTATTATAATGAAATAATATATATACATATATATTATTTGGCCAAAAAAAGTTTGGAAATTAGTAAATGGATAGATAAATGTTGGTAAACCATTATCCAAAGTTGTCAATCCGTTATTCGACCTTGGTAAGCCATTATTCAATTCTGATAACAAACAAAAACAAGTTCGAAAAGTTATGATGTTGGTAAATGGATAGAGCCATGTTGGTAATCTATTATCCAAAGTTGGTAATTCGTTATCCGAATTTGGTAGTCCCTTATACAATTCTGTAACAAACAAAAAGAAGTGGATAGAAATACACATGTTGGTAAAACATTATACGAAGTTGGTAAACCATTAAATGAAGTTGCTAATCCATCATACGTAGTTGGAAATTGTTCGCAAAAATTTGGCACTGCAAGTGCATGGGTTAAGTTTAGTAGTACAATGGTAGAAAGTATCATTCCGCTAGGACTAAGTGAAAAGCAAGATCATTGAATACATAGGTATCAAAATTAGGAATGGGCAAAAAAAAGTGATTGGTTCAAATTTTGTTAACACAAATTGCAATTAAAATAACAAAAGATGGTTTTTAAATAAAAATTCACACGATGGGAAAAGACTAGGTTTATTTATCCACTTTGTACTTCATGATGCCTGATTACCCCTCCTCTAATGACAATTAATGAATACAAAGTTGATGTTTAAAGTCACATCCATTTGAATAACTCTCTCAAACTTACCCAAACCTTAATTAACATTAATATACATAATCTCTTACTATATATTATGTGAATTAGTCTCTATAAACATCCCACTTCAATTTTACAAAACTTGGTTAATGAATATCTCTATCTCATTAACAAACTCTCAATCTCACCTTCAACATAGTTCTATGCTTAACCAATGCTTCCTCAAGCCACTAATTATGCTAACAAGCTAAATGTTGGCCACAACTTAGGAGAAATGAAGCGTAAGTTAAATTCACAACATAATAATCATTAATCATTAAGAGAGAATGAGTTCCATGCATAAATACATACAAAGTTTTAAAATAAACCTAGAAAATGAATTTAGCTACACATGATACAAGAAATATCAAGAATCATTTTCAAATACATCACAAAGTTCAAAAATGAAACAAGAGAAAGGAAGAAGACAAGAGAAGACAAGAGGAGAAACCACAATGAATTCCTTCTTGAAGCTCCAAGAATCTACTTCTCCCAAGGTTCCAAATCCTCTTTCAAGCTCTCTCTAGCTCTTTCTTGGTGATTTTCAGCTTCCAAACTCGACCCAAAGTGTTCCCCCTTGAAATTTGGCCAACCCTAATATTCATCCCATCAATTTTCGTGTTTTAGAACCTAAAACACATAGCAAAATTAATACATTCTCGCTACAGCGAGAAATTTTGCTCACTGTAGCGTGCCAGGCAGACAGGGGGCTCGCTGGAATGAATATTTCGATGCAACGAGCAAAGATGCTTACTACAGCGAGCCATATAGAGAGGGAGGCTCCACAGTTCCCATGGTTCGTTGTAGCGAGAAGCTCAGTGATACTTCCCTTGGATTTGCTCTGCTATGCACTACTCTTTGCTTCGCTTTTGATCCACTCTTAACTCCTTCTCGTCTTGGATCTTTGTCTTACAATATAATGAGAGAAATAATTAATTCTACACAATTTTAGTGGTGAAAGAATTCACACATTTTCACATGTTGTTTTCCATTGCAAGCATATTATTGTTCGCCGTCAAGCGTTAACCGCAAGCGCACGGATCGCAAGTAGTATAAAATATCGTTCCCACAGAGATTTGGATTAAAATCTTTGACCAAGCAAAAGACTAAGTGATTTCAATCAAGTTGAACTAAGAAAATGTTTTTGGGTTATGTAAAGAAATTATGAAAATCTATTTCTAAAAACTAGAAAGTGATAAAAACAATGGTTCTTTTAACTTAAAGGATTAAATGGGGTCTTGGATTATTTATCCCCTTTACATTTCATAAGACATGAAGAACTCCCTCTCAAATGGTATTTTCCATGAATATATGTGTTTGTCTAGGGTTCATATGCGCTTGACTAAACTCTCTCAAGTCAAAATTAAGTTTATTTTCTCATTAAAATGCACAATCTCTTGCTACACATCATGAAAATCCCCTTTGAAAACAAACCCTAATGTGACAATGCAAGGTTAGCAAAGATATCTCTATTTTACCAACAAACTTTCCATTTATCATGTAAATTTCAAGTCAAGTATGATTTTAACCAAGTTCTACACATGGATTAGCTCTCTCAAGTCAAACCCACATGAACAAATCAAACTAAATGGTGGCCAAACACTTAGAAGCATGAAGAGAAGGATAAAATCAACACATATATCATTTAATACCAAAAGAGAGGAAGAATCAAGTCTTAATCCATACAAAGGTTCAAAATAATTTTAGAATGGAAGTTTAGCCACTCATGGAGCAAAATATACAAATCTGGAAAATGTGAACAGCCATGGATGAAGCTTCAGAGAAGAAAGAGAGAAAAAAGAGAAAAACCAAGGGAAATGAGGTTGAATCTCTTCATCATCTTGACCCATAAACCTCGGGGCTTAATATTGGATCATCAAAGTGATGCGGTTGTACAAGATTTACAGGTCCTGCTGGCTTCTTTCAAGAAGAAATTTTTTGGATGCATTAACAAGGAGGAGCTATATCAACATCTACTTTTTGATTTTCTTTTGGCTCCACTAGTTAATACTAGTATTTTTTTTTTTTTGGACTGAAGTTAATACTAGTATTTGATTTTGTTCTTTTTACCTTTTATCTTATGTGTAACCTTTATTATTAATGATAATTGATCTTTTACCAAAAAAAAAAAAAAACGTGGGCCTTAATGCATGATATCCCACTTTTATTAATGTATCGAATTAGATTTTGATAAAAAAAACTATTATTTATTTCTCTCTACATATTTTGGATCCTAACATCAAGCTACAATAATAATTAATGTATTAAACATTTTTTTTACCAAAATGTTAATCGTCTTTCTATGTATACCCATCACTTTGAGACTATTACGCATACCTATGATAAATAAATAAACTATTTACTAAGATTGAAATAATTATCTGTTTAAATTTTTGGGTCATTACAGCTAACTCAATTATAGCTAACTCAATTATTCTTCTCTAATTTTGATGATTTGATTAACCATAATAATTGTTGTAACTTGAGTTGTGCTTAAATGAAATATTATAATCTCAATTAGAATAATACTACGTTTAGCACAGTTTCTACCATAAAAGCAAGAAGTAGAATCCAGTTTTATAGTGACAAATACTCATTGAGGTATACATAGGATTTTAGATAACATGGACCGATAATATGTAAAATTAAAGGTATAGGACTTTAAGCCTATTAATTTAAAGACATATATTTTAAGTAGATTTTTAAGTTGGCTTCAAGCCATCAGGCATTTTGAAGATTCAATTTTAGGTAAAAAAAAAAAATACTTATTACATAAAAAAAGAGAGAGACTAGGTACTCCTTAATAATTGCACTCCCCCCCCCCCCTACTTTGCCTTTTCAATCACGTTTTTCTTTTCCTTTTCATTTTTTTTTGGGTCGCAAAGTGGGCCTAACCTAAATGATTAGACCAAGACTCTACGAGGGTATCCATGCCCTTCACGATCTTCAATCAGCATCCTCTCCACCACAGGCGGTGGATTTGTCCAAGCCAGTTTGCCAAGAAAAACCTAACGTAGCACTGCCTAAAACCAAAAAGTCATCTTGCCACACGTTTACCCAATCAATTGTGCGGCTTTGGGCAAAAAACACTACACCAAACATGAACTAAAATGTTAGAATAGACAGAATATTGTTCGGGGCACTCTTACCCAAAAGTTAAATACTACAAACGTAGGTGGGCATATGACTTAATTATCCTAAAATTGCACCCTATTTTTTTTAAATGACTCACTTTGATCAAAATTGAACAATATGGCCTAGCACCCGTGGGTTCAGCGGTGAGGGGGTTGGATTCTTGGTCTGGGTGTCCCCTTTGGTCAAGGGTTCGATTCCTGGGAGTGGCATTTGTTTGCCTCCGTTGCGTGTGCTCTGGTAGGCATCTCTAGGTGGTGTGCAGAGGACGTGGCTCCTGGGGAAAGGTACCTAATGGGTTTCCTGCTCTTTAGCCAGGGGGAGGTGGAGGCCTGTTGTACTCTCCTACCTGGTCCGTGGGCCCGTATTAGCCCCGCCGCAGGGCCCTGCCTTGGTCCGGTTTAAGCCTGAAGGCGGTCCAAAATTTTTAGTTACCGAAAAAAAAAAAAAAAATTGAACAATATGAGGATTTGTCCATATACAAAGTATAACATACTTTCTCCGGTCTATAATATAAGAGGTAATACGAACATTTTTTTTACCTTATAAGAGGTAATACGTAAAAGTCAAAGTAATAATGTTTGATTTCCATTTTCTTCCTTGCATATTAAATGTAAAGAAAAGAGGGTGTGGCTGTATTATAAATTATATAAGGGTAAAATTGGAAAACTACATTAATTTTACCCATAATAATTGATTCTATAATATTTCTTTGGTTTGTATAAAATGATTGACTACCTTTTATAATGTGGACCATATGGAGTATCTAAATAATAGGTCACAAAAAAAAATATAAATAATAAAAAAAAAAGTGTCATGTTACAAGCGGGGGATCCGTGCATGTTAGCGTTCGAGGGAAGTTGCTCATGAGGATTATAAAGGACCTCCAATTTGAATCAATTCTATTTGATGTGGTCAAACACGTTTGTTTTTTAATTCCCGGCCGTCAAAAGTTATTAGTAAAAAAAACTAGTGAGTGCTTCGTGTGCCTTATTGAAGGGGCAAAATACTTATTCAGGTATACATATGCTTTTAGATAATTGGACCGAAAATATGTGAAATTAAAGGTATAGGACTTTAAGCCCATTAATTTAAAGACATATTTTAAGTAGATTTTTAAGTTGACTTCAAGCCACGTCAGGCATTTTGAATATTCAAATTTAGGTAAAAAAATACTTATTACATAAAGGTTTTGATTCAAGCCTAAGTTTTATATTTATGTTACAAGCTCATACTGATTTAGTTAAAGTCTAACTTTGTTCCGCTTCTACAGACTAGACACTCCTTAATAGCCCCCCCCCCCCCCCCCCCCATGCTTTTTCAATCACGTTTTCCTTTTCCTTTCCGTTTTTTTTTTGGGGTTATAAAGTGGGCCTAGCCTAAATGACTAGACCAAGACTCTATGAGGGTATCCATGCTTTTTACGATCTTCAATCAGCATCCTCTCCACCACAGCCGGTGGATTGATCCAAGCCAGTTTGCCAAAAAACCTAATCTAGCTAGCCTGAAAGCAAAAAGTCACCTTGCCACACGTTTGCCTAACCAGTTGTGCGACTTTGAGTGCCTTGTATGCCATATAATGATAGTATTACTACTATTCGGTTTTATTAATGATGTTACAAATATTTAATTGTTATTTTTTTTTGTATTGAATTTTTTATGAATATTTTGTTTTACAAAAATCTTAAAATATATGCACTTATAAAAGATATTTTTAATTTTGATTATTCTTACTAAATTTGTAATCTTTTGAACTTTTTCTAGTGATTTTTTTCATCATAATTTACAGTTTTCTAGTATATATTAACAAAAAATGTTGTTTATATTACAACTCTTTGAATTTTTCATGACATATTTAAAAAAATGGTGATTTTGCTAAGTCTTCTTATTAATTTTTAAAAACATTTTGACTCAATTTTCAATAGTCTTTCATTTGGTTCTTAATAGTTAAGTAAGAAAATTTTGCCTTATAAAATATTGACAAACTTTTTTATTGACGTAAGATAAACAAATAGTAAAATAAAACAATTTTTCAATTGTATTGACGAGATCATAATATTAATGTTCTATTAAAAAGAGAAGCAAGGGATACACACATAATTGAAAAATGAAAATGTAAAATCTTTATCTCAAAAATAATTTTTTTAAAGGAAATAATCCACACATTTAATTTTCTAAAAAACATTTAATTCTTCGATAATATGTATGCTTTAGATAGGAATTATATTGTGTTAACTTGATATGTGCAAAAATAAAAATGTATATGCCCACGAGCATGGCTCGAGCTCGCGAGCTAACGAACCAAGACTTAAAAATCAACCCTTTTTATATGTAGGGCCTAAACAGAACGAGCCCGTGAAAATTTTCTTGTTGTGGTTGGTTGCCATGGTGGCCGGTTGGACGGTGGACACGATGAGTGGTTAGAGTGAAAATGTGGGAGGGTTTTGTTGGGAAGGGTATTTTGGGGATTTTACATTCTAATGACATATAAATTAAAAGATTGCTACTAGCTTGCCTCTTCATAGAAGACATAGTTGACTAATTTGAGAAGATTAAGAAGGTATGATAATTTAGTTAAAAGAATTTATATTATTAATTTATTTCAAACAAATTTTCCTAACATATAAATTTATATATAATTCAATGATACACACAAGTATCTTTTTTTTTTTTTTTGAATAGAAGTATTTGTTGAGGGCAGCAAGTTTAGTATTCAAATACTCCCTCCAATCCTAAATATAAAACATATTTGGGGATGTGAATTTAGTTCCTAAATATAAGTCCTCTTTATATTTTTTTTCAATTTTTTCCAATTTATCCCTATTTAATACTCTCTCCGGTCCTAATTATAAGAGTCAGTTGACTTTTTTGAAAAAATTAAGGATGCAAAATACACCACTATGAATTGTTTATATTTGTCTTTTTTCCTCAAAACTAAGTTATTTTACTTATAAACTATCATATAATCTAATTACATTTTGCATATATTAAGATTTAAGGGTCTAATTTGCTTCTTTAATCTCCCCAAAAAAAGTCAATTGGCTCTTATAATTAGGACCGGAGGTAGAATAAACAAACAAGAGAGAGGGGGTGGGAATAAGAGTATACGGTTAGGGTGATTTGGTAATATAATATGATTTTAACTAACTTAACTAACATCCTTAATTTAGCCAAATTAAGTTAACATGTCTTATATTTAGGACTGGATGGAGTATTAATTAATATTATTAAATTTGGTACTTATTATTTAGTATATCCTGCTTTATCTTTATCATTTGTTATATCTTATGATTAAATATGAATATTAAATCCTATTATATCACATTAAAATTTTATCTTATTTTATATATCTCAGAAGTATAAATATAAGATATTATGAATATTAAGATTTGATTTAAATAGATTAGATTTTAGAATAGTTCTTGATTTGCATATATAAATTTGTAAAGGGTTATTTTTACTTTATCTGATTCAGTGATGGGATTTTTACCAGGATGCTACGGATAAAAAAAGAATTTACCAAAATACTACAGAAAAAAAATATTTCCCCATATACTACACCTGAAGTCGTTCTTCAGGTGAACGACTTCTGAATAACAAAGAAGTCGTTCACGCGAAGAACGACTTCTGAAGTCGTTCTTCGCGTGAACAACTTCTTTGTTTACCATTCATCACACCCTACCGCATACAACCACTTACCGCATACAACCATACCTCCTAATTATTGGCCTCCAAAATAAAAGACTTTCTACTGCAAGTAGTTTATTTAAAATGAAGAACATAAATTAACTAATATAAAAGAGAATTTCTTTTAAACCATGTTAATCATCTTTTATAATTTTCTCCTTTTTTTACTTGAGTATTGTCAAGGGAATATTATGAAAGTAATTTAGGTAAACGTTGAAAAAAATTTACGTCACATATTTTAAGACTAAGATTAACTTTCTTATAAAGTCTTGTATTAAAAAGATAAGATAATAATAGTCACATAAAACATAAATAATAGCACGTCATTTTGATAAAGTGCATATTAGTTGAAATTTAAAATAACACACAAATTAAAACTAATAACAGTTTATGAAAAATAAAAAATATATTACCCTATAAATAGTGACTGCCTGTACTACATCTAGTTCCCCTCCTCCTACGTTGTGGCCGTTGTTGTTGCATGTCATTTTGTTGAGATTGAAAAGTATCATTTGGGTGAGAACTTGACATATTTAAATCAAACCAACGAGAATCACTTAAATGAATGGAGGGTCGAGGTGTGATAAATGCTTCGTTTGATGGTCCACCGTACTCAAAAGTGGAAGCATTATATTCAGCCGAAAATACCACATCATCATCTAGTAAAGTTGTAAATGATGAAAATTGATTAGGATTGGATGGATTGGAATGGAATGAGAAGGACGGTGATGTGAATCGAGGTTCATGGTGAACATGGTCGGAAGATGTGAAGGGCGATGATGATGATGATGCCATGTAATGAGGCTGACTAAAATTTGGCGGCTCTTGTTCACGTACATCTTGACTTTCAACATGTGGCTGGGTAGACAAATAACCTCCACGTCGCTTGCTTGGTCTATCGCGGGGAATTTCTGGCCGCAGCAACTCAGTTGTTGGTGGGGCAGGTTGAGAGTTCATATTAAATCGTTGCTCTCTAAGTGCAAGTAAGATATTTCGTTGGTCTCGAGCAACTCTGTCCCGATAATCAGTGCAATTAGAGCATGTGGTACGAGAATTAATCGATAGCCTGTATAACTCCTCTGCTATGTCAGCCTACAATAAATAAAAAGAGATTTGGTTATAACACTTTTTATATGAAGACAATAACATGGTATTGATGCAAAAATATGAAAAACTTACTACGCAGCCAGTATCACCACTAATATGCTGGATCCATCTTCTTGTATGTCTCCAATACCATTGCATGTATTGAGATGTCCAGTCAAGTTCATCAGGAGCCATCGAAGCATCAATAATAGCATCTGACCATGTATTCCATGCTTGAATAAAGTTCGAGTATTCAACAATCCAATTTGTTGTTGTTCTACCCCGCAATTGCATTGTGTGGTAATTTCCTAAATGAACAGGTGTGTCAGGAATTGGTTGTTGACGACCAAACTGTCGTAGCACACGGTCCGGTTGATGCCACTCTATAATATTGAAGGAAATAAGTGGGACTGAAGTAAGCCAAATTTCAGGTGTTGTTAAGCAATATTGTGGAATCAATTGGTGTACTTCGGGAGATGCATATGGCTGCCAAACTATCTCATCATCAATCATTTTATCCATGTAACTCCTATATCTCAGCAAAGTCGTGGTTACTGGGCGAGGGTTTTGTCTCACATTTTTCCACCTGTTGTCACAAAAAGTAATGTTAACATTTATATAAATATAACGATATAAGTTAATATAAAATATGCGTAGGTAAATTTAGCTTACCTAAAACCCAAGGGAGGTAAGATAGGATAAATATTTAAATGTGGATCTGGATATAAATATTTAAATGAGGTAAGATAGGTAAATTTAGCTTACCTAAAACTCATGAGTTATATTCGAATCACCATGAGGTTGACATAAGAAAGCAATTCCAAGCTCATTCTGGTCATCCATCTCTTCTTGCTTGTTGCCGTTGTCATCATTATCATTCCCACTGCCAACATTTATAAAATAATCATATTCTTCCTCGTCCTCAGTTTCATCCAAGATGTCATCTATATGAGGAGATTCATTGTTGCCATCATCCAATGGAGGTTCAAATGGTTGGACATTTTCCATGTAATTGGTAAACATGGGTTGTTCTTGCACAATGTTTACCGTATTACTACTTGATGGGAGTATGTTTTCAACATTATCTTCAATTGATTGTGGCTCAATATGGACATCATATGCTACATCACATATGTTGGCATACAACTCCGCACATGTCAATTGTGTTGAAAATCTTCTATTCACTTGCCACATTTGTTTTATATCTGAATCATCTTCTAAGTTACATGCTTGATATTGTGGTGGATTCATGCAAGTGGGATATCTATACACTAGATTAGTAACAATTTGATTGGGAGGAAGTCGCAGCTTTTGTCCAATAACTTCCTTCAATTTACCCAATGAAATATTTGAGTGAACTTTGATTATTTTCACTCTATCAGACTCAAATGTTGCGCCGGATGGACCGTTACAAATGCGTCCATTTGCAAATACACATATGGACTCCTTTCTATGATCCATTCTACTGCCTAAATATTGCATTATGATTATTAATCAAGCAAAGTATCTTGTAAAAATAATTTACATGCAAAATAAAAAATAAGAAAAATAATGTAGCCCCCCTTATATGTTGCTTTAATTGCATAAGCCTCTCATTTATTTGGAAAAACATACTCTGATATAAACTATTAACACTCTTATGAAGATTTTAAACATTTTAAACAATATTTTGTTGAAAACACAAGCAGACATTTTTTATTCTATTTTTATTTTCTTTTATTAATATATTGACAACTTTTTCTAATAAATTATTTACATATATAAACGTAATTCAAAAAATTATTAAATTTTGTTATAAATATATAACACCGCTTGATTTATAAAGTTTTTCAAAATCAATTTGCAACCTACAAATTTAAATGATTTGTATAATATTAAAAAAAATTTCGTTCATTTTATATGATATATAATAAAAATATTGTTTGCTATTTTAAAAACACAAATATTAAAGAGGTTTGAATAAATGTTAGAAAAACTTAAAACTATAAATGCTATCATATAATTATTAACATATATATAAACATGATTCACAAAATGATTAAATTTTACTATAAATATATAACACCGCATGATTTATAAAATTTTTCAAAATCAATTTGCAACCTATAAATTTAAATGAATTGTATAATTTTGAAAAAAAAAATTGTTTATTTTAAATAATATAGAATAAAAATATTGTTTTCTATTTTAAAAACACAAATATTAAATAGGTTTGAATAAATGTTAGAAAAAATTAAAACTATAAATGCTATCATATAATTATTAACATATATATAAACATGATTCACAAAATGATTAAATTTTACTATAAATATATAACACCGCATGATTTATAAAATTTTTCAAAATCAATTTGCAACCTATAAATTTAAATGAATTGTATAATTTTGAAAAAAAAATTCATTTATTTCAAAATTATATATAATAAAAATATTGTTTTCTATTTTAAAAACACAAATATTAAATAGGTTTGAATAAATGTTAGAAAAAATTAAAACTATAAATGCTATCATATAATTATTAACATATATATAAACATGATTCACAAAATGATTAAATTTTACTATAAATATATAACACCGCATGATTTATAAAATTTTTCAAAATCAATTTGCAACCTATAAATTTAAATGAATTGTATAATTTTGAAAAAAAAATTCGTTTATTTCAAAATTATATATAATAAAAATATTGTTTTCTATTTTAAAAACACAAATATTAAATAGGTTTGAATAAATGTTAGAAAAAATTAAAACTATAAATGCTATCATATAATTATTAACATATATATAAACATGATTCACAAAATGATTAAACACAACAGGAATCAAAACTCAATACAATATTAGTATAACATACTCATCTTCATATTCAACATTCTCCTCTTAATAATATGAGTATCTAAAATACTTAGAGAGAGAGAGAGAAAGAGTACAACTTTCAATAAGAATATAATAAATGCATATTCCATATGTATCAGTCAAGAAAGTGAATTCCACATACACATAGAGTTTTAAGTGAACACAATTGTATGAAATAATGAGAATACTTACACCTAAAATAAAAGGCACTTCTGCTGATTTTCCAAATTAGTAAACCCACTACTCACTGCGTAAAAATCAAAATAGTAAACATAAGAGTTATTGAACTGGAACAAATCAAATTATATATCATAAACAAGCAAAATAACAAATTAAACTACACACAAAAATTCCCTCACACCAGCAATGGAAGTAGAAAAATAAAGCAAGAATGAGGAAGGTTAGAAGTGCAGAGAAGAGAGTGTATCTGGTGGTGTAAGAAGAAACGAATGAACAAGGAAATGAGAGTGAGGGATTGAACAAGTAAATGAGAGTGAAGCTTCTCTTTTAAAAGCCATTTGCAATGCAACTGTGCATTCACGGGTGGGGGAGGGAGGGGGGGCCTTTTTTTTTTCTTGCATGTGTTGATTGTGGAGGGAAGGGAATAATGTAAGGAATATTGTAGGTGTGTTGCGTGTGTTGATTGTGGAGGGAAGGGAATAATAATGCAGAGAATATTGTTGTGACAAGAGAAGGGAATATTTGGGAAGGAGGAGACGGAGAGGAGAAGAGGAGAGGACCCATCTGTACGTATATATTTAAAAAAAAGTCAAATCAATAGAAGTCGTTCACGCGAAGAACGACTTCAGAAGTCGTTCTTGGCGTGAACGACTTCTAGAAGTCGTTCTTCGCGTGAACGACTTCTTTGTTATTCAGAAGTCGTTCACCGGAAGAACGACTTCAGATGTAGTATATGGGGAAATATTTTTTTTTCTGTAGTATTTTGGTAAATTCTTTTTTTATCCGTAACATCCTGATAAAAATCCCATTCAGTGATTAGTAATATTCAGTACAATTGCATTTCTTTGATTTAATAGAGTTCTTGATTTGCGCGCGCGCGCACACACATATAGAGGCTTATTTATACTTTAATTGTTTGAATGATTAATAATATTCAGTTGCCTTTATTTGATTTAATTAGATTAGATTTTGGGATAGTTCTTAATTTGCATACTTATAAAAGCTTATTTGTACTATATTTGATTTTGTCATTAATAATATTCAGTTGCCTTTATTTGATTTAATTAGATTAGATTTTAGTATAGTTCTTGATTTGCATATATTTTTTTTGAACTGAACTTGATTTGCATATATAAAGGCTTATATATTTGTAGTACTTTGTTTGATTCAGTGATTAATAATATTTAGTTGCCTTCATATATGATTAGATTCTAGAATAGTTCTTGATTCTTGATTTGCACATGTAAAGGCGTATTTGTACTTTATTTGATTCATTGATTAATAATATTCAGTTGCCTTTATTTTTCTCTATCTTTCAAATATTTCAACTATATTTTAAAAAGATTGTGTAATAAATCGTATGCTTAAATAATTTATTTAATTTTTTTAATCTCTTTAAATTAGTAAATTTGGCTTTATATTGGGAGAAGAACGCCTCCTTCTTTTTATGTCATTTTCCCTCATTTTCTTCTTTAAAAACCACTAGATCTTCTTTTAATGGCTTAGATTTTGTGTTTATAATATCATTATTGAAAATCAATTATATTTTGTATAGATCCAAATCTGAGCCATTGAAAGAAAATCTAGTGGTTGTTACGGTAGAAAAGGAGGGAAAAGATCATAAAAGAAAAGGAGGCGTTCCTCTCCCATTTATATTAAGCATTAGATATAGATATTTTCTTTTATTTTTTCTTATAAAAAATATGACATGAAAAAAATGAGAGGTGGATGTCATATAAGTGTGTTACATTTACATAAATTGGTCAACAAAAACATTAACCATTATGTGTATTAATGGAGAGGCAACATTGCCTCACTTATAAGGTAATATTATCCCCTCGAAAACTTCTAGATATCTATAGCTTATCTCACAAAACTTTCCAAGAAAAATGTCCGTTAACCCCAAAATATAAAGTAATTTATCATAGTAAAGAATTGCACAAGCCGTACTAACGTGTGTGAGTGTCAATGTGTGTGTGTGTGTGTCATCCCTTTTCTTTGCTAAGGAGGCATAGCGCATAATGGAGTTTGTTTTGCTTTCAGTGTGTGTCATCCTCTTCACTACTCTGATTTTCTTCTTCTTTGCATCATCACAGTCAAATGGCAAGAAGCTACCACCTGGAAGCTTTGGATGGCCATTCATGGGAGAAACCTATGAATTCCTCTTCTCAGATCCTCACAAGTTCATAAAACAAAGAATGCAAAAGTATTCTCCCAAAATCTTCAAAACCCATCTCTACGGCCACCCCACCGCCGTCCTCTGCGGCGTTTCCGGCCACAAGTTCATCGCTGCTAATGAAGGAAAGCTCATGACTGCCTGGCGTACAACCGCCATGCAGAGGCTCTTCCGAGGTACTCCCTCCGGTCCTAATTATAAGATCCCTTTGACTTTTTTGGAGAAATTAAGGATGTGAAATTAATTACTTTAAATTGTCTATATTAATCTTTTTCCCTCAAAACTAATTTATTTTACTTATAAACTAACCTATAATCTAATTACATGTGACATATGTTATAATTTAGTGGTCTAATTTGCTTCCTTAACTTCCACAAAAAAAGTCAAAGGGATCTTATATTTAGGACCGGAGGGAGTACATACGCTTTCATCCACGTTGTCGAATTTTTAGATATACATGTAGTTTGAGATTGTTTTCTATTAAAATTATTTAAACCAATTTATAAGACAAACCTCACCTTATATATACCTTTAATTCAATGTCTAACTATCCATCCTAGCAAATATTCTTTTTTATACCAAAATTTTAAGAATGGATTGTGTCCACACACAATCTAAAGGTAGGGCTCATAACTCATCATGATTTACTGAAGCATGTCCTTATAGGCTCTAGAGCATATAATCGAATCATGTTTTCTGTTAACACAAGTAGGTTTCATCCAACCTTACTTAGTTGTGGAGATGTCTCCCCAAACACCATGACTAAAATTACAACTAAATAATACTCTCTAAGAATCGAGCATTTGTCAAGATGGTCAAATGTCCAACATTTTCACTAGTTAAACCCACGATGGGTATCATGGGACATATTTTATTACATATTATGATAAAAGCTAAGCAGTGAGAGTTGAGCTGGAGGATCTATGTTTAAATTTTTTTTAAAAAAGTTTATGCTTTTTAAGAAACATATTTTTATTTTAATATGCATATAATATAAAAATATAGACAATCTCTTAAGTATCACTGTTTCGAAAAATGACCTTTTTAATTAAAACGAAGTACTTTAAATATAATCAAATATAAACTGTCAAAAAAAAAAAAATTAGATCTTTTTGCTCAACTTGGTCAAAGGGTGAGAGGTTGAGTAGGGAATCAGTTCCCATTACGACAGACCTCAACTTTGAGGGCAAAGGGCCCCTTATGCATCACTCTCAAATACTCTTTAAAATGTCTCAACCTTCTAAATTGTTTTCTTGTTTCTCTTTATCATTAAATTCTACCAAAAATAGGTGACAATTTGATATGGACAAAAAGTTAGAGGAGTATTAATTCTTTTCCAATTATCCGAAAAAATACCCAAAAATGGCATTTTTTATATTTTTCCCAAACAATCATAAAAAGTTCAAAACTTCATCATCATGTTTTCTCTGAAATATACCAAAATTTCGCTCATTTTTAAATAAAATCTAACTGCCAAGATAAGAAAGAAAAAGATATTGAGGAGTTTGGATCATTAAAGAGATTAGAGACTGACTGGGAAATTAATTGGACGCCCTTACCCACTTCAAGTTCATTGTTTTATCTTGTTTGAACATATATTCCAACATTGGATTATCAGTTGCGGATAAGAGAAGTTCAAGAAAAGTGGGGTCCACCCTATCTCGAAAAGAGGAGACACATGTGATGAGAGCTCCGGTGCTGGTGAGCCAGGAAGCACTAGTGGCATATGCATCGATCATAGATGGGATGACGAGGAAGCACTTTGAGAAGAAGTGGTTTGGGAAGAAAGAGGTTGAAGCTTTTAAACTTATTGAGCTTCTCACTGTGGCCATAGCCACAAGACTCTTCACTGGTCTTGTCTATGATCATGATGAACAACTTGTGGCTAAGTTGGCCAACTTGTTCGGCCATATCGCCCAAGGAATCAATGCTCTTCCTTATGACATTCCAGGTATCCAATAATAATGATGTCTTTTTTCTCCTACATATACTATGATATATAATTTAACGATATATATGTTTTTATAATATAACATATGTTATAATTAAGTAATTTATCTAGTTTTCTAAATATTTTCAAATAATTCAAATGTGCCATATAGTTAAACGTGCTGGAGATAATATATGACAATCTTTATTGTTCTTGTTGTGAACTAGAAAATGTTTATGTTTATCTTAAATACTCCTTCAGATAATTAATTTGTGGATGTCTAGAAAGTTAGCTATTTACAACAAATATGTATTGGTTTAATTTGCATATCTCTTTCTATGTGCAATTTATAGGAATAGTTTTGGAGAGAGAATTATAAATATGAGAGGATAAAGTAGACTGAGGTATTATATTAAAAATAAAAATAAACCCCTTGTCTATATTATTTAGGACTAAATGCACTAGAAAGCATCAATCAACTTTGTTGGATTATGTATTCTGGTCTACCCTCGATGAGCGATATTATTCCAATGAGATCCAATGAAGTAATTGCTAATTCTTGACTCAAATATACTGGAATCTAAGTCAATCAATATTAAATATTGATTGTTGACTCCATCATCAGCGTTTATTGCTGATTGAAGGCAACACGAATATGTCATAGTTGCTTATTGGTATACTTAATCGAGGGACAACTAATAGGGTGGCATCTTACATTAGAAAAGAACTTGTCATAATTGTTTATTGACAGAATTAACTGAAGGGCAATTAATAGAGTGTCATCTTCTATTCTGATGTTCACTCTGAGCACTATAAATAGAATGTGCCCAATCCACTTGTTCTTCACCCTAGCCAAGACTAAAATCAGCTCTGACTATAGTTGAATATTTTTCATCTCATTTTCTTACAAATTTTGTCTCCCAAATTATAAATTCTCTCCAAAATATTCACATTATTTGTACATGTTACATATATTTCAATCCATAAAAGGAATAGTCACAATGCATATAATAAGAGAGTATTCTAAGTAAATCAACACACATTCATAATTTCAATAGAAAAAAAGCGTGATTCCACAAGTATAATAAAGAAAGAAAGAAAGAAACATGAAGCTGACCTGTCTAAAATTCTTGATCGAATCGGCCTTGAGATTGATTCATCAGTTCACTGATAGGAGAGTAAGACCGGTGTTGGGTTTTAATACCACTGTTATCATATATCCATTTATCTCTTCACTCATGAATCTGAAGACTTACAAAAATTCGAGAACGAATAAGATTTATAGACTAGATTAGGAACAATATGAAATAGAAAAAAGTACAGGCATGTGTGCATACAGATTTAAATTTTGACATATATAGGAGGTGGAACAATTAATGTTATTCTAATTTTGGTTGAATGGCAGGGACTACGTTTGGTCGGGCTATGAAGAGTAAAGAAGCAGTGAAGCAAGAGATTTTGAAGTTGATGGAGGAGAAAAGAGTTAAATTGGGAAAAGGAGAAAAGCCTTCAGATCTGTTGTCCTTCTTGATGGTTAGTGCAGATCCCAGTGGAAAGGTCAAATCAGATGATGACATTGCTGCTTCAACTATGGGTTTGATCACTGCAGCTTTTAACTCTCCCTGCATCGCTTTGACCTTTGCCATTAAATATTTAGCAATACCCTCAAGCTTACCAAAGGATCAGAGAAGGTATATATACATACATACATATATATATATACATTGGTTCTGCGTTTTAGATGATAATGTGTTGTTGTTGGTGGTGTGTGAAAATAGAGCAAATGGAGATTGCTAGGTCAAAGAAACAAGGAGAGAGTCTTACATGGAATGATGTACAGAGAATGAAGTATTCATGGAGTGTTTTAATGGAAGTGATGAGACTTTTCCCTCCTCTTCAAGGGACCTTTAGAGAAGTCACAACTGAGATCACATATGAGGGCTTCACCATCCCAAAAGGATGGAAGGTAGGTTTAAATAAGTCGTTACTACTTGTTTTAATTAGCATTTTGAAATGTTCCAATATGATGGCTTTTCAATTATGATTTTATAGTGCACATGGAAATTGTCTGATACTCTCTCCCTTCCTTTTTATGTCAGGAATTCTTTCTTATAACATACGGTTATGAGATGTTTGAAAAGTTTTTTGTAAAACTCTCATTTTACCGTCGCTCAATTACAAATTTACATATATCACTTTTCCATTTATTGCTTTCTCCACCACAGCTTATCTCTCCTCGGCATAAATGAGGGCATTATTTAAAAACAAAATTCATTTTTATAACTAATTTGAACTACCTTTTCGAATAATGCAACTCGGCTAATCCCAATGAAGGAAGGAAGTATGAGTTTTGTTCCAATTTGTATGAACATGTTTATCATATAAAGATCCAGTGAGATCCAGAGAAGTACTATTCATGTGGGTTGTTGTTTTGCTTGTGTTGCAGATATATTGGACAGTGAGCTCAACAAATGTTGACCCAGAAATATTCAGAGAGCCAGAGAAGTTTGATCCAACAAGGTTTGAGGGTGAGATTCCACAATTCGTGAATGTGCCATTTGGAGGGGGGCCAAGAGTGTGCCCTGGTAAAGGCTTTGCAAAGCTTCAAATGCTCATATATCTTCACTATGCTGTCACATTCTTCAAATGGGAACTCATTAACAATGATGTCACTTCTAAGGTTGCAGCAACCATGAGTCCCCCCTTGCCCCCCCAAGGGCTTTGGGTGCGGCTTAGGCGTTGTTCAGAATAGGCCCTACCACAGAGAGAGAGAGAGAGAGAGAGAGAGAGAGAGAGAGAGAGAGAGAGAGAGAGAGAGAGAGAGAGAGAGAGAGAGAGAGAGAGAGAGAGAGAGAGAGAGAGAGAGAGAGAGAGAGAGAGAGAGAGAGTTTTGGTCTCTGTACAATAAAGTTTAGATAAGTTAAATATGGGGCTTATTGGTGGGCCATCAGGTTTAAAGAATGTTTATAAGACCAATTAAGTCCTCTTAGTGGGATTTGAATGCAAAAATTTATGGCCATGAGTTATAATTTAGGGTAAAAGAGCAAAAATACCCTTAATCTTATGGTAAAAGAGTTGCTAGCACCTTAAACAATTTTAGGGTGTTAAAATGTCCATAAACATTTGAAAATGGCCCAAATATACCCTCTCCGTTAAATCTCACAACTTTGACCGTTAGTTCAGAACCATTGACCAGATTTTGATGAAGTGTGCAATGACATGGCATGGTGTTTTGAATATTTGACCAGGCTAGAGGAATTCTGTCGCTGATGTGGATTTAGGCAAACAAAAGCTTTTCTTCGCCTTCTCTTCTTATTTCAATCCTTTTTCTTCACCCTCTCTTGCTCCTACACACACAATCATAAGCAAAAATTGAAAAGCTTTCATTCATTTCACAGATGGGTTCTTCCAAAGAAGACAGATTCACTAGGATTTTAAGGGGTTTCAAGACTCTTTTCTTCCTTATCACCATGATCATATCTCAATTGCTTTTCTCTGCTCCTATTCTTCTTGTTCTCGCCAATGCTCTTCTTCTTTCTGCGCTTCTCTTTGCTCTCGCTCCTTCTTCTCTCTCTCTACAAACTCTTTCTTCCCACCTCCCAAACTACGATTTCCAATACTCCCTCATCGACATCCCCCTCGTCTCAATCATAAGCTCTCTTATCATCTTCTGTGAGTAATTTTTGCACAGTTGAAACCTTTTTTTATAACCTGTTTTAGATTACTCTGTTTTTGAGTGTTGATTAATGAATGGCTTTTTGTGTAGGTGTTTATAGTTTCTGTGATTGGCCAAGGCTTTCTCAGGGGCCCATTCACTTTAACAAACATTTCGTGCATTCATCCTCCTGTACAATTCACTGCCTCATCAAATCAACCAACGAATTTAAGTTGCAAGCTCAAATCATTACCATACTTACCTGCCCATAGTTTGGGTACCCATAAAATCTTCTTCCGGGATTTCCTTTGGTCCACGATGTCCACTGAGGAGCTTGAAGTTCATGATGGCAATACATAGGATTTCCTTCATGCAGATCTTCGCGGCTTGGAGGCCTTATTCTTGCCACCCTCCGTCGACTTCTTCCATTTGTTGAAGAAGATGAAGAAGCCATTCCTCCGTCTTCCTCTTCCTCTTAGTGACTTCACAAGGGATGGCGATGGGTCCGACGAAGATGGGTTGTTTGTTGCTGCTTCAGGAGGGATGGAAGGATGGAGTGGGAAGAAGGAGTGATGCAAGTGCGTCTTTGGAGGTTTAATGATGCAGGTCGGTTTGGTGGTCACAAATTTAACTGTTTGAGTGGGTAGGTGGAGCTGCCACATTTTGCAACCTTCCGACGTGGCCTTAGGAAATTCAATTTCTGGTCAAACATTAACGGTCGTTTGTGAGATTTAAGGGAGAGGGTATATTTGGGCTCTTTTCAAATGTTTATGGGTATTTTAGCACCCTAAAATTGTTTAAGGTGTTGACAGCTCTTTTACCATAAGATTAAGGGTATTTTTGCTCTTTTACCATATAATTTATTTGCCTACTACTACTAGACCAACAAATTATGTTTAAATTTTAAATTGATGGCTTCTAGTTTTTTTATCTCTTGTCCAAAAACCAAAATAGTAAAATATATACGAACTTATTTCTCTTGTTTTTTTTTCTTTCATAATTTTTTTTTTCTTTTTTTCCATTTTGTTTTCATCCAAACAGAAAGTTATGAATAAATCACACTTGATATAATCCAACAGATTTGACGGAATGTTAACTTTTTGTAAAATTTGAAATGAAGTCCTTTGAAGTTCAATAAATATCTGTAAAATTATATAAAATATGGCCGGTCAACCTATTCAAATCTTGATTGGATCGGTCACATAATTGATTCAACCTTAATCAAAATAACAAAAATTACCTAAACAAATAGTTCAAAAAATTCTATTGCAATCATATTATATATATATATATATATTTATATATTTTTCCGTCTTCTTTCCATTATTTAACGGTAAAATTGCCCCTATATTTAAACGACACAATTATTGATGGCAAAAATAACGACGCTTTTTTATCTATAAAAATGAAAGATATTCTGACGATTTGTCATATTACAAAGGATCTAGTAATTAATAAAATAATATACAAGCGTGCCTCGTGTTGTCGTGCATATTTGCGTCTAGGGAAAATTGCTCATAAGAATAAAATGATAAACATAATTACTATTAAAGAACTTCAATTTGAATAATCAACTAATAGTTAATAAGGATCAAGATTTTCTTCATAATTATTTTACTTGTAATTAAAGTGATAAAAAGTTTGCTTAAAACTGGTTTTACATAATTCACACTTGTCATGTTTAATTTACAAGTTGTCTTTTTTATGGTTTAGAAGAGTTTCTGTACAAAAATTGAAAAATGCAATATTTGGATCCTAATTTAACAAAAAACCGTCGCATGATTTATAATAAGCATCGTTCATCAACATTTTTTTTCTTATTTTACAATTGGTTTTCCGTGGTCCTTGCACAAATATTAAAATATTCAGGTTCTCAAAAATTTACAAGATTCCTCGTCAATCATGAAAACCCTCTTGTAATTGTAGACCTAGCAAAATGCTAGACCACCACACCTTGAAATACATTTTGGTTATTTTACAATTTTAATTAACTTATATGCCCTTGGTTAAGGTGATAAGGTGATAAACAAGGTTCCCCACCATAAAAATAAGAATATAAGCCAATTCTTAATGTCTCTAAGTTAAAGTGGTTTGAATATAGTTTAGATTGAATAATAAATAAAAAAAATCCGCTAATAAAACCAAGGATAACATGTGCTTTTCATTATCAATAAAGAAACACACAAGCGATCGACTCGAGTGCCTCGTGCGCCTTCATTATGTGTTTTGTTTATATATAAACACTTACTCTGCTTTCATTGATGTGTGTGTGTGTATATATATATATATATTTATATCACCACTTGTCTTTGTTGAAGAGGACAACATAATGGAGCTAGTTTTGCTTTCAGTATGTGTCATCATCTTCACTACTATGCTTTTCTTCTTCTTTGCATATTCACAATCCACCGCCGTCCTCTGCGGCGTTTCCGGCCACAAGTTCATTGCTGCTAATGAAGGAAAGCTCATGACTGCTTGGCGTATACAACCACCATGCAGAAGCTCTTCCGAGGTGTACGTATATATATATATTGACATTTGATCCACGTTATTGTTAATTTTTTTTTTTTTTGATAACTACATTGTTGAATTTTAGATATATGTGTAGGTTGAAGTTGCTTTCGATTAAAATGACTTAAACCAATATACAAGAGAAGCCTCACATTATATATAATTAATTCAATGTCTAACTATTCATCGTGGGACATATTAAAATACAAATTATGGTAGACTAAAAAAAATTACAAATTATGATGGAACCGGTTTCTTTGCTTTGCTAAAAGCTGGGCAGTATATTTCAGAAAACCTTGTCCCTTGGCTCTTAGTGTGTCCTAGGTTTCTCTCTCGGTTTTCGTGCCAAACATCTGCGTGAATGGAAGACATAGGTCAACGCAAAGCACCGCCGGACCTGCTGACAGACAAACTTGAAGACAGCCGGAAAAAGAAAAAGAAAATGGAAGAAGCTGTTGTGGCCTTCATGGATGATGTTATGTCAGAAACAAAAGAAACTTCAGACAAGTCGAAGGAAGCTAATGAAGGTCCTGCAATTGGGAGCCAAGGAAATGAAGAAGCCGAGGTGGAAAAATCTACAAGTATAGGGAGACTAACCCAAAAGTAAATAAAGCTCTATCGTATAAGCAGTCCCTGATGGGTTACAAAGGGGTCGTAAATGGTGGAATGTATTTGGAAGCTGAATATCTCTTCTTAGATGATGATCAGATCTCTTGGAAAATGGCAGCACCTTCGGAGGAAATCCAGTGCTTGAAAAAGATACACCCAGTGGTGCCGATTTCAGAAGAAGAATATAACGATTAGTGTAAACCTTGGAACTTTTCTCTGGTCATCACACAGTTCTAGGAAGAAGGTATAACCTTTACACCCTAAAAAGCCACCTGATACGTATATGGGGGTTCAATGATTTGACTTAATAGACTTGCCTACCAATTACTTTATGGTGAAATTCTCGAGTCAAGAGATATGGAAGAGTTATTATAGGAAAGTCTTGTGTGAGGGGACCTGGGTTGTTGCGCGTCACTATGTGTTAGTTCAAAGACGGACTTCATATTTTGATGCTTTCAGGAACCAGCTCAGAAAGATAGCCACTTGGATACGTATTTCAAATATCCTGATGAAGATGATGTGTTATAATAACCACAGTATAGCCAGGATGGGAGAGAGAATAGGGCAACCTCTCCGAGTTTATCTTCATACATTGTCTGATGGTTTATCAGCAAATACGAAGGTAAAACGTGGTTGATACGCAAGAATTTGTGTTGAGCTGGATCTACAGAAGCAACTAGTCCCTAAGATAGTGGTTGCTAATGAAGTATTTATTGTGGAATATGAAGGTTTAAAACTCATTTGCTTGGAATGTGGCCGTTATGGTCACTGGCGGGAAGCATGCCCATGGAAAAAATGCAACTCAACAATGAATCGAACCCCCAAGATCCAGTTAAGCCGGAGACACAGCCAAAAATACGGCCGAAGAAGAAGAATCCAAGAAAAGAAGACATAACTTTGGCCCTTGAATGTTTGCATCGGGACCTAGAAGGCTCTGTTTACAAGGGGAAAAAGTCTTAGGGAATGACAAGGAAAAACAGAGTATGACATAAAAGGAACCGAAGGAAAAGATGTCATGATGTCTAAGTCACAATTTGCTGCTTTGGATGGGCTCGAGGATGAGGCGGAGGGTGTAAGTGATGGGACAGGTTTCATAGAAGAAGGATATGAAGTGGCAAAAACTCAAAAGTACGGCCTTGGTCATACGAGAGAAATGCAAAGATCCACTGCCAAATAACCAAAGGTCAATCGGAGGCAAATCAAGGGGGACCAACTTAAAGCTGAGTAAAACGAAAAGTGTGCCGAAGTTCATGGATAAAGAAAACTACAAGACAAAGAAAATGTCGAATTGGTTTCAGTGCTCGTCACAAAGATAGGTAGAGGGTGTTCATCCACTCTGGACCGTTTAGATTGGATTTGGACGGTCCAGATTTAATATTTTTAAGTTTGTGATTTTAAAAAAACAATTATTTTTTTAGTTACAAAATCTAAATGAAGATAATATCTTAACTATCATTTTGTCAAAAAATATATTATTCATTTAAAAATTACATACTTAAAAATATTAAATCTGAACCGTCAAGATTTAAATCTGAACGGTCTAGAGTAGATGAGCGCCCTCTACCTATCTTTGCGACGAGCACCGAAACCGGACCCTGAAAATGCAAGTAGCGAACTAATGATTATCCCAAAACCCAAAAAGAGCACAACTACACAAGAATGGACCCCAGTGGGTTGGATACAAATAGATAAGCCCAAACTCCTAAGGCAGTACACAAACAACATTGTTATCAGCAACATGGACCAAGTAGCCCAAAACTATGCAGCTGATGAGAAGCAATCTGGTAAAGAGGTTAAGGTAGTTGAACACAACGAGGAAAAAAGGGATGAGACATCTCAATTGCAAGAACCACCTATTGAACCCCCCCCCCCCAAATATTGAAGGTAGACGTAGGCAAAGAAGAAAATAGACCCCCAAACCCGGGAGTATTACCAGGACACAGTGACGCAGAGTTCATTTAAGATGCAACCACTGATCTTGGTGATGACCAATCAGAGGATTTGGAATCTATTTTAAAAATGAGAGAGAATAGATAAGTCCATCTCTTGTCATCTTGTTAAATTATTTATAATGATTACAGCTAGTTGGAACTGTCAGGAAGTTGGAAGCCAGTCTTTCCCTGTAATCACCAAAGATACCATCCGAAAGAATAATATTGATATCCTATGTCTACTACTAGAACCGCGTGTTAGTGGGAATAATGCAGATAAAACAGTCCAGAAGTTGGGGTTTCACAATTAGATCAGAATCGAGGCTTTAGGTTTTGCACGAGGCATTTAGCTTCTATGGAATGATTGGGAACATGAGATTGAAGTGATTACATCCACCGAACAATTGCTACACTACAAGATCAGTGAGTGTGGCTTTGGGAACTGGTTTTTCAGCACATCTGTCTATAGGGAAACAACTTATCGAGAGAGGCAGAATTTGTGGTTGGCCTTGAAAAACGTATCTGATTGTACTGATGAACCATGGATCCTAATGAGGTACTTTAATGCATACAAATCACCCATGGTAAGATGGGATGAGCCCCTCCTCTCTTAACCTCTATGGCAAATTTCACTGAATGCATCCTAGAGGCAAGTCTACTTGAGCTATTTGACCCCATGTCAAAATATACTAGGGAGGACATGGGGTACAGGAGAAATTGGTGTGGGTTTTCTGCAATCTTGCATGGGAAGTTCACTTCCCTCAATCGAAAGTCACCCGTGACCTAAAATACAACTCTGACCACAAGGCAATTACCCTTTCCCTAAATGGTCAAAGCCCCCAAAGAACACCACCAAAATGATTCAACTACCAAGCAGCATGGAACCTTAAAGACGACTTTGCAGAAATCGTGCACCAGGCTTAGGAGGGTCGGGATTGGATACAGGGAGTAGATCAATTCCAACTTATAGCCTCCATATGGAATAAGGGTATGTTTGGATTGGCTTTTTTTTTCAGAAGGACTTTTTCAGAAGGCCTTTTGGAAAAAAGTTAGATTGTAGAAGTAATTTATGTTTGGATTAGTAATGTTAGAAGTGACTTTTTTTCAATATGACTTTTAGAACATGTTTAGATGATTATTTTGAAAAGTAAGTTTAGATGAAAAATTACTAAAAAGGGCATTATTGTTATTAAATAATACTCATCTGGTCCTATTTATAAGTCACTTCCAGCATATTTCATACAAACCAAGGAAAGCCTTAAAACTCATTAACTTTGCACTAAAATCCAACAAATTTACAACTTTACCCATATTAAATATCCACTATACCACATGAAAATAAAGTCAACACATAATAAATGAAGGGTAAACTTGTACATTCACACTACATATTTAATGAGGTGACTTATATATAGGACCAAATAAAACACTCTCTCTCTGCCCTATAAATAGGACCAGTCTCTCTGCCCTATAAATAGGACCAGAGGAGTACATATATAATATGGATATATTCTTATAGTTTAGAAAGAAAAAGTGAAATTTGGGTTTTTGAAGGATTTTAAAGGCTTAGTTTCTCCCTTATTTTAAGGAAAATAATTTTTAAAAAAATTATATTTTTAGCTCAAATGAGGATATTGTAGGAGAAAATAATTACAGATTATTATGGTAAATTTTTGGAGATAAAAAGAAAATTTTATATTACAAGAAAATATCTTATTTAAAAATTTTAGGGGTCTAATAGTCTAATTTTCCTACTCACTTTATTAAATAACAAACAATAAAAGGTGTGGGGCCCATCAGAAGACAAAAGCCAGAAGCCAGAAGTCAAAATTTTTAACTTCTGGCTTTTTGCTTCCCACCGGACTTTTGGAGGAAAAGATCTTTTCATCTGCTTATGAACCAAACATGATTTTTTCTTTTCAGTTAGCTTCTCCGGTTCAGAAGGACTTCTGGGCCCAAAAAAGATAAACCAAACATGCACTAAATGGGCTTGCTCGGCTGGAGAAGAGATTGTGGGATAAGTACGAGAAGCTAACTCTTCAGGAAGAGCTAATTTGGTTTCAGAAATCCTGATGCAAATGGCTTCAGTGGGTGATCTAAATACTAAATACTTTCATGCTTCCACAGTGGTGAAACAAAAAAAGAAGAAAGAAAATTTTGGCTTACCAAGATAACAATGGTTCTTGGATTAGTGATCAAGAAGTCCTTGAACAAATAGCAAGCAACTTTTACAAGAACCTATATACGAAGGATCCAATAGTTGTATCAAGCAAGAATTGGCCAATTACTATTCCAGATATACCCCAATTAGATCTTGATGTACATAGTGATGTCGAGGAGGTCGAAATAAAAAATGTTGTCTTTGCAATATGCACTTTTAAGGGTCAAGGACCAGACGGGCTTCAAGCTCATTTTTCTATACCCAATAAGGTAAGGTGGGTAGGTCGGTGTATACTATGGTCAAAAAAGCCTTTAATGACCCATCTACAATTGCAGAAATTAACCAAATAAATATTGTCCTCATTCCAAAGGTCAAGATACCAATCTCCTTAAAAGAGATGAGGTCAAGCTCTCTATGCAATGTGAACATCAAAGTCATCATGAATCTGCTAGTCGCTAGATTTCAAAAGATAATGAACCGGTTGATAGGCCTAGAGCAAAGCAGCTTCATAGCAATAAGGTCGAGATGTGATGATATTGTTATAGCATAAAAAGCTATCCACTACATGAGAAGTGGTGTAGGAAGGAAGAAGTATGTGGCTGTTAAAGTCGACATAGAGAAGGCATATGACTGCCTTGACTGAGGCTACCTGGAAAATACTCTTCAGGTAATTGGCCTTAAGGAGAACACGATCCAAATCATCATGGCATGTGTAAATACAACAACCATGCGAGTTCTATGGAATGGGTCGACTGGGGAAGAATTTAAACCATCCAAAGGAGTTCGTCAAGGGGACCCCCTTAGTCCCTACTTGTTTGTTTTATGCATGGAAACGCTAAGCCATCTAATACGACACAAATGTGAGAATAATAGATGGAAACCGCTGAAGTTAGCCACAAATGGACCAAACATTTCACACTTATTTTTCGCAGATGACCTACTTCTCTTTGCGGAAGCTTCAAGTGATCAAATGGATGTGATGACTCCCCATTTTTAATTAGATTTGATATACATTTTGATAAATTTTGAGAGTCATTGATGAAAAATTATAGGGATTTAGTTAAGATTTTGATATGATATCAAGTTGGTGCATTATTTAAGGGATCTCATGGTAAACATAATAATTTTAAGGGTTAATATAACTTTTGGTCCTTGAACTTTCACTCAATTTTGGTTTTGGTCCCTGAACTTTAAAATTTTTGGTTTTGGTCCCTGAACTTTTGGTCAATTTTAGTTTTGGTCCTTGAACTTTGGGTCAATTTTGGTCTTGGTTCCTGAACTTTCAGTAATTTTGGTTTTGGTCCCTCAACTTTAATTTTTTTTTTGAAGTTTTTTTTAAACTGAGGGACCAAAACCAAAATTACGAAAAGTTCAGGGACCAAGACCAAAATTGACCCAAAATTCAGGGACCAAAACCAAAAATTTCAAAGTTCAGGGACCAAAACCAAAATTAACCAAAAGTTTAGGGACCAAAACAAATTTTAAAGTTCAGGGACCAAAACCAAAATTGAGTGAAAGTTCAAGGATCAAAAGTTATATTAACCCTAATTTTAAATCAAGAAGAAATAGTTTGGTAAAATAAAATATAAAAGAAAAAAAATGAAAACCCGTAGAAATAGCCATCTATTTCCATGGTTGATGGTATTATTATTATATTATTATTTATTTGTTATATTTTATTTTATTTTAATCTTCTCCCTTTTAGATTTGCAGCACGGTGAAAGTAAGAATATCACGTGGCTTTCAATTGATAAAAAAGAGGGAAGCGATAGCGTTTTGGGAATGAAATTTGGGAGACCTAAAAGCTAAATGAAAACGCGTGGAATAGAGGAGAAGTGGCGCAGCACACACTGAATTCATCTTCACACCGTCTTCTTCAGTCTTCACAGCGACTGTGAGGGAGAGAGGGGCGGCTACATTTTTTTGAGATTCATCATCTTCTCTCCAACGTATTCTTCAGCCAAGATCAAGAACCAGGGCAGATAAAAAAGCCAAAGAGAGCTTGAGAGTGAGATTTGGGGCTTGGAGATGAGAGAAATGCTTGGAGATTTCAAGATTCCTTGGTGGTTTTCTCTCTTTTCTTCTCATTTCTCTTTAATTTCTCTTGTATAAACTTTGAATTTGTGATGTTACTGAGATGATTTTAATTTTAGTATGAGTAATTAGTTAATTTGTTCTAGGTTATTTTGAAACTTTGTATGGATTGATGTTTGAAACTTTGTCTCTTTTGATGATTAATGACAATTATGTTGCGGATTTAACTTGAGCTTAATTTATCCTAAATGGTGGCCAACATTTAGCTTGTTAGCATAATTAGTGGCTTGAGAGAGCATTAATTAAGCATAGGACTAGGTTGAATTCAAGCTTGTCTCGATATTCCAAGTTGGGATTGAAAGTTTATTAATAAGATAGAGATATTCATTAACCAAGTTTTGTAAAATTGGAGTGTGATGTTTATAGAGACTAATAAACATAATATGTAGTAAGAGATTATGTATGTTAGTTTTAATTAATGTTTGGGTAAGCTTGAGAGAGTTATTCAAATAAATAAGACTTCAAGCAAAAACTAAATGTTCATTAATTATCATTAGAGGCGGGTTAATCAAGCATCATAAAATAGAAAGTGGATAAGTAATCCTAGACATCTTTTGTTTTGACTTAAAGTTTTAATTTAGTTTTTGCCAAGTTATTTTCATTTTAGGTACTTTTAAAATTCAAAATACAAAAATTCTCACCCAACCTAATTGATAATATAATTGTGATAATTAATCCACTTTTGCCTTAGTCCCTGTTGGAACGACAACTTTTTCTATACTATTTTTGACAACCCGTACGCTTGCGGATATGCCAAACCTCAGACAAGTCAGGATGTAATCAAAAGGGTTACGAGTGGTTTTGTGCAGTCTCAGGACACCGAATCAGCCTGCAAAAATCCAAGGCCTTCTTTTCCAAACAAATAAGCTTCAACCATGATGTACAATTGGAACAAGAGCTAGGGATCAGGATCACCTCGAACTTAGGGAAATATCTCGGGGTACCCCTCATCATTCAAGAGTAACTAAAGAAACCTTTAGGCATGTAATGGGAAAGGTTCGGGCTAAATTATCAGCTTAGAAAGGGAAATTTCTAAACATGGCTGGAAGAACAATCCTTATAAAATCAATTATTTTAGTACTTCCCTCATATCAAAGGCAATCAACCTTAATTCCTAAGGGAACCTTGCAATTGCTTAAGAAGATTAGCAGGAATTTCTTATGGTGCCAAGATGAATCCTAAAGGAAATTTCATCTTATCGCTTAGCAAAGAATCATAGAGCAAAAAAATGGAGGCTTGGATATAAAGAAACCTGGAGAACCAAAATAAAACTTTTATTATGAAGCTTTGTTGGGGTTTAATCAAAAGACCTGAAGCGCTATGGGTGAAATGCCTAAGATCTAAATACGGAAGTGAACAGACCATAATACCTAATGTGGCTAAGGCAAGATCAAACTCCCAAACCTAGAAGGCAGTTGTGAATGTATGGGAAGACTTTATTAAGGGTTTGTGAAGAAAAGTGAATAATGGAAGATCTATAACATCCTGAAATTTAATTAAGGATTAGTAGTAAATTTAAGATTTTATTTTGGAGATTAATTATGGAATTATAAGATCTTTATAAATAAATTCATGGAAATAGAGGCATTTTAGGAATATTTAAAAGTCTAGTTTCTCCCTTAATTTAAGGAAATTAGAATTAGAGAAAATATTTTTGGCTTCAAAAGAGATCATAGTAGGAGAAAGTCCTTATTGGGTATTTAAAATAAATTTTAAAAAGAGAAAAAGGGAACTTATGCTTAAGAGAAAATATTTTATTCTAATAATCTAAGAGCCTATTTGTAAATTTCTTATCCTATCTATTTTTCTTTTCTTTATTCCTTTTAATTTTCCCTATTTCCTTTACATATTTCCTCTTCCCCTCTCACTCTCCCGTGCATTGATTCCTCATCACCATCACCGTCTTCTTCGTGCGAGAATGAGAGCAAGAGAAGGCGGCGGTCGCCGCTGCTGGCACCGTTGACGACGCCGTTGATGGTGAGTCTGAGGGGTCCTCAACCCCGTCTTCATCCTCCTTCTGTTTCTTCTCTCCTTCCTCCCCCAATTTTGTGCGCGATGCGAGAGAGAAATAAGGAGAGAGGGTTGGATTTTGGCCGGCGATTTTGGGGTTTTCTGGCAAGTTCTCCAGCGGATTGAAGGCATATGAGAGAGTCTTCAAGCTTGGGTAACTTTCCCTTATCCCTTCTTTCTCTTGCTTCTTGTCTGGATTTTTTTAAGAGAAAGTTCTAGGGTTCAAATGATTTTTGAAATTTGGGTTGATATGTACAAATTGGTGGTTCTTACTTATTTATTTAAGTTATATGATGATGTTATTTTGTTCAAAGTGGTTGGATGGAATCCTAGATGAGATTTTACTCGCTTAAAGTGGGGTTAAGATAGGTTTTAAACAAGAAATCCTTTGAATTTGGGCTTTTGAGCTTGATTTATGACTTCTAAAGGGTTACTGGAGTTCAACGATAATGTTGGTTAGATTTATTTGGTTGGATTTAGTGTTGGATGAAATTGGGAGTTTTGGTTGCTTAGGGAAGATCTAGATTACTGAGTATGATTGTTTGGAATCAATTGGATGTTTAGATAAACCCATCGAGGCTAAATAATGATGATAAAAGGTTTGGGTGAGTTAAATTTTTGACCTATATGAATTTTTGGATTATTAAAGCTTGATTGAGTAAGGGTTGTAGAACAAATAAATTTCTGAAATTGTTCAATTGGGGTTAATTCTGGATTATGGTGGGTTTAATAAGGTTGAATGGTGTTATATACCTATTTGGCTTGATGGAATGTTGGTTTGCCCTTTAAATTGTTGAAAATTGTAGTGTCCAAAGGGGAGTATGGATTGGTGATGTAAGGATCGTTATAAGTAATTAAGGTTATATGAGGATGTTAAGGAGTTGGGTTTAGTTGGAATTATGTTTAGAAGGATCTATGGATGATTAAAGTTGCATGAGTTAAGACTTTTAATGAGTTAGGCTATTATAGTCATTTGAGAATAATGGATTGTCCCTATGAGATTGTTTATATTAAATGGCGGTTTTTGATTGTTTTAGCTTGGTTGTATGTAGAATTGATTATGATTTGGAAGTTGTAGGTGATTAGGTGAGAAGGGGTTCTTAATTCAAGATGAGATTATTGAGGATAAATGTTGGTATAGGCTTGATATGGGTTAAATTAAATTAATCTAGCTGTAAAATTATAATTTGTTGCCTATAGCACCATTAGGGGCTCTGGAGGGGGGTTGTAACATCCTAAAAATTAATTGAGGATTTAGTGGGGGTAAATAGGAATTGATTAATGATAAATAATGGATTATGAGAATATTTGAAGGATTTTGAGGTATCTTTGAGGATTTTAAAGGCCTAGTTTTTCCCTTATTTGGACGATAATAATTTTGGGAGAGATTATTTTTAGACTCAAAAGATGATATTATAAGAGGAAATAAATAAAGAATACTATGGGAAAATTTTGAGAGTGAAAAGAAAATTTTTTGTTCAAAAGAAATATCTTATTTGGGAATTTTAAGGCCTAGTAGTATATTTTCTCTCTTCCTACTCACAAAATATTTCCTGCCGACAGTCTCTTTTCTTCCTGTGCACTTTTACTATTTCAATTATTAATTCTTCAACCAATCACACTCAACTACTATTTATATATTATATTAAAGTCTAATATTTGAGGTATAATTTTCTTTAGGAATTTCGGAGTGACTTTGTGTGATTACCTGTGAAGCTAAGGAGTAATAGGTAACTCTGGAAATTTCTTTCGTATGCTTGTGAATTATGTGTAGTTTTATTTTAATTAATTATCACACAATAATAAGTTTGTCACTTTTCAAGCATGCTTGCTTATTGCCTATTTGCTATGGAAAATAAATTACGCTTGTTTTATTTTAAGCATGCTTGAGTATATTGAGTATATCTGAGCTGATAATTATTTATGGTGTAATGATAATCGCATTTGCATCCATGAGGGGTTAAGATTTGAAGAGGAGTTATATGATATCCGTACTACCACGTGGTAAGCCATCACTCGGTGCACAGTGGATGGCACTTGTCAGGGCCCCTCCTTCCATGTTTTCCTTTGGCCGGGATTGCATTGGAGTTGTGGGACATGTGACACCTCCTTAGTATGATTCTTTAAGGAGGGGAGCCATAGTCCATACTTGAGCTCTGTATCTTTGGCCGGATACATCTTAGGTACTGGTGAGCTTGAGATAATTCAGTTGTATGAATTAGTTCTCTATCGGACAATATGTGTTAGCCTATGGCTCCAGTCAGCGGAATAAGGATGGACGGTGAAATAAGGAGTTGCATATTGCACATATAAATATTTATTTATGAGTACAATTCATTGAGAATTTAAATGAAAGTTTTCCTTATGTTGGGTATATATATTTGAAAGCCATAAGTTATATGAAGAACTACATGTGTATAATTGGTTAAATTAGAATTATACGTGATTTGCTTGTGTATGTTAGGATTTTTCGGTAGTTACTGAGATGTCGATCTCATCCTATTATTAACATTTTCCAGGTGAATGACCTAATAGGAAGCAAGGGAAGACACTTGAGAAGTGAGCTTTGAAGGCTCTTTGTACTACTTAAGTTTATGTTATGTTGTATTTATTTTGCCATGGACTTAAGACTTTATGTTTTATTATGTTGTATAAATTATCGTGAAGTTTTAAGATTTTCACTATGACATGGGACGTATTTGAACTAAATAATTATCTATGCTGGATATTGGATAATTTTAATGCTATAATAGCATCTTGGTTAAGTGCTTGAACTAGAATTTTGGGGGATGTTACAAGGGTTAAGTCTCTTAATGATGAATTTTGACACTTGATTAGTTATTAATCATGTGTAGGTGTTATATTATTATTTGTAGACACCGGTACGTCGAGCGGAGCTCAAGGGCTACAAACCTGGTATTTTCTTTTGTGTTTAGAGATTTCAGGTAACCACTCTCACCTCACTACTTTATTGTGTGTGATGTTAGTTGGGATTTTCTAAATCCCTTTTTATATATGTATGTATATCTTGATTTATAAATGGAATTTTAAAGTTACTTTCATATTGATGAGCCTATTGGATGCCTTTTAAATTACATCTATTTTAATACAATGAAATTGTTATATTGTATGTAGTATGCTGGTTGGTTTCTTGGTTAAGTTGATATGCGACGTATAGATTGTTGTGATTGAGATATTGTAAAATAATTATGAATCATTGTATTGTTGTGTTTGCTGTATGACACTGAAAACGTACCATCGCGCGATGTAACCCTCGGTAAGCTAACCGAGCGGTTAGTTGTACTAGTCATCCTGATTATAGACAGGGACCATTGGTCATCCTGATTATAGGCAGGGACCGCTCCCCATTCTGATTGTAGGCAGGGGCACAGTGTCTCACCTCATGCATTGGTGACGTGTTAATGTGTAAGTATAAGCTCCTGGTGATGTGATTTAGCGTGCAAACTATGGTTTCTATGATCATATGATTGTTGTTGTATATATATGTACTCTTTAACGAATACATGTTTTTATGAAATGTGGTATCTCTTTAGGCGCTCTGCTAACCCACTCATACTATTGTATTGAGTTGAGTTGTGGTTATTGAGACAATTTGTCTCACCCTATCGTTGGTTATTATTTTGCAGGTGATCATGCACAGACCAGAGTGAAGGAGGAAGGGGACGGGAATGTTCGGTCCGAACTAAGCTAGTGAATTGGCCGGTAGTGATATTTTGAATTGTATATTGCCATCTGCTAGACTTACATTAACTTCCGCATGTTTATATTATAATTTGATTTTATTAGGATTTTGGATGACTGGACTGGTTACATATGATTGACTGATTGTTGCATAGGTTTGGTTTAAATAACTATGTTAGGTCAATTTTTCTAACATGGTTATGTCGAGTGCTTGTATAAGAAATGTCAGAAATTCAAGTGAGATTTATTATCCATGTTAGGTGACACTTTTCTAACATGGATAGGCATTTACTATCCATGATAGAGATCGGGTAGTGTTACAGTTTGCTCTTTCCATCAGGAATAGCATTCTAGTGTGTAAGGAAGGCCTTTTTCTAACTATGATAGGCTTGTTTGGATCGTATGAATGTTTATTTTCCTATCATAGTTAATATGAATAATTGTGATTGAAATTGATTATTTGAGGTTAATTATTTATTAGTAGGAAGGATTTTTTTAGATGTAATGCAAGTGGTACAGGTTGCTGTTTAAATAACCATGTTAAGTGGCCTCGATCTTTTTCTAACACGATTAGCTGAACTGTTAATCAAGGTGATTTATATTAATCATGTTATGGAAATTCTTTTTTTAACATGGTTAGTGATTTTATTATCCATGATAGTTTGTATGGTATTAAGGTTTTGCTTTTCTATCATGGATAATTCTTTGAATGAAAAGAAAGATCATTTTCTAACTATGATAGGGTTTCTTGATTTGTATGAAAGGTCATTTTCCTATCATAGTTAGTATTAATCCTTATTTGATAGATTGATTATTGGTAATTAAAATGTATTAGTTAGTTGGATTTTACAAGACCAACCCACTTTTGGACAGATTTATGGGGCCCTCTTGAGCGCCCACTGATGGAGTATGTGGTCTATAATCATTCTGCATTAAATCTAAATGATCCAGTAAGTAGCTTTACTCTGCCAAGTGGGGAATTAGATTTTACTAAATAGAGCTCCTTCTTCACAAAAGTGGTAATCAATATTCTAGGGAAAACTCAACCTCCCTCAAATAATAGAGAAGATGCCCTGTGTTTGAGATGGGCTGCTAATGGCAATTTCTCAGTAAAGGTAGCATACCAATTTATCCCTTGAAACTCAGATACTGGGAATAATCCAGTGTGGAGAAAATTATGGCGCTAGCAAATACCGGAGAAAGTGAAGTTCTTCCTATGGCAAGTTAGCCATGACAGACTAAATACCAATACACTAAAAGCCAAAATAGGAGTGATAAACACTAGAGTGTGCCCACTGGGATGTGATGAAGAGGACAGTGTCTTACACACTTTGAGAGATTGTACAAGAGCATCTGAATTTTGGAAGCAATTTTTATCACCTAACAAATATACTGTATTTCTCTCTCTTAATTTGCAGTGATGGCTAAATTATGAAACGCAACACACTGCCCAAGTCGTGCAAAATTTAGCATTTGGCTATGGACAAATTTTTGGGCATGCACTACTAGAAAAAACACTTTTAACATCCATTATTTTAGACTTTTAACGTCCAAAAATAGAGGGACGTAAGGAAAGTGTCATTAAAAATATTGAAATGGACGTTGAATATCATATAATTCACGTCCATTCACTAATGTTAGACGTTAAATATTTAAACTAGGGGTATTATCCACGTCCATTCTAACATAATGGACTTTAAAGATGCCGAAGAATGGACCTTAAAGATGCATCTTTAACATCCATTTTGTCAAAATGGATGTGGATAATGCCCAACTTTGCTATAATCCACATCCAATAAATAGTTAATGGATGTGAATTTTGCAAATCTTTTTTTTTTAAACTAGGATATGATTTGATTGTTATCCATCTATATGTACACATTTTAAAGTTGAAATTGCTGTCTCACCAAACAAATAGAAACATGGATACGTTTCACTAAGAGAGAAACATGCCCACATTTCACCAAAACCAATGTCTACATACAATTAAAAGTAAGATAGATCCATTTACCAAAAAAAAAAAGTAAGATAGATCCAAGTACAAACAAAATACATTATAATGCAAGTAAAATCCTATCTAGTTTTTACTCCAAAGCATGTTAAATTAACCAACTAGCTAATTTATATATCCCGAATTTCGTTAATGACATCTTGACGAAAAGAGACCTCCGTATCAAAAATCTGGACAAATACATGAGATAAAACATCAATTAGCTTATTATAATTAATAAGTAAAGCAAAAAAAAAGTAGGTAATGTAATTATAAAATTGATACAAACATTAGTCAAGTTTCTATGAAGTCTACTATAATTATGTTATACTTGTACTGTATAACATAATATCCACACTTTTTGTTTCCAGGTTGCTTAAGGAATTGTAAATTTTACAAAAATATATCAATAAACAAGGAATATCATTGAATATATCAAATAAATGCAATCAAAATGACTTAATTTATAGCACTGAGAAAAAATAGCAGGATCATTAAGTTCTATGTCTCCTGCACCACCAATATTTCGAGAGGTGAGCATCTGATATGTTCCACAGTGAGGAATAATACTCAAGTAAGAAATAATCCCATGTCAAGTGGAGAACAACTACAATTAAAAAAAATCAATGATATACAAGAAAATATAAAAAGAAATCTCAACCAACCAGATAAGGAGTCATATGCAAGGGTTGAGTGGATAGACCAAAATGAGAGAGCCCACAAAGTCAATTTTATAGATATCAATAAAGGTTTTAAAAAACCAATTACTTGTTCCTTTTTGCTGAATTCAAAATGCAAGTGGTACTTCTACTATCATTTAAACAGGAAAACCGTACAGAAGTTTTTCCTATGTCGAATAAATGACCATAAACTGATGTGTGTGGGTATTTCTCTTCTCAACCTCCATATTTTCTGTCTCAACAATTCCTCCTCCCAAGAAAGGTATTTCGGATGGGTAACAAAACTGGAACCATACACGTGATTCAGTTTGTAAGTCAGAGTTTTATTGTGAGTACATTGGATTAATTAAGGTAAGTCATTGAACTCCCATTTTTTATTTTTCTAGTTACATTACCAGGGTTTGAACCCTTACCCCATCCCATCTTATCTTTGCCACTTAATAGCCCAGGTGGCATCGAAATCCCACTTTTAAAACAAATAAAGTTCAGTAATTCCTACAACAAATGCCAAACCAGCACAAATTTGAATACCTGATTCAAGAAGGATTCTTCGATTTTCATATTATGCCTTGTAGCAATTATGTATTAAAAACCTTTCAGGGCCTTTATATTAAAATGGACGTAAATCATCTTTAATTTATTCCAAAGTCCATTTGTACAATAATGGACGTTGTTTTTTCAGAATTTAATTACAATTATGCCACCGCCTTTTGTTAAAGTCCATTTTAAAATAATGGGGGTGAAATGTTTTTTTTATAGTAGTGATGGTTGTTGGCTTATATGGAAGGCTAGTGCACCCAGATATTTGAAGGCTTCAATAGCACAGCAAATGCAATTGCACAACAATGCTTATTCCACCTAATGGAGGACTCATCAACAAGAGTTTATAAGCACAGGATCTTTACAGGAGTGTCCCCAAAGGAGTCAAGAGAATAGATGTAGACGTATCAGTGAGACATTTAAACCAAGCTGCCTGCAGAAGAGTAATTAGAGATGCTTCAAGAAATTCCTGGGTACCTATCCTGTTGTAGCTGCTGAAATTTTGGCAATTAAGATCGGGTTACAAGATGATGCAAGTCACGAATGTTCAAGTCTACTCGAATTCAATTGTAGCCATAAATACACTACTATGCGACAGCAGAATGAACCATCCATTTAGGAAGGAGTTTGAAGACACACGCTAGCTCATATATGCAAAAGGAAGCGTTAAAGTAGCCTATAGTGGATGAGAGACCATCAAAGATGCTGATTTCCTGGCCAAGAATGCTCATATGGAGTCAAGTGGAATCACTAACTTTTGTGTTTGATGAACCACCAGAGTGCAAGGTCCAAGACCCATCAGATTGATGAAGAAGAGCGGGAGGACAGATTCATGCTACACGTAGATGCTCTGTGACTTTATATTCTAAACTCAAGCCTCGGCTTGCCAATTGTTACAAAAAAAAAAAGGCTGAGCAGTGAGAGTTGAGCTGGAGGATCTTGAATTTTTTAAAAATTTATAATTTTTTAAGAAACATATTTTCATAAGTATATAATCTAAAATAAAAACAATAAGCATGAAATCAGTTCCCATTCTGATGAAGACCTCGACTTTGGGGGCAAAGTCCTCTTATATATCGCCCCACACTCAGATACTCTCCTTAAAATGTCTCAACCTTCTAAATGTTTTTCTTGTTTTTTATCATTAGATTTTACTTACAATAAGTGATAATTTGATATATATATATATATGGACAAAAAATAGTGCAGCATTGATTCTTTTTCAATTATTCAAAGAAAAATACCCAAGAATGGCATTTTTTATATATCTTTCCGAAAAATCATAAAAAGTTCAAAACATCATTATATTTTGCTTGTAATATATCACTCATTTTTAAATAAAATCTATTTACCAAGATAAAAAAGAAAAAGAGAAAACAGAAAACAAAGTGATTGAAGACTGACTAGGAAATTATACTCTAGGTTCATTGTATCAACTTTTTTGAACATATATTTCAACATTGGATTTTCAGTTGTCGGTGAGACAAGTTCAAGAGTGGGGTCCACCCTATCTCAAAACACAGAGACACATGTGATGAGAGCTCCAGTGCTGGTAAGCCAGGAAGTACTTTTGAGAAGAATTGTTTTGGGAAGAGAGGTTGAAGTTTTTAAGCTTCTTAAGCTTCTCATCACTGTGGCCATAGCCACAAGACTCTTCACTGGTCTTGTCTATGATCATGATGAACAACATGTGGCTAAGTTGGCTAACTGGTTTGGCCATATTGCTTAAGGCCTCAGTGCTCTTTCTTATGATATTTCAGGTATCCAATATAATTGTGTTGTACTGTCATTTTTCTAATACATATAAACTAATATATAATATAATGATACATATAAGTTTTTCATACAAAACTCAAGCTTTCAACCCACCATAATTAAAAAGAAAATGATCTCTTTTGTTTAATTTATTCTATTCAATTATAAGCTGGATTGCTAATCTATCAACAGTAAGAAAGTAAGTTGACTTAGTTATTTGTAGTAAATATGTAAGGTTTGTCTAGAATACATCATTTTTAATTATATGCATTGTAACTACTATTTTATGAAAGACCCCTTCCTATGTTATGCAATCAATATGAATTTTTATGGGAAAAAAATTATAAATTTGGGGAATGAAGTGAATTGGGCTTATATATTTAGGAACAAAATGGTTCCCCCTTTCAGCACCTACATTATTTAGGACCAAATGCAGTATACAACATCCATCCACTCTACTTTTTGTCCCTAACTATCATATTAATTACACATATTAAAGAGGTTTCCATCAATACGTGGTTACAATGCACATATAAAGTTTAACCTGGCCAACCTACCAAAAAGTCTTAACTTGATCACCCTGAGATTGATCCACCAGTTAACTAATCTAACAGCCATATCAGTTTTGGGTTTTAATACCACTATTATTATATATCTATGCCTGTCTTCCCTCATAATAGTGAAGTCTTCAAAATTAAGAACCAATAAGATTTATGTACTTGATCAGGAACAATATCAAATAGAAAAAGGTACAGGCATGTGTGTGCACACACATATATATATGTATATTTATATGCTAGACTTAAATTTGGACATGTGTAAAGGAGGTGGGGCAGATTAATATTATGTTGTGATTACTGTGAATGATTGCAGGTACTATGTTTGGTAGGGCTATGAAGAGTAAAGAAGCAGTGAAGCAAGAAATTTTGAAATTAATGGAGGAGCAGAGAATGATGTTCGGAAAAGGAGAAAAGCCTTCAGATATGTTGTCCTACTTGATGGTAAGTACAGATCCCAGTGGAAAGGTCAAATCAGATGATGACTCTGCTACTATAGTTATGGGTTTCATCATTGCAGCTTTTAACTCTCCCTGCATCGCCTTGACCTTTGCCATTAAATATTGGGAGAATTTTAATATAGAACCACAATAATAGGTAATTAATTTAAAAAAAGGACCAAAACATTCTAAAATGTCGCTGCAGGCTTGTGGGGGTAATGTGAGATTAAATTGGGAAGGAAAAAGATCAAAATGACCCCCTAATTCTTCTTCATCATCTTCCCATCCAAACACTTATTCGTCATCTTCCCCTCCATCGCGACACTACCACCCTCCCTCCTCCCCCACCTCTTCCCACCACTACCCTATCTTCCCCTCCTTCTCTGTCTCATGCCAAACCTCCCACCCACCACCACCGCTCTCATCCTCCTTCGGCACTGGTGAAGCCTCCATCTTGGAGCTCTTTAAAAATGAAATAAGTTGCCCAATCTGTTTATGAGAATGACCTATTGGGCAACTTGTCTTTGATCCTTATCTTCTCTTTCCACACTACTTTGCTCTTTAAACGGTCATGATTTTATTGTGTTGATGGGAAAAAGTTGATTCTCCCTTTCATTTTCATTTATGGGTTTTATTTTGTGAGCGATGGAAGAGAGGGTTTGGTAGCACCTACAAATACCATGTGTTTCAGTCAGTAATCAATTTCAAAGACAAAGGTATAGCAGACCATGAACAAGGAAAACACTCATTTGAACAAGGAAAAACCCCATATGAACAAGGAAAAATAATGTCATTTGAACAATTTGTAATCAATTTCAAACATACAGATATAGCAGACCACGAACAGGGAAAACACTTATTTGAACAAGGGAAAACCCTATATGAACAAAGAAAAATGTCATTTGAACAATTAGTAAAACTTACGCCTTGGCTTAAGTCTGTATATAACCTTTTTTTTATGCCTAGGCCTGACAATGCCTGAAAGCCTATTTAAAGACTTACCTAAAATATAGACTTTAAATAGGTTTAAAAGTTTATACTTCTAATTCCATATATTACCATTTTACCATATAAATAGGTTTAAAAGTTATGCTTAGCAGTCACAAATTTTGTCTAAGCAGGGCAATATCCCGGAGATCCAACAACCTGGGGCGACCCAGGGTAACCCGGAGGGTTGCTTGGTTGACCATGTTTGGTTTTTAAATCCATTTTAAATTTGTTTTTATGAGGTATAAATTGTAGAAAGCAATATTGGTTAAAGTTAATGATAATTTTGATGTTGATAACTATTAATTAGTTTAGTGACTAAATGACTGTAGACATAAATATTTTGTTTATTTATCTATTTTGATATTTTATTATGAAGAATATTTAATGATTACTTACTATGATGTCTTCAAATAGTAGATTGTTAGTGTAATGTCAATATGTCAAAGAAATTGTACAGAATTTTGAATAAATATATGATACAAGGTATGTATTGGATTAATATTCAAGTTAGGAATTATTTTTTAATTTTTTATTCTCTTCTGGTCTTGCCTTCGAGTTGACTCCGAGCTGGCCTACTACTTCAACTAGTTCAACGATTGGTCCAAGTTTGATAGCCTTGATTTATACACACATAATCTACTTTTCATTGAAATATATATACTCCCTACAATTGACATTATAAAAGGTAGTCTTTATTTTACATAAACCAAGAAAACATAGTGCAATAACTTATTATGGGTAAAATCAATGTGGTTTTCCAATTATACACTTACATCATTTATTATATATACACTCGCACACTCTCTCCTTTTTACATTTAATATACACAAAGGAAAAAATGAATATCAAACATTTATTATCTTGATTTTCACATGTTACTTCTTATATTATGAACTAACAAAATTCCCATACTACCTCTTATATTATAGACTGAAGGGAGTACATACATACATGATACATATATATATACACATATATATATCACCACTTTTCTTTATGAACAGGAACAACATAATGGAGCTTGTTAATGGTTTGAATAGGGGAGTTAATTATAAGTCCATGGAAGAAATTTAATTAAGATGAGGTCCAAGAAATCCCCTAATTAAACTAAGATCTCATGAAATCCCTTAATTACTCTAAGGTTCCTAGTTAAGGCCAAAAAGTTGTCATCGTCTGACAAAAAATTGTTAATATCTTATCAAAACTTGTTAGTAACCAATGGCTTAAACTCTTGATAAGTACCAACTTTTGGTTAGACGGTGACAATTTTTTGGGCCTTTGTTACAAATTTATGAGCACCAATCACAATTTTTTTAAAACTCTTTACTACTAACAACTTTTGGACAGAGAGGATAACAACTTTCTGGCTATAATAACTATAAATCTCAATTTATTTAGGTGATTTCATGAGACCTAAGTTTAATTAGAGGACTTTATGTGGACATCATCTTAATTAAGTTATCCTTCTATGATGCCTGTAATTAATTTTCCCGGTTTGAATATATTTTAGATTTAATGTTAAAAAAATTATTTCCCCTAAAACCAAGGATAAAATGTGTTTGTCGTTGATGTCAATAAAGAAATACACAAGCGAGTGCCTCGTGTGCCCTGGTTATGGTTTTTCTTAATAATATATATATACCGACACATATCCTGCTCTCAATGAAATACCCACACGCACACACACATCTATATCACTACCTGTCGTTGTTGAATAGGAACAAACAACATAATAATGGAGCTAGTTTTGCTTTCAGTATGTGTCATCGTCTTCACTGCTCTGATTTTCTTCTTCTTCGCATCATCACAGTCAAATGGCAAGAAGCTTCCACCTGGAAGCTTTGGATGGCCGTTCATGGGAGAAACCTATGAATTCCTCTTCTCAGATCCTCACAAGTTCATAAAACAAAGAATGCAAAAGTATTCTCCCAAAATCTTCAAAACCCATCTCTACGGCCACCCCACCGCCGTCCTCTGCAGCGTTTCCGGCCACAAGTTCATCGCTGCTAATGAAGGAAAGCTCATGACTGCTTGGCGTACAACCGCCATGCAGAAGCTCTTCCGAGGTACATACGCTTCATCCACGTTGTAAAAATTTTTAGATATACAATTATTTAAACCAATTTACAAGACAAACCTCACCTTATATATACCTTTAATTCAATGTCTAACTATTCATCCTAGCAAATATTTTTTTTATATATGGACGATGATAATCAAGCCATTTTCCTGTCAATACAAAGTAGGTTTCAGCCAGTTTCACTTAACTATAGGAATGACTCTCCAAACGCCACGACTAAAACTACAGCTAAATAATACTCCCTAAGAATCAAATATTTGTTAAGATAGTCAAAATGTCTAACATTTTTACCAATTAAACCCACAACATCGTGGGATATATTTTATTACATATTATGATAGAAGCTAAGCAGTGAGAGTTGAGCTGGAGGATGTATATTTGATTTTTTTTAAAAAAAAAAATGTCTATACTTTTTAAGAAACATATTTTAATATGCATATAATATAACATATAGACAATCTTTTAAGTATCATTGTTTCGAAAAATTACTTTTTTAATTAAAAAGCGATACTTTAAAAATAATCAAATATAAACTATCAAAAAAACTTTGTTCTTTTTCCTCAACTTGGTTAAAGGTTGAGAGGTTGAGTAGAGAATCGGTTCCCATTATGACAGACCTCAACTTTGAGGGCAAAGGGCCTCTTATGCCTCACTATCATTAAATTGTTTTCTTGTTTCTCTTTATCATTAAATTTTACCTTGACAATTTGATATGAACAAAATGGAGTATTAATTTTTTTCAATTATTCTAAAAAAACTCAAAAATGGCATTTTTTATATTTTTCCCAAACAATCATGAAAAGTTCAAAACTTCATCATCATGTTTTCTCTGAAATATATCACAATGTCGCTCATTTTTAAATAAAATCTACCTACCAAGAAAAGAAAGCAAATGATATTGAGGAGTTTGGATCATTAAAGAGATTAGAGACTGATTGGGAAATTAATTAGACGCCCTTACCCACTTCAAGTTCACAGTTTTATCTTGTTTGAACATATATTCCAACATTGGATTATCAGTTGCGGATGAGACAAGTTCAAGAAAAGTGGGGTCTACCCTATCTCGAAAAGAGGAGACACATGTGATGAGAGCTCCAGTGCTGGTAAGCCAGGAAGCACTAGTGGCATATGCATCGATCATAGATGGGATGACGAGGAAGCACTTTGAGAAGAAGTGGTTTGGGAAGAAAGAGATTGAAGTTTTTAAGCTTCTTGAGCTTCTCACTGTGGCCATAGCCACAAGACTCTTCACTGGTCTTGTCTATGATCATGATGAACAACGTGTGGCTAAGTTGGCCAACTTGTTCGGCCATATCGCCCAAGGCCTCAATGCTCTTCCTTATGATATCCCAGGTATCCAGTAATGATGTCTTTTTATTCTTACATGTAGATTAATATATGATCTAACGATGCATAAGTTTTTTATGTAATATATATAAATATATATATATATATATATAAATTATAATTAAGTTGTTTATTTTATTCATCAATATCCCCAAATTAGTTGAATGTGTGTGGCGGAGGTAATATATGACAATCTTTCTTGTCCTTAATGTGAGCTAGAAAATGTTTACTTTGACCTTAAGTTCTCCTAGTCCTTACTATGAAAATTAGATAACTAATTTGTGAATATTAAGAAAGTTAGTTATTGGTAACAAATATGTGTTGATTATTTGTGTAGAACATATAATTTTTATTTGTATGTAGTCTAACTCCTCTTAATAAAACCCCTTTCTATATGTACCATCTATAGGGATGTTTTGGGGAGAAAATTATAAATATGAGAGGACAAATTAGATTGAGGTATATATTATATTTAAAATAAAAATAAACCACTTGTCTATCACCTGTATTTAGGACTAAATGGAGTATAAAGCATCAATCAACTTTGTCTCATCAATTTATAATTTTCCCCCAAAGATTTACATATGTTTCAATCAATCAAAGGAATTCTCACAGTGCATATAATTATGGAGAGTATTCCAAGTAAATCAACATACATTCATAATTTAAATAGAAAATAGCGTGAATCCAGATGTATAATAAATAAAGAAAAAATATGAAATTTAACCTGGCTGACCTGCTAACATTTTTTTATCGAATTGGCCTTCAGACTTATTTGCCAGTTCACCGATTTGACAATAAGACTCGTGTTGGGTTTTGATACCATTATTATAATATATCCATTTCTCTCCTCACTCATGAATGTGAAATCTGAAAATCTGAAAAAAATTCAAGAACCAATAAGATTTATTGACTAGATTAAGAACAATATCTATAAAAAAAGTACGGGCATGATGTGTGCATATATAGATTTAAATTTGGAGATATAAAGAAGGTGGAACAACAACAACAACCAAGCCTTATCCCACTAAGTGGGGTCGGTTACATGGATCGCACGACGCTATTGTGCTCTATCGGTAACCAAATCTTTAGATATATTATTTACTAAAAGATCTCGCTCTACAACTTCATTGAGTGTAAGCCTCGGTCTCCCTCTTCCTCTCTTAATCGGATTCCAGACTGTTTGATCTACCCTCCTCACTGACGCATCTAATGGCCTTCTTTGTACATGTCCAAACCACCTCAGACGATTTTCTACCATTTTCTCACTGATAGGTGCCACTCCAACTTGCTCGCGTATATGATCATTCCGAATCTTATCCTTTCTTGTGTGACCACACATCCATCTCAACATCCTCATTTCAGCTACCCCCATCTTATGTTCATGTTGACCCTTCAAAGCCCAACATTCACTACCATATAATACTGCTGGTCTTATAGCAGTGCGATAAAACTTCCCTTTTACCTTATGGGGTACTTTTCTATCGCAGAGAACTCCAGTAGCTTTCCTCCACTTATACCACCCAGCTTGAATTATATGATTGACATCGTCATCAATCTCACCATCTTGTCTTATAATTGATCCCAAATACTTAAACTTTGTCACTGAGGGATTGTTTGCTCTCCTAATTTAACCTCCAAATCACCTCTAAGTTGTCTATTTGCAAAATTGCAATGCATATATTCTGTCTTACTCCTACTTAAACAGAAACCCTTCGACTCCAGCGTGTTTCTCCATATCTCTAATTTATCATTAATCTCCTCTCTTGATTCGGCCAGAAGGACTATATCATCCGCAAAAAGCATGCATTTAGGGACCTCTTCTTCTATAGGCTCAGTTAGAACATCTACTACTAAGTTAAACAAATATGGACTTAAAGCTGATCCCTGATGTAGGCCAATTCCTATAGGGAAGTCTTTTGTCTCACCTCCCGGCGTTCTAACCTTAGCCAACACCCCATCATACATATCATGTATAACTTTAATATAAGCAACACATATTCCTTTCTTTTCCAAGGCTTTCCAAAGTAAATCTCTTGACACGCGATCGTACGCCTTCTCTAGGTCAATAAAAACCATATGTAAGTCTCTTTTTCTACTTCGATACTTTTTCATTATCCCCCTTAGTAGATATATCGCCTCTGTTGTGGATCTCCCTGGCATGAACCCAAACTGTCTCTCAGAAATACTAGTTTCTAGTCTTAACCTATGCTCAATCACCTTTTCCCATAGTTTCATTGTATGACTCATAAGCTTAATTCCCCTATAATTTGCACAATTTTGTATATCACCTTTGTTTTTATAAATCGGAACTAACGTACTTTTTCTCCAATCATCAGGCATCTTCTTGGACCGTAAAATCTCGTTAAATAATTCAGATAACCATAACACACCATCTTCCCCTAAACATTTCCAAACCTCAATCGGTATACCATCAGGTCCAACCGCTTTACCATTTTCCATTTTCTTAAGGGCTTCTCTAACCTCCCAAACTCTGATTCTACGATAAAACGACCTATTAAGTCCATCTTCACTAATTGTCAAATCCCCCAACTCACAAGATAGACATTCGCCTCCATCATTGAATAACTTAGAAAAGTAGGCCTCCCATCTATTCTTAATATCTTCGTCAGTAATCAAAACTTTACCTTCTTCATCCTTTATACATCTTACTTGATCCAAATCTCTCGAATTTCTCTCCCTAATCTTTGCGATCTTGTAAATCTTTTGTTCCCCAACCTTTGTCCCTAACTCCTTATAAAACCCCTCGTATGCTTTAGCACGAGCTTCACTCACTACCTTCGTAGTCTCCTTTTTAGCTAAGCGGTACTTTTCCCAATTTTCAGCATTATTGCATAAGTGTATAGCCTTAAAACAATTCTTTTTATTCCGCACCTTTTCTTGGACATCTTTGTCCCACCACCAAGTCTCCTTATCTCGTGGGCCAAAACCTTTTGATTCTCCTAAAGTAGCTTTAGCAACCATTTCAATCTTCCTAACTATATTCTTCCACATGCTGTTAGTATTTCCTTGTGGCTCCCATACCCCTTCATCCAATAGATTTCTCTTAAAAGTCTCTCGCTTCTCCCCTTTAACTGCCACCACTTAATCTTTAGGTTCAAAACTGCTCGGTGCTTTTGTTTTACACATTTAATTCTCACATCAAGAACTAAGAGTCTATGTTGAGCGGTCTCTCCATGCCCAGGAATCACTTTGCAATTAGTATATAACCTTTTATCAGGGTTTCTTACCAAAAAGAAATCAATTTGTGACTTGTGAGTTCCACTTTTGTATGTAATTAAATGTTCTTCTCGCTTCTTAAAGCATGTATTAACAATCTTAAGATTGTATGCTAAGGAAAAATCGATAATTGTTTGCCCTTCATTATTCAACTCCACATAACCAAAACCACCATGCGCCCTTGCATATGGTCCCGCCTCTTTCCCAACATGTCCATTAAGATCCCCTCCAATAAAAATTTTCTCAGTTGCCGGTATACCTTGAATCAACCCTTCAATATCTGCCCAAAACTTCTCCTTAAGATGTGCTTTTGCCCCTACTTGGAGTGCATATGCACTAATAACATTTATTATATCATTTCCTACAATTACTCTCACAGATATGATTCGATCCTCAATCCGCTTAACTTCCACTACATTCTTCCGCCATTCTTTATCTGCAATGATACCAACCCCATTCCTCCCATTTACCTTTCATGTGTACCAAAGTTTACAATCAGTAACTCCAATTTCTTTAGATCTCTCTCCAGCCCATCTGGTTTCCTGTAAGCACAATATATTAATCTTACGATCCTTCATAACTTGTGCCACCTCAAAAAGCTTCCCATTCAGCGTCCCAATATTCCAAGAACCAAATCTGATCTTACTCTCATGAACTAGCTTCTTAGCTGCCTCCGTCCATTAGAGTGCGGTAGCCCTTGCTCATTTAACACTGCATTCGGGTGAGGATGCAGCGGCTCTTGCTCTCTTATCACTGTACTCGAGCCATACAGCGCGTTACAACCAGGCAACGACCTATCCTTTAGCCCTTGCTCTCTTAACTGCATTCAGGCTAGGATGCAGCAGCTCTCGCTCTCTTCTCACTGTACTCGAGCCATACAGCGCGTTGCTTACGGGCAACGACCTTGCATTTACACAATTTCTTCGTTGATCCATGTTCATGAGATTCGACGGGATTTTTACGTTGGCTGTCGGGGCCTAACACAACCCTCCTCCTTTACCCGGGCTTGGGACAATTAACATTATTCTAATGTTGGGTTAATCACAGGGACTACGTTTGGTCGGGCTATGAAGAGTAAAGAAGCAGTGAAGCAAGAGATTTTGAAGTTGATGGAGGAGAAGAGAGTTAAGTTGGGAAAAGGAGAAAAGCCTTCAGATGTGTTGTCCTTCTTGATGGTTAGTGCGGATCCCACCAGTGGGAAAGTCAAATCACACCATGACATTGCTACTACAGCTATGGGTTTGATCACTGCAGCTTTTAACTCTCCTTGCATTGCTTTGACCTTTGCCATTAAATATTTGGCACAGTACCCTCAAGTTTACCAAAGAATCAGAGAAGGTATATATACATATACATATACATATACAAACATATATTTATATATATACATACACACATTTTGGTTCTGCGTTTTAGATGATAATGTGTTGTTGTTGGTGGTGTGTGAAAATAGAGCAAATGGAGATTGCTAGGTCAAAGAAACAAGGAGAGAGTCTTACATGGAATGATGTACAAAGAATGAAGTATTCATGGAGTGTGTTAATGGAAGTGATGAGACTTTTCCCTCCTCTTCAAGGAACCTTTAGAGAAGTCACAACTGACATCACATATGAGGGCTTCACCATTCCTAAAGGCTGGAAGGTAGATTAAATTAATTAATGCTTGTTTGAATTTGTGTTTTGATACCTAAATCGGGCTTTTGAAACGTGATTTTACAATTTACAAGAAAAGCACGTGAGGTGAATTTTATTTTGACTTGCATGAACATGCTTAAGATAACAACAACGAAATATTTTCAGAGCAAGAGAAGTAGTACATCCATTGTTGTTTTGCTTGTGTTGCAGATATATTGGACAGTGAGCTCAACAAATAATGACCCAGAAATATTCAGAGAGCCAGAGGAGTTTGATCCAACAAGGTTTGAGGGTGAGATTCCACCATTCGTGAATGTGCCATTTGGAGGGGGGCCAAGAGTGTGCCCTGGAAAAGACTTTGCAAAGCTTCAAATGCTCATATATCTTCACTATGCTGTCACATTCTTCAAATGGGAACTCATTAACAATGATGTCACTTCTAAGGTTGCAGCAACCATGAGTCCCCCCTTGCCCCCAGAAGGACTTTCGGTGCGACTTAGGTGTTGTTCAGAATAGGCCCTACCTTACTTTAGAGAGATGTCTTAATTTTAAATTGCTGGCTTCTTTCTTTTTGGTTGGAATAAGCTGCTTGCCTCTTTAGGTGATGATAGAATAGGCCTATTTCATGTAAACCTGAAGAGTCAAAAACGGTAAACAATGAATGTACTTCTAATACGATGCCTTTTGTTGAAAGAATATCTGTCTTTCAGATAGAATAAGCAGGGTTAATTGTCATTGTGTGTAGTTGATTGACAATGGTTTGTTAACATTGTGATTTGCGCCTACCTTGCATATATTGAATTACAAGAGTGTGAGGATGGGTATTACATCATTTGGCTCATGCCTCTTTCTTCATCTTTTTCTTTCTCTCTTCTTTTTCATGTCTTCCCTTAACTTTATGATCTATCAGGACTCTATTCTTAACACTTGTATTCTATATTTCATGTCTTCTCTTACTTTATATTCTATCACGACTCTATTCTTAACATTGGTATTAGAGCTGTCAGTTCTATGGCTGATGGAACACATTCCCAGGCCACAATTCGCAATGTGGAAGGTAGACTTCAATTGGAAATGCAGCCACATTGGTCATTGGCTGCTAATTAACTGTTTTCCTTGCAAGATATAATCCATGATTTAGCTCGAGCGGATGCAGAACGAGTTCAGTCTAGTACTCGTACCACGTGATTCGCATTCTAACCATTCCGGCTCATTTCACAAAGTTGGATTTTCCTAGATTTACTGCTAGTGATATTTTTGGTTGGATTTGCAAGTGTGAGCGGTTTTTTCTGTTCCAAAATAAGAGTATTATTATAAATTTACACCATTTTGAAGAAAGCAGATCTGTTGTATGACTTAGGAAACACTGAATATTCACCTTGTTTTTTAGGTGAAATAGGGGGGGAAACTAATCTCCTCGAAACTAGATAACAAACAACAAACTATACATAAGTTTGTACTTGTATACCAGTTATACATTTCGTAATTGAAACATGAAGCCAACCAAAAGAACAGGAATACAATGGCGGTCTCCAAAGGCCCAAACAGACTCATGCACAAAGGTTTCAAGATCATATGCCGAATATCTAACTGCCAATTATTCATCAATCACAAAGAATACTATTTTTCATCCCAGAGGATGCATACTATTGTTGCTTATAATAGCCACTTTGATGAGGGGGATATGGACCAGGAATGGTATAAGGAGGCCGAGGAGCAGAGGAAGGTTGTTGAGAATGTGCATTATAGTACGGGCCACGCCATCCAGGATATGCAGGTTGGCCATAGTCATGGCCTGCTGGTTGCTGATGAGGGCCTTGAGGAGGATATGGAGCAGCTGATGGGTGCGGTATGTGGTATGGAGAAGGCGGCTGATGTGCAGAACCATATGGAGAGGGTTGGGCGTACCCTGCTGCTGATGGCTGTTCAAGTGGTGGTGGCTGATAATATCCGGGTTGCGGGCGAGAATCTGGTGGATAGGATCTTTGAGATTGGTGTCCCATAGAAGGGTAGCCACTGTTACTGGGGGCAGTGGTTTTGTTATCCTGGAAACTGAGACCAGCCACTTGTCTCTGGACATCTTCAATCATTTCCCTGCACTGGATGTTTCTGGTCATTATAAAGTCACTGCACTGCTGCTTTACATTTGTGATTGCATCCTATCGAAACAAGGAAATTTCAATTTGTTACATTAGGAACATTTGCTTTTCAAGGGCACTATTCATAAATTGATGAATGATTTGGGGGGGAAACAATGAGATTGATGATAACATCAGGGGAGAGCAACAATTTAATGAAATAATAAATCAAGTTACTCGTTGACACAACTTAAAGCAGCAGTATCTGAAAAATTCTTACCTGCAGTGTAACATAAAATTTCAACCCTTCGTTGATGTTGTCTTTTATTTCACGATACTTTGCTATGGCAGCTTCAATCTGCTTGTAGCATCTTTCACGTGAAGCTGTAATAGATGGGAGAGATTTATGAAAAAGTGACATGGAAGGGAGGACTCGGGGAAAAAAGGGGGGTAAAAAGGGGGGGGGGGGGGGGAACATTAGCCTTTGAAGAGGAAAAATTTGTATTTTTCATGGATCAAATTACAGGTTGAACAGAAATTTCTCTATCCCTGGACTTGACCAAAATTGACTTTAATCTTTATACACAATTATCCCTGAAAGAGGCTAGCTGAAAAACTAATGGTTCATTATATAGTATTTTGCACGTGCTAATTCCACTCATCTCAAACCTCTCTGACTGTAAAGATAGCAAAGCAGAGGACACATTTGTTTGCTCATTAATGACCATAATACAACAACAACAACAACAAATTAAACTTTGTCTGCATGGTGATCACTTTTAAGTGAAAATTTAATCAGATATACAAGAACTATCACGTAAGACCTACCCTTGTAATCTTCAAGATTGAATATAGCAGAGAACTCATCATTTTGATCCTGAGGTCAATGAAAAATAATCATCAGAAATGAGTCATCAACTGTTCATCATGAATAGGAAATAGAAGGGGGATAAACCCACGCACAAACAGAACCAGAAAGAGAACTTGTCCATGCCTATATTGCTTGCAGCATAGTTAAATTGACATAGATAATCAGTCGTTCTCCACTCTCACAGAGAAAATCTCACCTCCCTAGAGGTAGAAATGGAAAATTTACAACTTTGAGGTGCACATTATTCAATTAGAAACCTTTCTGTTTCAGACACTACGGCAAGCACTAGGTAGGCTCCCTATCTTTGACATATTACCTACACTCCCGGTGATTAATAGTAATGCCCTTAAAATTACCATACTGCCTGTAACATAATTAGAACACACCCTGAAGCATAGATAAATTGCAAAAATGGGCAAATATCTGAGTTGTGAGTATAAGTGTAACTTGTTGGGGGGTGTAAAGATAAATATTATTGTAATACCAGTTAATCTATATACAATCAGATAGGACAGAAATTTAAGAGCAATCAGTTGAATTAAAAAAAAAATTTACTACTTCAATAAATCTCATAAACAGCAAGCACTGTATGAAATGAAATTACCATATATTGAGTGAAACAGCTAAAATTTTTCAACAAGAACCAACATTTTAAATCATTACATGTTTCTGCAATGTAACAATAAACTGCAAGCATACTATTGAAAATAATGAGGGCTATTTTTTGTTCATCCAAACCTTGAGGAATGGATGCATAATTTTTGCATACTTTTCTGAAGTAAAATACATTAAATGTGAATTTGTATTCATCAATATTATTTGAAGTCAAAATCTACGCTACATATGAATCTGAAGCATATAATCATCATGGCTAACCAATACAACTAAAACAACAAGACATTTTATCCTACGAGGTGGAGTCAGCTACATGGATTGCATGGCACCATTGTGTTCTATCAACAACCAACTCTTTGGATAGACTGTTAATGAAAAGACTGCATGGCTTCATGACTAACCAATATACAGGAAAAAGTAGTTTATCGTAATCAAGGTAGGAAGAACCAAGGGACAAACAAATATACCAAATTATTTGACATATTTCTCATCTAATGCAAGGGACGAAGAGCCTATGTATCTATTCCACAACAGTTGGGTGCACAGAGATACCTGAATCTGCAGCAACAACTGCTCTTGTGCATCGATGTTTTGAGCTATTTCTTCACATATATGGTCATATTTTGTTATCTCTTTCTTGAAAAGATCCTCATGAGAACCAGTTGACGTCATCAGCTTGGGTAGTATATCATCCTGATGATAAATATAGAAATACAAGCTCAAGATAATATTTCTGGTATGCATAATGGGTCCACAAAAAGGAGGCACATGGCATGGAAACTCAACAGTATTATCATAAGAAAACTAGGACAAGTCATGGAGTACTACATAATACATATTCCTTTTTTGGACATAATTTATAGTGGAGAATATTGAATGGAAAAGTTGAGAAAAGGGATCATGAAAAGAGGGGAAAATATACTTGCACTATGATTATCATATTTCAAAACCAATTGTTCTCAGTATAAGATCAAAAGAACTTATCCATTAAGAGTGAATAAAAAGGAAATATAACTAAAATATAAAATCTTTGGAATAAAGAAACAAAAGATCAAAATTACATAAATAAATCAACGCCCTGAATGAATGCAAAAACAGCACACACACAGCTGGTTGCAAGACACTAAATGGTTTCTTCAATTATCTGCAGCTTCAGCATAAGTTAGTTTTCTAACACAAATCTACAAGAAGATGCTTATGACACTCCCATGATCTGTCCTCCATGTAAAAGAGCAGCCATTAATAAAATCGTTACTTTCAAATAATGTTCTTAGATACCACTCCCTGGTTCCATAAAGAGAAAACGAGGTTTCTGCCTAGACAAATTGAAACATTTTGCGATCCGGAAACACCAGCGGGTTCATCACAGATCCCTGCCAGTTCATTCTTCTTGATTAACCAAGAGGAATACAGGAAGTCTAATACACTTCTGAGATTTAGGATACTTGGATGGAACAGAACTAATTCTACTTAATTTGAATAAAATAAAATAAAAAATCATAAAAAAATAAGAGATAAGGTGTGGAATTTAAACTCTATAGTTAAAAATATATCATTTAAAAGGCTCTTTCATTTTTTTTTTTTTAATCTCATTTTCTCCTCCAACATCTGCTTTCTCTTTTCTTAACTACACTACAAACTTTGCTCCAAATGACAGACTCTATTTTCGATTCAAGTATACTCCATTTCCTCATATCATGCTTCTCTAATACCGAAGGATAAGGTCCAAGGAGGACTGGAAAACCCACCCTTTAGAGAGCATGCTATCAGCAGAGAAGATCACTATCCTAAAGTACCACACCAAGCATCAAATACCACTGTATCAAACTGAGGCAACCCGTACGACTCAGCCAGTCCCTATCATTACACTATCTCTATATACACACCAATCCACTCCTACCCTTTATTTTTAAGATACACACAAATCGCTTCTAGAGATATAATATGACCAAAATTCCCTTGAGAATAACAGCGATTTCCTTCCATCAAAATATAACATCTAAGAATAAATTTTCATGCAATTCAATGTCATTTATTTTCTGTTGAAAACTATAACTTAATTAACATATTTTAATTTAGAAAATAGACTATTTCTATAAGTTCAACAGATATTTAATACTTAATTGCCACAAAAATACATATGTCATAGTATATAAATAATAAATGTAAGGATGTTTAGTCAAAATGAGATCAATTGTAGATCATCATTTCAGGCAGAAGAGGTAATTGGAGTGTATCATTTGCTTCTAAGGGAGGAGTTTGTAGATTTTCAAAAAAAAAGGGAGGGTGTAATAGGTTTTGAGAGGAAAAGTGTGATTTACTCACAAACCTAAAGTCACACTGGACTGCAAACTTCAAAGAGGCCATATGGGTTCTCCATTTCCATGCGTTTTGTTAAGAGAAAGGAGGGAGTTGAGCACTCTTTCGACCCTACCTATGATTGAATCCTATATACATCACCAAAGACCCTTTCATAGTTGAAGCCAAATAATAATGAAAGCATTGGTATTTTATGCAAGCAGAGGTGAACTGTGTCATTATATGATGTCACTGTAGGTTATGAAAAGGCAAAATCCAACATTTCAATAATTTGCTTTTCACATAAAAAAGAATACATCTAGATGGCAAGAAACGCCATGCCCGTAGAACAAGAACAAAAATGCTAGCTTCTAAGGGAAGAGAAGAAAAATAAGTACAAGTTAGGCAAACCTTTCTTCTCATCTCTTTAAGCATGTCTTCAAGGCCAGCCCTTTGAGCTCCCAGGGTTTCAAGTTGCCTCTGCATCAGTGAGCACAAAAGTTTAACAAGAATTCCATCTTTTCTGCCCCAAGTTCAAGAACAATCTTAAAATGCAACAGACGCTCATTTTAAAAGATAATGACCAAAGTCAGTCTTAATTTTACAGCCCCTGTCAAACAAAGAAAAGTTAAGTTGTAAACATTTTGAAAGTAAATTGAAAGATTAGACACGTTATCGTTTTTACAAAATATCGTCTCAATCCATCCTATTTCATCATATCCGGGATGTGATATGGTTCCATTCTAAAGTCAAAAACATTTTGCAAACTTGGTGTGACCTCTCAGCCTATGAAAGTCCTTTAATTTTTACAGGATAGTTGAAAAAAAAAACTGTTCAATGCCCAATTGTTTTAGCTATCCTAAATTTAGATAGTAAATTAAGGAAAGAAGTTCAGTGAATAGTATTTCAAATGCTGGATTTTTTAAAAGAAAAAAAAGGAAACAATCATATAAACTACAAATAAAACAAACAAAAAATTATTGTATAAAATTATTCCAACAGAAATTTTAACAAAAGTTCATACAATGAAAACTTAATTAAAATTATAAACTAGAAAATGGTTTATAGACTTCACCTTGAAAAGCCTCACATACAATAACAGGATGATTGCATTAATAGAAACAACATACCAAGCTCTGCTTGAGGGACCCTACAATAGCATCTTCATTGGCATCTAGAGACATTATGGGCCTTGCCAAGGAAGGGAGTGCAGATTCAATCTGGCAAAAAAAAGGATATTTACAAATATGAGCCCACCAAGAACTAATCATGCTTATTATTGTAATAAATTTTGCATAGGAGCAGATGAAGGACGTTCAGGGATCTCTGATATTGGTAATAATTTATTGTATCAACATATTCTAGTTTCAATTATATTTAATCATCAATTGGCATACACACAATATACACTGGAAAAATAAATATGAAAGTTAACAGATAAGTTCTGTAGTTATAAGTGGTGCACAAAATAACCGCCACTTTACATCGCACTATCTGGATCAATTAAAAGATACACCCTTCCTTTACATTCTCGCATTTTCCAAGAGACCTAAATATAGTTTCTAGGACAAGACTAGTTCTGATGAAAGAAAATGAAATGCATGTATTAGAAAATGCACTAATATTTCCAGCTAAAATAATGTTCAAGTAACAATTAACTTGCTTTTAGGAGATAAAATTCATAGAAAATAAGTACACACATGCAAACAAGTCAACAAACAACGTAACAAGGTCAATGATTTACCGGACGGCTGTCAAGGATAGACATAAGTGCAGTGTGTTCTCTAACTGCACGCTCAATCCGACCATCACTTTCTGCAGCTTGCTTCAAGTTACCCGCAAATCTATTTAATCTATCCTGCAAGTTTTTTGTTAAAGTGCTTGATTGAGGCCTGGTCCACTTTGTCCCAAATTGGCTTCTGAATTGGGCATCTTCTCTTGCCTCCTTCTGTAACAGCTCCTCTGTCTGGACCAACATTTCTTGATTCACCCTCCTTAGATCCTTAAGTTGCACTAACTCTGTTTCCAAACCAGCAGGACCCCCACTGATCTGCACAGCCTCCACATCTTCTTTGAGATGTGTTGGTAGAGTTAAATTTCCTTCCAAAGCAAGAATAGAATCAGGAAGCTCCATTTCCTTTAGCCTTATTCGGGTTAACTCGCTGGCCTGTTGCAACTTTTCAGCCTGGGATCTTATAATTTCATCTACCATCTCAGTGTATCTGGAGAGTGATTTTGCACTGCTATCAGGAACAAGACTTGCAAACATTTTCTCTTTACTTGCATCCAACACTTCATTCATTGCCATTGGCTTCACCATGGAAAATGCAGGAAGAGGTGCTAAGGTGCTGGGAGAAGGAACCCTCATGAGGTAAACTCTATCATTCTCTTTAATAGCCCTTTCAAGATTACGGTTAAGATTGGCCTCCAACTTACTAATTGCATCTAGGATTTGTGCTGGGGCACCCTTTGAGCTTTTCTTTGCTTCAGTCAGTGCACTAATCCCACTCCTCAGTCTCGCAATCTCCTCTGCTATCTCTTCTTTCTCATGTAGCTCTAATCCATATCTATAGCAAGCTTCTCCAAAGAATAGAGCTGCCTTTAGCTGCACATGAGCTAACCAAGACTTGTCAAAATGCTGATTTAGAGGTGCAACGTTCAATGCAGCTAAAGCTTCCTCATAGTATAGCCCAGCCTACAATATCAAATGTGTGTGTTAGTTCTTAGACCCAAAATAAAGGAATGGCACAAGAAACACTACTTACCAAAAAGCATAATCAGTGGGCAAAGCTGTCAGACAACTAAACTTCAAAGTCACATTTGCATGAAATATGTGCACTATTTCCATAGCACATCAAAATTAAAACTAGCATGCCACACAAACTAATATTTCACCGTGATTAGCCAGCATTGCCGCATCCTAGTTTGTGGCACAGTTTATATGAATAATAATACCCTAGCTCCCAGAGGCAGACATGTAACAAGATCTCGTCAATTATAGCAATCAAAATCAATGATGATGGACAAATTAAAATTATACTGCAGAAGAAATCTTGGTTTAATCAGCTTTAAGATGTATTTTATCACTTCAGTGTCAATCCAAAGCAAAACAAGTTGTCACCGTGACAATATATTTCTTACCCCGAGTTCAATTGCGTTTATCTTAACACTCACGAAAAACAAAGCCCGTTTATCATTACTGCATGGACGAAGAGCAATCTAACTGCATAACCAGAGCTCCTATAATTAAATCAAATTTTACTCAACAAGTAAATCCACAGACCTGCCTAGAGATCTTTGCACAAACCCCAGGGGTACTCCCTTTTGCAATTGTATTCTCAAACACACACTCTTGTGCTTGAGCCAGCATCAACCTCTCCAACATCCCAGAACACTCAACAGACAAATCCACAGTAGTGGAACCCCCAATTGAAACCTTCATAGCCGCATTATCCCTCAAGTAAGCAAAAGACCCAGCAGCTGCAATAAACGCATGTGAAGCCTGCCTCCTTCCATCAACAGTATTCCTATCATAAGACAACCCAATTTGACTATAAACAGCACCCAAATTGAACAAAACAGCAGCTTTTTCAAGGTGAATATTCTGCTGTGTGGCCTTCAATTTCGGCTTGAAAGCATCAAACCAAAGGAAGGTGAGAGTGTTGACGTGATCTGGGTCGGGAGATATGGGGAAACGGGTTTCTACGAGGCAGAGAGATTTGTAATAGGATTGAAGAAGGTCACGGCGAGAGGTTAGGGAAGGATCGGAGTGACGTTCGAGGTCTGAACGAAGTTGTTTGAGGGTTTGGAGGTCGTCTTCGATGTTCTGAGCCTCGCGTTCGGAGTAGTGGAAAGCGACGTAGTTGCGGAGAGGACGGTAGAGATCGATTGGATTGGTTTTTTTCTCGAAGATTGCGAGCATGATGTTGGTGGTGGCCGCAAGAGAAGAAGATGCAGCCATGTTTGTTGGTTTTGGGGGGTAAATGGATCACGAAGACGAATGGAGATCACAGAAAGATTAAAACTTTTTGAGGGAAGAAACAAAAGAAATCAATTTGGAGAAGAAGGGGAAGAAGAAGAAGAAGAATCACCCAATCTTTATCAGTCAGTCAATGTCACATAGCGTTAACAATTTCATCGACGCGCCTTCGGTTTTTCTGTTTTCCAGTTTTTTCTCTTTTTGTTTATTTAATTTTTAATTTTTAATTAGGGAGACTCATGTTTTTTTTTAAATTATCAACTATATCCAAGTCTACTTATAGTCACAATGATGGAACCTCGTTGTCTCTAAGTAATTATCGCGACATTATACAAAGGATTGAACTCGAAACCATTGGTTAAGTTAGAACAATCAACAGCCAATTGATCTAAATGTTTGGTGGTTCATGTTTTGTTTTCAAACTGAAGCAATAAAAAAAAGTTAAAAACTTGATTTTGTGCATCTCCCTTGATTTAGTTTTAATTAAGAGATATTAGTGATCTAATGAGCTTCAAAGGAGTGGTTTTTTTTTTAGAGGGGGGCAAAGAAACAAAAAAAAAAACATCTTTGGCTTAACACCATTACACCACAGTGAATTGGTTAATATTTGTTGACTAAGTTATTAAAGAGATAGGAATCCATTATAACTTGTGCCAAAAGAAATTTGGTAGCTTATAGAATGATAATTGTAAAATGTAAAATAGGATAGTAATTAAGAGATGAAATAATATTAGTTGTTTTCCAATAAAAAAATAAAAAATGGTTTAGTTGGTAAAGAAATTAGGTCATAGCTATAAGGTTATTCGTTTGAATCATGTCAATATGAGGATTTTATTATTATGTTATCTATAAATACATCTGTAATAACTCCTCTTTAAATATAGAGATATATTCTAGCCATAGTTAACCGTGAAACCAAATCTCCTTAGGTTTTTTTTTTTTTACAAAAAAAAAAAGATTAATTTTTTTCATAAAATCTTGTGAGGTGTCTTAACAAGCAAGCAATAAAGAAGGCAAGAGTCAAGATTTGTTAAGAAACTGTCAGATTGGACCCAGGACTTTCTTTAATTACAGTTTTTGCCCAAGAGAACACGGTATTTCAATTTTAAGCATATTTCAGTTTTGCCCTATAAGCGCGTTGTCGGCCTCTATCTATGCTTATAAGTGCAAGCCAAGCTATAGCAGATCCCTGCTTCTTCTTCTGCTTTAGACGTTTCTGGAAAGTAGGAGGCGAAGGGATCTCAAAGTTAAGACCTTTCGGCGAACCCTTTGAAGAAGAAGGTGACCCATATTCTCTTTTCTGCTTCTTCGTTCCGGTATGTCTTCTATCCTTGTTCTGTTTGATTCCTTTTTCGCCGATCTTGGATTTATTTCTTTACTTCTTGTTGAGAATTAGGGTTTCCTTTTTTGGGGCTTTGTTTTTTGTTTCGTATTTGATTTGAAGATCTGATCCCTTTCCTTGGAATTGGTAAAGTTTGTCCTTTAATTTGTGATGGAACAGTTTTTACCCTTTCTTTTGGTCTGTTTCATTTAGCCCTTTGGTGTGCGTTGTTCATGTATCGCTAGTGTATGTTTTTCTTTGTGGGAGGGTCTTATTGGAAAATTTCGTTGTGGTGGTTTCTGTAAACTTTTCGTATTTTCGTGTTATCTTTTATGTTATTTTAACACAATACATTTTACGATTGATTTGCTTCAGGTTTCTTCTGAGACTACAATCTCTTTGTTTGGGGTAGAGTGCTGCTACAGGCTTTTCCTCTCAGACAAATAAGGTAGGAATAGATAGAAGGTTAAATTTGATTTTTTATGTAGTCTTCAGATTTGCTTATTTACATAGCATATTCGTGGGATATTAGGATTTTCTGTGTCGAAATATTAGTTGTCATAATCATTGGGTATTGTTTGCTTTGACATAATGTATTACTATGATACTATATAGGGTTTAAAGACTTTTGCCATGTAAAGTTCGACATGATGAATATTTTATGAAATACTGGGAATAAAAAATGTTATTATAGAATTAGCGTTGTCTTATGTTTCTCCTCTGGCTTAAATGGTGGAAACCCGTCTCATGATGTAAATGATCTCATCATGTTCATTTTCATCGTCTACCCTACGTTCATGCCATGAAATGTCGTTTCCTCTGGTGTGGTATCATTTTAGGAAGAACATGAAAATACGTATGATATGTATGTTTCATCATTATTCACCTGGAGTTTTTGTTCCAAAAATCTGAGGTGGATTTTTTTTTTTTAATACATGTGTGCTCGCACATATATATATATATAGTGACCAGAATAGGGAATAAGGGCATGTTTAGTTGTTTACTCAGGCTACTGATACTAGGTGCGTTTTGCTTCAATATTTGTGTTTTGTTAATTATTTAGTGAGAGGATTATGAAAGCAGGTACAAGCCTCAGTTTGTTTTGTGGGAAACTTTGTTGTAGTTGTAAGGTTAGGGTACCATGCCATATTAGTCACCATATTTACCATTCAGGGTACCATGCCATATTAGTCACCATATTTACCATTCAAAGCAGTGTCTTTGTTGCTTGGTGTTACAGAATTAAGATTCTGTATTGAAAGAAATAGGGAGAAAGAATAGAGAGCAGAGAAGTAGAGGATTTCTAGAAGGAAGAATAGTCTGAGAAATAGAAAATAGAGAAGAGAGAACGAGAGAGAGAAAGAAACCTTACTAAGCCGCCGCCGCCAGGCTTGTTGGCCATCAATGTATGGTTGTGGTTTTTTACATTCATGGGTTACCTAGATTTGTGTGCCCTCAGTTAGCACTGACATTGACAATAAAATCTATATTTGTTCATGTCACTTATTTCTCTTTCGTATTATTTTGCTTTTCTTGCATCATGACATTGGCAACTTAGATTTTGTAAATGTGTGTCTCATGTTTTGTATATATAATGAAGCAAATAAATAATTTAATATTTTATTTTTCCTAGACTTTCTTGGACTCTTTCAATTTTATGACTTGATTGTCAAACTAACTTTGTTTTTTCTCTTCTGTGAGATGCCCTTCTGGTCATCATTTTACCAAAATGCAGTTTTTGAGTTGGTTTTTAAATACAAATGGACACCAAGAGATTCCTCCAGCTTGTGGAGGAGAAGAAGAAGAGAATCCTGGACAGAAATGAGGCTCCTTTGAAATGGGAGCAAAAGCTCGAAGCTGCTGCTAAGGCCAAGGCTGTTGCTGAAGCTAAAGAGAGGAAGTTGAAGGCTGCTAAGCATAAAAAGCGGTCTGGCTTTGATAGTGACTCGGATTATGACAGTGATGATGATTATAAGAAGTCCAGTAGAAGAGCTCACAGGATGCATAAGAAGCATTCTCACTATGACTTGGGTGACCATGATAAAAGGAAAGAGAAGAAATCCAAGAGAACAAAGAAACGGTCCTCAGAATCTAGTGATGTTAGCAGTGATGAATATGATAGTATCTCTGAGGAAGAGAGGAAAAGAAAGAAGAAGCATAGCAAGAAGCACAGAGATCGAGGTTCAAGATCAGAGTCCAGTGATTCAGACACCAGTGCTGATGAGGTAAGCAAGAAGAAAAAGCATTCAAGAGAACACAAATGTCGAGCTGTATCACGATCCAGTGAATCAGACTTCTCTAGTGATGAGGAGAGTCGAGCTCCTAGAAAGAGTCATGGGAAGCATCACAAACGCCACCGAAGATCTGAATCTAGTGAATCAGACTTGTCAAATGATGAAAGTGACAATGTGCACCACAAGAAAAGCCGAAGAAGGCACCATAAACATCACAGAAGGTCACATAGTTTGGAAATGAGGTCATCAGATTCTGATGAAACTGGACATGGACGGAGAAGCCAATCTATAGGGAAGTCATCAGATGAGAACAACGAAGATAATAGGAGATCAGTAACGAAGAGGCATGGCCACAATCACCACCACCACCACCATCACCAGCACAAGCATCGACACCACTTGAATGGAGAGAAAAATCATAATCACTCTCCTCACCGACACTTGCCAGAAATGAATGGAAAGCATGATGAATCAAGCAGAGATGTGATTGTGAGATCTGATGGGGATCATGCTGAAAGAGCTGTGGGTGAGAGCAATGAGGGTACTCTTGGCGGAGAATTTGTTTGATTTCTGGAAACTTCGATGATCTGTTTAACGATTTGTTGTCTGTGCTTCATTAATATTTGTAGTGACCATATGGGTTTCATTCTGAAACTTGTTGAACAAGTTTGATTATAATTAGTCTTTGTTGTCATCTGCATTATTGGCAATTTGAAACTAGAGTTCCTGACACCTAATTGAAATGTTCTGTTGACTGAGTTTGTTGTTGCAATACTGTTATTGTGACTGCTGGAAGCCTGAATAACATTTCAAGTATTCTCATTTCAGTTGTTTCTTATTCGTTCCGGTCCTAAATGAATGACATATTTAATAAGTTTGATTAAATTAAGAATGTTTGTGTCTTATATTTTTTTTTAAAACACCCCAATCATATTACCTTATTCTCTCTATTTCTTATTTGATTATTATTGGAGGAGTACTAATGAGGATGATTTGGGCAGAAGATAACAAAAATTAGAACCTTATTCTCTCTATTTCTTATTTGATTATTATTAGAGGAGTACTAATGAGGATGATTTGGGCAGAAGATAACAAAAATTAGAATTAGATCCTATATTGATGTATAAAATTAACTCTTTAAATAGGTCATATATTTAGAACTGGAAGAAACAATAAATACCAGGGCGAAAATGTAGGTCGTTTAGATTTTTCAAATGAAAAACAGTTGAGTACACAAATCTGAAACTGTAGGTTTATGTGTAATCCTTCGACCTCTGTTGTTGCACTGTATGAGCCCTCCTATTTGAAAACTAGAAAGAACAAGGCATAGGGAGAAAACACAAATTGATTGCTTCATTTCAGCTTCGCCAAACACTATCCCAAGAGTAAACGGTTAACTTAGTTGTTAAAATGATAGTTATTTCAGAGAAGGGACAATTATAACAATGCACTTTTAAAATGGATACGGATTGATCAAAACTATCAACCTTTTGGACGTTGAGTCATTGACCTTTACAAGTTAACATTTTAGGTCACCAAAATTTTAAGAGTCAAGGCTCTAAAATTGATGCTTTTAGCAAATCTGTACCAATTTTAAAAGCTCATTGGTATTTAATTGTTATTTATGTTGGTTGCACAATGACAACTGTTAATCTGTAGAATTACACTTTAAACCTCAGTAAAAATACATGACTCTAATGCTACAAAAAGTCTTGGCAATATAACCTACGCCTTCAAAAACTCATCGCACACTAATTCTATTACCATCTCAACCATATGAAAGAACCCTGATGCGCAACTAGTTTCTTATGACATTCAAAATTATAAATGCTTGAACAACTCTAAAAGAAATTAATAAATAGGGCACCTTGTCTTTACCGAGAACAAGACACAATGGCCAGATTCTTTTTATTTTCTTGGCCGGCAGATTGTTAAGCCGTCCCAAGGTCCTTACAGATCCAAGGGAACTCGGTTTGGACACCTCCGAGCAGGGAAGGTGTCTTGAGTGAATATAGAGATCCTACACAGGCAGTTATGGGGGTTGAGATTATGCTAAACCCTATATATTATGCCAATCATTCCAACGTGCTTGCTAGTCAAAAATGCATTTCTAGAATAAGACATGACTGCCTTTTAATGGTAGAAGAAAATTGATGTTTCAATGTGAAACCCAAAATTTTGATCCCCCTATTTAGCTGCTGAAAGTGTTCAAATTCTAATATGGGAACTTTGTTTCCCAATGTTAATTTTATTGTACATTCCATACCAACATACTTGATCTTCAGCAGTGGCAATGGACAAATAATTATCTACTATGGCGTGACAATAATACAACAATAGCAAAACTTCAACTGAGTTGTCAAAAGTTCTTCAATATCTTGTCACTTGAGACTCCATCAGCAGTAAGAATAGATGTAACTTCCTGCAGCAACAACGAGATTATGTGAGGTCATGCATGCAAAACAAGGGCATTTCGTATATAGCAAACAATAATAACAAGCAACCTTATCTCATAATGTGAGCCTGGTTGCATAAATTACAGGACGACATTGTGTTGCATATATAACACACGGTAACCATAATTCTTTGCAACCAATTATCGCAAAGCTAGGATAGGCAAGAACTTAAAAATTGTTCCATGTTATCAAAATTACATGATAACATTTTGATACCACAGGATAAAGGCAACAATTTAAAAACCAGGATGACTGAAGTTAAAAACCCTTAACTTTATTGCTGAACCATTGAAACCCAAAAAAAAAAAAAAAAAACAATTTCTGAACTGAACTTCAAGAGACCTCTTTTTTTTTTTAACTGAAACTTCAAGAGACCTCAATATCCAGAAAGATATAATGTGAGACAACTTCTGTTGCAGATTTTAAATTGGGGCAGCATAAGGAAAATTATCATGTAACCTTTGTCAAGCTAGCAAGACATGCATGGAGAAGGTTCTCTCCAAACAGACCTTCCCATTAGGAAGGTAAAGCCTCCACTCAAGCATCTCATACTACCTGACGTGAGACTCAACATGTGAAAAGTAACATTGGCAGATCTTTTATTTTTTCATGGGTGATGATAAGCAGATCTTTTGGGCAACAGATTCTTCAATACAGAGACAATAACATATAAACAGTCTAGGTATCACCAAATGTTCTGTCTTCTATAACAGATGGTAGGGTTCATCTGGAATAGCTTATATGAATGGTTTATATGTTAAATACATCAAGTTAAATGGCAAGACTATGGGCATCATAGTGAACACAGTGCACAAGAAAGTCACATTCGACTGTATCTAGCAAATAACGTGATGACAAGGGAAGATGTCAGGAAGCAGTACATTATGGAATCACTTAGGAGCCTTTGGTTGGAAGCAATGGCTAGGTTTCTCAAGAGTATGTTTACACTCATCACACCTGTTGGATGGGAACATATACTTCTCTTTATAGTCTCAAACTAATGGTTGTTTTTACAGGGTCTCCTCATATGGATATTCAAAAATATTGGGGAGCTCTAACATGAGGCTTTAAATCTAGTTATAGCTAATAAACCATCTGTACAACCAGAAGCGACCACAATTAAATTCTATCAGGTTTCCCAGTATTCAACAAGATCACTCTTTAGACTACTAAGAAATTCACATTTGCTTACACAAAATGCAATCCCCAAGGAGGAAAACAATGCCAGGCTATTTATTTTACTTTAACAGTTGTCTTTGCTCTAACCAAGTATAGATTCACTTTCTTCTGATGCTAGTATGCTAGTGCAAGTGCAAATGAGAACAGCCGAGAGTGGAGGGATGAAAAATGCTTCATCAAATTATCCATAGACCATGCCTATATTTATTGTCAAAACTGCTTACTCTCAACTCCAACCATTCTTATTACTATCAAGCAAACTCTTACTATGGTCACTGCTAATATATTCTACAAGAGTTAACTGAGTGGCGTTGCCTGAGTTTAAGAAGACATTCTCTCATACATACTATATCAATGTTACATGTAATATTAAGTTAATTTATTGCTTTTTAATACATAAGAACTTCAAGATAAATAAAAAAGAAAAATCTTAGATCTATAACTTATTCTTATCAACATTAATGATATTGTTCAATCAGATTCTTGCTTACATCATATTCTCTCATGTCAAACACAAGGAGATTTAGTCACCTTCTCATTGGATTCTAAGAACATCATTGAATGATCACTAGTCATTTTGTTTTCCATCATTGTGAATCACCCCAACTCATGATAGTTGGCTGTAATAAAAGTCAATTCAAAAAACAGTGAAGGAACTAAAGAGCTATGCACTAAATCTCCTCATCTCATGCCTGAATCCAGGCCAGTGTAGTTCACTTTGAGCAATTTAAGATTGTTATATTTGTCTTGCTCTATATCAAAAACTAGGAAAGAAAATAATTTGGCAAGTTTGAGTAGATGGTCCCAGTGGCTTAGAAGCCTGAAGGTTATGCTCATGACAGTACTAGACTGTTGTATACCAGGTAATCAAAACAAAACAACAACAACAAGGCATTACCCTACTAAGTGAGGTCCGCGTAATTAAAACAAAATGTGGCATCATTTACATACTTTATGTAGACAGAGACGGTTTGAAAAAGGCAATTAAAACTTAAGGCAATAGTAGCACACCTCAGTCATCTGTTTCTGCCCACAAAGTACAGCACCGGTTGACAAAGGATTAGTAATTTGCTTGGTTCTTGTAAAAGCAGCCTGTAAGGCAATTACAGGAGAAATGTAAGCTAATCTTTAAGAATTACAGCTTTAGTTGGACTGCTAAACTTACAAGCCAGACCACAAAATTACCTGCACATAGCCACTTTCCCCAGTCCAACTACCATCTGGTTGAGACAAGACAGGTACAATCTTTACACCAGAAGATTCCCAGTCTTTGAATCTATCCTATAAGGATAAATAATATATTTATCAGTATAACCTCACTTTGAAAAATGCAAAGCTTCATTGTTTTTCTTCAAACCCAACGCCCAAAAATCAATAAGAACAAACCTGATAAGCCATTCTTTGAAGGTTTCTAGCCCCGTAATAAAGCCTCACATCAGATCTCTCAGCAGCACTAAATCCAGACTCTATAAGAGATCGAATTGGGCTGTACATAAGGAGGAACCACATGAGCCACATTGAATAAACATCAAAGAAAGTAAAAACAGGACCAGGATTGATTACAAAATTTAGCTAATAGAGGAAGAACTATCGTGCATTCATTGTACAATAGATTTACAGGCAGGAGTTATAAAGCAAAAGTACAAAAAGCTATCCCCTCTAGGATAACCCAGAGATGGCTTCGAATGCTTGGATGTATGTAACAGTTAAAGATATCCCTCTATTTGAGAGTAAAAAAAAAAATCACACTCCATGACCTGATGCCGCAAGGTCGATGTCTCAAGAGGATAACAAAAATGCCACTTTCCAACAGAAGGAATATAGTTTGGACACCGAAATACCTATACCAAAACCCTCTTCTACTAGGGCCAACAAGTGTCCTAGCCCCAGCTAAACAAAATAAATGAAAGCAAGAAAGGCATTATCCAGCAGAAGATGAACTTTTTAAAGATGAGGAAGGACTAATAGATGGTTCAAATACCAAGATGAACCTTGGATTGGATGCTAGCTTGTAAAAAAAGATGCACAGTACCATCAATGTATAGAGTGCATATATAATAACTGAAGCACATAAAGGCGCCCAGCAAAATCTATAACAACCCATTTAATAGTGTGCATGAAACATTACATGACCCTTCCTAGTTCCTACCCTATACCACATTCTCAGTAAAAAGGCAAAGATTCTTTAGTGAAAATCAGAAGTTCCCATATTGAGGTATAAATTAAAATATTTCCATCACCATATAGCTTGAAAAGAAGATTCCTGAGTTCTCAGTGCCAAAGAGAATGAGCTCACGAACACGCTCTGCGGAGCATGGGCTCCTATTGTCACATTATCAATACCTTTAACTAAGTTTTAAAACCAGCCAAGCACTCAGAGAGCCTTTTATTAAAAAAAAAAAAACCGAAAGTTTGATGAATATGACAACTTGTAATGAAGCTTTCAAATCCACACCACCAATGTCAATCAAATTCAATGCAACCCCAGCCTCCAATTTGTTATCACAAACAAGCATATACTCAGATAAAGAAAACCATCTTAAGCATTCGCATTTCAAAACCCAAAAAAAAAAAAAAAAACCGAAACTTTCACAAAGATTCACCTGATTCCGGATCCAGTCGCAAAAATAAACACCGTCCCAAATTTCCCAGGCGGATCAATCCGAGTAATATCAAACCCATTCCCAAAAACCTGACTCAATTCAACAACAGTCCCTTTCTTCAACCCACACAAAATCTCAGCCGTAGATCCGGGCACGTTCTTAACAAGGAACTCAAAAACACCACGCGCCGAAGCGAGCTTCGGAGGCGAAGCAATAGCAAGGAACGAAGGCTTAGGTGAATCAGGAACTCGCAACTGAAGATACTGACCAGCACAAGTGTGAGATGTAGCCAAATCAGGCGAATCAGACAAGTCGACGGTTATATGAAAGAGAGATTCAGCCGCAGGTTCGACCTCGGAGAGTGGGGCCGGGGTCCAGACGGTGGTGTCCTGCCTAACGGCGGCGGCGGCGGCGACGGAGGCGAAGCGATGGCGGCGGAGATGGAAGGGGTGGGCTAGGCGGCGTAGGATAGACATGGGAGGGAGGGCGGGGCTAAAGTGCGCATGGGGGTGGAGGGAAGAAGAAGGAGGGGGAGAGAGAAGGGGTGAGAGAGAGAGTGACATGGGTGTGAATTTTTGGGTTATATGAAATGAGGAGAGTGGTGAGGGAAGGGTTGGGCGCCGACGTAGGTGAACGGAAGGGAAGGGAAGGGAAGGGAAGGTGGTGGTTTGTGATAAAATGCGCCGGTTTGTGCTGAATAGACTTCCACGTGTCATGGAGATTATATGGTGGCACATCATTGGCTAACACCCTATCATTTTGGATTGTTTTTCAATTAACAAAAAAGTTGATATAGTCTTTTGGTAATTGAAGTTTCCATTCACCTTTGATCTTCTTCTTTTTTCACAGTCAGTCGTTACTCATAACAAAGATGCTTAGAGAGAGTTAAAAGCATTTATACTGTCTAAATCTTATTTGAACGATTTAGATTTGAATTTATTTTCAGATTTTAGCTTTTATATTTATTACAAGGTTTGTATTTAAAATCAAATATAAACCGTCTAGATGAGATGATGATCTAGATACGCATAACTCTCCCTACTCATCGAAGATTAAAGATGAGTAAGAAACCGGTTCCCTTTTGATATTGTTACCTCAGGTTTTAGAAAGATGTTTTTGGTTATTTTAAGAAGTTCAAAATGGTTTTTTTTTTTTTTTTTTGCCAACAAGAAGTTCAAAATGGTTTAACTCTTTACTAATAAATATATATATATATAGGCATTAATGTTTTCAGCAAGGTGTAATTCGTAAAATCAAAACTTAATTTTAAGCATCTGACCCTATAGACAAATTTTGAATGCAAAAACACTTGTGATTGCTCTGAAAAGACCCTAAAGAGCTACAATGGATTAGTTCATTATCGATGTATTCATTCCAATAACGTAGGTGTGACAATGAGGAGAGAAATATTAATAAATAAGACAAATGAGAAGAGAGACGTTGATAAATTAGACAAAATAACTTTTTTTTTTTACTCTTTTAAGATGATATGATCATAGACATTTTTACACCTGTGAGATATGTTTATCACTCTATTGTGTCAAATGCACATTTTAAAAGGATTTCAAGAGTGAAGTTGTCCATTTCTAATTGAATGGACAAATATTAAGAACCCAAAATTACAAGTGAGATCAAACCTATTGCCTTCTATTAATGAGAGAACTCTAAATCTCACACTATGAAGCAACATAAACATTGGCCACATTTGAGACTTGGCCAATAATGAAATATGTCAACTTCAATCCCTCGAGTCACGGGTTTCTAAAACTAAACATTGTTTAAAATTGTAATATGTATAAATGAAATAACAGAGTAAAATAGAAATATTAGGTTGGTTTTGAATAAAGAAAAATAACAAACGTATTAGTAACTTAAAGTACGAATAAGAGTTCCTGTGGTTATGCACCTAAAAGACCTACATAAACATCGGAATTAACAGCTAAAAACTTGTTAAAAATACTACGCAACCTACATGAAAACAAATAAGCATTGTGAATCAGTTTGATAATTAAAGTTTGTGGTCACAAAAAAAAGGTGGGTGGGTATTTCAAAATAGTCCTTATTTGCAGTTTACAGCAAAATCGTAGAAGAAATCCTTTGTTAATAAATCCATGGCTAATGATTTTGCATTATTGTTTATCCAATCCAAATCCATTCACATGATACTTTTAAACAGCAAATAGGAGGGAAAGAAAAAGGAAGAACACTCGAAAAATAAGATTTGCTTCTCTAACAGCATGAGAAAAAACTCAGCCATAGTTTTCAACATCATCTGCAACCCAGGTTCCTGAACCTGAACAGTAGTAATGTACATGTTCTCTTGCCTTTTCCCCTTATTAACACAACTGAAAAAGGTGCATGGGGTCCACAGGCTCCGTTTCACTTTCACAATTGGCAACAAGATTTGAAATGGAAATGGAAAATCCTGACGCATTGGTACCAAGAGAGAAAAAATTGAAAGATTCTGTCATTTGGCATTGCCCAGAGTTCCTAAATTATTGATTTATGCAACTATCAAAAAACAGATCAGCATAGTAGGAAGGCTGTGTGGTTATGAACTTATGATGTAGATTCCTTAGCAATCTTATCTGCCTTTGCAACAACCTCATCAATACCTCCAACCATGTAGAATGATTGCTCAGGAAGGTCATCATACTTGCCGTCCAACACACCCTGCAAGTATAAAACAAAAAAATGGTCATTTTTTGTGCATCGGTTCAAAAGGAACACCAAGGTGAAGGTACATTCGTTAAACTAGCGAAAGACAAGATCTACCATTAAAAAAGTTTGAAACAAACAGGATACAAACATTAAGGTATTTTGAGATGTGAGAATAAACACATTTTTATTATTTTATTTAGAAGAAGGCAATAAACACATTTTTATTATTTTGTTTAGAAGAAGGCAATAAAAATCCCAGTGCAAGTTAAAACTACTGAAATTAAGTCGTAATAAAAATTAAAGCTGGGAGCCCTTTACGATGATCACAAAACAGATATATTCTATTTTCTAAGGGCAAGGAAGCAGATACCACCACATTATTTAGTACACCTTAAATGCTTTAACGGAAAAGCAAGTATGAAGTTTCCCAGTAAATGATTGGTTATACATTAAAATCTAAAGGAAATGTAATTGGCAAAAATAGTATTTAATCAATAAGACAGACACATACCTGGAAGCTGTTGATGCTCTCCTTCAAGTCTACATATTTACCAGGGGCACCCGTGAAGACTTCAGCAACATGGAAAGGCTGGCTCAAGAAACGTTGGATTTTACGCGCACGAGCGACAGTCAACTTATCATCTTCACTAAGCTCATCCATTCCCAAAATGGCAATGATATCTTGAAGATTCTTGTAGTTCTGAAGCACTTTTTGTACACCACGAGCAGTATTGTAGTGATCCTCACCCAATATAAGAGGTGAAAGCATACGAGATGTAGAATCCAAGGGATCGACGGCAGGATAGATACCCAGCTCGGAGATCTGTTCAATAATTTCAAGATTGTAAGTTAGACCATGAAACAGAAACATTAGTGCTACAGACACTTCACAAGACACAATCAAACCTGTCGTGATAACACAGTTGTAGCATCCAAGTGAGCAAAAGTGGTAGCAGGAGCTGGATCTGTCAAGTCATCAGCAGGCACATAAATAGCTTGGACGGAGGTAATTGAACCCTTCTTGGTGGTTGTGATACGCTCTTGAAGACCTCCAAGATCGGTTGCCAAGGTTGGTTGGTAACCGACAGCAGATGGGATACGACCAAGCAAAGCAGACACCTCTGAGTTGGCCTAAATGATGAATCCCAATGTAAATTGAACAGTAATAGGGTGGCCACATGAACTTAACGGGACAGAAACTAGCTAAGAATATTGGAAAGATCCATACTTGGGTAAAGCGGAAAATGTTATCAATGAAGAGAAGCACATCTTGCCCTTCAGCATCACGGAAGTGTTCAGCAACTGTAAGCCCAGTCAGACCAACACGGGCACGGGCACCAGGGGGCTCGTTCATTTGACCGTACACAAGGGCACATTTGCTCTCACTCTGTAAAATAATAGACATCAGCATCACACTAGAAGGGATACAAGGAGAATATTGAATATCTCAAAACATTATGTTCACCTGCTTGTCACCAAGCTTAATGACACCACTCTCAATCATTTCTCTGTACAAGTCATTACCCTCACGGGTTCGTTCTCCAACACCAGCAAACACGGAGAAACCACCTACACAACAAAACACTCAGCATTCTCATATATCTAGAGGAGCTGGAACATCTTAACAAATAATGAAGTGCATTTATGCACATACCATGAGCCTTTGCAACGTTGTTGATAAGTTCCATGATAAGCACAGTTTTTCCCACACCAGCACCACCAAACAATCCAATCTTCCCACCTCTTTGGTATGGTGCAAGCAGGTCGACAACCTGAGGACAATAGTAATAAGCAAGTGGCGCCAGGTTATAATACAAACATTATCAGACAATCAAAACAAATGGATGTGGAGAAAAAAGACAAAAATTTACTTTAATGGATAGGCAGAAAAAGTAAGAAGCAGAAGAAAAGCACCTTAATTCCTGTAACAAGGATCTGTTGTTCAGTTGCTTGCTCAACAAAAGCAGGAGCTTCACGATGAATTGGCAAGTAGTGCTCAGTTTCTAAGGAAATCAAAAAAATACAGTCAGCAAAAACACCTCGTCAAAATGACAGCACAACCACTCAAGTACTGGCAGACATATATTGATTTGTGATTCCTTACTCAGTTCACCCTTCTCGTCAATAGCCTCTCCAATGACATTAATGATGCGTCCAAGGGTAGCCCTACCCACAGGAACCTAAAGAGCAAGCTTGAAATTTATCACAAAATAGGAAATAAAGAGAGAACAAAACTCATAAAAAATCAAGCAAGAGAAATCAATATCCAACGGGTGTCAAGTGCTGGACTAGATAAAAAGAGATAGGCGAGGTGAACAAAATCACAGAATTATATTCGAATACCAGCAAAACTAAAACAATCTTTGTATGTACTATAAAAAAAATATGTTCCAACAAAACAGAAAAATTATCCATCTGACTTATTCAAGATAATGATCTCAAATATATTCTATATAAATGGAATTTGCCACTACTCTTCATCTCGACCTTCATGCCACTGAACCCACAACAAAACCAAAGAACAATATAACTTTCCAACAAGGCTATAACATTAGCAGAAATTTACAGCAACCAAAATGGCGCACGCACTTTTGGTCAATTTCCTTAGGAATATAATTACACTAAGATCTGTGAAACATTCTAACAGCCTACAGGTTCATGGTGAAATTAACTAAACTAGAGATCGTTCATTACAGATAAACACCGGAAAGTCAAACCCTCCTAAAATAACAAGCATTTCATCACCAAAACAAAAATTGCGAAACTCAAAAAAAAAAAAAAAAAAAAACAGTAACAACGAAATGCGATTATAAAAAAAACATAATGTGATTCAAAAACTCACAGTAATAGGTGATCCAGTATTGAGCACACGCTGTCCTCTAACAACACCCTCAGTACCATCCATAGCAATAGTCCTAACCATATTCTCACCCAAATGCTGAGCCACCTCCAAAACCAACCGAATCGAATGGTCCATAACCTCAAGGGCAGTCAAGATCGGAGGCAAACCCTCCTCAAATCTAACATCAACAACCGCACCAATCACCTGACAAACCTGACCGATCGCACCCTTACCGGTAAACTCATCAACAATCTTCCCACCACCAGTTCCGGCGTCCTTCTTCGCCGGAGGCGACGGCGCTGCCGCGACGGCGGCTGACGTGGCATAATCGGCGATGCGATTTAGGAGGTAGCCATATGGAGAAGGACGAGTGGGAGGTGTGGAAGATGAAATTCTGGGTTTGGGGCTGGTAATTGAAGATCTACGAAGGGAAGATCGAATCAGAGAAGATACGAGTCTGCGTGAAGCCATCTTTGGGAAGGCTTCTTCAGAGAGAGAGAGAGATTGAAGAAATGAAGGCTAGGGTTTGTGGAGAGTGAGAGAGAGTGAGAGTGAAACTATATGTAAAACAGCATTTAGCTCAAAAAATGGGGGAAAGTTAAAATTTTTACGCTTTTTTTGAGATGGGTGATGACTAAACTTTAATGTTTAATGTGAAAAATTGGAGGGGATTGAGTTAAACGTTGGGGAAAGGGGGGACAGGTGGATGTCGTTGAGGAGGATAGGATTGTCGTTTAAGGATATTTTGACCTGGACAAATTTCGAATATGAGACTTGGCTGGAATGATTCTTTCTCCTACGCTTCTTCTTCTCCCCTCCACGGAAATGGGCGAAATTTACTGCAGGGCAATTCAGGACTCGGATCACCTGTATATATGTCTATCGGATCCCAGTTACTAGCACTTAGAGGAGTTTGATCTGTGAGAATGTGAATGTTCAATGTGAACAGCTTCATTGCCTTCTTTTGCTTTATTTTCTTTTTAATGAGCCTACTTATAATCTATAATATTAGTAGTGATTATTATTAATTAAAAATAGGGGGTTAATACAACTTTTAATCCTTGAACTTTGAGTCGATTTTGGTTTTGGTCTTTGAACTTTCGGTTAATTTTAGTATTGGTCTGATACAGAATTAATACTTTGTATTGAAGAAATTAATAGAAAATGGTAGAAAGAGAGAAGAGAAGAAATTTAGAGGGTTTAAAGAACAAGAAGGCAGTCGTCAATAGGAAAAGAGAAACTTCAATTCAAATGCAAGACCTAAAAATAATATGCCCTAAAAATTATCATTCCGCGATTTTAGACACTATGCCAATTGGTGCGGATATTGTTTATTCAGATAAGTTTTTGGCTGTAACTATGTTAGAATAAATTGTTTATTCATATAAGTGACCATGTTAGATCAATTCATTTTAACATGGTTATACTGAATATTTGTGATTGATGAAATGTTTGTAGTTATGAGTGGCTTGAAATAACCATGTTAGGTTGTTCTTTATCTAACGTAGTTAACTGTTTGGTAAATCAGGTGTATCTTTATTGACTATATTAGGTGGTGCTTATTCTAACATAGTTTGCTCGTGGTATGTTGGATTGTTTTGTTAACTGTGTTAAAGGAATCATTTATCTAACATGGTTAGTGGCTTATTATCCATAATAGTCTATATTGTATTAATGTTTTGCTTTTTCTATCATGGGTACCTTAAATTATTAAAAAGGTCTTTTTTAATTATGATAGAGTTGTTATGAGTGCATCGAAACCCCTTTTTCCTATTATAGTTAGTATTAATAATGATATTAGAATTTATTATTAGAGATATAATTGTTATTGGTAGGTAGGATTTTACAAACACACATGTTAAAGGAAGAGAAAAATAACAGTCAAATTATTTGAAATCATCGAATTGCATTGAATTTCTTAAGGGCCTAAGTGAAGTTGAGTCGAGCTGTATCGATGTTGATATCAAGTGAAATTTGAGGGGCTTAAATATGTTTAATTTTCATACAAGAGAGATTTCCAAAAAAATTTCAAAAGAAAAGGGGAATGACTCTAAATATACTACTAGTAATTTCATGAAATAAATCCTTAGCAGTCAATGTAAATCATCTCAAGCTTTTTCTCGTCTTTTTACCAACAGTAAGTGGGGGAGAAAAACCTCACGAGGGGTGCTTAAGTGGTGAAACATTGTGATCAATTTGTTCAATATCAAGATATATGGTTAATGCGAATCACTTATTGGCCTAATGGCACATGTTACCCTTGTTGATAACGGATTATTGAGTTTAATACCACATGCTAGTACTCGTAAAGTTGTGATCCTATATAAGGTTAATCATGCTAAGGAAGGAGGTATGGTGAGGAATATATATGAGAAGGTTGGAATTAAAACGGTATACAGTTTTAGCATAATTGGATATATTATGGGTGGGATTGAACCTCTTAGCTTGTTCTCCAGCATGCCATTGTTTCCCCTTTTATATATTTCCTCCGTTCTTAAATATATGGCCCAGTTGACTTTTTTTTTAGAAATTAAGGAAGTTAAATAAGCCACTTAATCATAAAGTATTTTGTGTTTTATTATATTATATGTTAGCTTATAAGTCAAATAAACTAGTTTAGATAAAAAAAATTCAGACAAATCAATTTATAAGTAACTTATTTAGATTTCTTAATATTCTCCAAAAAAATCAACTAAGCTCTATAGTTACGAACGGAGGCAGTATTAGGATTTTTAGATCTGCAATTTCCCTTGTTTTATTATTTTATTATTTCAATATTTTAATTATTATTTGCTTCTAGATTTTTCTTTTAGGGTTTGGTTGAGCTCTATAAATAAGAGCTCAACTATCCACTTTGTACGTTTCTACAAATTAAATAAAAGTATTGAATTTCCCGTTCTTTCTTTCTCTGTTCTCTCCTATATTCTGACTCGCCTATTTTCTTTCTTCTTTTCTTCTAATCTTCACCACTCTTTAATCTTTCCCGTCCTACAACAATTAGTACCAGAGCCAGACTTCACCTCCCTTCTGTTGCCTACACTCTCCCAAGCTACCACCTCTTCACTGTCCGTGCTTCGTGTGGTTGCTGCGTACCGGACCTCCCTTGAGCCCAGGATTATCACTCAAAAATATTCAGGGTTAAAGGTATAACTTTTGGCTCCAAAAGTTATTCGGTAAGGATCTGATCCAACAACGTTGAACCTGTACTAGTTGATATTGAAGGAGGTAGTTCGTAGTAATCACTTGATCTAGATCTATTAAGTTTGAATCTATCTCTTTTCCTTCTTGTCATTTAGCATATTTCCTTTTTTTCCTAGCCCTAATTCTCTTTCCTTTTTCTTTTCTTCTCCTTATCTCCTCATGTAGCACTAAAAAAGGGGGCAAAAAAATAAAAAATAAAAAAAGTAAAAAATAAAAAGTTTTCCTTTCCGTACTTTTTAGTTCCCCTGTGAGTTATTCTATTGATTTATATTGATTATTATTAAAAAAAAATCTCTGCACTTAATTCGGCATTTAATTCTCCACCTTTGGAATACACATATCCTCACACACTTTCAGCCCTGCACCCGGGTCTCATTTTACTCTAGGTTAGTAGAGATTTCTAATGGTTTCCCTGATGGGGTTTCATAACCCTTTGAGGTTACTGTGAAGATCTCACTCAGGTTATTACTTATTTAGCAAGAATAATCTCTGACGGGGCTGTAAAGCTCCCTGAAGGTTAGGCTTGTTAAGTAGGGTCTTCACCTTTTTGGTGGGGGCAATTTGGGAGCCTTATTAGGTTTTGCTAGGACCACCTAAACCCTACACGTTAGACACATACCCCTCTCATTCTCACATGACCCTTCGATGTGTCCTTGACAACCAAACCCAATTTGATCAAGACATTGCTAATTTAAAAGCCGCAATGTCTGAGTTTGAAAGCCGTGAATAAGCTATTTATGATTATGTTGACCGTAAGGTAAGTAACTCAACTCACGCTAGGTTTGATGAGACCAATGATAGGATTAATGCCCTTGTTGAGTCCAAATTTGACACAAAGCTTGAAGAAGTTATGTCAGTCATTCGTTGTTTAGGGCAACAAACTTTAGGAAAACATATTGAGACCGCGCCCTCAAATGTAGGTAAGACCATAACAGCCACACTACTTCACGACGGATTACTCCAGAACCCCCATAATAATCAAAGGTTAAACCTAGGACAACCTACACCGAATCAGGGTATGAAGACCTCTATAGGTTGTCACTCTCTTCCTTTAGGTAGTGGTAACCCTTATGATAGGTCACCTCTACGTAGGCCCCATGACCCGTTATTTGAGGACGAAGTAGACCCTTTGAATGGCTATAATGAATGGCACTATATAAATGTGAGGTCACCCCATAAGTATGAGAGATCACCCTATCGGTATGACAGAGGAAACCCTAAGCTTGACTATAGGGAAGATATCACTAAGAAGGTTAAAATTGATGGCCCAAAATTTGATGGTCGCTTATATCCCACCTACTTCTTAGATTGGCTCACCAACATGGAAGACTACTTTGACTGGTATGATATAGATGACATCCAACGAGTACGCTTTACCAAGATGAGACTTGTGGGAGCTGTATGTACGTACTGGCACACGGTCGAAGTAACCCTCGAAGAATAAGGTCATCTACCAGTGACTTCGTGGGCCAGAATGAAAATGACATTGAAGGAGAAGTACGTGTCCTCCCTATACAAGTGCCAATTCTTCAGGCAATTAAACAATATCAGACATGGCTCTACTGTTGCTGATTACATAGCCCCGTTTTAATGAACTTAGATTACGGTGTGGGCTGAAGGAAGAACCATGGTCATTACTTAGTAGGTTTATTTATGGCCTTCAACTAGACATACAGAGGGCTCTTAAGCTAAACTTTCCTGAAACCCTCGAGGATGCCTATCATAAAGCCCAAGAAATAGAATCCTTGTCCAAGTACCCTATATTCCGGTGTCCTCCCTCGATGATGCCTCGTGGTTCATTTTCAACCGATAGGACTGTAGGGTCATCATCTAGGGCCACTTCCCAGTTCTATGCTAGCCAAATATCTTGCACCAAACTGATTAATGAATCTGTAGGCTCTAGTTCTCGTCCTAGTCAGTCCACAATTGAATGTTTCATGTAACATTTGCTTTGTAAACCATTTTATTAATTATAAAACCGATTTAAATATATTTTATAAGCCGTAAAACCAAATGTAACAAGATGCTATCAATACTAATTATGTTAGGAAAAAGGATTTACGAAGTAAAATACTAACATAGTTAGAAAAGTGTTCAAGGTACCACTTTCTTTCAAATAGAGTTTAAATGTCTAACTATGATAGAAAATAAAATTACTAAGAATACTGGAAAGCACTATCATAGTTAGAAAAGAATTTATCTTATTCAAGTGAGAGGAAAATCCCAGTTAGAAAGAAGGCGGTAAACAATTTCACCAAAACACAACTAACATGGATATTTAAAATTCAACCGTACCATATACCAATCCATGTTAGAAAAGAGACGTTCTACCTTTTTAAATCAGTTTATCCATGTTAGAAAGAATTCACCTAACATGGATATAAAAATATATGAACCATGTATCTGAATTCTTTTGTAAATCATTCTTTAAAAATATACAGTTAATCACCCGAGTAAATCTTTTAAATAAAACATCAAACTCCTTGATCAATTACTTAACACACTCCTGCCATGTTCAAGTATGATAAAATATCTGGTAAAATTCCAAACAACCATGGTATGGAGAAGGAAGTTTCCGACCAACAGTGCATAACCAAAATGCAGTTAAAAAAAAAACAATACCAGTAGGTCTCAGGCCTATATGCCATAAATGGATCGGTCCAGTCAACAATAATACAGTCACCCAAATATAAGAATGCGGAAGCGAAATATGAAAGCCTAAAGAAGTATGGCAATATACAACACTTCTCGCACAAAACCCAAAATAAAAGCTCACTATGTTTCAGTGAGAAGATGAGGGTTCATTTCCCCGAGCATCCGTCAATTCCGCTCTTAAGACCTGCAAAAAGTGAGATAAACGGGGGTAGCCCCAAAACGCAACCACTAGCTACTCATCTACGTGCGGTGTGTGCTAGCAAGGTGTCAATGTGGGAAACTATACATATATATTTGAACAATTTGAAATATGAGCACATACCCAGACAATCATGCAGAAATTCGTAACTAAAAATCTTTTACAAACTTAAGGTATATCATTTTATAAAAGCAGTTCAAAATATATTTTACACAATCATCCATAACGTTCGCCCTGCGAAACGTTAGGTTGTCCCCTACAATTAGGTGGACCAGAGTGGAACTCGACGAGGATCTCAACCCGTACCCAGAACCACGAAGAAGTGGAACTCGATGGGGGCTACCCATACCCAGCACCACAACGGGGGTTATACTGTAACATCCCAAAAATTTAATTAAGGATTAGTGGTAATTTAAAAATTAATTTGGGATTAATTAAGGAATTTTTAGAGCTATATAAACAAATTCAGGAAAATAGAAATACTTTGGGGACTTTTAAAGGCCTAGTTTCTCCCTAATTAGAGAGAGTCAGAGTTAAAGAAATTATTTTCGTACCCAAAAGAGATCCTAATAAGAGAAAATATTAGTGGGTACTTGAAGTAAATTTTTAGAATGAAAGATGGGGGTTCTATCTTAAAGAAAAGTATCTTATGTTAATTAATTAAGGGCCTATTAGTAATTTCTTCTCTCCCATTTAAATTTCTTTTAATTCTATTTCATTTTTTTTCTTTCTTTATTCCTATTCCTCTTATCCCTCCATTCCTTCCTGTAACCTTCTTCCTCCCCCCCGTGCTGTGCGTCTAGCGAGAGCGAGGAGTGAGAAGGCGGCGGGAATCGGAAGGGGCGGCAACCCATCCTCCCCCATTCCTTGCTCCATTCCTTTCCTCGTTCTTCCCCTGCCGTGTGTGTGTGCGCGCGTCGCGAGTGAGGAAGAAGAGGGGTGTCGTGGTCTCCTTTGGCCGGCGGTGTTGGGCGGAGCTGCGGCGGATTTCCGGCGACTTGGAGGCAAAGGAAAGCTTCTTCACCTTGGGTAATCTTTTTTCTTGCATTTTCCCTCTTGTTCTTGATTTTCCTCAAATAGGAACTTCTAGGGTTTGTTTGATTTACGAATTTCTAGCTTGATTGGGGCAATTGCCTTGTGGTACATGTTTATTTAGACTACTTGATGATAGTAATGTGATTAATTTGGTTTAATTTGGCCCTATGTGAGAGTTTACTTGCTTAAAATTGAATTAAGCTAAGTTTACGACAAGAAATCATTTAAATTTGGGCTTTTGAACTTGATTTATGATGTCTAGAGGGTTATTAGGCTCAACGATAATGTTGGTTGGATTATTCGATTCAATTTAGAAATGGATGAAGAATTTGAGTGCCTAAGTGCTTTGAAAAGGTAGAATGTTGCTGTTGATTTATTGATCATGGAATGATAATTTAGGTGAGTTGAATGAGGATGTTGTGCTATGTTTGAATGATATTGAAGGAGAATTTTGACTTATAAGGATTTTGGGAGAATTTAGGTAGTTATAGGAATTAGTAAGGTAAGAAAGAAAGGATATTGTGCTTTTTGGGATCCATGTTGATTAGGGATAAATTGGGGATTCTGTCATGTTTATTTATGTTAGTAAAAGGTATAGATTATTGAAATTGGAAGAAATTTGAGTAGAGTTGAACCTTGGGGATTTTGAGATGACATATAGTCTAAATCTTTGAAATAAGTTAGAGAGTTAAATTTGAGAATGGTTATTGGATGAAGTAAGGATTATAGTTGTTTATGTTTGTTAGTTGATTAATAATAATGTAGATTGTTGATAATTGAAAGATTCAAGCGATTTGTGGAGAGATTGATTTGATTGAATTTTGTGTACTTAAATAGGGGAAATTTTCCTTGCATGCTTGGGAGATTGATATGGGTGATGAATGGGAAATATTGATTAGTGAATTCTAAGGTGTAGGGTAAGTGTGATTGTTGGTAGTTAATGGTTGGGGGCACTGAGATGGTGGTACAGTGGAATGGTAATGAATTGTGGTTACTAATTGAGAATGTTACTCTAGGCCTAAATTGCGAAGTTAGTATGTATAATGGAAAATGGGAAGGTTGATTTGATCATGTAATAGTAAAGATGTATTATAAAGGATTATAATTACTAATTGAGGATGGATGTTGTTATATGCTCGGTATGGGTTTAATTTAACTTAACCGAGACAAATAAATGTAATTAGGATTCTTTACGTCAATGGAATTTCTTTTTGGGCTAAATCTCAAAGTGGAGGGTCAATGTTGTTTGAAAAGTGTCTTGATCGGGTGTATGTATGTTTGTGGTGATTGTAGATACTGGTAGATCGGGCTGAGCTCGAGTACTCCGCGTTTCTGGTATTCTCTTTTGTTTTTGGCTATTCCAGGTAACCACTCTCACCTCACTACTTGGTTGTGTGTGCTGTTAGTTGGGGATTTTCTAAAATCCCTTTTATATATGTATATATGCTTATAATGAGAGATAGATTTCAAATGTTACTTTTATGTTAAATCAGTCTATTGGGTACTTTAATATCATAGCTATGTTAATATAATAATATCAAGTGATTTGTTATAATATCTGTATTATCCTGGTTGTTTATGTTGGCGAAATTGGTATTGCTATGGTACTGGGTATGGGTAGCCCCCATCGAGTACTACCTTTCGGTATGCTGGGTATGGGTAGCCCCCATCGAGCATTACCTCTGTTGTGGTGTACTGGGTATGGGTAGCCCCCATCGAGTACTACCTTTCGGTATGCTGGGTATGGGTAGCCCCCATCGATCATTACCTCTGTTGTGGTGTACTGGGTATGGGTAGCCCCCATCGAGTACTACCTTTCGGTATGCTGGGTATGGGTAGCCCCCATCGAGCATTACCTCTGTTGTGGTATACTGGGTATAGGTAGCCCCCATCGAGTATTACCTCCGTTGTGGTACTGGGTATGGGTAGCCCCCCATCGAGTACTACGTTTTGGTGTGCTGGGTATGGGTAGCCCCCATCGAGCATTACTCCCGTTGTAGTGCTGGGTATGGGTTGAAATCCCCATCGAGTTCCACTTCTCTGTGGTTCTAGGTACGGGGTGAGATCCCCGTCGAGTTCCATTCTGGTCCACCTAGTGGTAAGGGACAACTTAATGATCCGCAGTTTGATTGTTAGTGATATTGTGAAGAATGCATTTTTGAAATTAGTTTGTAAAAGACTGTGATATATGGAATGTTAAACTTATTTCTGGTACCCTTTAGACGCTCTGCTAACCCACTTACACTCTTGTATTGAATTGAGTTGTGATTACTGAGACATGTTTGTCTCACCCCGTGGTTATTTCTATTTTTGCAGGTGGTCATGCCTTGACTAGGGTGCAGGGAAAGGGGACGAGGCCAACCGGTTCACATGAATCGGTGAGTTGGCCGGTAGAGCTATTTTTAGAGCTGTATATTGCCACATATAGGCTTGCATTCGCTTCCGCATGTTTACGTATTTGATTGATATTAACTTCTAGATGACTGTATTAATATTGGCTTGAATTCGATTTAGTGTACGGCTTTTGTTTAATAACCATGTTAGAGGAATCCTTATCTAACATGGTTAAATCAACTGGTATTTGTTGATTAGGTGAATTTTTACTAACTATGTTAGGGGAATCCTTTTCTAACATAGTTAGAGTAAATTATCCATGATAGTATGATTATTGGAATATGTGTTCGCTTTTTTTCTATCATGGATAACCAATTGAATTCCTTGGTAAACCTTTTTCTAACTATGATAGGGTTGTTGAATTGTATGAAAAATCTTTTCCTATCATAGTTAGTATTGCTATTTGTGATTACGGTTGATAGTGATTGGTTATTAGAGGTTAATTATCGAATAGTGGGAAGGATTTTACAAATGCTCGATGGGGACTACCCATACCCAGCACACCGAAAGGTAGTACTCGATGGGGGCTACCCATACCCAGTACACCAATAATATAATTAGTCCCTGTGGGCCAACAGGGTACCTCATCACGTGATGGCAATAGTATCCAGTGCATCGATGCTAAACTACACACAATTTATGCATCACAATCAACAACTGTAATTTAACCAAAACAGGCATTTGGCCTTTCCAGTGCTCCAAAAATCCATGCAATGCAAATTTCCAAAAACAATATATAATCATTTTTCCAAATTGTGATGCAATACACAATCATATATGCCAAGTTCACCAAACGAATCCCACATAACATTTTTATACTAAAATAAGCAGTTGAAACAGCATAATACACCTGCCAAACAATCCAGGAATTTCAAAGTTGGAAGAGATTTTGAAATCCCTTACCAACAACACACACACACACACGTAGAACAAGTAGAAGCGGTTACCTGATAGCTGGCACCAATCTCACAATAGTGCAGCTCCCCCGTACTGGCTCCAGACAAGAAACCGTCTACATAACAGTCATATATAAAAATTGACACTTGAATTAAGTGTTAAATTAAGTGTTCAAATGCAAAGTTAGGGAATTTAATTCCCTAACCAAAAGAAAAACATTCATCCTCAAAAAATTTATTCCAAATCCCTCCTTAATTCTCTCTCAACTAAACCATTAAAAATCCTCCATCCATATCCATCCTAAGAACACAAAAATCCATTCCTCACATACCCAATTAAATCTTTTCAACTCCCATAATATCTCAATGCAATCCTATTTATCTCAGCAACAACCTTAATTTAATATCCATAAACTTATAAGAATCACCCATTAACCTCAAATATCCATATTTCAAAAATTCCTCCTTAATCATTAGTCTAATCCAGACTTTATCAGTCTAAAACTTCACCAGCAAATTCCCACCATAATCAGCCAGATTAACATCATAATATAATAATAAATAAACTCCCATAATTTGTCAATTTAACCACAACCAGTCAGACCACAATATCCCAAAATTTTTCCTAATATTAGAAATTCCGAAAATTCCAAATAAATTGGGAAAACCTCAAATAAATTATAAGCTCCTTAAAAAAATTCTAACTCAAATATTAGACTCTAATATAATAGATTTAGATATCATAAAAATCCCAATTCAGATAAGGCCTATTTTTGCAATATTACAGATCAGAAAACTAATGACATAAGCGCGTAGAGAATACTTACGGGAGTCCGAATATGGTCTTGATTTACCGGAAAAGCCACCGTTCCGGCGTCGACGGGCTCCGAAAACTCCGGTGAACTAATATTTTGATCTATTTTCTAAGCACGGATCGGACAAAAAATGAGTGATTGAACGAAGTAGAAGGTTGGTGGAGGTGAATGGAGGTGGGAGGTGGTGGTTTTCCGGCGAAGCTCGCCGGAAAAACTCACTCCCAAAGTCCACCACGCCGGCGGACTAAGGGAGAGAAAAGAGAAAGAAAAAAAACGAAAGGGAGAAGGGAGGAGGAGGGAAGAAGAAGAAAAATGGACAATGGTGGTGGCTAGCACTGATGAAGAAATGAAGGAGCAAGAGTGACGGTGAGGGAGTGAAGAAAAGAGAAGAGAGAGAGAAGAAAAAGAAAGAAGGAAGAGGAAGAAGAGTATACGGTTCATAAGGAAAGAAAAAAACAAGGGAAAGGAAATAAATAATAAAATAGAGAGAGAGCGTGTGGGGGGGAGGTGTCTGACACAAGAGAGAGGGAAGGGACAATTAATAAAAGGAAAGAAAGAAAAAATGATGATGATGTTGAGTGTGAGAGGAGAGAAAGAGGGGTGACGTGAGGGAGAGAGGTGGCGTGAAGGAGAGGAGAAAAAGAAGAGAGCACGTGGGGGGAAAATAAGAAGGGAGAGAAAAAGAAAAATGGGGTAGGAAAAATACACTACTAGGTCCTAAAATCCTTAAATAAGATGTTTCTTTTGAACCAAAAATTTTCCTTTTACTCTCAAAATTTTCCTATAATATCCTTTACTTATTTTCTCCCATAATAACCTCTTTTGAGTATAAAAATAATTTCCCCAAAATTATTGTCCTTAATATAAGGGAGAAACTAGGCCTTTAAAATCCTCAAAAGTGCCTCAAAATCCCTCAAATATTCTTATAATCCATCATTTCTCATTAATCGATTCCTAATTACCCCTACTAAACCTCAATTAATTTTTTAGGATGTTACATTTCAAGTGTCATGCTAAGGGGCACATCGAGTCAAAGTACCCCCAATGAGCTTTCCTTATCGAGTACCAAGACAATGATGAGCGCACTCCTAACTTTGTCGTTGACCTTGTTGATAGCCCATCAGATATGGATGAAGACATCTTCACATACGACATACCACTAGAGCATTTTAGGGTAATGCGATGTCTCTTAAGTGTTCCCTCTCCAGATGACTCGTAGAAACGTCATAACATCTTCCACACATATGTGAAGTACGGTGAGAAGTCCTACAAACTCATTATCGACAATTGAAGTGAGAGGAATGTTATTTCAAGTCGAGGCGTTGTTCGACTCGGGCTTAAGACTGAGCCCCTTACCAAACCTTTCGGTGTTTCCTGGATAGACAACACCTCCCTTCTAAATACTCAACAATGTCATGTACCTCTTCACCTCGGCGACTATGAAGATGACGTACTTTGTGTTGTCATTCCGATGGACGTATCCCATATCCTCTTAGGATGCCCGTGGTTGTATGATCATGACGTAATCATACATGGAAGATCCAACAACCATATGTTTAAGCATGAGGGGAAAACAATCATTTTTCGCCCTGATAAGCCTAAACCTAAAGGAAATGGTTCTACCAACACAGATTGTTCTGCCTTTAAATCTTCCAAACTTCACCTTCTTACTGAAAAGAAATTTGTGCATGAGTTTAGGGAGATTGATATTATTCTTGAAGTTGTTGCCAAAGCCGCCCTCCCATCCACTTCTAAGGCTACAAATCTACCTAAAGAGATTTCCTACTTGTTGGATGAGTTCAAGGATATTGCACCTGATGAGTTACCCTATGACTTGCCACCAATGAGGGAGATCCAACATGCAATTGGTTTAGTTCCAAGATCCCAACTCCCTAATTTAACACATTATAGGATGAACCCTAAAGATAGGGAAGAACTTAATCAGCAAGTCAATGGTTTACTGGAAAAGGGTTATATCCAATATAGCCTTAGCCCATGTGCAGTACCTGCTTTATTGACGCCAAAAAAATATGGTACTTAGAGAATGTGTATTGATAGTAGAGCCATCAACAAAAACACCTTTAAGTATAGGTTTCCTATCCCTAGACTTGAAGATATGCTTGATCTAGTCCCAGGGTCGTGCTCGTTCTCCAAAGTTGGCCTCCATAGTGGGTAATACCAGATTAGGATTAAACCCAGAGATGAATGGAAAACCGCGTTCAAGACACAGGATGGTTTATATGAATGGTTAGTCATGCCTTTTGGCCTTACTAACGCCCAAGTACTTTCACATGTGTCATGACTCACCTTCTCTGACCCTACTTAGGCAAGTTTCTGGTCGTCTACTTTGATAATATCATAATATTTAGCAAGTCAGAAGCGGAGCATTTGACATATCTTTGCCAAATGTTTCTTATACTTCGAGAAGAGAATTTCTATGTCAATCTTTCTAAGCGCTTATTTCTCCAAGAACAAGTTGTTTTCCTTGGATTCATTGTTTCTGCACAATGGTTAGCCGCTGACCCTGAAAAGGTGCGAGCTATTCACGATTGGCCTGAGCCCACATCCTTTCATGAAGTTCGAAGCTTCCACGGTCTCGCATCCTTCTATAGGTGTTTTATTAGAGACTTCAGCACCATCATGAGCCCTATCACAGAATGTCTCAAAATGGATAAGTTTCGTTGGACTAAACCTGCATCTTGTGTGTAACATCCTAGAAATTTAATCAATGATTAGTGGGCTAATTAGGAATTGATTTATGAGAGATTATGGAATTTTGAGAATATTGAGGAATTTTTGAGGTAGTTTGAGGATTTTTTTTAAAGTCTTAATTTCGCCCTTATTTTAAGGACGATAAATTTGGGAAAATGATTTGTAGGTTTAAAAGAGGTTATTATGGGAGAAAATATTTAAGTGTTTTGGTCGGTAAATTTTTGGAGATGAAAAGAATTTTTGTAGCTCAAAATAAATATCTTATTTGAAATTTAGGGCCAAATAATGTAATTTTCCCCCTTATCCTTTTTATTTATTTATTTTCCCTCTCTTTCTCTTTCTCACTACTAATACTCCCTCCTTCCTGCGAACACACACACACACACACACACACACCGTACCCCTCCCCCATTCACGATCACTCTTTCTTTCCTCTCTCTCTCGCACTCCCTCTCGTCCGCCGCCGCCGCCGCCGCCCGCCGGTGCAGCGTCATCCCTCTTCTCCCTCTCCTCCCTCTCCCCTCGTCTCTTGCCGTCTCTCCCCCTCTCTTTCTTTATTTCGGCCGTCGACGGCCTTGCTTTGAGGGAGGAGTTTTCCGGCGAAAACTCGCCAGAAACAGCTCAAACCCAACCCCATTCATCTTCCCCAACCTCCTAGATCCTTCCCCATCCATTTTCCAGTCCGATCTATGCCCGTAGGAAGCGATTTAAAAATCTTTTGGTCGGACTTATCGGAGCTCGCCAGCGACGGAATATTGAGCTTTTCGGCCAACTAAGTACATTTTTGAAATCATGTAAGTCCCCTCTACATTCCTATGTCTTTAGTTTTTCGATTGGTTATATTTGAAAAATTAGGCCTTGTCTAAGTTGTTATTTTTGGGAGTCCTAAGCTTAATAAATTGAAGCTTGGACCTTGAATTTGAGTTCCTCTAGATAGATTTTTAATTGTTAGAAGTTTTCCTAATTATTGGGAATTTTTAGATTTTTGGATATTTTGAAAATTGGGGCCTTTGATGATCTGAGGTGCTTACGGTTAAATTGATAAATTTTAGATGTTTATTAGGGTCATATGAGGATATTTAATTTATTGGTTTGACGGGAATTTGGACCCAAGAAAATATTACTGGATAAAGTTTGGGATAAGTGGGATTTTGCATAGGTAATGCTTTAATTCTGGATGTTTGGATGTGGGTTCATGGATTTATGGGATTAATTATGCCCAACAAAAATATTAAAGAGGTTAATTGAGTTGGATTGAGTATAGACAATTATTTGGGAAATGTGGTATTAGTTAGGCTTGAATTGACTTAATTAAACTATGAAGATTGAGGAAATATATTGGGAACTGAATGATAGATTTTTGAGGTTGAAAAAAAAAATAATTAGAGGATGTTTGGAGAATTAGTGTTTAGGCTTGAACTTGTTAATTTGGAATTAGCGATGAATTATGGTGGATTATTGGATTTTAAGGTTTAAGAATAAAAAAAAATTGTTATTGGAGAGATTAATATTTAGGATTGAATTTATGTATAAGTAGCTTATAGATGAATCAAGGATAAGGAAGAAGAATAAAGGTTGAATAGAAAATTAATTAAGTAAAGACAATGAAAGGGTATTTAGTAATTTAATTCTTATGGGTGAATTTGTTTTGGTAGACGATTAATTATAATTATATGTATGTTCTATGTAGTGCTTGAACTGTCTTGAGTCTTTATGGGGGAGCTGCACTATTGTGAGATTGGTGCCAGCTATCAGGTAACTGCTTCTACTTGTTCTATGTGTGTGTGTGTGTTGTTGGTAAGGGATTTCAAAATCTCTTCCAACTTTGAAATTCCTGGATTGTTTGGCAGGTGTATTATGTTGTTCCAACTGCTTATTTTAGTATAAAAATGTCATGTGGGATTCGTATGGTGAACTTGGCATATATGATTGTGTATTGCATCATAATTTGGAAAAATGATTATATATTGTTTTGGAAATTTGCATTGCATGTATTTTTGGAGCACTGGAAAGGCCAAATGCCTGTTTTTGGTTAAATTACAGTTGTGGATTGTGATGCATAAATTGTGTGGTAGTTTAGCATCGATGCACTGGATACTATTGCCATCACGTGATGAGGTACCCTGTTGGCCCACAGGGACTAATTATATTATTGGTGTACTGGGTATGGGTAGCCCCCATCGAGTACTACCTTTCAGTGTGCTGGGTATGGGTAGCCCCATCGAGCATTACCCCCGTTGTGGTGCTGGGTATGGGTAGCCCCCATCGAGTTCCACTTCTTCGTGGTTCTGGGTACGGGTTGAGATCCCCGTCGAGTTCCACTCTGGTCCACCTAATTGTAGGGGACAACCTAACGTTTCGCAGGACGAACGTTATGAATGATTGTATAAAATATATTTTGAACTGCTTTTATAAAATGATGTACCTTGAGTTTGTAAAAGATTTTTTTAGTTAAGAATTTCTGCATGATTGTCTGGATATGTGCTCATATTCAAATTTGTTCAAATATATATATATGTATAGTTTCCCACATTGACACCTTGTTAGCACACACCGCACGTAGATGAGTAGCTAGTGGTTGCGTTTGGGGCTACCCCCGTTTATCTCACTTTTTGCAGGTCTTAGGAGTGGAGTAGAAATTCAAGGGAAGGATCCGGGAACTTCTCATTGAGTCAGTGAGTGATTCTGGACCAGCGGGACAGAATCGTATTGCCACTTAGGTTTCATGCATAATTTTACGCTTCCGCATGATTAAACTTTTTTTGACTATCATTTGAGTTCGAATTTAATTTATTTATGATGTATTGTTTTGGAATTATTTGGTTATTGATTATTTCTTTTGGAACCGGTCAAATCCCGGCAACTCTCATTATTATTATTTTGGAACGATATAATTATCTCGGGAACGTTATTTTATGAAGAATATGAATGATTTAGTGCCTTGGCATGATGGAAGGGATTTTATATTGGTAAGTTGATGAGAATTTATATTTGAGATATGGTTCCATGAATACTGGTGGTTTACGGGGAAGTTGAATATCTTAGGTATGATTTCTCTTAATTACCATGATATGGTGTTCTTTTCTATCGTGGTATAAGTGAATTTGTTTGAACTATTCTTATTGTGTTGTATCCAAGTTGTTTTAAATATCCGTCATGGATGACTGTGTTTGATCATTGGTGATTTTAAATATCCATGTTAGTTTTATAATTTTAGGAAATCTCTTTTCTAACATGGATTACATGTTTATAAGACTAAACTCTTTTCTAACTACGATATGTTTTATTATTATTTTGGAATGTTCTTTTCTATCGTAGTTAGACCGTAGTAATTATTTTAATAGTAACCTTTATGGAAATTCTTTTTCTAACTATGTTAGCTATTTTACTGAGCTAGTTTCTTTTCTAACATAGTTAGCGTTTATATTATGAGTTAAGTTGATTAACTATAATTAAAAAGTGTATTTAGGAAGAAATTGTTACATTGTGCTTTTCAAATTATTAAACAAAAGCTTTCTAAAGCCTAGTCTTAGCCTTGCGTAACTTTTCTAAATGCTTTGAAGTTGCTTGTGATGTCTCCGGAATAGGGATTGGGGGCGTCTTAAGTCAAGAAGGTCACCCCTTTGCTTTCTTTAGTGAGAAATTGAACGAGGCTAAGCAAAGGTATTCCACTTATGATAAAGAATTTCATGCAATAATTCGCTCTTTTGAGCATTGGAAGTATTATCTCTAGCCTCAACAATTTGTCGTGTACTCGGATCATCAAGCCCTTAAATTTTTCAACTCCCAACGACATTTGAACCCAAAGCATGCCAAGGAGGCAGAGTTTCTCCAAGAATTCACTTTCGTTGTTAAGCATCGCGTAGGGATTGAAAATAAGGTAACAGATGCCTTAAGCCGCCGAATTAATCTTCTACACATTATGCATGTCCATGTTGTTGGCTTTGATCGTTTAATAGATCATTATCTCGTATGCCCTGATTTTGGCCTCATTTACCAAAAAGTTACTAATGGATCGCGCCATAACTATCCCGACTTCCTTATTAAGGATGGGTACCTTTTTTGTAGTACTAAATTATGTATTCCCCGTACATCCTTAAGAGATTTTATTGTTTGGGAACTCCACGGAGAGGGTTTAGCTGGTCATTTTGGGAGGGATAAGACTATCACGCTTATTGAACATCGATTCTATTGGCTCTCCCTGCAACGTGACATTGCTCGTATCCTATCACAATGTCATACTTGTCAAACATCCAAATCTAAGAAACAAAATACCGACTTGTACACTCCTTTACCAATCCCTACAGCACCGTCGAAGGAACTTACTATGGATTTTGTCTTAGGTATGCCCAGAACTGTTCGACAACATTACTCTATCTTTGTTGTTGTCAACCGATTCTCTAAGATGGCACATTTCATCCCTTGTAGTAAGACTACTGATGCCTCTCACTTAGCTAAACTCTTCTTTAAGGAAGTTGTGCTCCTGCACGGGTTGCCCACTTCTATTGTGTCTGACCGTGATGTTAAGTTCGTCAGCTACTTTTGGAAGACCCTTTGGAAACTTTTTGGTACCCAACTCAAATTCTCTTATGCTTTCCACCCTTAAATTGATGGTCAAACTAAGGCGACCAATCGTAGTCTTAGAAATTTGCTTAGAAGCCTGGTAGGGGACAAATTAGGAAACTGGGGTCTCATCTTACCTACTGCTGAGTTCGCTTGTAATAGTTCTGCCAACAAATCCATAGGTAAAAGCCCATTTGAAATTGTTCACTGGTTCAATCCCAACCAGCCTATTGACTTGGTACCCCTTCCTTTGACAACCCGTAGCTCAGAATCTGCCGAATCCTTAGCCCATTGCCTACATGAATTACATGCTGAGTTTAAGCGTAGAATAGAATTTAGCAATAATCAATATAAATCAACAGCAGATGCTCACCGGCGAGCTCAAAATTTTGGGGAAGGAGACTATGTAATGGCCCATATTCGCCCTGAGCAGAGCGCTATCCAAAAAATTCCTTTAAGAAATTGCATGCCCGTGCCTCAGGCCCATTTAGAATCCTAAAGAAACTTGGTCCCAATGCTTATTTACTAGAATTGCCTCCTGAAATGTCTATAAGTCCGGTCATTAATGTTGAGGATCTCATCTCTTACCGAGGCACTTTTGAGCCTCCTGCATTTTCTAGTGATGACTCTGCATGTACTAGGTACAGTACTCCGGTTCCGCCGTTACCATATGTCTCACCAACTTAAGAAGTGATTGATGTTGTCATGGATGAACAAACCATTTTCACCTCAGAGGGTCCTGTTCGTCGTTATCTTGTTCGATGGAAAGGCTCTTCTGACATAGATGCTACATGGATTACTGAAGATGAGTTGCACCGGATTAACTCCGCTTTGCTTGACTTCTACAAGACCCCTTCCTCTCCAGAGGAGAGTTCCTTTCAGCAGGGGAAATGATAGAAATCACAAAAGGATAAGGAAGATTCCTTCCAGATTTAAATACTACAAGATTTGATTTTAATATTATTAATGTAATTGTTTTAGTTTGAAAAGTTGTTAGGATTTAGATCTGAAATTTGAATTTTATTGTTTTCTTTTAGTTTAAAAAGTTGTTAGGATTTTTAGATCTGCAATTTCCCATGTTTTATTATTTCAATATTTTAATTATTATTAGCTTTTTTCTTTTAGGGTTTGGTTGAGCTCTATAAATAAGAGCTCAACTATCTACTTTGTACGTTTCTACAAATTGAATAAAAGTATTGAGTTTCCCGTTCTTTTTTTCTCTGTTCTCTCCTATATTCTATCTCGCCTTTTTTCTTTGTTCTTTTCTTCTAGTCTTCTCCACTCTTTAATCTTTCCCGTCCTACATCACTAGCTCTGCAGATATTTCTTTTTCTTTGGTGCTAGGCATATACGTCCTCAATCATATATGAGACATGCCATTACTATTGCATTATATTAATAAAAATTGATATCACATTTTTAAGGTACAATTACGATCCACCTTACCAAGAAAAAAATAAAGTTTGCTTTTGCCATAAAAGAATCCCATATTTTTTTTTTCATTTGGCCCTTAAATTTTTTTTTCTTAATTAAGGTCAGTCTAATTGGTAAAAAGGTTGCTTCATAACCATAAAGTAACTTTGCAAAGGCTCTTTGAATATGGAGGTCTGCCTTATTACTTGTGCTCCCCCATAACCCAATTTGCCTAAACTTTTCATAGAAAAATATAAGAGATAAATTTTTTTCTAGTGTTGTTGAATCTTCTTTCACTATTACCTCTGCAAACCACAATTGCTTTTCCCCCTTGAGGAATTCTTGCGTGAAATCGGTGCACCACATCATTTGTAGTTTGATCAATCACAAGTAAACATATAAGGTCTGTTGTGGAATTTTTCAATCTAACTTGGCACCCTAAAAAATTATCTTGCACATAAAGAAAATTTAAATATCGTATTTTCAATTTTTTTTATTTTACAAGTTTAGAAAAATACCTTTATCAGTTAGTTGAAATTTTTAAGGCGTCAATCTGATTGAAAATTTCACTGGAGATTCCTTGTGACTGGGTTTTTCTCTTCCCCTCAAGATATCTTAAAAACTTGAGTGGGCCTGGGCCGGGTTAAAAGACCAATAAAGCCCACCCATTCAGTCATTCCGAAACCTAGAAAAACTCATCCCACATTCGGGTCAGCTTCCAGCAACAACAAACGACCTTCACAACCTGCCAGCCATCACTCGCCGTCCCCGATAAACCCAAGAACGCCGGAGACTCGCCGGCGTCCACTTTCTCCGCCGTCGTATTCTCGTCGTTCAAAGCAGAGACTTTGGTGACTTTAGATTTGGTTGAAGTAGAGATATTTCATTGCATGTACAAATCATCAGTGACTTTAGATTTTTTATTTTCTGCCTCTCCAGATATTTGGTTGTGGTTCGTTGGTTAAGAACATTGATCATAGTTAAGTTTGGGGTTGTAGCTTAAACTGTAGAAGTCAGTGTCACTGTCTGTAACTCTGAGGGGAGTGAGGATCTTCCTGAAATTGGGTTGTGTTTTACAAGTAAAGCATAATGGGAGATCATGCAGGAAATATTGGAGGGGATATTGAGTTCACTTCTCAGAATGAATCTCTAAGGTGGGGAGAATTCTTCTTTTATTGGTCTTTAGTAGGTGTGTTTTTTTTTTTTTTTTTACATGAAAGCAAGAGGGCAAGCTAAATCAGTGTATTTGGCAAGGATTAACCTTTTTTGGTCAACCCTTTTAACAACATTGTATTTTGGCAGTTTGGGAGATGGCTGTGATGATAGTAATGCTTTGATATTGCCTGGTAAGACGGGGAAGAAAAGGAAAGGCATGAATCAGGTATGGGTAGCGAGAGGGGATTGTGTATGCATTTGCTTCTTACTTTTATCCTATTAAAAAGCGGAATTCTTTTTTTTTTTTCCCTCTTGAAAATTTCTTGCATATAGGTACATGGAGAAATTAATTCAAACAAGACAAAAAAGTTGAGCAAATCTCAGAAAAAAAAGCTGAAGAAGTTAGAGGTGTGTGCACAAATTTAAAAAAAAAAATTAATATGAAGTGCTCTTTATTCTTTTCTGCTTTGGAAATGATTTGGTTTTGCTTCGTTTTTTAAAGGAGGAGAAGGAGAAAGAACTTCTGCTGAAGAGAAGCATCGAGACATTAAAGTATGCTAATCTTTGTTGCTGTTATTTTTTTTTCAATAAAAGGTGAAATTTTACTTAAAAATAGTAGAACTTACAATTTGTTGAAGGAAAAAAGGAAGCGTATTGTCTTTTACTCCACCAAGTTAATGATACACTCCTGAACTTTTTTATTTATTATTGCAGCAAATTCCAGATCCCAGAGTATGCATACCCTCTTTTGCAGTCTGCACGGAATATTAATCGGGTTAGTATAATAAAAACAATGATAATTTTATTCCCAAAATAGGGGAAAGATGTTCGGGCTCATTATTTAGTTCATATTCTTGTGCCACGTAGACTGAAACTGTGCTAGAGAGACGAAGGAGAGCTGTACACTTATTGAAAGAAGGGTTGGAGTCTGCGGATAGCCATGATCTGATCAGTGTTCTGAATGTTCCACATAGAATTGAACCTGAGACAGAAGAAATTCATACAGCACAGGAAACTGAAGAAAATGACCAAATCCAACCAGCTGGATTTGACGGAAAACTCATATGCAGACCGTGTGCTCCTTTGATGTCCTCTCAGGAACCTGATAAATCTTATGACAATATTGGACCTCTTGCTGCCCCTCTTGATGGCATCTCTGTCAACAAGAAATCAACTTCATTGCAACTTGGTGATATAACTCGTTGTCCTGGTGGAGCCAAAATTGTTGATGGGAGTATAACAGCTGAAACCAAGGTATGGTGTATGCTCATTGTTGATGTTTGTATATAGAGCATTTGAATAAACAGATGGCTATATTTATAACATCTATCTGATTGCACACTGATCCTTTCATAAACTGCACCATCTATCTTTCAGCATACGTGGGCAGTTGAATTATTGTTTGTTGGAAGAAATTATCTCACACACACACAAAAAAAAAAATTCTGCTCGTATCTATCTTTTTATATGGGTATGCCTTTGCACAGAAGTACACCTATAAGTTTACAATTTAGTTTTCCGCATAAGTGAGATGGCTTGCTTGTCTGGGATATGAAACAGGATGGGACATGCGATATCTCTAAAACCAATCTCAGTGAACTGAGCAACCTTGATAACTCCTCTGCTTCAACTACCCCTACTGTTGTGCATGTAAATAGACCAGTTGAGGTTCAAGACAAAAGAAAGGATCTCCCAATAGTCATGATGGAGCAGGAGATTATGGAAGCCATAAGATATCATTCTTCTGTTATCATATGTGGAGAAACTGGATGTGGCAAAACAACTCAAGTTCCTCAAGTGAGAACCTGTGATGCTATATTATAGTGATATTTTAGGATTTGAAACTTAATCTTTGAGAAAAACATCATAATGTGAGGTATTTTGGGTTTCTTTCATGATGTCAGTTTCTTTATGAAGCCGGTTATGGTTCAAGCAACTCCAGAGATCACAATGGTATTATTGGTGTCACTCAACCTCGCCGAGTTGCTGTTCTTGCGACATCAAAGCGTGTGGCATATGAGCTTGGTCTTCGTCTTGGAAAGGATGTTGGCTTTCAAGTTAGATACGACAAGAAACTTGGAGATGATTGCTCTATTAAGTTTATGACTGATGGAATTTTACTACGCGAAGTTCAGGTTCTATTTCACACAATTATTTCTATTTTATGTTCAATTTTTTCATAATTGATATCCCAGCCATGAGCTAGTTTTGTTGGCAACTTGTTCCCTTTAACTTTATTTTCTGTCTGTGATGCATTATTGTCCTGTAAAATTATAATACCTTTTCAGGTTTTGGGGGAAATGTAATGTTATATGTTCATAGAAACATTTCTAATATTGGGGATCATTAGGTGTTAGTTAGTAGTTAGTACTTCCTGACAATGGGACTTTGAGGGTATCATGAGTGTGAGCATGTTATCATTATGTAGTATGTCATGGCACCTTAGAATGGAGATTCTTACAATTCATAGTTTTTAACTTTTCATCTCTCATATTACCTTATTATGCTGATTGTTGTAGTTACCACTTACCATGGTTACTATTAGATGCTGCTCTCTCTTTTCTTTGGTTGATTTGGGGTGTTTACATTAGATTAATGTAAAATAAGTGCTCTTGATGTGTTTTTTTTTTCTTTGGGAGGGAGGGGGGGACCATCTGGTCATGTCCCATGGCCTTAACAGGTTTTGGCGATACCATTGGTTGTCATTAGTCTTCTTAACATTGTCAGGATGGTTAAACAAGATGCATTATGTATTTATCATGTTGTAATGCCACTCAACCATGCGTAATGCAATGGAACATTTTTCTGCCACAGAATGATATTTTGTTAAGGCGTTACTCTGTCATAATACTTGATGAGGCTCATGAGAGGAGCTTGAACACAGATATTTTGATTGGGATGCTGTCACGTGTTATCAGGCTTCGACAACAGGTGGATATGATAATTCATTTTCAAATGTTTACAAATGAAAGCTTGTGGTTGCTCTTTTATCTTCTTGCTCTATATATAATTTCCTTGCTACATGGCAGAGATACTTGAAACAGCGAGAGGATATGCTTTCAGGAGAAAGCATAAATCCTAAGGAGATGATTTTTCCATTGAAGCTTGTGCTGATGAGTGCCACTTTGAAAGTTGAAGACTTCTCTTCCAAAAGGTTATTCGATACACCAACACCTGTTATAGAAGTTCCTACAAGACAGTTTCCTGTAACAGTACACTTTTCAAAGAAGACAGAGATTGTTGATTATATCGGGCAAGCATATAAAAAGGTCTTGGCAATTCACAAGAGATTGCCACCTGGTGGCATACTTGTTTTTGTCACTGGGCAAAGGGAGGTAGAGTACTTGTGCAGGAAGCTACGCAATGCTTCAAAGGAGTTGATCTCGAAAGCATCTGTAGAAAATCATGGTGCTATGGTACCTGGAACAAATTCTGATGAGGAGGTAGATATGAAGGAGATAGATGAAGCATATGAGATCCATGGAAGTCCAGCCAGCCAACGAACTGATAGGTTTAGTGCTTATGATGAAGATGAGCAAGATGTATTTGGGGGTGGATCTGATTTTTCATATAATTCAGAAACTGATAGTGATTTGGAATTCGATGCAGATGATAATCTTAAGCATTCAGAGAACAGTGATAATTTTATGAATGTCTTAGGAGAGCAAGGGAACCTTGCTTCGTTAAAGGCAGCCTTTGAAGCATTGTCTGGGAAACCACCATTAAACTCCGATTCTGGTGGGGGGCAGGCTACTTCAATGAATAAGGAGGGAGCTTTAGATCAATCAAAAATTTATAAGGAGACAAGGGCTAGAGAGGATTCTCCAGGATCACTTTCTGTTTTACCACTTTATGCTATGCTTTCTCCAAAAGCCCAACTTAGGGTCTTTCACAAAATCAAGGAGGGAGAACGTCTTGTTGTAGTTGCCACAAATGTTGCTGAAACCTCCTTAACTATCCCAGGAATAAAGTACGTCGTGGATACTGGAAGGGAAAAGGTGAAGAATTACAGCTCTTGTAATGGCATGGAAACATATGAAGTACAATGGATAAGTAAGGCATCTGCTGCTCAACGTGCTGGACGAGCTGGAAGAACGGGACCTGGCCATTGTTACCGTCTTTATTCTTCTGCAGTCTTTAACAATATACTCCCTGATTTTTCTCTTGCTGAAATTTCTAAAGTACCTATTCACGGTGTGGTTCTTCTGTTAAAATCTATGCTCATTAAGAAGGTTGGTTTAAGTTGTGCTTTGTTCTCTCTATAAGTTTCTTTAAGTCCATCTGCTTGTCTATATTGGGTGCTATAATTTGTTTTATGTTTCTGCATCACCAGTATTGCACGCATGTATATTGGATAATGTGTGATTTGGTCTTGTTGGTAGCATTTATTCAGTTGGAATCAACTGAAATGGTCCTTTTTAATCAAAATTGGGGTTGAGGTGATCATTGCCAAGGGTCTTGAGTATGATGAGAATGACTCTTGATTTTTATGTCCTTTTCCATTACCATTGCAATAACTTGACTTTGTGCATGGGACCGAATGAATGATCAAACCCTTTTCATGTAAAGGGTCTCCACTACATGAACTAATAACAAGAGTGTAATTGATTCGGGCAATTAACTGCTACTGGTGACATTATGGTTGCCAATTTTATACCCTACTGCAAAATGTAGATAGCTTTTCAGGTTGTTTGCAATTGTATTTGCGATGTATCTTTCTTGCTGTCAACTATGTTTTGTGTACCTTAATTTGAGATCTTTTCGTTGTATTTTTTTTTCTGACTTGTTATTTTTTATCTAGGTTCAACATTTCCCTTTTCCCACTCCTCCTAGTCGAGCTGCTCTGGATGAAGCTGAGAAATGCTTATGTGCTCTTGAAGCACTTGATGACAAGCGTGAGCTCACCCCATTGGGGAAAGTCATGGCACTTTATCCCTTGTCTCCTCGTCATGCCAGAATGCTCCTTATAGTTATTAGATTGACTAGGAGCAAGTATAAAGGCAAACGACCAAATCTACTTTTGGCATATGCTGTTGCAGCTGCAGCGGCATTGAGCTTAACAAATCCTTTTATAATGCACTTTGAAGGAAACGATGGTAAAGGAGACTCGGAGATGCATGAGAAATCTAGCATGGTGGACAGTGAGAAAGTCATTGACAAGGAAAATAATTTAAGGCGAAAGAAACTGAAAGAAAAAGCAAAAGTTGCTCGTCAGAAATTTCATGTTATGACTAGTGATGCTCTGACAATAGCTTATACTTTGCAGCATTTCGAACATTCAAAGAATCGTATAGAATTTTGTGATGAAAATGCATTGCACCTCAAAACCATGGAAGAGATGTCCAAGCTTAGGCAACAGCTACTTAAACTTATCTTCTATCAGAGTTCTGTTGGTGGCTTTGAACAGGAGTACTCATGGGTTCATGGAACTTTGGAGGATGCAGAACATGCCTGGAAGGTATCTTGTGAAACATATCCTCTTTTCCGGGATGAGGAACGTCTCATCCGTGAGGCAATCTGTGCTGGTTGGGTAGACAGGGTTGCCAGACGTATTACAGGGCCTTCTAGGATTTCAGATGGCAGTACAAGAGTTCCTGCTGTTAGGTATCAAGCATGCATGCATGAAGAAAGTGTCTTCCTTCATCGTCGGTCATCAGTTTCTATTGCAGCCGCTGATTTTGTGGTTTATAATGAATTATTGTATACAAAAAGACCATACATGCATGGTGTAACAAGTGTGGAGTCTGCTTGGCTTGTTGAGCATGCCAAGTTGTCATGTAAATTCTCTGAACCCCTAATGGATCCCAGGCCTTTCTATGATAGTCAGACTGACCTAGTAAAATGTTGGGTCAACCCAACTTTTGGGCGTTTCTGTTGGGAGCTACCAAAGTGTCAATTGCCAATTAGTGATGATGATCTCAGGGTGAGAGTATTTGCCTATGCTTTGCTTGATGGTCAGGTGTGTTCGTGCTTAAAACCTGTGCGAAAATATATGGCAGCCCCTCCTAATAGCATTTTAAAGAACGAAGCATTTTGTCAGAAAAGGGTGGTAAATCTCTTGAGCAAGTTAAAGAGTCGGTTGATTGATTGCTCTGCTATGTTAAGACTGGTGTGGGAGGAGAATCCAAGGGAACTTTACGCAGAAATTTTGGATTGGTTTCAGCAGAACTTTCACAAGAACTTCAATGGTTTATGGTCACAAATGCTTGGTGAAGTGCTCCAGGAGACAAAGGAATGATCTTCGTTTATAAAGGTTAAAGGAAAAAAGTCTCGTAAATGATCGCTCAACGGTTAAGAGCTGTGTATAAAATGCTTGCATTGAATCAGCTGGCGAATGGTCCAAGATTTAACCATTTTAAAACCTGCTTTACAGGCTCTATATTTACAGAATTGTTGGATGATCAAGTAGATGCTTTTTGGGTCTTTCAGCATCTATGATTGTGATAGTGACTTAGCAATTTAGCATCTGTAGAACTCACAAGACCATTTCTGATACATGGCACTCGACAGCATCCGTAGAGTATAGCTTCATTATTTTCCCCACAATTTTGATAGAATCAAGGTAAATACATTCTCCCTTTCTTGTTCATCCAATGATAATCAACATTCCTAACGATAGATAAAGTATTTAACTTTTAATGCTTACTGCAAAAATTTTGGATACTTCCCAGCAAAATGCTACAGTGATTGTAATTATTAATCATTGTAACATTATCAGCCCCTTACTATGCTACAATATATATTTATATATTGAATTTGAGTAAATCCTACTCCGAAAAAAATTGTATGAGGTGATATCAAATGTTCAGACCAAAAAAAAAAGATATCAAATGAATTTTCGGCATGCGTATGGAAATTGGTATAAAATGTTTGCGTGGTATAGTTAATTGATATAAAATGAATTTTCAGCATGTGGTATACAGGATAAGATTTTAATTGAAGCATGTTATGGAAAACACGGATTTCTATGAAAAAATAATGTAATAGGAAATTAATCAAATTAATATACATTCCTTATAAATAATATACTATCCTAATGTAAAAATAGAAAAAAAAATAGGGAGAAGAAATACGCCGCCATTTTGTGTCACGTTCTTTTTTTCTTTCTTTGAAAAAGGTTCCTACGGCTCCTCAACTATGCTTGTTTTCTGAGTCAAATCAACTGCTTTCCTTGCCTGCAAGAAATTGAAAATGAAGAAATAAGTTATATCAATAAATTTAAGTTAGATTTGGAATAATGATTATTAGAAATTTTATCATTGTATCAAATAAATTCTATTTGAATTTCGTGGAGTTCAATTGATTTGATTTTACTTATGAGAGAAATAAAAAAAATTTCACCTAAAACTCAAGTGGTACAAATATGGTAAAGCATGAGCAGAGTTTAGACTTTAAATCCCTTGATTTTATCTAATCAAAAAAATGTCAGCAAAATTTGAATACCTGTGTAAATTTTATATTCTTGGAACAATATAGAATTTGATTTCACCATAACTTGTATTTGAAGCAAGTTAAATTGAATATGAAATAAATTGAATTGAATTACGTTAAGTGTGTACCTCTTGACTCCAATCAGTCAAAGCATTTACTGTAACAAGTGCTATGCCCTGAACAGTGAGTCCACAAATAATTCCCATCCATAGACCCTGCAAATATATTTTTTTAGTTTAGTGTTGTAAAGACTAACAATTGAACTTAAAGGTTATACTTAAGGATTATAAAGTAAGAATATGGTTACAGTTAAGGATTATAAAGTAAGAACATGAATGAATGATTAAAAATTCGAATGTATAAATAAAGGAATAGATCCATACCATGCCTCCAATATGAAGGAAGAAGGCAAATAGGATGGCAGAAGGAATTCCCACAACATAGTAAGCACCAAGGTTTATAAATGCACAGAGATTTTGCCAGCCACACCCTCTCGCAGCTCCTATATACATACACATAGAGAAGCCATTACTAATGAAGGGTTGATTTAAAAAACATGATGTGATGTATATAAATACATGATGTCTTCTTATATGTAGAGTTTTTTGTTTAGTAGCCCAGTCTGTCTAGGGATATACAAAAGTTGCATGATTAAGCATAATCATTGGGCCAAAAACTATGGCTACTAGTCCGGCCACAACTCTATTTTCACAAAACTTTTTAAGGGATTTTTTTTTTGGAGTGAAACTTTTTAAGGGATTTTAAGCCATCTACTCATAAAAGAGACATTGGTCAAACCTTCTCTAACATAGGTCATAATAAAATATATCCGATTTAGCCATCTTTCAATCTATTAAGTTGTTTCAATTTTATATGTGATGACATATCAAATAGGATGAAGTTTACTAAGCTATCGAGTTATATACTGGTTCGGGTGCTAACTGTCCTATCTTGATTGTCCTCTCAATTCGGGGGCGTTTCCCAAATATTTTTTTATGTTTATTTATATCATTAGATTCTATATTAAAAGACATTTTGATAAATTATATGTAAAAAACGGTCATGTTTTCAATTTATGATTTTGTAAAGGTTGTGTACTCCAAAATTGTGTTGTACTTTTTCATTTATCGTATTTGATTTTTTTGAATTGTGTAATCAAAATCAAGTTAACCATTAAATTATAAAGAACAGATAAGGCATGATAAGAACTTATTATTTGTGAGGATGGTGAGATTGAATTGGGAAAGAAAGAAAAACCTGAAAGGACACATTGGAAACCATCAAGGAAATCAGAGAGAGCGAGAAGGGGCATCATGGAGGCGACATAATGAATCACTTGAGGATCATTGCTGTAAAGCTTTCCCCACACATTCCTTACCAAAATAGTCAAAACTGCCACTGTGCTTCCCTCACATATCACCATTGTCATCATCACTCTCACTGCCAATACGGCGCCGTTTGAGTTCCCACTCCCCAGTTCATTTGCCACCCTCGTGCTGTTCACTCATTCATATGTGTACATATATATTAGTTACTACTAATATTTACTAAATAGTTGGTGTAATGTAATTAAATGTGTATAAACACGTCACTGACCTTATTGCTCCACCAAGACCAACGGATATCATGTACACCATCCAGCAAGTATTGAGGCTGCACATTTTACACACACAATCTTTAGACCATCTAATTCTTCAAGTATTTACTTATACTGTAAGGGCTTGCATGTCTACAAACTACAATAGATATATGTCTTAAAAAATATGGTTAATACAACAACAATAAAAATATGGTTATACCGCATCCAACATTTTAAAACTATTTTTTATTTTTTAAAATATAAAAAAATTTATATGAGTTAGGTCCCGGGGGCTCACCAGGGACATGGCAGATGTCCAGGCTCAAAAAATGCTTATAGAGGTACTTACAAATTGTCTACTAACAAAGTCCTCACATTGATAGGTATCGAACCCACAACTTATGAGCCAACTTCTTTATTTGAATCAACCGTTGTTGGCTTAAATTAAACTATTTTTTCTAGTAGGACTAAGTATTCTAAATCATTTCAGGTTCATCAAATACTTAAAAAATATTTTTCTATTAGCACTCAATATTTTAAAATACTGTTTAGACAATCTTATTTTTAAGTAATTTTCTCATTAATAACAAACACCCTAAACATAGGAGGACATTAATGCTATTGAAAAATATACTTCAGAGTAGACTGAAAAAATATTTAATGTGTTAAATTCCAAAAAAAAAATCTTTAAAAAATGTTGCTAGATAAAAATATAATTTTCTGTTAAAAATGAACATTGGCTGGATAGAAGGGTGAGAAGTAGGAGTAAGTTTAATGAATAATGTGTTACCTGATTGAGAGTACAGATGTCTCTAGTTGTGGATTTGGAAGAAGACCTGATAGTAGAACAACCATTTCGAATGACCAATACTCAAAGCTGTCACAAACATTCAAAATGCTTAGAGAATTCATAAATTAAATTGTGTTTAATAATATGGTTTAACAACTAATCTACATATACTAGGAGGAGTTAAGGACCAACCATATCATAATAGCTGATGGAACGGCAAGCTTGATGAAACTGAGAAGATTAAAGAAGGCTTGTTTGGATAAGCCATGCCAAGTTTTTGCACAACTTGGAGACACATTGATATATCCAACCAAAAGAATCACATTAAGCCAATATGAAACTGATATTGCCAAAGCTGTTCCTTTGCTTCCTAGGCCAAATCCAAACACAAAAACCCAGCAAAACCCAACATGCACAACAGTTGTAACTCCAGAACTCACCAGAATTGGGAACACATTGTTCTGTGTCTGCAGAAACCTGTTGAGGCACTGAAGGAGACCGTAGGCAAACACGCCTGGGATCATCCACCGGCTAAATGTCCCGGCCTCAGCCGATATGTCCCAGTGTTGGCCTAGGGTTGTGAGGATGATGCTGGTGTTGTACAAGATTATAGATAAAGGAATGGACAAGCAAAGGAGGACAAGCATTGCTCTTTGTGTGTGGATTCCTAGCATGTGGTATTGTTTGGCTCCATAGGCTTGGCCACATAGTGTCTCTAATGCACTTCCCATCCCTAACTGTCACACATTTGAAACAAAAGCTTAACAAAGTAAGTTTGTTTATTTAGTCCCCACATATATATCTCTTACTAAGTCCAATTATATACTTTAATCAGAGACTGCTTATGTACCAATGAACTATATTATTTATGATCTGTAAATAGTGACTTCTTATAAGTTATATAGATATATTGACGGAGTAGACTATGCTTTAAACGCATCAAACACGAAAATTTGCTTGCTTTTTCTTTGAACTGAAAATTTTTTTATATAACATAAGACAATAACTTAAGAGACTTGAAATTTCAACATGAGTTTTGTTTTTCACATTTCCCCCGGTTATCAATATAGAAGTTAGGAAGTCTATATTTTTCTTTTTGAATTAAAGAGGCAGACACTGACGATATGAAATTACAAGCCATATCAAATCTACGATGTTGTGACTTTTCACTTATCGAGAAGCTTTCATTCTTCAAGGTTATAAGACTATTAACATTATGTGGATTCACTTTTGTCATGAATATAAAACTTCAATTCATTTGATCTCCATATTTATAACTTTTTCCCCAAACTATTGTTTTTTAGTGCACATAATAAAGTAATTTCGATTTTAGAAGTGGTTTCAATACAAATGTTGGTTAAAAATAACATACATTTCATGAAAATCAACACACATCATTTCTACAAATAACTAATTTCCATAATCTATAAAATTTAGTTATTCAGCTCCTATACTAAAGATGATGGAGAGAGTAGAAAGTAAATAAAAGGGGGGGCATACCAATACACTAAAAGCAATAACGTTGGCAAATGAAGAGGCTAAGGAAGCACCAGAAAGAGGGAGATTTCCAAGATGACCAACAAACATGATGGCTATAATCTGCAAGCTGTATTGAAGCAAACTCACTCCTATCAATGGCCCTGCCAGCCATATCTGTCTCTTCCCTTCTACCACCACTTCCTCTCTACATCTCAACCACCTCACACAACCTCTTCCTCTTCCTCTTCCTCCTTCTTCTGTTGTTTCTTGATTCGGAGCACACAGAAGTTGAGTCTCTAGGAGATTTGATTCATCTCCTCCTCTTCTTCCTACTGCTACTGTTTCCATCTTCAAAGAAATCTCCACCACTAGATTTGTGTTTTGTCTGAATTTGCTTCTTTGCTTGGGATTATATATATATATATATATAAGTATAACCACCACTATTCTATGATGACCTCAATTATTGATATATATATATATATAGATTAAAGTAATGGTATGCAAATCGGACAAGTAAAACTTGATTGACAATATTATTATGGTAATTCTGCATCACATCAATGAGTCGGATGTTCAAGCCTCCTCATGTGCTTAGACCACTTGTATTTCTTATAAAATTTTGGAGTCATGTAGTATAATATTTTTTTAATAACAAGTCAAATATTCTCACCTTATGCTTATTATACCCTTCCTAGGTGAGCAAAATAGTTAATTATAATATATATATATGATATATTTTTCTTAGAATACCCTTGTCCAAAATTATATATTTTTATGAGTTTGATGCTAAGTTATATTTTTTTAATTATTTATTTTTATAAATTTGATTGCATACAAATGGGTGCTTATAGTTTTCTAGTCATGGAAAAAAAAATACTGAAATTGCTGTTTTACTCAACTATTTTTTACTTAAAAAAAACCCAACCACTTTGACAATGCTTGTATTTATTTATATAAAAAAATGGCATTTTTTTTCTGTGTCATTAATGAATTTCGCCAATAGTAAGTATTACTCACTTTAAAATGCCATTAATGAATTTCTCCAATACTTAGTATTAGGGAAAATTAATTAGAGGTCCCTGGGATGACACATAATATAAGAAAAGTACCACTAAATGCCCAAATTAAAGTAGGGTCCCAAGGGACCTCATTTTTATTATGTTCTAAACCCAAAAGACAATTTTACCCTCCTTATTATAATTGTCTAAATGAGTACTCTCATTCACTGTCACTCTCCCTCCAGCAAGCATCAACGTGGTCAACGAACTCAAAGGGCCTAGGAAGAGCACTTCACCAAGAACACTCCTTCATCCATCATCCATCTTCATCCAACTAAAATCATGGACTCTTGGATTTGTCTCTTCAACTAGTGGTATGTTGAGAAAATCAATTTCCCATGTTTGTTAGAAATCTGATTTGGGATGAATGTTTTAAAACAAAGGTCAAAACTTTCTATATACATCTAATTTTGGTTGAATTTTTTAACATAAAACATGCTTATACCCCTGTCTTAGTGATTTTTTGTTGCATTTATTGTGTAAGTTGGTTTCTTATTTGTTGTTGATGAGGGTTTGGGTTGGTGCTATGTTTAGGGGTGTATAAGCTCTGTTTTTTTCGTTCAAAAACAGGGAAAATCCGAAAAGGTTGTAGCATTTTCTGTTTCCACATCAGTTAAAATTTCTATTGTCGTTAGAGCTCAAATAGTTGTTATTGCAGGTCATTCAGTTGTAAATAACAACTTTCTGGAAGGCAGTTGAAATTTTGAATGAATTTTATTGAGGATGGGTTTTGTGCTCTGTTATGTTGTTCTAAGATAGGGGTGAAGTAAAATGTTGAAGCTTTGTTGGGTTAACACCAATGTGTTGGTATTTTAATAAGGTGTTTTCATTACTTTAATATAAAGTTGTTACAGATGCTCATTAAGTCGTTATATCTGATCATTTACTTGTGAATAACAATGTTCCTGTGCAGGATGAATGAGAAGATGGCGGAGACATCAGGGAAGCATGTAATATGTTTGTTGCATACGGGTGGACGATTTATAAAAGGTGAAGAAGGTGAGATACAATATGTGGGGGGCAGTACCATATCAAGAACAAAAAAGGAAGGCACTACTTATGGAGAATTGAAAATAATTGTAGCATCAATTGTTGGAGACGAAGCTAGGGGAATAACCATGAAATTTAGAGTGTGCTTTGATGATAGTATGTTGAGGTTGGATTTATAAATTATGTTCTTTTGTGAAGAATTAATGGGAAACTAAGTTGCTATTCAATGCTTACCTAGAATAATTGATTCTGAAACTATTTTAATTATATTTTTAGGTTGCTTTAATGTTGATAAGAGATTTATTATGTAAACTGAAATTGAGAAGCAGGTATTTGAAGATGAGGAGGGATTATTAACTTGTGTAAAGACTTTTGGAAATGAATATGTGTAGTAAGGATTGAAAGGTCTCAATGTTATGTTTAATGAAGTAAGAATATAGGTTAAAGAATGAGGATTTAAGTGTAGGGAGATTTAATGTAGTGTTATTAGATCATTTAGGTTTGATATTGAAGGGCCTTACTAATTGAGGTATTTTTGAGAGAAAAGGGGTTGTTATTGAGGGTTCATGTGGAATGGCTAAAGTTTGAGATAGTAGGGAGAAAATCTTTGGCTAAAATGGTTATTAAGGTAAAAAGAAATTGGAATGGAGAAAGTTAAATTGGATCAAGTTTGATGAAGGATATATGAAACAAAAAATGTGAAGTAATTGTTCTAGAATAGGAAAAGATTAATAGATTGCATGGTAATCTTGGAGTCAATGGTGACGAGATTAAGAATGGATGATTCTTGGGATTTTGCATTAAATTAGATTCAAGATAAGGGTATGATTATATATGTGTGTTTGTGTCTTTTTGTGTGTGATGCTTGTTTTTAGTAATGATTATATATGTGTGTTTGCGTCATTAATTTTTGTCTTCTTGTGGTGTTCATGTTCTATCATGGTTACAGGCTTGGGATGGTTCGGAGTATGATGGAGGGTACACGATGCCAAAGTACTCAGAAGATGATATCCGTGAAATTAAGGTTGAATGCCTCTGGTGGCTCATCACACACAAGAACAACTTGCATGGATACAATGTCCTTTCTAGGGTGGAAGACATCTTAAGGAAGGGGAAGAAATAGATGTTTACTTTATGTAGTGATTTTTAGGCTTTGTGTAGCAACTTTTGCTAACAGCTTTTAGGGTAGAAGACAAGTTGTATAAATTATGTGAATTGTAACAGCATTTTGACTGTGTAGCAACTTTTAGTGATGGTATAACAAGTTACGGGCATTACTAGGTGTCAAGATTTTGGGTTGTAACAACTTTTGGGTTGTTTGTAAGAACGTTGTGACCATGTATAACAAGTTATTGGCCTTTAGTAACAAGTTATTAGGCACAACTGACAATGTGTAAAAGTTTTAAGTACTAACAACTTTTGGGCTGTCTTTAACAACCTTTTGACTATGCATAACAAGTTATTGGGCACAAGTCACAAGTCATTTAATTTTTTGAAATTTGCCTTTTAGCACAAGGATAACTGAAAGTAGGTTTGCTTCATCACAACTTTTGGGCATCGCGTAACAAGTTATTGGCCTTTAGTAACAAGTTATTGGGCACAATTGACAATGTGTAAAAGTTTTAAGTACTAACAACTTCTGAGCTGTCTTTAACAACTTTCTGACCATGCGTAACAAGTTATTGGGCACCAGTCACAAGTTATTTAATTTCTTGAAAGTTGCATTTTAGCACAGGGATAACTGAAACTGGGTTTCCATCATCACAACTTTTGGGCATCACGTAACAACTTATTGGGCATTAATAATAAGTTATTGGGCACAACTGACAATATGTAAAAGTTTTAGTACTAACAATTTCTGGGCTGTCTTTAACAACCTTATGACCATGCGTAACAACTTATTGGGCACCCATCACAAGTCATTTAATTTTTTGAAAGTTGCATTTTAGAACAGGAAAAACTGAAACCGGGTTTTTATCGTCACAACTTTTGGGCAACGCGTAACAACTTCTTAGCCTTTAGTAACAAGTTATTGGGCACGTGTCACAAGTCATTTAATTTATTTAATGCCGTACTTATAGCACAAGGACAACAGAAAATGGGATTGCCTTTGTCATCTGTAACAAGATTATGACTAACACACATATACAACACGACCTTATCATTATAACAACGTTTAGCCTGTCCATAACAACCTTCTGGGAATGTATAACAATCTTCATCATTTACAAGGTCCACATAAGTTGTTGTATCATCAAAGCACACTCTAAATTTCATGGTTATTCCCCTAGCTTCGTCTCCAACAATTGATGCTACCATTGTTTTCAATTCTCCATAAGTAATGCCTTCCTTTTTTGTTCTTGATATGGTATTGCCCCCCACATATTGGATCTCACCTTCTTCACCTTTAATAAATCATTCACTCGTATGCAACAAACATATTACATGATTCCCTGATGTCCCCGCCATCTTCTCATTCATCCTGCAAAGGAACATTGTTATTCACAAGTAAATGACTAGATATAACAACTTAATGAGCATCTGTGACAACTTTATATTAAAGTAATGAAAACACCTTATTAAAATACCAACACATTGGTGTTAACCCAACAAAGTTTCAACCTTTTACTTCACTCATGTCTTAGAACAACATAACAGAGCACAAAACCCATCCCCAATAAAATTCATTCAAAATCTCAACTGCCTTCTAGAAAGTTGTTATTTACAACTGAATGACCTGCAATAACAACTATTTGAGCTTTGACAACAATAGAAATTTTAACTGATGTGGAAACTGAAAACGCTACAGCCTTTTCGGATTTCCCCTGTTTTTGGACCAAAAAACAAAGCTTATACACCCCTAAACATAGCACCAACCCAAACCCTCATCAACAAAAAATAAGAAACCAACTTACACAATAAATGCAACAAAAAATCACTAAGACAGGGGTATAAGCATGTTTTATGTTAAAAGATTCAACCAAAATTAGATTTATATGGAAAGTTTTGACCTTTGTTTTAAAACATTCATCCCAAATCAGATTTCTAACAAACATGGGAAATTGATTTTCTCAACATACCACTAGTTGAAGAGACAAATCCAAGAGTCCATGATTTTAGTTGGATGAAGATGGAAGATGGATGATGGATGAAGGAGTGTTCTTGGTGAAGTGCTCTTCCTAGCCCCTTTGAGTTCGCTGACCACGTTGATGCTTGCTAGAGGGAGAGTGACAGTGAATGAGAGTGAGTGTTTCATGTAGACAATTATAATAAGGAGGGTAAAATTGTCTTTTGGGCTTGGAACATAATAAAAATGAGGTCCCTTGTGTAACATCCTAAAAATTAATTGAGGATTTAGTGGGAGCAAATAGGAGTTGATTAAGGAGAAATAATGGGTTATGAGAATATTTGAAGGATTTTGAGGTATTTTTGAGGATTTTAAAGGCCCAGTTTCGCCCTTATATTGAGAATAATACTTTTGAGAAAATTATTTTTAGGCTCAAAAGAGGTTGTTATAGGAGAAAATAAATAAAGGATATTATGGGAAAATTTTGAGAGAGTAGAAAGAAAATTTTTGGATCAAAAGAAATATATTTGAAGAATTTTAAGGCCTAATAGTATATTTTTCCTCTCTTTCTACTCACCTGCCGACAGTTCTTTTCTTCTGCACAACCTTTCACTGTTTCAATTATTAATTCCTCAACCAATCACACTCAACTACTATTTATATATTATATTATTATTAATATTATATTATTTAAATATTATAATATTATTATTATATTATATATACTCCTCTCTCTCCGTCCCCCCTCACTCTCACTCTCACTCTCACTTTCTCTCTCTCTCTCTCTCATAGTTCTCTCTCTTCTCTCTTTCTTTCCTTTCTTTCTCTTTAATTTACTTATCGGAGTCCGTTGGCGTAGGAATAGTAAGCTTTCCAGCCAACTAAGCACATTTTTGGAATCCCGTAAGTCTCCTCTACATTTCTATATCATTAGTTTTTCGATTTGTTATACTTGAAAAATTAGGCTTTGTTTAAATTGGTATTTTTGGGAGTCCTAAGCTTAATAAACTGAAGCTTAGACCTTGATTATGAGTTCCTCTAAATAGATTTTTCATTATTAGAGTTTTTTTTAATTATTGGGAATTTTTGAAATTTTAGATCTTTTGGAAATGGGGGCTTTTGATGATTTGGGATGTTTATGGTTAAATTGATAATTTTTAGATGTTTATAAAGGTTATATGAGGAGATTTAACTGATGGATTCGACTGAAGTTTGGACCCAAGAAAATATTGGTGGATAAAGTTTGGAATTAGTGGGATTTTATATAGGTAATTCTGTAATTCCGGATGTTGGATATAGGTTTATGGATTTATGGGATTAGTTTATACTTCACAAAAATAATATTTAATTAATAATATTGATCATTTGGTGATATTTTTATCCGGAATAAAAAAAAATAAATGTATGTATATATTTAGGGGTAGTTTAAGGTAAAATTGTGTTAGAATACTTTTAGGTAGTGTTGAGCAATATGTTAATAGATATTTATATATTGATATTGTAGAGTCTCATTAAGAATTACGGAGTGATTTTGTGTGATTATCTGTGAGCTAAGGAGCAACAGGTAACTCTGGAAATTTCTTTCGTATGCTTGTGAATTATGTGTAGTTTTATTTTAATTAATTATCACACAATAATAAGTTTGTCACTTTTCAAGTATGCTTGCTTATTGCCTATCTGATATGAAAAATAAATTATGCTTATTTTATTTTAAGCATACTTGAGTATGTTTGGGCTGATAATTATTTATGAATTATTTATGGTGTAATGATGATCGCATTTGCATCCATGAGGGGTTAAGATTTGAAGAGAAGTTATATGATATCCGTACTACCACGTGGTAAGCCATCACTCGGTGCACAGTGGATGACACTTGTCAGGTCCCCTCCTTCCATGTTTTCCTTTGGCCGGGATTGCATTGGAGTTGTGGGACATGTGCCACCTCCTTAGTGATTCTTTAAGGAGGGGAGCCATAGTCCATACTTGAGCTCTGTATCTTTGGCCCGATACATCTTAGGTACTGGTGAGCTTGAGATAATTCAGTTGTATGAATTAGTTCTCTATTGGACAATATGTGTTAGCCTATGGCTCCAGTCAGCGGAATAAGGATAGATGGTGAAATAAGGAGTTGCATATTGCACATGTAAATATTTATTTATGAGTACAATTCATTGAGAATTTAAATGAAAATTTTCCTTATGTTGAGTGTACCTAATATATATTTGAAAGCCATGAGCTGTACGAAGAACTACATGTGTATAATTGGTTAAATTAGAATTATACGTGGTTTGCTTGTGTATGATAGGATTTTTCGGTAGTTACTGAGATGTCGATCTCATCCTATTATTAACATTTTCCAGGTGAATGACCTAATAGGAAGCAAGGGAAGACACTTGAGAAATGAGCTTTGAAGGCTCTTCGTACTACTTAAATTTATGTTATGTTGTATTTATTTTGCCATGGACTTAAGACTTTATGTTTTATTATGTTGTATAAATTATCGTGAAGTTTTAAGATTTTCACTATGACATGGGACGTATTTGAATTAAATAATTATCTATGCTGGATATTGGATAATTTTTAATGCTATAATAGCATTTTGGTCAAGTGCTTGAACAAGAATTTTGGGGGGTGTTACAATTTTGGTATGTTACACCTTGGGACCCTACTTTAATTTGGGCATTTAGTGAGACTTTTCTTATATTATGTGTCCTCCCAGGGACCTCTAATTAATTTTCCCGTAGTATTACTCACTTTAAAGTGTGTGTGTATACAAGAGATTATGATTAAATTATTGTTTAGAGGAGTCGCTCTTATCCTAAATGTAATGGTTGTTTATAATTTTTTGATAATGTTTTTCAATTACCCTTATTTATACTCCCTCAACAATAATCAAATAAGAAATGGGTAAGAAAAAAAATATGACATTAACTAATTTAAATAACATCCTTACTCCAAAGTTACTCCCTCCCTTCCTTAATATAAGATTAAGTTGACTTTTTTCAGATGTTAACGAAGCAAATTAAATTACTTTAAATTACATATAGTTATCTTTTGAATGATTGGGTTGAAGATGCTTAAGAGATTAAGAAGAAGAAGCCAAAGAGGGTCATTTAGCAAGAATTTCAAAGAAGACCCAGATTGTTGGCCTGGGCGGATGATGCGTTAGAAAGACAAAGTAAGAAATTGAAGAGGGATGCTGTTTGAAGAAGGACATTCATCAGGATCTCACATCTTTTCTCACTTTAATCAACATCTTATCGAAGATTGAGGTAATTTGAAGTCCATCCTCATTACTTGAGAAGAAAAGAGCAAGGCAGAGTGATTCGGACCTAGTAGAATTCTTGAGACAGAGGAATAGGATGAAGAAGATAGTCCAAAGAAAGTTTCAACTGAGGACCAGGTTCGCTTTTAATGATTCTAAAGAGATGGATATGGAGATCAATTTTCTGTCATAGGTTTGTCCCTTGGAATGAGTTTTTGTTGAGGAAAGATTTGAGGAAGATGATCGATCAAAATACAATAAATTTAAAGATGATGATACTCAAGAAATAATTTGGGAAAAGGAAAATTTTGAATATAGTTTTGAGTTCGATAGTGTTTCAGATTCCCAACCAACAAAGATCGATATCTCTTTCTTTGTTAGTTCTTGTAATGGAATGGTTTTGTCTATTAGTTGGAATATGACAAGGAAGCGTAATTTGGGTTTCTTGGCCAATCTGAATTCGTTGTTGCAATTGTTTAATAGTTTAGCAAATTGGAAGTGCTACTTGTTCATTAAAGTTAAGGATATCTCCCCGCTTTGGTCCTTTGTTTATTAAGGTACATTAAGGTCCTTCATGGTTGTTTGTGGACTCTTCATTTCATATAAAGATAAAGGATTAAAAGGAGCTCATGTTCAAGGGCATTGTTTTCTGCACTGATGGTTTTATGATGAGTCCTATTTTCCCTTTTTTGTCAGACCGGGCTTCAGTACTGGCAAGTGCCTGGCTAATTTATGAAGGACCGACATCAAGGCACTTTTCTTCTCAGGAATATAATGCCAGTTTGGGCAATATGGAGGAATTACCATGGGGAAGATATGTTATGGGTTGGAGTGATCTCTTATTTTCATTATTTGTGGTCTAGTTGTGGGTGTGTGATGGCGTGACTAGTTACTAAGGGAGACCTCATTAAGCACATTGAAGGGGAATTGAAATGATGTAGCCGATGTCTTCTGGATTTGCATGAGTCACCTTTGGAGTACTTTGGTTATTATTGCAATACTATATTGCGATCTAGCCGAACTTGTTCAGGTGATGATGGTTTTTGTACTTCTTGGAGTTGTTACCGACATCATACTTCTTCAACTTGGTTACTTGCCACGACTATGTTCATGTTGTTGAGAGTTGATTGTTCTATCCTTTTCTTTCTCAGTATGATAGCGGTTACAAGCAATGATCAAAGAATCGGACCGGACCGGACGGTTGAATCGGGAACCGGCCAATAATCCGGTCAGGCCTAAAAATCGAGAGAGAGGTTGACCCGGGCAATGACCGGGTCAACCTGGAAAAACAGCCAACCCGGGCGGGTCAAAAGCCGGGTTGGACTGGAAAAACCGGCCAACCCGGGGGTTGAACCGGGTTAGCCAATTTTTTTAAAAAAAATCATTTTATTATAATTCACCTAATTACTAACTTTCACTTCACTCAATTTTAGAAATTAGGAAACTATAATACTTTAAATGCTATTTTACTTGCATATACTTAATATTTAATTATTGTTACTCTTAGTATTTATATTTTAGTCTATGAATTGTAGAATAATATTTATTTTCACGTGTAATCAACTAGTATTTTCTCTTTTTCCCTATATAGAAACATTAAAATATTCATATTTGATGAATCATGTATACCTATCTACATTTACATTTTGATATTAGTGATTATTAATGCTAATATCAATAAAATTTTATTATTTTAATATAACCGGTTTGACCCGGTCCGACCCCGGTCGGACCATTGACCCTTGAACCAGTACCTCATCCGGTTCGATGCCCGGTCCGGTTTTTTAAACCTTGATTACAAGTTATCTTTGTTTGTTTCGCTTTCTTTGGTGTTTCTATGATATGTAGAAATTGTCGTCTGAATGGTGTGGTAAGTTGTCATGTGGTGTGTACCTATAATTATGTATTTATCTTTTTTTTTAATTAATGAGATTGACCCTTTTTCATAAAAAAATATATTTATCTTTTTTTAAATACTAATTTTCCTAATTTATAAACCAATATATACTTTGATAAAATGCAGCTTATGTTATGACTAAATAATTTATTTTGTTTCCTTAACCTCTCCTAACAAAGCCAACTTAATCTTATACTAAGGTTAAAGTGCATTTGTGGTCCACTATATTTAATTTGCATCAGGTATCATTTTAATCTTTAAGCTTGAAAGGTGTACTCTTAAACCTTTTTTTGTTAACGATGTTAGTTTCATTTAATAGAAAATGCTGACTCAACAAATCTAAATGGCAATTATGTAATTAAATATTTGCAAAATATGCTTAAAATTTAATTTTTTAAATATAATTATTCTTTATTTTTAAAATTAGTCATTTTTTATTTGAGTTTAATTATAAATCACCCTTTAGATTTACTAAGTCATCATTTTCTGTTAAACAAAATTAATCATGTTAGCAAAAATGACTAAAAGTGTACTTTTCAAATTTAAAAGATTAAAATAAAACTTCATGTAAATATAAAGGATTCAAACTATAGTTGAACCAAAATTCAAATTAGAAGGATTAATATTCAATAGGTAAGTTAGCCAAAGAAAAATAAATGGGAGAATAATAGAAAAAAGTTTGAAAGCTATAAAATCTTTGATTTTAAATTAAGTTTGTTGCCTATAATATACAAAGAACTGAGTAGGGCTAAGCAAGTTGCTTATAACATGAAGAGCCCACTCAAGCCTAGTGAGAAATTGTCATTTTGTCGCGTTAAAAAAAGGCCGTGATAGATAGGCTTAAATTGTTGTGCGAGTGCACTAAATTAGGCGAGTTATGGGTACATTCGAAGCTCCTTTTTCCTTCTCCCCACTTATAAGTATAAATAAAGCTAACGGTACCCTAGCGCACTAGATTATATGTGTGTCTTTAGATATATATATATATATATAAACATAATATGTTAATATATAAATTATGCATAATTTCAATTTAAAAGGTAATTTTTTAAGAAAATAATGAGATGGAATGATATGTTTATGTATACTTCTCCCATGAACCAACATTTATATCTCATGATCATATAAATATATATGTATGTATATATCATGAATCAATAATTGTATCACAGCCCACGGCATCATGATTCACAAATCAAAATCAAAATAATGATATGTGTATATATATACATATACATATATATTATCAGAGCTTAAATATAAGATCGGAATATCTATATATATTTATATATATAAATATTAACAATATATTTGGTAATTGGTAATCTATTTTATATTTAGAAATTAGTAGTAACACCCACTGTCTGTGAGTTTAACGGGTAAAATAGTTGAGCATTCGACCATCTTGGTGAGTGATCAATTTCTGGGGAGTATTACTAAGTTGTTATTTTAATCGTGACGCTTGAAGAGACACTTAAGTGAAGCTGGACGAGATCTACCTGTATGGACTTGCCGTTGGATTGTGGATGAGCTCAATTCCTTTCCTAAAATTTTGCTTAAAAAAAGTTAGTATTAAGTTATTAACAATAAATATGGTGAAAGTTTTGGGGAAAAAAACAATATGGTACCTTAATATTGATTTTTTTATATAAAAAAAATTAGTGGTCTAACAATCCCCTTTCAGACCCGTACTAGTTTACCATAACCCATTTGTTATGGATTGTAACAGGCATTTAACATATATAGGCTAACCCGTCCCGGTTAAAAATAAATGAGCAAGCTATGAGCTGACCATCGTACAGCCCATTTGATTCGTTGCATAGCCCTATAATTGACTACGGGCTTGTGTAGCTGGGTTATTTTGGGCAAAATGAGTCCTTATTTTTAAGAAGGGTAAATGGGCAAATTTAATCACGAACTTTCAGTTTAGGAGCATCTGGCACCATGAACTTTTTTTGAGAGCTTAAATGCCCACCAACTTTCAAATTCGGACCATTTTTAACCACTGGTGCTATGGGGGCTGACGGGGTCAAATTTGAGAGTTAAGTGGGACCCAGAAATGCATACATGTCCCTTACCCAGTCAGCAAAATTGTACACGCCATTTTTTCTTTAAATAAAACACATCTGCTAAGTACAGTAAATAATAATAAAACTGTGAATGATTATTTGGATGTTAATTTTGGAGGTTGATATTGAACTTAGCAGATGTGTTTTATTTAAAGAAAAAATGACGTGTACAATTCTACTTACTAAGCAATGGATATGTGTTCATTTCTGAGTCCTACTTAACTCTCAGATTTGACCCTGTCAGCCCCCATGGCACCAGTGGTTAAAAGTTGTCCGAATTTGAAAGTTGGTGGTTAAAAATGGTCCAAATTTGAAAGTTGGTGGGCATTTAAGCTCCCAAAAAAAGTTTGTGGTGCCAGATGCTCCTGAACTGAAAGTTCATGGTTAAATTTGCCCCTTTGCCCTTTTAAGAAATATGACTTAAAACTAAAAAGAGCTTCAGGTACTTATTTGACTGGGCTACCCAAATAAAAGGACTTATAGCAACTCAGATCCAATAAGCATAAGTTGATTTAATCAACTTATTTTGGGTGCAAAAGGGCTTATATCCGTTAGACTCGGGCCCACATTTTTTTTATTTATTCATATGCCATGTCTTTATTTATTATTATTAACATTCACTTTCTCTCTCCCCGAAAACAACACTCACCCAGACGTCTCTCTCTGCTCTCTCTCTCTCTCTCTCTCTCTCTCTCTCTATCCCTCTATTCCTTCTAGTTGCAACGGCGAGCTCTAGCGAAATAAGAGGTGAACGGCGGCGAGGCGAAGCTAAAACGCAAGGAATCGTGATTCGACCGTAGGTAAAGTTGTTCCTTCGTTTTTTTCCTCCTTCTGGGTCGATTTCGAGTGGGATTTGGGAGAGTGATTCGAATTTTTGGGAGGATTTTTGAAGTTTCTAAATGTATAAAAATGAAGCTTAAGACTCAGTTAAGGGTATTCTTGAAGTGATTTGTGAATGAAGGCTTGTTTGGTCCGATTTGGTTTAAAGATAGGCTCGGGTACTGTTTATTCGACGCCCTTTTCATTGATTTCTGGGTGTATGTTGCTTGAAACTTTAATTCTTCGTGTTTAAGAGTATGATTGGACAAAGAAATGAGGTTGTATGTTGAGGATTTTCTATGGTTCCAGATTTTGCTATTTCATCCGACGCCCCTGCTCTGTCACCGTCGGGCTTCTTGTTCTTTTCCCTTGTTCTTTGTTGAATGCTCTGCTCTGATGGATCTGAAATGGGGAAAATATAATTTCTATGATTGTTTTGGTTGAATATTATCGCAGGTAAAATTTTTGGTTATTCTCTTTTTGTTCCCTGTTCTGGCGACACAAGACAGTTAAGAAGGGGGAACTTTTTGTTCCCTGTTATGGCTTTAGGAATGGTTGAATTCAGAGGTTTTTCATGTTTGATTCTGTCGATCCTTGACGGCTCTTGGTTTCTAAGTTTGTGTTTTGTTTCTATTCTTGTATTTCAATAAGAGTTTTATTTACTATGATGTGAGTTTGGGAATTTGTACTTTAAATCTGAGATATGATTCAGAACTTTTTAATGTATATTATGTGATAAAGTTTAGTTTTTATTATTGAAGTTAAAGTTTAATGATGTTGAAAGGTTTTAGTGGGATGATAAGGCATAAGAACTTATTCTTATCTGTTACTGAAAGAGAGAATTTGTAATTATGATATATGAAATGTTTGGTTACTGATTGATTTAGTGGAAATTATTGTTGATTTATTGGTTTTTGTAATGTGGATTGTTGGTTTTTATAATTCATTGAATGATATGCTATTGTTATATGAATTCATTGCACTATATTGCAATTTATCCCATAGAATTATGGACCAAGGTAAAGCAAAATGGGATATTGAGTCAACAACGACTTTCATCAACATATGTATTGAGTAAATATATGCAAAAGAACGGAGAGCAGCCTCTTTTACAGTGCAAGGATTGAACAATATTTTTAACACATTCAAAGAAAGAACTGGGAAACCATATGATAAGAAACAAGTGAAGAATAAGTTTGAGTGTTTGAGGAGAGATTGGAAGATTTGGGATGAATTAATCTCTAAAGAGACTGGTCTATGTCGGGACCTTGTCACAAATGCAGTGGTTGCATCGGATGAGTGGTGGGCATGGAAAATGCAGGTACATTAATTGCAATGGTTGAAATTGTGATAGTAAATATTCACAGTGTTGTTTTATTATTTCATGTTAACTTTAATTTTGGTTTCCTATATATGCATGCAGGAGAATCCAAGTTACAAAAAGTTCAGACACAAAGGGTTGATGTTTGAAACTGAATTAAAGTTCATATTTAAGGATGTGATGGCATCCCGAGATGATATGTACGCACCATCTTGTACACAACCTCAAATACGTACGGATGATCATGAGGATGTGTACATACCCAGCATAGATCGAGAAGAAGGATCAGGGGACAGCGAAGAAGAGGATTTTGGTGCTAATATTGGAGCCAGTGCAAGAGTTACAGATGATTTGGAAGACTTCAACATAACAACAAGTACTGCTCCTAGCGGTTCAAGGAGTCGTGGGAAGAGGAAAGTTGGTGAATATTCCGTAAAAAACAAGAAGAAAAAACTTGCAGCATCAAAACAAATTGCAGATGCAGTTAATGCCACAGCTAATGTATCTAAAGACAGAACATCAATATTAAATGAAATTAAAGGGACATCATTGATAGAGGTTGTGAAAGAATTAACTTCCATGGAGGAAATTGCAACTAACGAGCGCCTTTGAAACCGATGTATTAGACTTATGAGGGACAGGGGAAATCGGGAAATAATTTGTTCACTCAAAGAAAATCGGCCCTATTTGATATCATGGTTGGAAGCTATGGCATACAACCCAGAAGGGAACAGTCTTCCACCAACATGAACCATATTTCATGACACTTTAATTCTGAATGCATTATGAATGTATTTCTGTGGGTTATGTTTTATATTCATGACACTTAGAAGCATGTAATTTGCAGTTATGGACTATGTTTTCTATTTATGAATGCATTATGATGCTAGTAACTTATGAAAATATGTAATGGGTCGCCAAGCATTTTATTATGTGTTTGGATGTTTAAAAAAGTATTATTTTTATGATGATACTCACTAGATTTTAATGAAACTAACAGGTTCCATATTCTATGGCATCTTGGAGCAATCAATTCATGTCAGAGGGGATTCAGGAAGACGAACAATCTCAACTCATTTCCCTTATGAATAAAGAGTTGGATGAGTATGAACAAGTATGTGTGTTGGTGTGTCAATATGTGATGCCGTATGTGTGCAAAGAACCACGTAACAACAGTAAGCAAACGGGTCATCTATGGGTGCAAGAAATATTGGCAAGGTACGACTCTAAATGTTATGAAATGTTTAGAGTGGAAAAACATGTTTTCTATAGGTTATGCTATAAATTGGTTGAGCATGGGTTGGAGGGTTCTAGGTATGTTGGAGTTGAAGAAATGGTTGACATGTTCTTGCACATTATTGGGTATGGACAATGTAATAGATTAATACAAGAAATATTTCAACATTCTGGAGAAACTGCAAGTAGGCTTTTTCACAAAGTATTAGAGGCATGCCTTAATCTAGCCCGAGAAAATATCAAACCGTGTGACCCTATGTTTCAAGACTGTCACCCAAAAATACAGGATGATCGGCGATATTACCCATTTTTCAAAGACGCAATTGGAGCAATTGATGGAACTCAAGTACAATGCGTGGTTAAGCAGCCAGTGCATGATAAATATATTGGGAGGAAGGGATACCCTACACAGAATGTAATGGCTGTATGTGATTGGGATATGTGTTTTACATTCGTGTTGGCGGGATGGGAAGGTTCTGCACATGATGCTCGTGTGTTTCACGCTATTATTTCGACTCCTTCAATGAATTTTCCTCATCTACCTGAAGGTATATTTTTGAAAACTCCAATTCAATTAGACCTTTTATGTCTTCATGTCGTATTTCAATTTTAATTACTTGTGACAATGAAAAAATTATTTTATCATTCATTAGGAAAATATTATTTGGTCGATTCTGGGTATCCAACACCAGTTGGATATCTTGATCTATATAGACGAGAGCGTTATCACCTTCCAGAGTTCAGACGTCAACCAGGATTTAGAAATCATAACGAGACCTTCAATTATTATCATTTAAGTTTGAGATGCACTATAGAAAGGACTTTTGGGGTATGGAAGAATATATTTGAAATTTTACAAAGAATGCGCAAATACGGGTTCCCAACATAAGTCCGCATAGTCTATGCAACAATGGCCATACATAATTTTATCAGGAGAAACTCCCAAACAGATGCTTATTTTAGAGAAACTGGAGATGATGGGGCTGATGGTCAACATAACAATCGACAACAAAATCATGAGGCGTCATAATCAAATTCAACCACAATGATGTATTCACCACAAATGAACCAACTTCGTGATACAATTAGAGCTCAAATTTTAGCAAGCATATGATCCAATTATTATATGTATCATTATTTACCTAAAAAAACTTATGTTTGTATGATTTCTAATTCATATGACTTTTTATCCATTAAATATATTTTTTAAGTTTCCATTTTATTATGTTTGCAAATAACTGTAATTAAATTTCCATTTTATTTTGTTTGCAAATAATTGTAATAAAATTCCATTTTATTTTTTAGATAATTTTAATTTTTCACTCAAAATCATCATAATTCAAAGATTTAATGATTAATTTTAATTTAGTTATATTATTGAGGTTAAAGTTCATGTCTTTTTTGGTCATTTTCATCTTAACTTTACTTTTCAAAAAGTCCATCCAAACATGTTTAAAAGTTCAATTGATTTATAAGTCATTTTTTTAACAGCTCATCCAAACATAAAAATCATTACATAATCTGACTTATTTTAGTTTGACTTATAAATAAGTCATTTCTCCAGAAGTCCATCTAAACACACCCAATATCTATTTACAACTCATTTCTATAGAAAATAAATGATTTGAAATTTTACAATTTTCAAGTTATTTATATGTTATTTTTACAAAATAAATTGGCAGCCAAAAAAGAGTGAAAAATAGGCAAGTGCCCTTGTATTATATTATTTCTTTTCTGAATATAAGATCCAATTCATTTCATACTAAATAAACCATTTAAAATATTTATATATTTATCATTTTTCTCAAAATAATTGATCTTAATTATAAAATACAAGTTAACATAGGAGTATGATCTAATTATATGTAACATGAATTATAGTTACGCAATCGTTGATTAAATTATAGTATGATCAATATTTAGGACTTTAAAGAGTGGTTATTAGTTCAAAATATATGATCTATTTAATAAATTTGATTAAATTAAGGATGGTAGTTATGTTAATTTACCCAATCATCTTCCCTTATTCTCTCCCCCATCTCTTACTTAATTATTAATTATTGCTAGAGGAGTATCAATAAGATTAATTTGGTAAGAAATTGAGAAAAAAATATAATTACATTATTTAAAAACGACCAACTAGAGGGAGTATAACCCTTTTATGTTGTTGCAACTAGTTCCTGTGTGGGTTTATGCACCTTATTTTTTCGGAACACTTGAATTGAACGCCGTCGCTAAATCCCATCGATTATTATTCAGGGCATTCGAAATTGTTGAGGAGGTTCGTTGTACAGTGTTGCCGAAATTGTTTGGAGGCAATAAAACATGTCGCAGAAAGCAGAGAAGAAGCGCCTGAATGAAATCCTCGGTTCTCACCTATGTACTATACATGAGACCCTTCAGGTACCACGAATATCTCTATTCAATTCCATACTACCTGTTTGTGCTTTTCCCTGAACTATCATGAAGTATCTTAGGACTTGAGCTTTGCGTGATCATTTAGGTTTTGGATCAAACTGCTCCTTCTTCTTTGGACAAAGTGAACTGGGAGGAAATAATAAAGATGGGCGACCAGGTCTCAAAACAGGCTACCATAGGTTATAAAGTCGCTTCCTTTTTTGCTTGATGAATCTTTTTGCCCTCTCATGTCTTGGGAATTTTTTTTTTTTTTTTTTTGTAATTTAAGATTGTGTGCGATCAAAGTTTCTTTTTTTTTTTGTCACTCTGCTCTGCGCTTATATAGTTATGTCCCCCCCCCCCCCCCAAAAAAAAAAAAAAAAAAAATTAGTGTCAAGATTTTATCACAGGAACGACCAAGGGTTTTGGTAAAAGCAATGCATTGGTTACAGTTCTAAGAAGATGAGCATGCTTAAAATCTCATATGCTGTTATGTTATGGCTGCCTGATTTCTTTCTTCACGTGAGTTTGGTTATGTAGTTTGTTGCTACCACTTTCAAACACTGAGTTGGCATTAAATTATAGAGCTTGTCCGGGGTATAAATGAAAAATTCTGAGAAGTTACATAAATTGGATAGCTTAGGTTATTACTTTGCTGAGCTTTGTAGCCTGGGAAGAAGGAGGGAAGGCAAGTAACGTGTGAACATTTTTTATCAACTTGTGTCCTCTAAATTGTCACAAATGAAATACAAGTTGGATGTTTAAAATGGAGAAGGGTGTATGGGGTTAATTGTAATTAAAAGATACAAATTAAGCTGAAAGGAAGGTTTTGTTTAATTGTTATAAAACTAGCAATGCTATGTGGCAGTAAATGTTGGGCAATAAAGGGACGTGAATAAAAAGTTGGGATAGTAGAGATGATGACTCTAAGATGGATGTGTGGTTATATAAGAAAATATAAGATTCATAATGACCATATACAAGAAAAGGTGGGGGTAGCATATATCAAGAAGATGGTAGAAAACTATTTAAGGTGGTTTGGACACATATAAAGAAGGATGATGGAGGCACCGTTGAGGTTTGATCTTTGGACACGTATAAAGAAGGATGATGGATGCGCCGGTGAGGTTTGATCAAACGGTCTTAAGTCTAGTGAAGAGAAGTAGAGGAAGACCTAGAACATTTTAGGAAGTTATTGAGTGGGACTTTTTGGTGGCGTATCTTAAGGGTTGGTTGTTGATAGGGTACAATGGAGTGTTGCGATTTATGTAGTCGTGCCCACTTAGTGGGATAAATGCTTGTTGTTATGTATGTATATTGTTACTTGGTACTTTCAATTATTTGAAACATTAATCGTAATAAGGTATGAAGATAATTCTCCAATATCAACGTATTTGTAGGAAGAGGAAAAATGGGGCATAGTTTTGGTATTTATTGGATCTTGCGTTAACAAGTGTGCTGTGTAGTAGTAATACTCTTAGCCCTAATTTTTGTTCAGCTTTACGGTCTATATGCAGGTTTGAGTTTATGTAATTAAATGTCTTCTGTCTGTTTTGTAGCTGGAATGCTTTGGACTGGACAAAAACCAGAGTTTAAAGCAGTGGAGGAAACTATGACATCATACTTCAACACGTTACAAGGTTTCCTCTTGCTTTCCCATGGAAGTACAGTAGGTGCGGGGCCTACACTGTCTTCCTGTATTCATGCTTCTGTGAAGCAAGTCGTTGATTCCAGTTTTAAGCTGATGAAGGAATTTGTGGCTTTATATGGTAATCCCTCTTATGCCTCCCACCCGCTCTGAGCATTTCTTAACAATATACTGGTCGATAGATGATTTAGTTAACTTTCCTTACCACTGATCTATCTCAAGTTCTCAACCTTGATCTTTAAACTCTGATCCTGAGTAGTATTCATTTTGTCTGGTTTCTTGTGAACTACCTCTAACTAATGACTTGTTGACCAGTAACTTCAGCATTGCTACTGTAGCTTATGATAGATATCCAATATCACAAGCATGCTTTGTACTAGTAATACTCTAACCTAGGAGTCAGGCTGCTGTTGGAATGAGAAGTCATATTATTCTGAAGGCAGGATATAGAATTATGTATCACATGTCTGGGTGTCTTCCAATAAAACTTAATGTTCAGGAGGACATCATTTTGATTGCATTATGTCATATCTCCGCGCATTTACTGTTGGATTACTACTCTCCTTTTTCCTTTTCCATATCTCTAGATCGTATTTGACTGGCTTGTCATGCAGCTTCTTTCTGATCAATAGCAACCTTATCTCTATGATTGAACACTAACAGGATCTCAAGGGAAAGATCAGCAACTATCAATCACTCAATTAGTTGGTGTGGTGTGGGAATCATGTTCTGCTCTCAAAAAGACCCCATCATCAAATATTACAGCGATTGGGCGAGGAATGACGCAGGTTGCTGCTTCAATGAAGGATGTTCTTCGTGAGCTGAAAGAACTGAGGCCAGAATCAAATGATGAAGTTTCCGGCAGTGATGGTGAGCTGGGGAATGACCTTTCACCTGAAGAGATGAAAATCGCCCAAGCAGCAATTGCAGTTGTATCAGATACATTATCATTCGTAAAGGAGCTCATTCGCTGCATTTCAGGCTTGCTTAAGCTGGAAAAGCCAGGTGATAATGGTGATTTTGTAGATTCACTGGAGAAACTGTTGAAGTTGTGTCAGGAATTTGGTTTACAGATTGATGAAATTGGAGCTTGCCTCTATCCCCCTCAAGAGGTCCCTGCCATAGAAGCATCTATAGTGAAAATCCAGACTGTTATTGATGACATGCAAAGAGTATTAGAAGGACTCAGAGGAGCATCAGACACATTCCTTGAGGCAGGCAATGTTTTGAGGAGTTCTCTGAAACAGCTTGCATCAGAATTGAGTAGTTCTGTCACTGCTGATCTCGAAGCCAAAGTGGAAAACATTACGTTAAGCGATTAAGAAGCCGTTTCTGTATGGTTGGTTAGTGGCGTGTTGATATTATAATTTTGATCTTGACTTGGCATAATTAGCCTTTTTCCTTTGCTAGATTCTTTGTTATTATGGTTTCTGCTAAGGAATTTCATTTGCTATAAGAAAACAAGTGCCAATGATTTTGTAGCTGCCGCTTGTTCTTGCTGGCACCAGACCGTAGGTTTGATGATGCTGCCTCTTATAATTAAAAGAAAAATGCTTATACAAGTATTCTAGCAGATTATTTGGTCCCAAAATAAATGAAACATACGTGCATTTTTTCTCTCCAATGTCAAATAATTTATACTCCCTCGTTTGATTCTTTAAGTATATGAAGTATTTTTTTAATCATCTAACTCTATTACTATTAATTTCATTTAAAAAAAAAGTAACATTGCAATTTTGAACACTAACAGTCATACAGAATATTAAATAGTCACTTTTAATCCAATTATTTTTATTTTTAAAAGTTAAACGTAAAATGTTAGCACTTAAAATTACAATATCGTATTTTTTTGTTAATGAAATTAGATGTGTTAAAGTCTGAGAATACAAAACACACTATATAAAATTAAAGATCAAATTGAAATGTTGTGTAAAGTAAAATGAAAAATATTGTGCTCTTGAATAAGAAATTAAAAATAATGGGAACTATTAAATGACTATACCAAAAATTGATTACGTATGTAATCTTTCATAATAAAAAACCTCATTTCATAAATTAAAATCATATTAACATATATCATATCTTCCTATTATGGGCTTTTTATATGCTATATCTACCTTTAATTAATCTGATTAAATTAAGGATGTTGGTTATGTTAGTTAAAATATTTTTTTTTTTCTAAAATATCCTAATCATCTTCCTTATTCACTCCCAATCTCTTATTTGATTATTGTTGTTAGAGGAGCACTAATAAAGATAATTTGGGAAGTGACTGACAAAAATTAGAATTAGGTCTTATATATAAGACCAAAACTACCCCTCCAAATAGATTTAGGAGCCGAGGGGGTAGTTAACATTATGAGCTTTTAAGAAATTGTCAGATGCCATATATATTGGATGTTCCAGTGGAGGGAGCTCTTGACGAAACTTGGAGAAAATAAGGTATAAAATTATATTTCAAAATTCAGTATACAGTCATAGGTAATGTTTCCCTACAATTCTGGTACTAATCAACAAGTAGAATACATTGTGGAGAATATACATTCAGTCTGAAAGAATTAGAGCCCATACTAATAAGTGGAGCTAAAGTCACCTTCCAATGAGCTTGACCACCCATGCCCCACCAATGTAGAGACCTAACAGTGGAGCAGCTAGAAGAACTTGTGTGAGTGGATCAGTGGAAGGAGTAAGCACAGCAGCTGCCACTACTGCACCAACCACAACATACCTCCAAATTGAGAGCATTTGATCTCCAGTCACTAGCCCAACTTGTCCCAATAGTAATTGTATAACGGGTACCTGCATTATTGCTTCCATATTAGACTTTATAGTTTAAACCAATAATTAATAAATATGTAAGCATTTTGATAGTGGACTGTTTCAAAAGAAACATCAATTAGATTCAGTAGATCAGAGATGGATAAGCCAAACCAGTCGTTTAAAACAATATTTTACATAGATAGGATAAAAATAAGAACCTATACCTGTCTACATGAAAATTTTTTGACATATAAAGTATCTTTAGTTCTGTAGACAGGTTTGCCTAGAAACCTCAAATTCCAAAACGTACTAGATTCTGATCATTAGAGTAAGAAGAAGGGATGCTCATGAAGAACCCCTTCCGTAATAAACATTGAAAATTAGTCCTCTAAATTTGCACACTTGGACATGGGAAACCTAAGTCCGCTTACAGTTATGGCGATGCCATTTTCAACATCTTCCCTTGCTACATGACATGCCCCCATTTTTTAACGGCAAATAAGGGTCACATGGAATGAAATGTGACCTAATATGGGCGTAACTACTGATTTTCAAAGTTGAGGAAAATGTAAACAAATGACCAGAGGCTGATGAGGTGAGTGTACTTCTATTTTTATGTATTTGTTATCGACAATTTTATCCTTCTGTCTTTGTATTGACTCTTGAGGGATCTCATGCCGTAAGGTCAAGCACTCCTGGTATGTTGAAGCTCAGAGAAATGGTACAATCCTATTGTAAGTGTAGGAAGAATGAAACCAGAAAAAGAAAAAAATCTACCTGAAAGGACAAGCCAGTACTGAACATTAGCACTAGTACGAACTCAAAGTATTGATCAATGGACCACAATGATTCAACAGCTCCTTCAGCATAATTAACAAAGAAATTTAATGCTGCAGGTGTCAGAACTAGGTAGGAGAATATTATTCCGGCATAGAAAAGAACTGATGATCCCAAAACAATTGGCCCCAGAAACCTTCTCTCAGATTTTGTTAGACCTGGAAGCACAAAGGCTATGATTTCATAGAGAATGACAGGACTTCCCAAGAGGAGGCCGCAGTATCCAGACACCTGCAGTACCAAAAAAAAAAAAAAAAGATCTCACAGGATCACTATTTGAATGAGCTTGAGAATAAGCATGCAGAACACAGAAGTTCATGGACAGTCATACATGATGATCAGCATTTTTATATCCTTTTGTGGCTGCCAAACATCTATTCAAATACTGGAAGTTAAGTCGTAATAGACTTTTCATTTGTAATTCATCATGATAGAAATGAGTGGAAGTTATCTTCAACATTCATCGAAGATCATCGGACCCTTTGTTTTTACTGCTGAAATCTTTCTCCGTTCTAGTCCCTTTTATGTTTAATCAGCCATGGGTTTCCTTTGACTTGTATTACGTGTTAAATTATAGTAGCAAAATGGTTTAAAACTGAGATATTTAATTCTTAAGCCATAAACTTAACAGCAGAATCAGATAAAAGGCACACGAAAGCACAAAGACTCCTTCATACAGTTTTGATAAGGCATCAGCTAATTGAGCATGAACAGACAGATATGTTATTTAACAATTATACCTTTAATGTAGTGAAGAAAAACTCCCCAGGAGCTAGCTGAAGAAATCTCACACCTTGTAATTTTACAGGATCTTCAAGAACCAATATCAGTTCTTTTGAAAATGCAAAACATCCTAAAATGGCTGCCCCAACTGCTAGAACAGATACAAAGATTCTCTGTCGCAGCTCTTCAAGATGATCAAATATGCTCATTTCTTTATCATCAGGAAGAAGTTCTTTACTAGGGTAAAGAAAATCATATACAGCACTTCCTTCACCTTCTTGTCTAGAATTTTCCAGAGTTTCTTCACTTCTATCGTTAACCAGTTCTGTATTGTGTAACCAAAAAAAATGATGTCAGGAACCTAATTTTGCTTCCTCTCCTACAAATAATCCGGGGTCTTAACTTTTATTTACTGCACTTGCAGCTCTAATCTGCACAATGCTCAGACAGGATTTGAAACGAATTGCACCATAAGTTGGCATCATTAGAAAAACACCATAGTTCACTTACACAATTAGTAAAAGACGCAATCCAAGCTTATTTTACATTAAATAAGATCAACATAAAGGATATGTCACACAGTATAGTTACATCAGATACTTTCATATCTCACACCACTATTTTCTGAAGAAGGTTATGGATGGTCGATGAACCAAGTTTCAAAACGGTTGGGAATACAAAGACAAGCTCTGCATACTAGAGGCTCACAGATTTAGAGCACAAACAACATAAGAACCAGAACACATGGCATGTGCAGGAGAGAAGACAAGTTTTGGTCAAAATGAAGGGCAAAGAATATCCAAACCGACTATTTAACATGTCCAGGTTCCTTTGCTCATAGCATCCCAAAGAAATTCAGGATAATGAGTCAAATTAATTTAAAAATGTTGACAAAAAAAAAACATAGAACAAGATTGGTGCCGTCTTCAATTTTTAATTCGACTAAATACGCTTTAAGTGCTATACTGCTAAAGCAAGACGCCATTTTTTATTTACAGCAAAGAGAGAAAACAAAAAGTGCACAACTCTCTCTCCCGAGAAACCTAACTAAATAATGATACACATGGTCAGGCATGTTCAAGCATTCTTCAGCATCTCCTGCAGTTCTTTTTTTTTTTTTTTCTTTAAAAAAAAATAAAGCCGCATCATTTCATACGCAAATCCAGCCGCATCATTTCATACGCAAATCCGACACTGAAATGCAATACACTATTTTTAACCATAGCTATATACTATAATGTGTCGTGTCATACTATCTACAAAGTGCCTATTTCCAAACTTGTGTCAATGTTTCAGAATTTGAAAAACATCAGACAATTGGGAAAGATAAGATAATGCGTCAATCACCTTCCCCACGGGTTTTTCTGCATTTGGGAACACACCCAAATCAAAAAAGTACCCAATTTAGAAAATTTCCCAATCTCCTCGAACTATTAAGCGAAAATTCTTAAATATCTTACAAAATATTACGAAGATAATTGAACTTCATAACTCAATTTGGCTCTTACCTGGCCTATCTTCAATAACGGACCCAACCCCACTTCTACTTCCACTCAATTCCTGCTGATTCTCTCTCAAATCATCATCAACAGCCAAACAGACAAATCCGCCAAACCTACGATTACTCCTCCTACGCGAGACACCGAACCTTAACCTCGGAGTCGTCGAGGAATTGAAGACACGAGGAGAAGAGAAGCGGGTTGGGATCGGGGAAAGTGGTCGGAAACAGCAAGTGTGAAGCTCCAAAGGAGGAAAGATGGTGCATACCATGGTGGTGGTGGATGAAGGCTTTCGTCTTTTGATTGAAGGCTGTTTGCTTTTTATTGGATTACGATTTGCGTCTCCAGCAGCCTCGTCTGGCTCATGCCAAAGCCAAACAAGAAGATATTTTTGTTTCTTTCTTCCTCCATTATTTAAAAAGCTTCACTTCACTTCACTTCTAGTTCAATCACAAAAATTATCCGGAATATTGCTTTATTAGTGGTTCTAATTAGGAAAAAAAAATTTGGGGATAAATCCCTAATTAAGAGGTTAGTTGAGAAAAGTGAAATAAAAATAAAGTCATTAGATCCATAAGTGATCAAACAAAATGGCTTGTCTGTCATCAATGATATAAGTAACCTTTACCCCCTATTAACTCAGGCCCACTCCTGATCCGACTCCTTCATTGTGAACCACTCCTTCATTGTTTAACCTGCCAGCCCGCAGTTTGAACCAAAGTTGGGGCTTGTATATAAATAGCTCGTCAGAGTGCGGGCTGCTTAAGCCCGCCACGCATAACCCTCGGGTTGGTGCGTTGGCGTACGGGTTACTTAAAAACAAATAAAAAAAACCTCTATAATTCAAAAAATTATTTTAAATACTTCATTAATACAAATTGTGCTGATATAACAGGTAGTGATTTTTGCATACCAAAATCTAAACTTTGTTAATAATTTTGTTAGTGGGATAAGACTAAGAAGATGTTTATGCAAAAAATATGTACTTGTGAAGTCCATAATTTTGTATTATTTGGGGTATTACACTTTAATTGATGTGAAGCAATAATGATATATTTTTGTTGATCTGAAATTTTATCTACTATCTTTCACATAATAACAACAACAATAATAAGTGGTGGAGGGTCACGGTCGGTATCATTGTAGTTCACCAAAGTGTGGGCTGCACAAACGCGAGCTGCACTAACTGGTTAATCCATATTACCAGCTCTACTTCACACCAAGTATCTCCAGCAATCACCGATGGTTAGGCCTCGCTCGTTCTGAGACTAGAGAGAGGTTGAGGATGAAGAAGAAGATTGGAGTGGCCATGTGAATTGATAGTGGGGGGAAGATTTCTTATTTTATTAAGGTTAGATAAGTCATTTTATTTGGTTGCTTTATTCTTTCAAAGGACCTGATGATTTTAACCTTTTTCTTGGTCTCAATTATTCTCACAATTGGAAATTTTCCCCTAATTTCCCCCTTTTTAACCTGAACCTATTTTTTTTATTCAAACCTTACTATTTAATCTTTCAGTATTTAGTAATGTCAGTCCTATTTATATGTGGTTGGTTCAAGTTGATCGGGAATAATTTGGCACTGGATGATATTTGACATGTATGAACTCTAATCCTTTAACTTTACATAGTTTTATTATGATAAATTACTTTTATAAGTTGTCTTTTGAACCTCTAATCTTTAACACAATTAATATTATTGATAAAAAATATTAATATTAATGTTTTACATGTTGATTAAACCTTCTCAAATAGTAATATATTAGGTTTGATTTTTTAAAGAATAGTAATTGGTGCAAAAAAAAAATATCACTTGAAACTAATTATATTAAACTTAAAAGATTAAAAAAACATTTTACAAAATTAAGACGTCAAACGGAAATTTTAATTAACATTATATGAAAAAATATACTGTAGTTTTTATCAAAAACAGTTTATGTGAAAAACAATATTTAGCTTTTATTTCACTCGTGAAATGCACTACCTGATCATATGAAGCCTGGCTAGAATGAAAAATGAAAATCCAACCAGGTTACCTGCGAATCAATGAAACAATCTTTGGGCCAGTCCAGTCTAGACTCTAGAGATACAGACTATCAAACTGCATTGGGCTTTATATATATATTTCTTCTTTTATAAATTTTAAAACAACATCATTTTAAGTTAAAAAAGAAAAATAGAAATTCATCATAACTGTGATTTATTACTTCTTTTTGTTGGATTATGTGTGATTAATTCATAAATATTATATTCACTTGTGAATTCATTCATTTTCTATTAAAATATTACTCTTTTCAGAACTTTATAAGAATTTTTTTTTTGTATATTATAATTAACTACATTATTTTAAATGATTTGTTTCGCTCAATATTGAACCCAATTATAACCACCACCTTTTTTTTTTGAAAATATTTAATATATTTATTCAAAAAAAATATGATGACGACTTGCTTATTACATTAATTTTGTATTTACAAAAAAATGTAGAAGAAGTTCTTTTCGTTGTAAAATTTGTAATTTAAATTAAATTGGTTGTCAAGTCTCCAAAGTTAGAAGCCTCACACGGTTACATGAAACGCTATAGTGGGTGGTTTATGGTATACATCTTTTTCTTACCTTTGCATTGCAGCATATATGTTAAAGGAGAATGTGATTGGAGTGAGACAACTTTGTGAATCAACAATTTTGTATATAAGTGTTCGCATTTTCTTAATTATTAAAACCACTAAACTTATAATCACGGCATAACTTTTTACGTCAACAAATATCTTAATTTTTGGCAGTTTTTAAAGTTAAAAACTAATCAAAACTTAGTATCATATTAAACCGATTGCAACACCACCAAATCAGACGTGGCTTGGAATCTCAAAAGTAATACTAGTAGTATATACTACTTGTGACATCAATAAAATAAAGAACATGGAAAGATGCTATCACAGATCACCGACTCATACGGATACCTTACGATGTCGATAACTTTTAGGTTGTTGAAAGGGTTTGTGCACGACCTAATTGAGAAGATGAGGTGAGCAGCCATACACAGAGTACATCAATAACTTTGATGAAGTGATATTGGGAACAGAAAGTTGACCATAGCACAAGCGTGAAAAAAGAAACAGTAACAAAAAAACCAAGATGGTAAACATGAGTAGCATAAAAAGCGAGCTTTGCTTTGCAACATATATGAAGGAGAACGGGAATGGTGTCAGTGTGAGAGCACCTTGTGCATCAACTACTTGCATGTGAGTGTTTGCTTTTTTTATTATTAAATATAACAATTTATAATTATGATGACATAACTATTTGCTTTTACAATATCCTGATTTTGGTAGTTTTTAACATCAAACTAGGCACGCTCTTAGACGTATATGAGCTAATCAGTCCTGTGATAGCCCAAACCTAGGTGTATTTGTACTTTTTTTCTTTTCTTAAATACCTCTAAAAATTGTAATAAATATGTAAATAACTAAATATAGCTTAAAAGTTCAATTCAAAAAAATATACCTTAAAAATTTTTGATTATGAGCAATATTTTTCTAGAAGCTTTTGTGGGAGTAATGTTGCACTTGGAGTATTAAAATAGATCAATAATGCACTTTACCGTTAAAATTTTAATAGTCATTGTTAATCTTATGATTTTATAACGGGATAAGGCCATTTTGTTATGTTAACTTCTTGAATAATTTAGAAACTAAAAAAACTTTCAAGACGAAATAACTCTTGAACGACCAACGAGCAGTTAGTCGAACTGGCATCGTGTGTTTGAATCCCAGGAAGTGCTCTCATTGGGAGAAGAGGCAACCCTGCCTTTGTTGGCAGTATTCCTACCTGAATTAGTTCGTTGCCAATGGGTGTCGAATTACCGGGGGGTGTTAACTAAAAAAATAGTTCTTGAATGAAAACTTCTGGAACAAATATGTACCTTAACCTTATATTAAAATCACGAACATTCCTTTATTAATATAGTTCATTCTCCATTTATTTTAAAAAAAATAAAGAGTAATGTTTTTTAAAAATAAAATTTTTATCTGTCTTTATTATATATATAGATCTTTCATCGCTAATTTATGCGTTTCTTATATGTATGCATGAGTGTGTTTGTGTATTAATTATATATTTATATATATATAGAGATATTGTACTCGATACGGTCCTAAATACAAATTTTTTTTACCTAATTTGATTAGATTAAGGATGTTAGTTAAGTTAATTAAAATCATATGATATTACCAATACACCTTAACCATCTACCTTTATCCCCATCATTCCTCTCTTGCTTGTTCACCATTGAGGAGTATAAATAGGGATAATTTGGAGAGAAAAAAAAAGTTTAGAACGATTGAAAAGATGTCTTATATTTAGGACCAAACTCACATCTCTAAATAGATCCTTATATTTTATACTGGAGGGAGAATATAACTTCAATTTCTATGCTGGCGCTATATACATCCATTTGAGTACGTGTGTGCGGACCACACTACCTTCTGATAATTGATATCCTAATCTAACCTTTTTTTATTTGCAGCCCAACAAGATCAGTGATTTGGGCATAAATTACGGTGTTAATGATGTCAAATGTCGGGTGCTTTTCTGCTTAATGGTCAGATGGACGTAGGACTGAGAAGAAGAAGGATTTTATATGGGACAGAGAAGGAAGAGCTTTTTGGAGGCAAGAGTTTCGAGCGTGGCTGCTGTATGTGGGGATTGAGTTATTACAAATTAGGAAAATTAAGTTTTATTTGTTTTATGCGGCAGATGGCAGTTTGGTTTTGTGAGCAAAATTTCATTGAAGTGTAGGCAAAGTGGAGACATTATTGGTGGAGAGGCCCTCTACCCGGACGGACAAATATGCTAAAGGATTGTACAATATCTCTTTCACCATGTCAACTCATAATTAACATCATCTTTTTTTGATAAGCTTTATCATTAACCGATTCCTAAAAATAAGACATATTTACCTAATTTGATTAGATTAAATATGTTAATTAAATTAGTTAAAATCACATTTTACCGAAAACTCTAACCAACAACCTTTATTTCCACCCCCTCTCTTGTTTGTTTACTATTAAAGAGTATCAATAGGGATAATATAAGAAAATGTCAAAAAAAATTAGAAAAAAATTTTATATATAAGAACAAACTCACATTAAAAAGGTCATATATTTAATTAACGTTGATTTAATTTGATAACTTCATGGCGTGGTACTACCTCGTACAGCAAAAGAGGATTTTAGGTGGAGTTGATTGAAGGTCAAAACTTCTAAAAATAGGAAATATGAAAATATGCAAGGATTACACTCACGTATTAGTAATAAATAATATAATGACGCAGACCATAGATTGAGTAATTTAATGATGATCCAAATCCAATACCTAAATAAAATGTTGCTAACAGTTTTATGAAATAAAACTCGGCTATATTGCTTCAAAACATATTGGCATATTGGCTATATTGCTTCAAAACATAACATAAATACACCTTGACTTTTGTACATTTTGCTCCATTTCAACCCCTTGTTGATTGATGGCATGAACAAACTCAAGCTCTAAAATTCCAATCAAAACCAGCTAAAACTACATGTAAATGTTTCAAATATGGTTCATTCTAAGGCATCCCAATTAAAAGAACTTTCTTCCTCTACCAGCTATAACCTAATATTTCCCACTCAGATATCATATTGCTAATACTGAGATCCACTACCCTATAACTAGGAGAATGATCATTTACAATTATGAAGCTGATAGTATTTACAACATGGATGCTAATTAATGCTATGCATGCACAATAATTATATAAATCAGAGAAGGTAATCAATCAAAGAATAACGCCACTGGAATATTTGTAAATTTATCGTCTCTTTTTTTGGCCGAGAGTTTGGTGCAAGTGCCACGACCATACAAGCAGACATGATACAATAACCACTCCAACAGATGACCAGAACATTACCAGCCATGAAGGCATTGGTTTAGGATACAAACCTGGGGGAAACACAGGAACAAATTTATCTTCTGTGAATAAACTGTGTGAATGAATAATACAGAAGTGACAAATTTTACAGTAACACCTACCATGTCCAAACTTGATACAAATTAGCAGTTCAACAATGCAAATTGCAAGAGAAAGCCAACAAAAAGCTCCAACCTTTTTCACCGGCTTCCTAGAAAAGTCACAGTGAACACATAGGAATGAAACACTAAAACCATTCAATCTCAATAAAATATGAAAATAAAAAAGATTGCCTCCAATCCTTGGACTTGTTAAAAAAACAGAGAGAATGTACCTGTCTTGAAGATAGGAATTGTACTCGCGAATAGTTGGAATTGCAATTAACCACCACAAAATCAACCGATAGATGATGACAGGATTTTGAGGTGGTATCCAGAGGCAAAACTTGAGAAAGAATGTGTTCAGCTCCACAGTCAAAAAGACAATACAAAGACTAATCACTTGAATGAAACGCCAAGGTCCGAGCAGCGGATGCCACTCATCTTTGTCCCAATGTGCTGGAGTAAATTGTCCTAATGTTCGTTTTACCTGATAAAAGAGAAAAATGGAACAACAAAATCAATTTCGATCTCTTTAGCTGTTAAAAAAAGGTCATTATTTCCTCAATGAGAAATGAATCGCTATATGACAATTCTAGTCCTTGAAATTAGTAGATATGTAAGTTAATCTTTAAAACTAATAATGTCTTACAAGTGAGTCCTTCTAGCATCATTAAGTCACTTGACCAAAAACTTGCTTCCTCCCATCTTATATAAGATATATTCACCTAATTTGACTACATAAAGAATCTTAGTAAAGTAAGTCAGTACATATGTTATCTAAAATACCCTTATTATCTTCCTTAATCCCCACCCCCCTTACTTGATTAATGTTGATAGAGCATCAATAAAGGTAATTTGAAAGAAAAAAAAAATTGACAAAACTTAGAATAGGATACTAGATTTAAAACCACTATCAACTCTAAATAGGTCCTATATTAAAAACTGGCACAAGTATTTCGCAACATGTTATCATCACAGATTAGTTACTTCACACTCATTAACTTTTAAAACTAAAGTTAAGACATTAGGCTTGGAAATGCTAGGTTCTCATAGTTAATTTACTCAAATATCAGCTTCTTGGTTTAATTGACCATATAAATCTCAAACGTACTTTTCCAATAATATTAGGTTGACGGCTCAGACCAACCCACTTGTATGTCTTCCCATCAAAATACCTAACAGTATACATTCCTGCCCATATTCCTGCATAATAAACCAAGTAAATGAATGTGTTATGATTAGGCTTAATTAATTGCCAATGGATCACAACAAATATTGTTTATTCCAATAAATGGCTAATTAGTGACCAGCCAAAAGGCATCTCAAAAGGATGAACGATTTTGAGGGGCAAAAATGCCCTTCAAACCTCTTTTTTTAAAAAAGGGCTAAAGCATAATTTTGGTTCTTTATTTTTGCATCAAGTTTTCTTTTAGTCCCTTAACTTTGAAAAGTACACTTTTAGTCCTTTTTCGCTAACGCTGTTAGTTTTATTTAATGAAAAATGCTAACTCAACAAATCTAAATATCTAAATAATGAATTTATAATTAAATGTTAATAAAAATGGCCAAATTTTAAAAATTAAGAGTTATTATGCCAAATAATTAAAATTTCAACATATTTTGTTAGCATATAACAATAAAATTACCGTTTAGATTTGTTGAGTCAGTACTTTCCGTTAAATGTAATTAACGGCGTTAACGGAAAAGGGTTAAAAGTGCACTTTTCAAAGTTAAGGGACCAAAAAAAAAGACTTGATGCAAATATAAAGGACCAAAAGTATACTTTAGCCTTTAAAAAAGTATTAAACGGGAATAGAAGCTATTAAGGGCTCATTAGACATTACCAAAAAACAAATAAGAAACAACACAATTAGAGCCACAGTATTTTAAGGCTGACAATTTTATTTTATTTTTGGTAAAAAGGCTGACAAATATTAACTCATGTACTTTAAATCAATCGATCATGAAGAGATTATAAATTAGGGACAATTGCATTCTAGTCCCAAGTAAGGGATTTAATTTCATATAGGTCCATCGATAACTTTTTCACTTATTAACCAATGTTATTTTAGTTGTCAATAGTTATCATTGACAACTCCTTGGGACCTCTCTGAAATTAAATCCCGTATTTGGGACCTGACTGCAATTGTCCCTATAAATTATTGTTTGTAAACCCAAAAATGAAAATTACAATTTTTCTTGTACTAGAAAAATACATAAATAATTTTACATAGAATAAAAAAAATAAGTATACAGATGTGTATCCTGTCAAGTGCTACCTATTACTAATTTCAAACCTTGAATCTTGAAAAGACAAAACAAACGTAGAGAAGGAACCGAAATCAAAGCTAAGTGCCATAGAAGGCACATGATATTAGCATCAATTTAGATTTTCACCAGAAATTGGGAGTTCAATATTGTACAAGATACAAATACATAATAAACCATAGTTCTGAAATTTTCACTGCCTCAGAAAAGTTGATAGAGCCGTCAGAAAACTCCAACAATAATTCTTCACACAAGGGGTTAATCAAAAACTAAATTCCAAAAATATTAAGAACATGTCATTGACATTGAATGACTAATCTTTGACAGGGTAATAGTCCATATATAGGTGCATGATCTAGCCCAAAAAAAGTCCATACATAAATTTATTTTACATGGTATATGCTCTACCTAACCAACAAACAGAAAAGGTTCAGAATTCTTACCAAACCAGTTACAGATCAAAATGTCCAGAATAATGCTGTCCCACCAGCATTCATTGAAGTTTGGTAACATGTGGCGAAAAGTAAACTGGTCATGCAAACAAAGTTTATAAACAAACAATATAGTTTAATTGAGAAAGCGACATGCTTTTACAATCCCAAACCAGTCCTTCCCCTCCCAAAAAAAATGTATAGACTATGTTAGATCAATTCTTAAAATCAGATCAAGGGCTAACCTCCATCAACTCAAAGCCAATTGATAACACCCAAAGAAGAGGCTGGTTACGGATCAATATAGCCTTTCCCCACCAGCCAATTATATGAGCAAGAACAAATTCATCAAAAAGTGTGTCCTAGAAAACAGAGAACAATATATCAGGTGCATAAGGAACATGAGATACGATCAAATGTAGAACAAGACAACACTAGCAGGTGACAAAAAAAGTTTGTGAAAGAAGAAATCATACATAAAGATTCTTAAACCTGCTCGTAGGATTTTCTGGCACATATATGCGACAATCAGCACCATAAGACCTCTCAGGAAGTTCTGCATAAATTCAGGGAAAATAATTATGCATATTCTAACAATGATCCAACCCAGTTAACAGGACTTTTAAAAGAAAAAGAAACAAAACTTAACAATTAACTAACTACTTCCTATCCAATTGAAAAACTTAAAAGAAAAGAGGCAAATTCATTACCAACACCAAGATCAGGATGAAGAAATTTCATAAACTGTCGAGCATCATCACGTTTCTGGGGGAAAAATAGTCATTCAGTTACAGGAAATAGAACAACAGGTAATAGAAGCCTGCATGTTTATTATTTATAAATTGTGCAAGAGACAACCAAAGACAAAGTGGGAAGTAGCCAACAGACACAAACATAAAAAAGTACACAAAACTAAAGAGCAAAGATGCACTGTGATGTAATTTATAAAAATTTTGTTCCTGAAGGATAAACTCTGCATGCTTGTATTGCACTTTCTATACACACAACTTCAATAAAAAATAAAAAAATATATGAAGGCACAACAATTGACCTGGAAAAGCAAAAATGTGAGGGCCACAAGGTAAACAACAGCCATGCCATGGACCAGTCGCCAAAGTGCAGGATGTGGTCTAATAAGAATCCTGAATGAAATCAGATAACTATGAATATTAGACATGGTGGTCTCAGAAGATAAATCTACCACAAAACTTGAGGTGGTCCAAAAAATTACTCAAAGTACTACTCCTCAATCACCATTCCTACTCCACTAGACCCAGCAGAAAAACCATACTATTTTCATTTTAAGTTGAGTAACCTAAGAAACAAATTCGAATGACATCAAACCACAGAAATAAGGTTTGAACAATATAAGCCTATCAAGCAAAAGTGAACCAAAACGATTAATGTCTGATTAAATGTTCCACCCCTTCCTAAATAAATAATAATAGTAATAATAATAGTAATAATTAAAGTACATGTTACTTCTAATCAACTTAGAACAACTTTTTCACACTTCTCTCCCAAATATATAGTTAAAGAGCCTCCTCACAATTTACCAATCCAGCATTTTCGCTTGAACCACGTACAAGAGGAGTAAGAACACATTCAAAAAATAAAGATCTACCTATAGAAACGAAAGATGCAAACTTGATACAACAAAGTTGTCTTGATAACTCACGTGGAAGGAGCTTGCAGCAGGCAGTAAGCAAGAAAAACAGCAATCATTGCCCATACACCCCTACAGAGAACATTAGCCGGGTATTTAACATACTGCACAAACAGTAATTGTTCAAGGTGATAAGGAATATAAGTAATGAGCATATGAGCAATATTATGACAAAAAGGACAAAACCTTTTAACAGAAGTAACAAGATCACCAGATGCATCTCTTTCAGGATCGAGTGCACCACTTGCCCATCTGGCATCATATACATCAAAACTAGAAATTAAAAAAGAAGACAAGCTTAATAACTTTACTTGAGAAAAACATACTTCAACTGGTCAAGGATCACCAGAGTACTCATTTGACATCAATCTATCTAGAAGAGCACTCACATTAGCAAAAAAGCGCCAATCATTAACAAAGTAATAGTGCGAGGCTTGTAAGCCCATGCAGTCCATGGATCAAATTCTTCATCAACATTTGAAAGATCATGGAAACCACCATTTTCTTTTTCAAGGTAATCATTTCTCCTGACCCTTTTCTGACTGCTGCACTCCATAATTTGGTGTCCAGAAAAGCTTTCTCAGTTCCTGAAATCACAGAAGTAAGATTATTTCCTGATGCTGTGACAGAGATAAGATCATGAAGAAGCCATTCCTGGAAAGTGCAATGAAGAACAAATAATGAGAAAAAAAATCTCTTTCTGCAAAAACATATAACCATCATAGTTACCAATAATAAACATTACATGAAAGCACAGCAAATGAGCAAACATCCATTCAAGCATACAACATTGGCAGCAGTAGGAGGCAAGGTTTTTACCAAACTACCCATGTCTAACTGCATCTCAGTTGCATGATATAAGCACTACATTCATATGAAAAAATAATTGAGAGACGAACAAGAGATGTACAGACCCATATGGATGCACGATACCATGATCAAAATAACAAACTGCATTTTGTGTGTGGAAAAAATACCAGTAAAAATCAACACCACTGTGTGTTTAAAGAAAAAATTTCACTGATTTTTGTTTTACACAAATTTAATTTATTGCAAAACATACGGTGCAACAAAGAAGTTACAGTTTTCCTTCAGGAAAATAAACCAACTTAAAGTTCGAAAGTTAAAAGACCAAGCTGGAGACACAAAACCAATGAATTGAGGCATGATAGATAATTCACTTTGGCCAAGGAAAATAATTATTGAATTTTGCAGCCCAAGTAGAATCTTATAAACAATTTAATCACAAACAACCGACCTAAAGACCATCAGCACATAAAAAATTTTATTTACACGATAACATGATTCAGATAACACCCATAGATGCACATTACAAAGACTAGCAGACAACTGAACCAATGAGCCATCCCTTTGACTAAGCTTTGGTTAAGCGCTTAATGGATGGATAAATACAAAAAGAACTCACAACAGAAACGATTTTGGAATACCTTTCTCGATCAACAGATTTCAAAAAAGAAACACAAAAAAAAAAAAAAAAAAGAATTGATCAAACAAATTGTCCAATGATGAGTTCAATGTTTATGATAGATTCTAATCCCGCATCCTAACCACAGAAAACCCATCACCACAATACACAATTCAACGCTAAACCACTGGAGGTAACAAAAATTTACTAAACCTTAAATCCCATAAAAAAAGATGAAATATTTAAAAAAAAAAAGAAGAAGAATCGGGGGGAAAAAACTTATCTTAAATTGAACAGGAGCATAATTATTAGTAAGTAAAGAAACAGGATTAAACGAGAACAGGAAAAAAAATGAAAAATAAAAAGACACGTACACTAAATGTGAGGAGAAGAATCTAAAAACTGAAACGAAGGCCAATACAAAAAAAAAAAAAAAAAAATGCAGGCACGAAGGAAGAAGAAGAGAGTGAGCATTTGAAAGTGGTGCGTAATGATAAGTTTTGTGATGCTGTTTGGTTTTCAGAGACGGAATACTTACGTAGAGAGGAGCAGAGAAAGGACTCCTGGCCGTACGATAGAGAGAGCGAGAAGATCGAAGCCGTCAGATCAAAGTGGAAGAAGAAGAAGAAGAAGCGTAATGATGATAATGAATCAAAGAAGGTTAATTAATTGTATGGCCACAGTTAATTTTAAACAGCAATACAGAAAACACTAATCTGTATGCACACAGAGAGAGAGAGAGAGAGAGAGAGAGTATGTTGTGTGTGTGCGAGTGTGTGTATTTTGGTGTGGTTCGCGGCAGAGAGTGCTGCAACAACGGCGAAAAGGCGAAGAGTGATAATGATGATGATGAGGGAAATTACAAAGGAGAGAGAGAGAGAGAGAGAGAGAGAGTACGATGGTCAAAGAAAGAGGGAGATATATATAGAGAGAGGTAGATAGGGAGAGAGAGGGAGAGATTTGGAAATGGGAAGGAGGAAAGGGGGGAAACACAAAGTGAAGAAAGGAGAGGGGGAGATTTAAAGGGCAAGGACGGGACGGAGGAATCTATTTTCCTTCCTAAACTACCCCTCTCTTCCTTCTTTAATTCCTCTCTCCTTCTCCTTCTCCTATTACCACCACCATGTCCTCCCTTCGTCTCTTCCCATTCATTCATTCATAGCCTTGTTATATAAGGTCTTCTTATGGTCTCAAAAAAAAAAAAGTTAAAATTAGTTCAATATAATAAAAGTGTAAGAAATATGCCCATTCCTATAAAAGTACCATTATTTTTTAAAGAGTAAGAGATTGAGTAATTATAAAAAAAAAAGATGAAAGACTGGAAGAAATTAATACGTAAAATGAGAACAACCGTGTTTATTACTCAAACAAAGTTAAATAGTACTTTATAAAAAGGGATAAACCATTTTAAATAAATAACTTATATATATCCACGGATGGAGCACATATTTACTTCATCTGGTCCTAAATATAAGAGGAAATATGGTGAAAAAATTTTTATCCAAAATATAAGAAGTAACATGCAGAAGTCAAAGTAATAAATGCATGTTTTCCATTTATGCTCCTGTATATTAGTAAGTGTAAGGAGATGAGAGAAACTGTGTATAATAAATTAGTGAAGGTAAAAATGGAAAACTTTATTAAACCTACACATAATAAATAATTCCATCATATTTTATTGATATGTATAAAATAGTTAACTACTTATTATAATAAACATGGAGCGAGTATACATATACATATAATGATATAAAAGCAGCTGAGGGAAGCAATTCTTGACTAGATGTGATTCTAGAATGGGTCGTTGGGATTGAATTAATCATAGAAAAAGTGCAGGAAAACGTCTGCTTGTTAAAATCAAGGGAAAATTTCAAATAAATACCTCTCGAATATCAAAAGGACAAAAAGGTACCTCCAATATACAAAATGACATAAAAGGGATCGTTCCCAATTTGGAATAAACAATTTTAAGGCAAAAAGACCAAAATACCCCTGTCTCAATTCACTTTCAAAGTAAAGTAGTTAATAGCTATACTAGAGTAGTTAATGGCTATACTAAAGTGGTTAATTGTTATACTAGAGTGGTTAACGACTTTCACAAATATAAGAGTATTTGAGCCCAACTAATGAATCAGTGAAGTAGTTAATTGCTATACTGGAGTGGTTAATCGCTATACTGAAGTGGTTAATTGCTATACTAGAGTAGTTAACAACTTTCCTAAAAACAAGCATAACTAATGAATCAGCGAAGTAGTTAATGGCTATACTAGAGTGGTTAATCGCTATACGGGAGTGGTTAAAAGCCATACTTGAGTGGTTAATGGAGACAGGTGCATTTTAGTATTTTTGCCTTAAAATTGTTTATTCCAAATTGGGAACGATCCCTTTTATGTCCTTTTGTATATTGGGGGTACATTTTTGTCCTTTTGATATTCGAGAGGTATTTATTTGGAATTTTCCCTAAAATCAATCCACTATTTCAAACTCCCTTGGATATTTCTGTGTTAAATATAAAACATATATTTAGGGCCTGTTTGGGTAGTTTAGAATAGCTTCTGGAGAATAGTTTCTGAAAAAAAAAACTGATTTTGAAAAAGCTGAAAAAATAGTTTTTGATGAATGAGAGTGTTTGGATGGTTGTTGTGAGAATAGCTTTTTTTATGTGTAAATTACTAAAAAGGACAAAAGTTTAATGTGTTGGGAAAGAGAGAGAATTAGGGCATTTTAGGTATTTCAAAATGACATGTGTAATGATGGTATTTTCTGTCTCGTACTTCGCGTAAAAGCTGAAAAAAGTAGTTGCATGTTTGGATTAGCTTTTAGAGAATAGCTTCTGGGGAAAAAGTTGAAAAAAGCTGATGTTTAGAAAAAGTAGCTTTTGTAAAATGAGAGTGTTTGGATGGTTGTTGTGAGAATAGCTTTTTCTGTGTAAATTACTAAAAAGGACATAAGTTTAATGTGTTGGGAAAGAGAGAGAATATGGGCATTTTAGGTATTTCAATATGACATGTGTAATGATGGCTTTTTTTTTACCTCGTACTTTGTGCAAAAGGGGAAAATTGTAGCTTATTCAAAACCTAGGTTTTGGTGGCCAAAACCTAGGTTTCCAATCCAAAATAGCTTTTCACATTTTTTCAAGTGTTTGGATTACCTTTTTTAAAACCTAGGTTTTGAGTCCAAACCTAGGTTTATTAAAAAAAAGTGTTTGGCTGCCATTTTTAAAACCTAGGTTTGGGTGAAAAAATTGCTTTTTTCCCCTTTCCCAAACAGGCACTTAATTTGATTAGATTAAGAAAATTACTAAAATTAATTAATCCCTCTATTCTCAAATAAAGAACCAATGTATCTACTCCCTCCCGTCCATAGTATTAGAGGTAACATGAGAATTTTTTTTTTTTACATTATACTCCCTCCGTCCCTATATATAAGAGCAAAAAATTTGAATGGTTTTGTCCCTTTTTATAAGAGCCTGTCACAAATTGTCAAAGCATTTAATGAACATTTTCCCATTTTACCCATCATTATTCTCTCTATTCACATTCTCTTTCATACTCATTTATAACACTATTATCACATTTCTCTCTCTTACATAAATAAGGACAAACTTGAGAAAACAAAATTATTTCAGACATATTTATCTCTCTCAACTACTTTCTTAATCTGTGTGATTTTACTTATTTGGCTCTTATAATAAGGGACGAAGGGAGTAAGAGTTAACATGCAAAAGTCGTGTTTGATTTCCATTTTTTGCCTTGTATATTAAATGTAAAGAGGAGAAAAAGTGTGAGTGTATAATAAATGATATAAGGCAAAGTTATAAAATCACAATAATTCTACCCATAATAAATGACTCCATTATGTTACCTTGATTTGTGTAAAACAGCTGAATACCTCTTATAATGTGGACCGGAGAAAGTATCTGATATGATAAAAGTAAAGATGTTAGTTTTTTTTTAGAATTAGTCATTTAGTCCTTAAAGTTTGGTCGATTAAATATGTTAGTTTCTTTTTTGATAAAAAATATATTAGTTAAATTAGTTGATATATCATGTTTTCATCAAAACAATCTAATCACATTCTTTAACTCAATTTCACCTTTTACTTGATTATTGTCGAGGGATATCCTTATTTAGTAGGGTATGCTGGGAAAAAAGTTATAAAAAGTAAAAATATATCATTTATTTATAACCAAGACCAAACCTCTTCAAATAAGTCATATATTAAGGATATGGGGAATAATATAGAATGATTTTTCTAAAACACTCAATCATCTTCCTTAATCCCCTCACCTTCTTTTAAATTTATCCATCGGTATCGACGCTACTACCTACTAGTAACCAACTAATTCGATTCATGGGAATATAAGCTTACAATAGGGGGACCTCGCTACCTCATAATAATTATCATAGCTGCATATCTAGGGCTCGAACTCGAGACTATTGGTGAAGTTGGAATAACCCACAGCCAGTTAATCCAAACGTTTAGTAGTCCTCACCTTTTTCTCTATTAGTTGATTATGTTGAAGGAGTATCGGGGTAATTTTTTTTTTTAAAAAAAAAGTAGAAATAAGGGAAAAAGACAAATAAATACCCTCCAATTTGCAAAATCCCATTAACAACTTCATGATAGGTATTAACAACTTTATGATAGGTTGTTGTGTTGTTAATACCTATCATGAAGTTGTTAATGGGATTTTACAAATTGAAGGGTATTTATTTGTCTTTTTCCCTAGAAATAAGGTACCATCCACTAATATTCGTATATCATAGAATAAAAGTTAAAATTGTACACAACTCCCATAGATTTGATGTCTACGTATAATCTCTATCATATTTGAAACTTTACATTAAGCTCCATAAATCATATATATAGCTCTTCTATTATCAACTTCATGCATTACTTGCGTTTTGGAGGAACAATGTTTCAATTTTTTGCAACTGACTTTCTATTTCATTTCCCACCAAATTATCCAAAAAGCAAACCACCGGCATTCTCCTTTCTAATCCCATTTATGGCTGCCCGAAAGGCACTAACCCAAGCAACTCTCTGATTACCCACTTTCCCAACCAAATCAAAACAATTCTGTAGCTTTATGCTTCTTCATTAACCTAGACGTAATAAACATCTACACGCTCATGAGCATTTACAAATTAAAAGAAAGTGTAGCATTTTGTGGAATAATTCATTGGTGGTCCTTTCAATTTGAACAAATTTTTTTTTTCTAACACTATAAGTTCAAATAGTTGGTGTTGATCCCTATAAATTCATAAAAATTTGATCAGAATTGAATGGGTAGTCCCTATACTTTTAACATGTGATATTTTTTATGCGTACATATATATATGTATATATGTATATATATTCAGACCAAACCCTTATGAAACAATATAAATTAAAATTCGATAAATTAATAATGATATTAAGTTTTTATTAATACTCCATCCGTTCCTAAATATAGGACATATTTGGGATGTGAGTTTGGCCCTAAATAAATGACCTCTTTCCATCTTTCACAATTTTTTCTCAAATTAACCTTATTGATACTCTTCAATAATAAATAAGCAAGAAAGGAGGGTAGGGATAAAGGTGGATAGTTATGGTGCATTGGTAATATCATGTGATTTTAATTACTAATTTAACTAACATCTTTAATATAATCAAATTAAATAAATATGTCTTATATTTAGGAATTGAGAGAGTACTTGTTAATCCTTATGCACGAGAATCTGGTAATGTACGTTGAAATGATGATGCTTGTGTTGGGAGGAGAAGCTATAAATCTCGAAATTAAAGTAGTCAGTTGTTCGACTACCTGGTAATTGGATCCAAAAAACACTCTGATTACCAATGATATATAAAAAAATCAACCAACATACACATTTTATTATTTTTAAAAGAAAATGATAGTACCAACTGCGGGAAAAGACAAGAGAAGGGACAATAGTAATTCCTAATAACCTCCGAATAGAATAGTAACAAGTAGCATTGTAACAAGACTAATAATTGCATCCATTTTAATTTGTTGTCCAAATAACGAGGATCTTAATTTCCGCTTAATGTTGGTCTTTCATGGTCTGATATACTATAAAGTGTGTGTGTGTGTGTGTGTGTTTTTTTTTTTATAATTTAGGGATTTTAGTTAGGATATAGGTCCATCTTTTTAAGATTTTGACTCCATCATTGAATTATTTCGGTTTAATTCATGTTTTTAAAACAAAAATAACACATTCCTTTCACTTAATAACATTCAAAGAGAACATATCTCTGCTAATTTGTTATGAGTTATGACTCTCATGCGGGTTTCTTCCTTCTAATAAACTAATCTTTTAATATTGTGTTCATACTATAGACTTATATTTATGTCAAAGATATTTTCATTGATATCTTGATTTTTATGACTTGATTGAGAGATTACCACCGATGATTTTGACCAAAGGAAAAGCCGAATGAAGTGTTTTGATGAGCGATTTAATTAAAAGGGTGCATTGTTATGTCATCCGCCTTTAGTTCTATTTATAGGTCATTTCCAACATATTTAACACAAACCAAAGAAAATCTTAAACCTCATTAATTATACCTTAGAATTTGACAACTTTTCAACTTTACCCTTATTTAATATCTACTATACCATATGAAAACAAAGTTAACGCATAATAAATGTAGGGTAAAATTATACATTCGCTCACAAAATTTAATGGCATGCCCTATAAATAAGACCAAACAAAACCTTCTTTCTATGCCCTATAAATAAGACAAAAGAAGTATATTGGATTCTCCCTTTTGATAAACCCATCTTTTAACGTCATATATTCTCCATTTGGGCTCATGGTTTTGACATAATTATAGTTTAAGTGAAAAGAATTTGATGTATTAAAAAATATGTTTTCCTAAAATTAGAAACAAGCCATGCTATATATTATCTATTCTCCTCTTAGGTCTGTTTTTTATATTAATTTTAAAAAAATTATATTATTCATAATCTATATATAAATTATATGATTGTTTTTCATTCTTATTACTCTTCTGTCCCCGTCACTTCATGGAGTAGTACACATGGAAGAATGGGAAAAAACACTAGAGTATATATAAATAAATTATCATGGCTTCTAAATGGTTGCCTCTAAGTCTTATGTCATATTCCATTGTTCTTATCCTATGGAACTGGATGTAGCTTTCATTGTCTTCTCTTTTTCAAAATAAAATTTAAACATTAAATAAGGCTTATAAATATTGATGAACATTGATGTTATTTCAATACTATTATTTTAAGAAATTCATATCCTATAACCATCAGGTTGGAGTTTAATTATGATAAAATAGGTTGAAATTGTTTCATAAAATGGATTAAAGGAATATTTCACAATTTTTCAAAATGCTTATATATAGTTGCTTTTTTATACATAAAAAAATATTTTAAATTGGGAGAATTTCACAAAACCCACATATATGACTCCATTTTACTTAATTAAAAATACAATTATTTTGAGGATACATTGCATATTTCAAAAGACCGAAGTGAAATTTTTTTTTAAATGATAGCAGTGATTAGACATAAGAAAGGAAGGATTAGAGAGGGAAAGCATTGACTTTGTAAAAGGGAAGACGGGAAATGGTAAAGAAGGAGAGTGTGGGCGTGAAAGTTGCGCTTTTCACGTGCTCTCCCCACCTCCTCCCATGTGACTTCCACCCTCCTTTTTGTTCACTCTCTCTTGCCCTCTTCCCCAACCTTCTCATCACTCTTCTCCTCCTTTTGCCTCTTTTCACTTCTATTCAATAATTTATATGGTAATCCCAACAAGTGTAAAGCATAGTGGTAAATTGGCCTACGCTTACAGGGGAGAATGTGAATTTAATCTTTGAAAGCGTAGTTATAGATAGAGGGTGGTACCCATCTTGACATAAAATAATATAGGACGCGCTTTACATCACTTCAACTTCGGACGAGTAGATTGCTCAATTTAATTTGATCTAATGAAGAAGGCTAAGACCCAGAAAAACGCTGGATACTTGTGAAACAGGGGCTAAAGGACCTAATAGTCCTATTTCACCAAAATATATATGTATATATAGGGTAATTCCTACATTTCTTGCCTAATTTGTCTTACAAATATTGTCTTGTCATCATTAATTCCCATGTTTATTTTGTTGATTAACAATACTCCTACCGTTCCTAAATGTAAAACCTATTTTCCTAATTTGATTAGATTAATGATGTTAGTTAATTTTGTAAAAATCAAATGACATCACCAAAACATCCAAACCACATTCATTTATTCCTACCTTCCCTCTCTTACTTGTTTATTATTGAGAAGTATTAATAGGGATAGTTTAAAAAAAATGTGAGAAAAAATAGAAAAATGTCTTATATTTTGGAATAAGATCACCATTCAAATAGGTCATATATTTAGGAACAAATGGAGTATATTCATAATTTCGTTATTATTGATATATCACAATAAGATCATTTTTTTTAGTTTCAATTATATAACTCTAGTGATGATGAACAAAGTATATTCTCAAATACTAATATATTAATTCTAATATAATTTGTAAAAATAACATAAAAATCGTCATTTGAGACAGATAATATCAAAGTCAAAAACAAAGAAAACATTTTATAAATCAATGGATCAAACTTCAATCTTGTATACTGTTACGTGAGATTATTGCTTAGGAGGTCATAGACTCTTTTAATATGATCATTACTAGTATAATTAACCCATGTAAAAGTCAAATTCTTTTCATGAAACTCATGGTCTAGTTAAAACTAAATTTTCAAAGTTTTGAGAGCAATGATGATAAATGGCTGAAGCAAGCAGATATTCAATCAACAAAATGAATGATGTGATTCATGTACCTTTTATGCGAATTGAGTGAAACGAATTGGTGTCTTGTTGTGCTTAAAATTTATATTTACATTTTTCACACTTCAAATCAATCGTTTCCTTTTTAGGCTAATCACGTGGGGGTGCATGCCCTCATTTTACAGGCCCCCTCTCTTTTGTTTCTTACTCACTTCTTTATAATAACGCCATTGATTGGTAGGTATATATACAAGTACCCTCATCTCACTAATTTTATCAGTTCAATTATTATCATATTTAAATCCAATTTTACCTTCAAACTTTTCGCATGTAATAAGCATTAGGTATCTAAAAGCTTCTGTTGAATTGGTTTTATCCCAAATTTTTTTTTAAAAAAAGGAACAATGTCTCTCATGGTTTGTTAAAAACATTTTATGGTTAATATTAAAATGTTTAACCATAAATTTTGCCTTTTTAATAGTTAGGAGCCTTAGGACAACTTTACTCCTTTTTAGTAGTATTTTCGGAGTGGGATTAATCCAACAAAAACTTTCAAATACTTATTGCTCATGCTAAAGGCTCTGGGACAAAAATTGGACCCTGACACATTATTATCATTATGTTATTTTTTATTTTCTTTACAGTATAATTCTTACAAGAAAAAATTGCTTGAAATTACCCATTACAGAATTCATCATTCTTTGAAAAAAAAAAAAAAAGAATGCATCATTCAAATGTACTTAAATTTTGTTTAAAGATTAACGTATAACTTATTTTCAATGGATGCGTTTCTTCTTCTTCAGTTGTACAAATCATATTTTTGACTATGTGCAAAAAAAAAAAAAAATATTTACATACAGCTTAAAACAAGTCGTACATGCCCGAGGACTTAGGTCATAAGATGCTTCTAAATAATAAAATTTGTAACCGGCGATGTTGGGCAATTTTAATTTATTTTTTTAATCAAAAAGGTATTCCAAATATTTCTTTTGCATCCAATATTAATTATGAGAATCCATTGACAATAATCTTCTTATTAGGGCTACATATCCATGACAAAAAATATGGAATATTTTGCGGTGAAGAATCTTAATTATTATCATGAATATAATCGAAATTAATTAAAAATCAACGACGAATCCCTTTTTGCGCTCGCATCATGGATTATAAAATCTGAAATGACTAAACACCAATATCTATGAATTATTTTTGTTAATTAGACAACTGATAACGAAACTAATGAGTGATGGGAAAAGGAAGATATAGTTAGAATATAAGACACTGAAAAAACTAAAAGATTAAATACATATGGTGTTGTCATTTCAAATCATTATCATTAATATACAATACATGCACATGCTATATATAAGCTATAAATAATAAGCTCATTGTACTGTTGTAACAAGCAGCCTCATATTTTAGTTTAGAGTAAAATACACTGATACCCCTCTATTTTATCTGAATTATAAATACCTTTCCTTTATTTTAAAAACATATATAAATCTCCCTTAAAATTAAAGTATATGTTACACAGACCTCCCTTACATTTTGGATATTTTTTTCCATCCACCCAACTATTAATCAACAGTTAAATTTGACTTTAAACCTTTTTTTTTATACCAAATACACCTAACAAACATAAGAATTTTTTGAAGATTTATGCTTGCCATAAAGATAATTTTTTACATGCAACAAAAAATAATTCTAATACCTGTATTTCCAAAAAAAAATTAATATTTTATTAAATAAATTAATTTTTATTATATTATAACATTTAATAATTATACTTTTTTAATAAATTTATTTATTTAGAATTCTTGCTACTAGTTAAAAATATTTCAAACGCATTTGTTCATTGTATTTTTATATCATATGCTTAAATTAAGTAAATTTATTTGATTTTCTAAATCATTTAAATTTATATTTTTGTAATAAATTAAGTAAATTTGTATTTTTATATCATATGCATAAATTTATTGTATTATTGTATTTTTATACTGTTGCAGATATTTATAAACATATTTAGTCAAGCATATATTTATTTCAATAAATAACCAATCTCTCAATAAATTAGTTATATATATTAACTAAATTATTCAAAATTTTATAGATAAAAAAATAAAGCAGATATTTCATAAAAAACACATTAAGCAAATAATTATTTGTGAAAAATATAAAATGAAATTAAGAAAATAAAAATCTCAACTTCTGCCATATAAATTTAGTCAAATTAAGTATTTAATATGATGAAAGGTAATTTAATAAATAAAATGTATTTATTATAAATTTTAATTATAATAGAGTCTTCTTAAAATATTCTTAACGGAGTTAACGGTTTGGATTTATATGTATGTTTTTAAAATAGAGGGAATGTTTGTGTAATTAAACCAAAATACAAGGGAATTAGAGTATTTTGCTCTTTAGTTTATGAATATAAGTTGTGAACACTGTATGTAGTCAAAATCATTATAAAGTTTACCAGTAAATGCCCTCTAATTCAAAAGAAATTTACTAGTCATACGAATGAAATGTAAATCTCTGTTACTGATAACTTTCTTGTCAAAATTAACAACCTTTTTTATAGCTGATCCACAGTGAATTTTCATAAGTAGCTGTGAATTTAACATCTTGGAATCAGGGTTTCTACTCATAAAAAAAAATGAGGGGTGAGAGCTAAGTATTTCTAGATTATCTAACTCGATCTCATATGGACCGGTTTGATTTAATTTTTTAAAACAACAATTTTCCTTAAAAAAATATTTTAATAGATAAAGAATCTAAAATGAATATAATTTATTTGCCATCATATTTTTAAAAAATGATCTTTTATTGAAAAAATAATCACTTTTAAAAAATCAAAACTAGACCATCCATATGAGATTTATATGATCTAGATATACTCATTGTTATTAAACTCCTAAGTTGGCTCTCCGATTTTATCGTTTTCACGGATTTATCCAATCAAAACGTGTCATGAGTTGTTTACATTCATAGTAGTTGTAAACTCGGTTAAACTCACGAGTTTACACACCGAATTTACCGGTTTTTACTTTACAAAATAATCTTGTCATTCTACTCTGAATTTCATGTTAATTATTTTTATTTGATCATATTCAATGAATTTATATATATTAATTTTTCAGAAATTTCATTATTGAATTTGATAAAATATGAATCTTTTTATATTTAATATCAACTATTTATAATTAAAATAAATTGAAGTCAAAATATTGTTATTTTTTGTATTTGTTATTTAATTATATACTTTAAATATGTATTTATTAATAAAAACAAATTCTTACGAGTTTACAATCCGATTTTATATTCTTAGTATGAGTTTACTCAAACTCATGAGTTTGACAAACTTAGATCCCTCTACTTGTTCTTATGATAAATAAGGAAACCGGTTGAACAATTCCAATAGCAATTACGTTGACAACTCCAATACAGTGAATTCACAAAAATCACGTCCAGCAAATTTAATTAGACAACTATTTTTGTTTACCTTGACCACTCCGTTGACAACTACCCAACTAAAATTAACTACATAAAAATAAAAAGTGGGCAATTTTAAAACATCTGTACATAAGATTAGTGTATTTACATTATATATATACATTGCATTTCTTTATTAAATAGACTAAATGGTCCAATTGTGATAATTTTATAACGTAAATAACATATTCCAGGCTTAAGTCACACCATAACCATTTTGTCATTTACTATTTACTTGTTACCTCAAACATGAGGATAAAGAACTTTTTAAGTTAAGAGTATTATAATATATATATATTCACTAAATTTAATTATAATTATAAGATATGATATTGTATATATTAATGATTTCAAGAAAATGTTCAATATAAGTAAATACTCTCCCGTTTTTATTTACAACAGACAATTTGTGATTATGTAACAGTCTTTAAATACTCTCCCCCGTCCCATAATATAATGTCTATATTTTTTGAATGACCTTATCCCAAAATATAAGGTCCTATTATTTGACTTTATTTGAGTAATAAATGCGCTTTTACCCATTTTACCCATGCATTAATTTTTCCACATATTCTCTTTCATCTTCTTTTCATAATTATCATCTCTCTTACTCATTCATAAATAAGGTTACTATTGGAAAAAATAATACATTTCTTACACATTTATTGTTTGTAACTAACTTTAACTAATTTTTTAGGAACCCGTAATTCGGTTAAAAAGATCTTATATATTGGGATGGAGGGAGTAGTAACTAACACTTTTTCTAAATCTTATTATTAGGTAGTTTAGCAATCGACTACTCTAATTTTGGGGTTCGTAGCATCTCCTACCAGTACAAATATCTCCTCTAGAACCTGAACTTTGGTGCCTTACATCATTAGACCCACTACTGCTAAGTGTTGTTATGTCATACTTCTTTTTATTGAGGTATTTTGGAGATTGCCTCAAGAACTTTTATTGTTGATCTTCCATTTACCCCATTTAATCACTCATATTACTGATTCCCACATGATCTCTCTTTCACATAAAATAGTTTTTTGGTAAATAAATTTCATTATATATGCATACATAGTTTCAACTAATTCTGAATAATTTTTATGAACATAGTGATTCAGTTAATTATTTTTTATGAACAGAAATTGAATAAATAAATATGAATTGAAGGATATATGAATTAGGAAGAAATACCAACAAATGTTGTTCTAATTAGTAAAGAGGTTGGTTTATAACTATAAGTTCGAGTTTAAATCTCACTGATGTGAATATCTTGTCGATGGATAATCTATAAATTTTTCTGCAACCGTTGTTTAAGTTTGGAGTCAAGTTTCAATAAAAAGTAGGAAGAAGTAGGGAGTGAGGAACGACAGTGAAGAGAATATGAAAGCACACGAAGTTTGAGGCCAGGTGAATTACAAATGGTACGAAAAATGAAAGGGCAGTTTTTGAGTCAAAAGCATTTTGTACGTACACCCTTATGTTCTCTGTCTCACGAATGCGACTCATACTGCGTCTCCTTCCGCTATTTCCCACCCATAATTAATACTTAAGTTGATCATAAATTAGATCACTAAATTATAATATATATTATATATTATTATATTATATGTCAGTTTATAAGTAAAATAATTTAGTTTTAAGGAAAATAGATAAATGTAAGCAATTTTAAAGTGATTTATTTTGTATCCTTAATTTCTTAAAAAAAAGTCAACTTCATATTATAATTAGGATCGGAGGGAGTACTTCAAATACATACTTTTTGTATCATCTATCTACTTCTTCTTTTTTTAGATTTATTCATCGGTATCCGGAGCTACTAGCAAATGACTCATCCGATTCAAGGGAATGTAGGCTCATAATGGGGAATCTCGCTACCTTCAAATAATTATCGTTATTGCATATTATTTATCTACTTTTTAATGGTAATATTAGGAATGAAAATTAATGTTATACTAACATTTCCATGAGAAAATTGTAGTTTCTAGTATAATCATAAGATTGTTGTGTATACTAATAATATTTTCTATTTGTTTCAAAAAAAGAAAAAGAAAATTTATATTTATTAATATTTCAAATCATATGATTGTTTTACAAGGAATATGAGGAATGAAGGCATGGAATATTCTTACCTTAATGATAACAATAAAAACAAAAAATCGAATAATAAATAATGTATAATGATAAAAGGCATACGGGGACCATTAACGGTACAGTCAGGGGAAATATCTTATTTTATTAAATACTACTCCCTCCGTGAATGTATATTTTATTGAATTTTTTGGAATATACAGAGAAAACTAAATAAGTTACTTATAAATTTATTTGTCTGAATTTTTTTAAACTAATTTATTTTATTTATAAACTAACATATAATATAATATACAAAATATGTTATGATTGAATTGCTCATTTACCTTCTTTAATTACTCAAAAAAAAAATCAACTAGATTTTATATTTAAGAACGGAGGAAGTGCTAGAATTCGTTATGTCAAGTGTTGACCTTGCATTGGCAAAAAAAAAAAATGTCAATCTTGCAAAGAGAGGGGGTGTGACTGATCCTTAACTAAATGTAAGAATACTATATGATAACATAGGATACACACATACATATATCATAGCTACAATTATTTATGGCCCCCAAGTTCAAGATAGAAATTAATTTGTAAGAATGCTAGAAAGTTTTTTTTTTGGGGGAGAGGGGGACAATAATCAAGGCTAAAATGATAAAGGTGAACCCTTTATCCAAATTTTCTTGTAAAACAAAAAATCTTATACTCTTTGAGTTATGTACGATTACAAAAGAAGCTATGTGAGATGATTTGATATTTTATGCCTCTAGATGCCATTATCTATTAACTAAAAGGTAGGCAACAAGTTGTATAAAATAAATAACTAAATAAGAGGAATAAAATTACACAGTGTCCTTAATTGAGACTTGGTCATCACCTGCTTTTCCAGTTATAATAAAGCTAAAGTTGAAAGGTTCATATGCTTTGTGGCCAGGCCTCACAACTCACAACGAGCTCTTATGGAACTTTTTAAGTACGAAAAAAAAGACAAATAAAAACTCTCAAATTATCAAAAAGATAATTTAATACACCGAATTTTAAAGATGACGGATCAGTACATTTGATTGAAATGTCCAATACAAAATTAAAAGGAAAAGTCTAAAAAACCCTAAAAAAATTTCCTCTTTATTACCAGAGTTGTATAAGGGAATACCAACTTGTGGGTATTTGTTGTGCGATCACCCTAGACTCTTGTAGTCTAGAATTGTGAGTTCGGAAAGTTCTACATTGGCTTAGTTCAGGTAAACTTTCTACTCCGTAAGTAATGTCTTTTTGTTCTCTCTCCATTCTTCATACCTGACTCTGATACCAATGAAGGATGAAGAGAGAACAAAAAATATTACTTTCGGATTAGAAGTTTAGCCAAAACGGAGTCGATGTGGAATTTTCTGAACTGACTCAATTCTATACTACAAGAGTCTAAGGGTGATTGCACAACAAATCACCCCAAAGGAATAAGGAGAGGAAAAAGCAAGAGAAAGGTTGATTGGGGTGAGAAACGTACAACGGGCATTTCCTATTTATAGTGCCCAGGGTGGATGCTAAATTGGAGAAGCCACCCTCATAAACACTGTCAATAAGCAATAATGACATATTCTTTTCCTCTATATAAAAGAAAGGAATTTGATTTGAACCAACATTTATTGCTGGCTGAGTCAACTTTCCAATTTCTCTGGACAACTTTCATCAGTTGAATCTCTTTTGAATAATCCAGCTTATCAAAGACCATACACATAGTTCAACGCATAATATCTACACAAAAAATTTCTAAAGCAGAATTAGATCTTAAGCCAAAATAAATCTTATAGACTAATGTATCATCACACCTCATAAAAATCTGCAATTTATCTTTTACCATTTAGTATAAAAAAATATAAAAGGATGGGACCCAAAGGTCATTTTCAGTACAACAAATACTTCTTGGAGATAAGAATGTGATTTTAAGAAATCAAGAGCTTGTTTGGTTTGGCTTCTCTAGGTCCAAAAGCCCGGCCAAACCAGAGAAGTCATTGGTCCAAAAAAAAAAAGATGTTTGGGAGCAGCAAAATGTAAAAGTCCTTCTAGCCCAAAAGGGCTTCTTTACCGGCAGAAGTCAGAAGCTAATGGGAGTGGCTTTTGGCTTCTCAAAAAGTCCTTCTTTCGATGGGTCCCATATGTTTGTTTTGTATTATTTAATAAAGTGGGTAGGAAAATTAAACTATTAGACCACTAAAATTTTTAAATAAGATATTTTCTTTTAATCTAAAATTTCCTTTTTATCTCCAAAAATTTACCATAATAATGTCTAACTATTTTCTCCCACATTATCCTCCTTTGAGCTACAAACATAATTTTCCCAAATTTTTATCCTTAAAATAAGGGAGAAACTAAACTTTTAAAATCTTCAAAAAACCCCAAATTTCATTTTTTCTTTCTAAACTTTAAGAATATATGCATATTATATACGTATTATTTAATAACAATAATGTCATTTTTAGTAATTTTTCATTTAAACTTACTTTTCAAAATAATCATCCAAACATGTTTCTAAAAGTCATATTGAAAAAAAGTCACTTCTATCATCACAAATCCAAACATAAATCACTTCACACAATCTGATTTTTATCAAATCTTACTTCTGAAAAAGTTCTTTTTTAAAAAAAGTCAATTCAAACACACCCCCAAGTGATTAAAAAAAATCTTCATCTACCGATGAAAACATTGAAAAACCTGGTTTAAGTTAAACAAAAATGCATGATTGATCACATGTACTATATTGAATAGCGTCAGCAATTTAATGGTGTTTGTTGTATGTGTGTGTTTCTTACTGATTTGTCCTAATCTTCTTTTTATCTTTTTTGGTGATAAAAAGTTTTGTTGTTAACTTGTTATCTTTTGATTAAAAAGAAATGGTGTGACCCCATAAGCATTAACGTGTGGTTTTTCATGCATTAATGTGGTTTGTTTGGTCTTGCTTGTTCCTTTCTAAATTAAGAAATGACGTGGCATGACCTACCCATGATTTAATTAATATTTTGATTTTCTTTTTGCCAGTAATATATTGATTCAATATTTGTATTTTATACTGTTTTTTTAATATAATAAATTAAGGAAAGGGGTAGCGTTTAGTCACAATTCAAAAGCAGGCTCCTAACTCATGATCCATTAAAGCATGTCTCTGTGCGCTTTAGAGCACGATAAGCAAGTCATTTTTTCTGTTCACACAAGTAGGTTTCACCCAGTTTCACTTAGTTGTGGAGATACATCTCAAAGTGCTGCAACTAAAACTACAACTAAGTGGTACTCCCTAGGAATCAAACACTCACCAAAATGGTCGAAAGCCCAACTCTTTCGCTAATTGACCACACAAACAAGGAGTTTTAGTTCATATTTTATCTGACCCTTATTATAAGGCACCAACTACCAATTCTCGCAAACTAAGGAATGGTAGTTAGGTCCTTAAATTTAGGCTAAATTAATTATTTTTTCCAATTTCACCCCTTATTAAATGATATGAGTTAACATTTTCAGTTTTGAACCTCCATTAATTACAAAGATAAAGTAAGAAAAAAGCAATTAATGCGGTGGTTGGTCCTTATAATAAGGGCCAGAGGGAGTACTCTTTTAACCCTCAAAATAAAATCAAGTTGATTTTGTTTAGAGATAGTAAGGTTTTAAAATAAGCTACTTAATTATAAGACATGATACATGCATGTTCTTATTAGATTATATATTAATTTATAAGTTAGCTAAATTTGTTTTGGAGAAATATTATAAATATACGTATTTTAAAATAGTTTATTTTATAGCTTTAGTATCTCTAAAAATATCAATTTCATCTTTTTTTTATATGCAAAATCAACTTGATCTTATATATATTATAGATAAGAGATAGTGGTTTTTTATGTATCAATCATCAATCGGTAGTTATTATTATGTTTAAGATTTTTATGAATTCATACGGGATTAGTTTTTGACTTCACTCGCTTCTTGTTAATGCTATCAAATTTAAATTTTTCAAAATTTTGATATTTGTGTGAGTTAAAAAAAACCATACAATATTTTTTTTGTCTGAAAATGAATCAGACTTTAATTTTTTGACACTTTAGATGGCAAGTTAGCTCAAAAAATTCTTTTTCTATAGACTACAAGATCTAGTGTGACTAATCGATTTATAGCTGTAAATCTTCAAAATCAAAAGCTCTTCAACGTTTTTTTCAATAATCCTAAATGTTGACTTTCACCTTTGTGAAATGTGCCTTTAGTTAAATCCGTTTACTCTCCAAACATGGTAATTGACATCATACTTGATACACCTTTTTCAATTTGTCCACTCATTATAGTATGGCCACAAGGGTTAATAATCTTTTAAAACCTTGGAATTTTTTTTTTTTTTTTTGAAAATATAGTTGCCTCACAAACAACTTTGATTTATCAAGAATGAAGTTAATTCATTTTGTTGTTCTTGTTGGAGAAGTTATATGAGAAAACGTCATTTAAATGTTGAGGTGACATGTATGTTTTGTTATCATGCTGAAAAAAATTAAACTATAGACTATCTCTTCTATTATTGCCCATACAAGTTATTTGGTAAGGTGCGTTTTTTCTTTACATCACTAATATTACTAACTAAGATTTTCTTGCATATGTCTTTTGGAAACCTTGCATCAACTTTTCTCTTGCGGAAATTTGACATTTTAAGGGATTGTTATCTTAACCTCATTTATTCTTTGCCCATATACATACACAAGTTAGTATTTGGTAAGGTATGATATATCTTACATTAAATTTACACGCATGCATATAATAGAAATTAAAATGTTACAATATCAAAGTAATAGCGGAAAACTTTCAATCTCATTACCTCTCGCTATGTTAAATGATTTGAACCCTTAATTCACCGTACTCACAATTTGAATTAGAGATAAACGAAAATATATAACATATTCAGAATAAAAGGACATAAGAGTCTCTTCTTATTAAGATTTGGGCACAATGATGGCATGCAGCTGTCAAAAACCATCACCAATTAGGAAATCTCATAGTAATCCTCATGTGCAGTTTTAACTCAATTTATCGTCAACTTTATAACCTCCCATCAAGGTTATTAGTGACCAATAGACTAAGTAAAATTCATAGCCTAAATTGGGCATAAACTCACTAACAGGTTACACTCAAGACAATTTGATTAGATATCCAATATAACTATTTAATATATGATAATTGAAATATCCAACGGTAAAAAATCTCTTAAATCTTCAATATATACTTATATTTTTTTAAAGTGGAGACCGATACTAAATGGCATTAGCAAGAGCCACACCTTTAGCATCACATAGAAGATTCAATAATCAATCCTATCACTCATCACTATCTTTTAAAGAGCGCCACAAGGTACAATATCAAAAAGCAAGATCATGAAGACGATGGGTTCATTTGTTTATTTATTACCAAACTACTTTAAATCATGTTTCTAGGATTAAATTAACTTTTTAATTTTTAGAATTTACACAATTTTTCCAACAAAAAAATCTTAAAATGATTTATATGAACTTTCTAATTAATTCAAGATTTTTTATCTATTACGTATCTATATGAATCTTCTTTAAATTGTGTTATTTTTTTTGTATGCATACCGGCATACCCATCTCCTTTTGTTAAAAAAAGTTTAGGTGAACCAACAAGTGTGTGATTCTAGTGGAAGGGATTGTATGGCGGTTTACATACAAAGTTTGGAATTCAAATGTGTGTAAATGTTACAAAAAAATCATTAAAAAAGCTACCACATGTAAAACTTGAATTTGTCTCAATGTTAGATATATATATATATATATATATATATATTAGTTACTCCCTCGGTCTATATTCTCACAAGATCCAATTTTTTTAATTGCCCGATTCCTTTTTATAAATCCATTTGGTAGTTGTTTAAGGATTAAATCCATTTTTACCAATTTTACTTTTAACTAATTTTCCTCGTACATTAATTTCTTGTTTATACTCTTTCTCATTTATTCATTAGTAAATCAGGACATAGTTAAAAAAAGGTATATTTTCTATGTATTTATTACTTTTGGATTTTGACTGATGTATAACGTTTTTCTTAGATTACACAATTTAATTATTTGGATCTTATATTTAAAGATGGAGAGAATAATAAGTGTTTAGGTTAATTTGGCCTTAGAGTTTATCGAAATTCAAAGGCCACTTTATCCCTCAAGAGATTTACTTAAATTCAAATAACACTTAATTACAAAAATATTATTTATCTTATATGTAAGTTAATCACTCAACATGTATTATTTATAAGGTAATGAGAAATATTTTTTTTATCTGATTTAACTTTTACGTAAACTTAGTCTTAGAGTTCACCAATATCACAATAAGCCTCAAGATTTAAGGAGCATTTAAATGTACAAAAGGGTTTATAGATTACTTATAAATAAAATCTTGACTGTAAGAAACAAAATATAGCATAATATCATTGCCTATAGACATATCAAACGAAACAATATAAGGCGACAAGAAAAATTTGCGTATCTTTAAAAAATAATATGAAATGAAGGTTGTCGATGCAAATAAAGTATCAAAAGAAACAGCGTTTGCTTAACGTAATTTGCATTTGCAGGTGCTATAATAGAAATTAATTACTTATAATAAATCGGTTTGCATGCCACCTTTCAATACCGTATTGGACGTAGTAATTTCTTATTATATAATAATAATTAGAAACCCCGTTATGGTGTGCCAAAGGACCACGTAAACGCACAGATGTCGTGGGACTCTCAAATCTCAATTCAACAATTTTTTATATACTTTTTTTATTTCCTATTATTTATGTACTATGAAAAGCGCATGTTTATTTTTTAAGTGTGATAAAGGTACTGCTCGAGTTTTTCATGCTAAAATAATCCCATTAACTTATTATAATATTACCTCTTATTATCATAGATATATAACATATTTCGTTAGGTGAATTTGATCTTAAATACAAGGTCTCTTTTCAATTTCTCTCAAACTTTTCTCAAATAATTCTCTATTAATGCTCCTCAATAGTAAACAAATAAAAGAATGGGTGGAAATAAAAGTAGATGTTTAGGGTGAATTGGTAATATTTAACTACTTTAACTAACATCTTTAATTTAATCAAATCAGATAATATATTTTATATTTAGGACCGGAGGGAGTAACAAATACTATTATTTGCATTCGTAACTATAAGACATGTTTACCAAATTTTGTTAGATTCAGGATCTTAGTTAAGTTTGCTAAAATCACTTAATATTATAAAAACATCCCTAACCACATGTATTTATTCCACCCTCAATCTCTTGTTTGTTTATTATTTAAGGGCATCAATAAGAATAATTTATGGAAAAGTTGAGAAAAAATATAAGGATGTCTTATATTTAGAAACAATTTCACATCCTCAAATAGGTTCTATATTTAGCAACAGATAAGGAAATATCTCAACATTGAATAGTGAATGGATGAGCTCGATCTATTATTGCTTTATTGTGGAATTAATTTTCTTAAAAAAATTAGTTGTTTTAACTTTTAACATTAAAAGTATTCTTTCGTTCCTAAATATATGACCTATTTTAGGAGGTAAATTTGTTTCTAAATATAATATATTTTTCTAATTTTTTTTTAAATTATTTCCATTGATGCTCCTCAATGGTAAACATGTAAAAGAGGAAGAACGAGAATAAAATTATGGTTAGACTGTTTTAATAATACTATGTAATTTTAACTAACTTAACTAATATCTTTAATAGAATAAAATTAAATAATTAAACCTTATATTTAAAACCTGACAGAGTATATCTTCACGACATTATTGACATTATTGAAGTATAAACTTTTATCAGTGAAAAAGCGTAAAGTTTGAGACTTACAGGAAATTCATGATTGGCCTCTTGCTGGCACAGCTATTAATTTTTTGTTTTGTTGGTTTATCGTTTTGTAATCTTTAAGTTTAAAATGCGCACGGGCAAATACACACATTAGAATCATGATCTACAAGTTATAAAATATATTTGGGGAGGGGGGATTATATTTATAAGTATAAAACTTATGTCAAATTCTTCAGTTCACTTCACTGTAAGTTCAAGAACCAAAAGTTATATTAACCCTTGTAAAATCTTGAAATATGTATGCGCATTTGTTAATTAACTATCAATACTTGAAAATTTTTGTATAAGCTCCTTTATAATGTAAATTAGAATTTGTAAATTTTTCTGTGAACACTTCTTATTTTTTGTTGTTAATAGTTAAAATTAGGATTTATATACTTATTATTTTAGTTTTATTAGTTATTAAAATGAATATATAAAAATTCACCTATGAACCTGACCTAAGAATGAATTCACGTGATTTGACTAAGCTTTTGTTCTATTTTAATACTCATGTGCTTTTTCACTATTTCTAAATTTGTTCCATTAACAACGATTAAATAAAATAATTCAAATACAACTGGTTAATTTGAATTATCCATTAAGGTTAATTTGAATTTGGGTGAAGGTGTAAAAATGCCCATGTAATTTGGTCTAAGATATACTCAACACGGTGAAGTTCTTTTTTGCTCAAAATTGTTCATATAGTTACCAAAATGGGTTAAAAGTGCCTATGCTATCAGTATACACTAATGGCGTTAATTTTTCAAAGTTAGAGAAAATAAAATGTGCAAAATACCCATGAAGTTTAGACCAAAGTGCACCCAATACCGTGAATTTTTTTTTTGCTCAAAAGTGCCGACGTAGTTACCAAAATAATTCCCTCAGTACTTATGCTGCTACTTTACACATGTTAGGTAGGAAAAATACAAAAGATGGGGTGAGTTTGGTATTTCAATAAAATATTTTTAAAAAATTTAAATTCAAAATAATTTTTCAAAAACAGATAAGAAAGAAACGGAATATTGAAATCTTAGGCAAATGCTTACAGATCAAACATCATATATGATAAACACTTAAATTCACAGAAATTTAGAGAAATAGAGTATGAAGATTCGAAGTCTCAGGAAAATACTTGTAGTTCAAATTTTTCACTATAATTCCATGTTTTAATCTTCCTTCATCAATTGATATACAGGCCTTTGAGAATGTAAACGAACGTTGTGTAAAATTCGCCTAAGATTTCAATACCCCGTTTCTTTCCTATATGTTTTTTAAAATTGTTTTTGAACTTACAGTTTTAAAAAATATTTTATTGAAATACAAAATTCATACCCCCTCTTATGCATTTCTCCTACCTAACATGTGTAAAGTAACGGCATAGAGACTGAAGGAACCATTTTGGTAACTATATGGGCACTTTTGGAAGAAAAAAAAACTTCACGGTGTTGGGTGCACTTTGGACTAAACTTCATGGGTGTTTTTGCATCTTTTATTTTCCTTAAGTTTGAAAAACTTAACGCCATCAGTGTATATTAACGGTATAAGTACTTTTGATCCATTTTGGTAATTAAGTGGGCACTTTTGGGGGAAAAAAAAACTTCATTGTGTTGGATACACTTTAGACAAAACTATATGAGCATTTTTACACATTCACACTTTGAATTTTTTTAGCAAAAAGGTTTGTTTGAATATTAATAAGTATCTATTCAGTTCAAAAGAAACAATTAAGGTACACATTTTTTTTAACACACATATAAATAATCTTTTATATGATGCAATTATACTCAAAATACCGCGAAACTCTAAATATGAGTCTCTTCTGGTGAGGTATATTAATGAGTTCTAATTTTTCTTATTTTTTTTCATAAATTGCCTCCTTGATATTTTAATTTTTGTTATTTTTTTCCCAAAATTGTCTCATTTAATACTTCCTCAATAATAATCAAGTAAAAGAGATGAAGGAAATTAAAGTAGTTAATATGTTTTAGAAAAATCATGTCATATTATAATCATGTCATATTATTAACTAAGATCTTTAATTTAATTAAATAAGATAAACATATCCCACACTTATGATGCCGGATGGTGTATTTCATAGTTAGTATGTGCCCCCATGGCTTTATTTATTATATTTTTGGGAATGATTTGTCTGATAGGGTTCAAAACCTTCCCACTGTAACAAAGAATTCCGCTATTACTTTATCCAAAAAAATCTTATAAATCATCTAGTTATTTCTTGAACCTTAAATAACAAATAATTCTTTCATAGAGCTTTATGGAACGGTTCAGAATGAACAAAAAGATTGTTTATATGAATATTTCTTTTAAAATTTTGATGACTTATCAATTTCAAGACTAATAATTTATTTAGGAAAACTTACAAAGACAATCACACGTGCATGTGGGTGTAGTACATGAGCTTCGAATTAATGTTATGATGAATTTTTTTAAAACAAATAATTGTATTATTATTCACACCTTTTCTTTTCTAAGAATGTGTTTATTTCATTCTTTTTCTTGTTTTGTTTGATAAAAAGAGAAAAATGTGGGGAACAAAGAGGGACACAAAAATACAAAACATATACTTACTAATAATTTCCAAATAAATAACTCGTCGTTAAGGCTGCAAAAATATAACCAAACTATATGTGTGTGGGACTTACTTTAATTACAAACTTTCAATTCATATATAATGTTATTTAAAAGTTGAATTATAGTACATAATTTTGTAATCACTAAAGGATCGGTGATAAAATCCATTATCAATTTTTAATAATTTAAAATTTTTACAGATACTTTTTTATTGTTAATTAATTAACTCTTTTCCTAATAAATCCTCAAATATGAAAATCTATTTATATGTAACTTGAAATCTAAAAGTGATTATCTACATACTACATTTTTCTGTCAAAGCAAGAATTTATTGGGTGATAGAGGAGTTTTTTTAAAAAAATTGAAAATTCTAAAACAAATTTATTATGATTATATTTTAAAGGTAAGAACATTATCTACGTATATGAGGTTATGACCTGAAATTCAGACGTCAACCATTTGCTTAGGGGAAAAAGGAATAAAGGGAGAATATGTGGATAAAATCATAACATGAAGCACGATAAGAAGAATATAATTAAAGAAGGAGGAATATCTTTATGAGTTGTTGCACATCAAAATATGAGAAATCATCAATATTTATGACTCCACTCTGGGTCCTCCTCCTTTAATTTGCACTCACTCAATTTTGCTCACAACTCATATCCTTATTATATTACTCCTTTGGTCTTTATTATAAGATACAAACTGCCAATTTTTACGTACCAATGAATGGTAGTTGGGTCATTAAATTTATTCTAAATTGATCATTTTTTTTAACTTTATCCCTCATTAAATGATAAGATTTAATTTGCTCAACTTTGAGCATTTATCAATAACAAGGGTAAAGTAAAAAGAAAAAAAGTAATGCAGTAGTTGGTGTCTTATATTTAAGATCAATTTTTTTTAATTGACGCCTTATATTTAGGAATAGAGGGAGTATGTTGGCCCAAAAACTAGATCGAGTATATTATAAGGCACTTTCTTTTTATCAACACATGTATCTCCTGTTTGAGGGTAATTCTAAATATTCAATATGATACATCTCCCATCTAAGATTCAAACCGTGGATTGTATGTTTTGGGGAATGGCCATTCTATTAGACCCAACTTTTGTTGGTATAAGACACTTCTTAAAAGAAGTAGATGATGATTATTATAAGTAACAAAGTGGGGTGTCAATTACATTTTATTTTCTAAGATTATCCCTACTTAAAATCTTATTAATGGTAATTTTAATGATTTGTTTAATGTGATACATGGCATTAAATACAAGTAACTTTGCTTCTTTTTTCAAATAAAGTTGATGACCTAACTACCTCTTCTTAATATTTATGGGATGGTTCAAGTAGGGCTGGAAATAGCTCAGTCGGCTTGTTAGGGGCCTGCGGTTTACCCTGCTAAGGCCTGGACTTGCCTGTTTATTATTAGGCCAGGCTCAGACTCAGGATTTTTTTTTTTGGGTTTGCTATGCTTAAGAGGCCAGGCTTAGGCTAAAAAAATAAGCCTATTAGGCCTGTCAGGTCGGCCTGTTAAGCAAATACATATATATTGTCTGATTTACTCTTATATTATATAACACTTTTTTATTACATATAATTTGGGCATGTTATAGGCTTGTTTGAAGTCATAGGTTTGTTTCGGGCTTGTTAGCCTGTATAAATTAACAGGCCTCTTTAGAGACTTCTTAAGAGGCCAGGCCTGTGTACAAGCCAGGCTAAGGCCTGAAAAATGGCCAGGCTCAAGCATCCTTTTAACAACACAGGCCTGGCCTAACCTGTTCCCACTCTAAGTTCAAGATATCCCAAAATCACTTTGGAATTAAGACTAACCCTTTTCGACACTTAAATCACAAAGGGTTAGAGGTTCTTTTTCATAACCTTTAAGTGGACTTATATTAAAGACGAAAAATTTCTTTCACAATGTATTTATAATAAGGACCATTATGGTATTATACGCCTCTTAAGCTATTTCAACTTGTTTCGCTGAGACCAAGAAGAATAACAAATAATTTTATTAGCTATAACTTAAAATTTAATAACTTTTTAATTTTACCCTTATTTAATATACAACTTACTCTACAATTACAAAATATCTATACAATAACTAATGATGGGCATGATCACAGTTTAATATAAACAATTTAATGATATGATTTATAAATAGATTTATATAAAACTTTCTTTCTATCCTGTAAATATGACCATACAAGTGTGTATCTTTTTCAAATTCAAACAACATTTGAACCCTCATCTATTAATTTCAATGTAAGGGAGATTACCAACATTATTTATGACTTGTGCCCTTCACATACCCATCATCTCATCTTCTTATCTTTCTTTTTTTTTTTTGGAAGAGTCATTCTCTTAAGCTTAGCTTCTGCATGTGGCTTAGCCCTCACTCTCACTTTTGTTTAACTTTTAGGGTGTGTTTGGTTTAGGGGGAGGGGAGGGAAAAAATTTTTAAATTGAATTTTAAAAAAATTGAAAAAGTGGAGTTGTAATTATTAAACAAATATTAGTTGTAAGATAAAAAAGTAAGAAAAAAAATAATTGCAAACTTTTCACCCTACTTCTCTAATTTTTTTAAATTCAACTTTTTAAAATTTCTCTTCCCCTCCTCTCCTTTCCCCTCCCCCTGAACCAAACACATTAAGGAAGTTGTATATTATTTAAATAAGTACTATCCATATCCATATTATAAGAAGTAACATGATAATTTTTTGGTTTACATCATAAGAGATAACTCATAAAAGTTAAAATAATAAATGTTTGGTTTCCATTTTTGCCCTAATAAATGATATAAGGATAAAATTGAAAAACCACATCAATTCTATCAATAATAAATGAATCCACTATTTTTCTTTGGTTGGTGCAAAATGGTTGATGAAATCTTATAATGAGGACTGGAGGGAGTATATATGTAATTAATTTACATTTTTGTAGAAAGATAATGATACAAATATTGTATATTCAATACTAAATCACACATGCTTTCTTAAATTTTGAATTAATTTCTCTCACACCCATAATGTTTTATTATAGTAAAAACTCACAACCGTATTTTAGTTGTGCAATTTTCAAAATAAAAATATTATGGTCAAAATTTAAAGATAAAAAAAGTTATATGTACATAAATCAAAATTGTGAGGAGATTGATCTTGAGCTGATATTTAGCGGAATTTTTTTCATCTCTTTTACCTCATTTTTTATTATTATACCTTTAATTATTATACAAAACAAATTACTTGTGCATAAAATTTTGTAGAATAATATAAGCAATCATTTAAGTTTAAAAGAAAATAAAGTAAACCACATTTATGAGACTTGTGTTATCCCCCAAAAAAGCCAACTTTCAAAAACTATAACATGTACCTCTCATGGTTACAAGTTTCAAACAACACAGTCCCAACTTTGTTCTTTTGTCTCCAATAATTGGAAATTTAATTCACAAAGTAACTTAATCAACATCAACATATATTCTTATCCCTTCAATTCCAACAAACATGACCACCAACTATTTATTATGTTGTCCTGATATTAAACAAAATTCTGATATACACATTTCTTCACTAAAAGCACTTAAACACCTTTAACAAAGGGGGAAAACCCCATTAAACTCTTTGGAGAAAATTGCCCCATTTTCAGCTCCTCATTTTGCTCTTGCTTTAAAACCTTTGCATGGTTGTTTTCATCCATGGCCACAATTTCCGGGCCCCCGACGGTGGCCCGGCATGGCCCGGCCCGGCATCCCCAATAGCCCTACAGCGTGACAACAAAGGCGCATCGACACATGATTTGGAGCATCTAAGGTCATTTTCACTTGTGCGCGTGTCTAGTTAATACAAAGCCAAAGAAAATTAATTAAAGCATAAGTTACTAAAGTTTATGTCTAGACAACATGTCAAACATCATTACACAGCAAATACAAAGTACAATAACAAAAGTTCCTCCCTAAAACGCAGGAGAAACAGGACATAACAGTATTATCATTATTGTTTTTTTTAGTTTAATGGTGTCCAAATGTTTTACTAAGAAGACAAAGCATGCATGGCCTTACCCAGGCTGTCTCATAACTCATCAAATGAGTCAGATTCCATTGTTTTCAAAATTATTTACCTAATCTGAAAGTACGGGCCTCCGACAAGAAAATCCATGTCTCATTTCAATAGTGGTGGCAATTTTTTTTTTTTTTACTTTTTTTAAAAAAATATTATTTGATAAGAAAAATATATAAAACGTTAGATTCTGATCCGACATTTCCAATTACTGTTAGCTACGAGTATAGAAATTAATGGTTGTTTCTTTATTTGGAGATGGGGTGGCAGAAATATACATTTATTTTGGATTGTTTAATGGGGAGAAAAAACAACAGATTGGATTTTTAAAAGATGGGTTTGATTTGGGAAATTAGTTCTTTAATATTTTATAATTTTATAATGATATTAAACAAAATTATCTTGGGAATAGAAATGTATTAAATATAAGGGTCAATGAACCTTCTTAGCTGTTTCACTGCAAAATTAAATGTTACATTCACATGCAATAACAATACAGCTAGGGTTATTTGTCTTGTTATCCTCAGTTTGGCCTTAAATAAAGGTCTTTACATTCAAAATTTTAAAAAGTAACATGAAGAGAAATACTGATGGGTACTGTTAAATTGAGCTTTTGTTTTTTTTTAAAACCTCTCTTTATTTTCTTCAATATATTCTACTGGTTGGGTTGACTTTGAAACATGGATTAAATAGTGCTAGTAATTTTCATAATGCAAAGTGGTCATATATGAGAATATTATGGAGTTCTGGTTTTATTTTTTTATTGGTCATGACGCTTTGGGCGGTGAGTTAAACTGTGAGAGGTGTTGTTTTTCTTTTTTCTTTTTGTTGCCTTTAATATTTTGACATACCAATCCTTACTGAAAGCCTTATTGTTTTTTTCAACACTTTAAATCAAGTTAGGCTGTAATATTCTTCCAAAAACAATTTTATCCATTGCAATATTTAAATTTAACACTTTATTTAAGGTCAACAAGTATCAAACCATACTTATTGCTTTTGGCACCTTCTCTCTTCCATGAATTATGTAGGATGTTTTTTTTTTTTTAAAAAAAAAGATAAATATAGAAAATTACATGTTAAATGACTCATATTTATGTGAGTCCTGAATAGAAAATCCAGGACGAAACGATTAGGCCCAATACAAACAGGATCACCTTCAGTTGGGTGAAAGCCCAAAAGTCAAATGAATTCCGATATCTGAGTGGCTTACTAATCTTTTTTTTCCCTAACAGTTTTAGTTTTAACCTGACTAAAGCAAGTCCAGTGTATTGGTTTTTTTTTTTAAAAAAAAAAATGAGTTGGACTATCTGGGACTTATAAATAATATAACCAACCACCAAAGTTTACATCAATTGGATTGGACGTGGATTGTTCTAACATAACCAATGGTCTCTAGTTCAAGTATTGGGTGTGCAGCCGCGATAATTAGTTAGAGGTATATAGGTTCCTCCAATAGTAGGCATACATTCCCGCAAACCGGATAAGTCGGTTGCTAGTAGCGCCAGATAGTGGTTGATAAATAAAAAAAATATAATCAGTTTTAAACGTATTTGGGAGAGAAAGCCACGAATCCCGAAACTTGAGTAGTTGGTTGTCCGAATACCTGGTCATAGGATCAAGAAAATGCGCTGATTGCCAGTTGATATATAAACAAATATATAATCAGATTCAAAGATACATATCAAATACAGATATAGATATATAAATTAATTTTCATATGGGGGTCTTGAGTCTATCCATTAAGAGTTCATGGAGGTCTCATTTGAGAGATGCTTCCATGAATCAAGATCTTTGAAATTTCTCCAAACATAAATTATACGTGATTAAAGAAATAAGTTACATCGTCATAGTTCGTGAGGTTTATTAAGGTTTTGAATATATTATTGATCGATGGTGTTCAGTATAGGATACAAAATGAAATGAAATAAAAACAATTTTATAAATGTCTTTTGTACATTTAAATAAGTTGGTGACAAATATCATTACTGTTTAATATTAACATTAAAACTATAAAAAAGTTTACATGCTTTGATTTTTATACAATGAAGAAACTGTTGTGTCTGACAAATGGTTTCCTCGTATTTGGAATTGGAAGAGAAGTATGAATATTAGGATCATCTCCTTTTCCAATTCTCGGATCCTCTCCTTTTCTTATCCTCTCTTTTGCCATTCTTTTTCTTTTCACACAATTAGATCTTTGATTCAATGTTCTAGATTAAATATGAATGCTCTTATAAAAATAAATATTATCATAATAATACTTAAAAATCACTTAAATAAATTTAATATGTTAAAATTTGCTTTGAACAGTTTAGATCGGTAGACTATTACAATAAGTTAATATTTTATTTTTCATTTTTTTATTACAAATGTGAACTGTTCAGACCAAATTTTGATTGATTAAATTTAATTATGTGATTTTAAATATTATTATAATAATATTTATTTTTAAAAAAGTATTTAGATTTAATTTAGGCCTTTGGATCAGAGATCCAATGGTGTGGAAGGGAAAATGAGGGCAAAAGAAATGATAGGAAAAGGAGACGATCCTAGTCCGAAGTATGAGTAATACACCTCATCTAATCCATGGACTATTAAGAGAGAAATGAAACTCGTGTGTACATAAACTTGTATGAGATTTTGAATAGAAAAAGGGAAAGGGAAAAAAAAAAAGAATTCGTGAGATAAAGAGCACATTCACTTGCCAAAAAGAAAAAAAAAAAAGAAGAAGCATATTCCCCAATTATTATGCCATTCACTTAACAAAGCATATAAAACTTGAAAGTCAATGAGAATAATCTTTTTTGAAACAAATACTTTTCGGTGTCTGCGTAGAAGACAAAGAAGGATTATACAAAAAGACCACTTCCACCAAAATGTGATTTTGATGGGTTATATTATAAAATCAAATATGCCCTAAATTTTCCAAAATGCAGTCCACCAACACTATTCAACAGCTTAAAGTAAAAACTACTAGTAGTTACGTGCATGTTTGGGATGTCTTTTTTAGGGTTAAAAGGACTTTTCCGCCATAGAAGCTAACTGAAAAAAAAAATTATGTTTGGTTCATAAGCATATGAAAAGATCTTTTCCTCCAGAAGTCCGGTGGGGAAGCAAAAAGCCAGAAGTTAAAATTTTTGACTTCTGGCTTCTAGCTTTTGTCTTCTGATGGGCCCCACACATTTTATTATTTGTTATTTAATCAAGTGGGTAGGAAAATTAGACTATTAGACCCCTAAAATTTTTAAATAAGATATTTTCTTGTAATATAAAATTTCCTTTTTATCTCCAAAAATTTACCATAATAATCTCTAATTATTTTCTCCAACAATATCCTCCTTTAAGCTAAAAATATAATTTTTTTAAAAATTATTTTCCTTAAAATAAGGGAGAAACTAAGCCTTTAAAATCCTTCAAAAACCCAAATTTCACTTTTTCTTTCTAAACTATAAGAATATATGCATATTATATATGTATTATTTAATAACAATAATGCACTTTTTAGTAATTTTTCATCTAAACTTACTTTTCAAAATAATCATCCAAACATGTTCTAAAAATCAGATTGAAAAAAAGTCACTTCTAACATTACTAAATCAAACATAAATCACTTCTACAATCTAACTTTTTTCCAAAAGACCTTCTGAAAAAGACCTTCTGAAAAAGTCCTTTTGAAAAAAAGCCAATCCAGCTTGAAATGAAAAACAAACGTAATACACATTCTTTCACATGTTATCCTTGTCCCTAGTGGGTTTCACTAATTTCCGACCCCGACTACGCCAAAACCTTTCTTTCTCGTCGGCTTTATTCAAACTCAATGGCTAGAAGGAAGTAAAATAATAATACAATACAATTAAGTCTCATCAGCATTCACTGCTAGTAAGAGGAATGGTCACAAAAGCTGAAAGGCATAGAATGCCTCATCTTTTAGTAGGTATAGCCCTTCACAAACATTCCCTTCTTGGCTTCCTCACTTTCACCCTCAGCAGAATATCTTCCAAGTTGAGCAAGGGAGTTTGCCTTTGCTCGCACCAAAAGAGCCTTTTGAGCAGCTTCAATGTTCTCCGGTCGCCCTTGCCATGTCTTAAGCACTGTATTTTGTAGGGCACGTGCATACGAGAAGGAAACATGCCATGGGTTGGGACTTTGGTTCATCGCATTTAGATTTAGTGTTGCCTCCACTTCAGATTGCCCACCAGATAAAAACTGAAAAGAAAATCAAGCATATATTAACATAGTTTTGTTAAAAATATTTTACTAATTTCTAGTTCAAATCACTAACTTAAATACCCTAAGCATGAAAATTGACAATCATTCAGAGATAATTCCAACTGTTGATATGAGCAAATCCAATCTTTTGGAGAATTTGTTTATCCTTAATGAAAGAAGAAATGTAGACTAATTAGATTGAAGTGATTTTCCAGCCAAAAATGGAGAGAATCTTGACTCTGAAGCTAGTATCATCATACAATGCTCGCCACATAAGATATTCTTAAACTTACAACCATTATAGCCATTATTTTACTAATTTTTAGTTCAAATCTCGAACTTAAATACTCTAAGGATGAAAAAGTGACAATCATTCATATTTAATTCCGCCAGTTGATATAAGCAATCCCTATCTTTTGGAGAATTTCTTTATCCGTAATGAAAGAAGAAATGTAGACTATTCAGATTGAAGTGATTTTCCAGCCATAAATGGAGAAAATCTTGACTCTAGAGCCTAGAGCTAGTATCATCATACAGTGCTCGCCACAATAGATATTCCCAAACTTATAACCATGATAGCCAGCTAGAATCAAGAATAGAATGAAAACATTTGTAACAAGTGATTGAATCCTTTCATCCTTTGGTAAAGAGTTTTGAACAGAAGGAAGATAATATTTTGCTATGCCTTTTCTTTCCAAAATACAAGAGAAGGTTAAATAGCCGTACCATAATTCCTGGGACTGCAGGTGGCACTCTTCTTTTGAGCATTGTGAGTGTATATTTAGCAATGGTTTCTGGGGAAGCCTTTTCCTTGTGTTCAGCTCCAGGTGTCACCATGCTAGGTTTGAGCAATATTCCCTCAAACACAACATTGTTTTCAGCTAAATAGAAGAATACTTCAGCCCAAACCTTTTCTGCTACTTCCAGGGTCCTATCAATTGAGTGGTCCCCATCAAGAAGGATTTCGGGCTCTACAATCGGAACAAGACCATTGTCCTGCATCGTCAATAATACACATGTCAACCATGTAATTCATAACAGTAAACAAACAAAAAGAATTAAACAAATTGACAAAAATAACATGATATTGTTCATCACTGGCATACCATTTTGAATTACATATCATCAAAATAAGGTGATAGATCTTGCAGGGTGTTCAAGACACCTTGCAGCAAAATGCAAAACCATGATAGATAAAAACAGTAAAGAAGAATGATGCATATACACCAACCTCAAGTATCAAACCATATAAAATTTACCCATGTAGGACGAAAGAGATTCCCAAAATCTTAGATATTAAAGGTTTCACACCATCAGGGCAGTCTCAAGACCTCAGATTTTGCTAGTTTCTCATCCACCCCAGCCCCATCAAAGTGCCCCCCCCCCCCCCCCCAAAAAAAAAAACAAAAAACAACACAGAACGCACATTCATCCATCTTAAGTCTAAAATATGTACGGTAACTTCCATCAAAATAAATAGAGCAATTTTGAAACAACCTAATCACAAATGAACTTGTGCTAGAGATAAAACCTTATCCTTCCAACTGCACAATGACATGGTAAAAAACAAGCCTACAAATGGCCTTCAATTCAGCCTCCTCAACTGAAAGAATCTCCCAATAGAGAGACTGGACACAAACAGGCGAGCCAAGAAAATGCAGACGCAAATAAATAACAACTTCACACCAACCAAAACTGGTTCTTATGTGAATGAATACCTGAGAGATGGAAGCATATCGTGCAAGTCCCCATGCAGCTTCTTTAACAGCTAATGCGGAAGGACCATTTGGAATGCTAACAACTGTTCGCCTGTATACACCAAAACAAACCATAGTGCAAACTCAAATTTGATAGGCCTACCTCCAGTAAAATTTCATGGACATAACCAAAAATAAAGGATGCTTAAAACTTTAAAAGGGTAGTGAATGACTCACCACTTTGCAAATCGAGCACCTTGCTTATAGTATTCAGCAGATCTTGAAGCCAATCCATCTAAACCTTGGCACCAAGATTCATTGTTAGACCCTGGTAGTGGGACCAAACCCTGAAATGCATAAGCCAGAAATATGATCACTAAATAAGTCATCAACGGGAGCAAAGTTTGCATTCTAGATACTAGAATCAAAGAATTACTCAAGGTGAACGTAAATACCGTACCTTGTCAACCTTGATACCAGGTACAATGTTCTCCTCACACAGACAATCCACAAACTTCTTTCCATCTGTAGTTGACTGGTAAAGGGTCTCTTCAAATAGAATAGCACCAGAAATGTATTCACCAAGGCCAGGAGTGGTCAACAAAAGTTGCCTGTAGGCTTGGCGATTGGTTTCAGTATTGTCCAATCCAATAGATGCTAACCTCTTACCACAAGTTGCATTTGACTCATCAATAGCCAGGATTCCACGACCAGGTGATGCAATAGATTTCTATACAATCAAGGAAGAAAACTAAGTCAGGAAATCAGAAATCTCATTGGCCATGCCTTCCAATTGCGGTTCTAATAACCAGACTAAAATCTAGATTCACACAAAAGCAAAAGCATCTATCATACATTAGCCGATCCAATACAATTACATGCTAAGCATATATAATTAAATCTATATTTTACTCACTGAGCTAAGCCAAAGATTTAAATCAAGTAGGTCAATCCTTAACACAGGAGGTAAACTCTCAGTCTCTCCAACAACATTAAGTAAGCATAGTTAAACATTCAACTAAGTCGAAAGAACACATAGCAAACAGTCACACGCTCAAAAATAAGAAAACTTGAACAAGAACCAAGAATTACAACAACAGAAAAGCTCCAGTATTCAGGGATTCCAAAAGCATCACACACCAGTTTCAATTTAAAATGCAGCAAAAAAAAAAAAAAAAAAAAAAAGCTAAACAATAGAACTAGAACACATCAATCTTACTCTTCTTAACAAAAGCATGTTAACAATTGATCCAAACACGTTGAACTGAACAACAAAAGTCGATCAGAACATAAGAAAAAGGCCAGTCCTCAAAAGTCAAAGAGCGTAAGCAAAATCAACAAGAAGAAAAAGCATAAAAAAAATACAACAAAAATCGAAAAGCTTAAATCAACAAGGGAGAATCAAAAGAAGTAGAAGAAGAGTGAAGAGAGAACTAACGGCAGTGTGGATGAGTTCTTGAGTGTAGGAGGCGCGGATCGGGAGGGAGAAACGACGAGAAGCCAAGCGAATGGAAGATCCAGAACGAGAGGAAGAGAAGGAAGAAGGATGGCCGATCCACTGTGAGGAGAGAGAATTGAGGTTAGCGAAAGTGGTGGAGGCCATCGCGAAGAAGAAGAGTGTGTAGGTGGAAGATTTTGATGTTGTGGTTTTGCGAAGATCTTTGAGGGGCTTGTAGTTATAGTGCTACGTGCGAAGCTTGTGCTTTGTTTGCTTTCTCGGGATTTCCGCAGACTAAGAGGGAAGTCGTAATAGGACAATGAGCATGCGGCAATACCAAACAGCAAACAGTGCCTTACATAGAAAATGACCATTTTGTCCTTTCTTTTCAAGTTTGTCTTCTTCATCTTCCTCCTATCTTTTTCACATCTCATGTTTCAAAACGTAGATAGAGACTGTCGTACGTCAAACAACCTTAAAAAGATTTATAAGTTTTTTTTTTGGCCTATTTTTTTTAATCTTTAGTGTGCCCTTTTAATATGTTTTTAATTAAATAAAACACAGCTTTAAGTTGTGAATTGTGATTGTGATAAGAAGGAATTGGACTTTTGAATTTAGGTTCCCTAGTTCCTATATATAAAAGCGCTCCCTCATTCCTTTAAAGTTACTATTCATTGAGATATTTTTCTATTATTACCTCTTATTTTTCTTTGTCCTCTCTTTTTGGTCCTATCAAGTGGTATCCGGTGCTATTAACACTCGATTTAAGTTAGAACAATCTATAACTAGTTGATCTAAGTGTTAGGTAGTTTTTTTATTATCTCTTACATGTTGTTTTACTATTTCAAAAGTTTGACCTATATAAAATTTTATTATTATACTAAGTACCCTTAATTGTCATAAATTTTTGTTCTTATATGCTCATTTAAACTCAAAATCTCAAGGTTTTAAAAAAGCCTTAAGGAATATTATTCAGCGTCATCTGAACTTCAAACACAGGCAAAATCTTTCTTCTTCTTTTACTTAAAGATAAAATGAACGAGTACTGTAACACATGTAATTAGACGAACTTGTCAGGGTCCAAAGCAGGAGGAATTTGGCAGTGATTTGTTCTTGTTAGTTCAGTGCAATTATTTTGGATTGATGTTGAACACCTCTTTAAATAGAAGAAATTCATGTAAAATAAAATTCAAAAATAATAGAGACGAGAAGCAGGGGTATTCTAGTCAACGTGAATAACTTTAGTGTGAGTATACTGCTGAGTGCTGAGTGGGTAGAGGGAGCCACTGGGTCCCACCGTTGCCACCTAATACCAATTGACTAGCCCTTATTGTTGGACTCTCTGGTGGGGTTCGCCCACCTACCCAGTACCCACTCATACACCTCCAAACTGATTGTTTTGATCATATAAGATATAACACAAATTAACATTTAATTTTTCTTAGAAAAACTAATCAGTCAAATATATCAAATTTGGTTGATCAAAAAAAAAATATATCAAATTTGACTTATAAGTAGTTTAATATTATAATTTAGAAATCTCAAATCATACATTTCACTTAATAATTTTTATATTTTTTTATATTAAATGAGTCCTCGTACTATCTTTTTAAAACCACATTAAGCTGCAAATCCCAATTAATGTAGGTTGAGTTGAGTCGGATTACACCCATGATATTTTGATAAATGTATGCTGAGTTGAGTCGAATTGTGCCCATGATTTTTTTATCAGAAGTAGTGTTTTATCCTTGTAAAATTTAAAAGTATAATAGGACATGATCTCAATATAGCTTTTCTGAAATATATATATATACACACACCCATATGTAATGACTATAACGGGCCTAAATTTCCTTAATAAGAAACATATTGTGGTTACAGGCTATAAATATAAAGATTATTAAGTGAAAATGGGCCAAAATTCCAAGCGGCCTCAGTCATTTTTTTGGGCTATGCCATCAATCACTACAAAAAAACAATGAATTTCCGACGGATTTGCGGCGGAAATTCCGTCGGAAAATTTACTGACGAAATTTCCGTCGGTAATTTAATTAATTATATTTTTTTATTTATAAATTATTATTTTAATTTATAAATAATATAATAAAATATTATTACCGATGGAAAATTTTCCGTCGGTAACTTTAATTATTTATTATTTTAATTTCTAAATAAAAAAATTATATTAATTTATTTTTAAAAATGTTTTATAAATAAATAAAATATATTTAATAAAAATTAATATATATACACGTATATAGATATATATTTATTACCAAATTTAATTTTTAATTTGTTATTAAACAATATTTTATTTTTTAATAAATAATTAAATATTAGTAATAAAAACGAAAAATAATTATAATTTAATAATATATGTAATAACATAATTATTTAAAAATGTCATAAAGTAAAATAAAAAATAATTATAATTTAATAATATAAAATGAAAATATTAAATATAATGGATTGTATATGAATATAAAAATTATTTATAAAAAATAATAGAATTATTAATATGTAAATTATATATTAATAATTATAAAATATTTCATAATATATTAAGAAGATTAAATATAATTATAATAATGGGAGTTTAAATATTGTAAATATAATAGTTTGCAAATAATTTCACAAGGTGTTCGTAACTCAACTGGTTAAGGCTTCAGACACGCTCCAACAGGTTGCGAGTTCGAATCTCTCCAACGACAAAATTGAAGGCAATTTGTGGGAGCGACACGTGGCGGATTAAATTTTTTAAATATTTAAAAAAAATTACCGACGGAAATTCCGTCACATATTTCCGTCGGTAATAATATTAAAATAATACTTTGTAGTGAATTTTGCATGCAGCACTCAGACATGAAGACTTGGTTTGGATAACTGTTTCTTTACAAATTAGATGTAATCTCCTTGTGATAAGAGTTTTAAATTCGAATTGTCTTTGTCCTTTTTATAATTATTCATTAAATATTGTCTAAACATTTAATATATTTTTACTATTTTTGCTCTTAATTAATTCTATTATCTCTTTTCATTTTTTTCCAATATTCCATTCTCTTTTATATTTCCTCTCATTATTACTCTATTTGCCTTTCTTATCGCCCCCTTATTGATAAAGTCATAATTGAAAAAAGTGTAATTCCTACAAAGTCATTCCTTTTAACCAACTTTAACTGTTTTTTTAAAACCGCGGAATTTATTTTTTGAGTTCTTCCAATAAGCACATGAGATAGTAGTTATTTATGAGACTATTTTTTTAATCTCAAACTTTTTAAAATAAAATTCAGCTGAGGACTGTAAATAAAGATATTAATGCAGCTGCAAAATGGCTTCGTGAAATGTGCAAATGGTTGTGCTTAAAACAGTATTAATGGGACTTCAATGTATAGCCAATTAGCCGTTGACATATAATTCTAGAGTGGTTGGGTTAAGTACTTTTTCTTAGAACTAAGTGAGGCAATAAATCACACATTAATTACTTGTTAAGAGTGAAATTGAAAAGAAGTGTCTGGTTGTCCATTGAAATTATTTACTTTTTGGCAGTTGAAATTATAAAATAATGGGAATGTGGCAAACTGAAAAGAAGGGAATGTGTGTTGGCAAAAGAAAAGAGAAAAGAAGGGAATGTGGCTACTACTCAACAAACCATGCACAGCTGTAGTATACACACGCTAATGGAGAGTTCGGATAATGGGAAATATGTTAAACAGATTTTCCAAATTCAGAACTACAGAGATGCTTGCAGATGGATGGGAAGCTCCTCCAAGTGACTGTGCGTGTTGACGTTGATGGCTCTGTCAAAATCAATGGGAGCAGCAGCAGCGGAACTCCATGCTATAAGAGGTGGTCTATAAGTCTACAATCAGTATGGTTTCAGTCTATCAGAGCAAGGTTAAGCTACACTCTGATTCTCTTGAAGCTATACAGCTCTTGCTGTTTGACTGCCAGATAACACACCCACTGTGTGAGCTTGTAACAGAAATCAGGTTGATGATATACTTGGACTGGGATCTGGAAATATTACACTCGGTGACCTACGATGGGATCAAACCTACGGTTAGGCAGTGATTTGTTACTGTAATTTCAAGCCCCGAGCTTGCCTTTTTTATTTTTTTTTAAAAAAAAGAGAAAGTTATAAAATGATGTGATAAAATAGATTTTGCAAAACCTTCTTCTTTGATACCACTCTATTCTTTATTATAAGTCTAACTATCACAAATTTTTTGTTACTAAATATAAGTCCACTTTGGGATCATTTAATGCTGCTGTGACTATTTTACCCTTATGTTGGAAATAGGGAAGATGAGAGAGAAGATGTATAATGCATAAAGTATTACTCCCTCCGGTCCTAAATATAAGACCACTTTGACTTTTTTTTGTGGAAGTTAAGGAAGCAAATTAGACCACTAAATTATAACATATGTCATATAAAACTAGATTATATGTTAGTTTATAAGTAGAATAAATTAGTTTTGGGGGAAAAAATATTTTTTTGGGACTGAAACTACTATTTTTTTGGATTGGAAAAAAAAGTCAAAAAAGTGAAAGTGGTCTTATAATTAGGACCGGAGGGAGTATTATAGTACCTATTCTTAAATAAGGGTAAAGTTAGAAAAAGCTTCAAAAATAGGAGATATTTAATGCTATAACTTCCACTCTTTGGTATGTGATAAGTAGTTAGAGTGGACTTATAATAAGGAACAGATTAGTATGACACCTACATATTTATGATTTTCATGGCTCCTATTAGGAATTTGAAATTGCAGATTAAGAGAGCTGGCTTATTTGATGATGAAATGGCAAATGACTTTTTCTCCTTATTCACTCACTCATTGTACCATTTAGAGTGAATTTAGACTTCCAACCTCAAGCATAAGAAACAAATGAACCACACAGGGGAGCTTGTTGGTTAGATGCAATCCACATTCCATGCTCATCACTTTGATGAGAAAAATTGATCTCACCATCAATCTACACAGATCGAATTTGGTCGATCATATTTGATTTAATTTAATTTTTATGTTTTCAATAACTTTTTATTTTAATCTTTGTAAAATGTAAAATAAAGATAATCTCATAGCTATCACTTTTCATAAAAATGAATTAATCATTTTAAAATCAGCAAATTAAAAAATTTAAATTTGAGCCTTTAAAATTAAATTTGAACGATCTAGACCTCATTACAGTGATAAGAAATCAGTTTCTCATCATTGTGATAAGCATAGAATGCGGACCTGCAAAAAGGTGCAAAGAGACCAAAGAAGATGATGATCCGCTTTCTAGCTGAATTTTCAACAGCATTAAATTCATATTTAACATATTTAAGCATTAGGGGCTAAGAGATCTAAGGCAATTAAGTTAAATGACTCAATAAAAAGAAAAAAAGCGTAAAGAGTTGATTCAAAATAAAAAGAAATTATAAACTCGCACTACTCGAAGTTGTTTGTAGCATCCTTTTGTTTCTCAATGTGATAAAAGCTTTATATTGTGTTTTTGTTTCGTTAGTGTTCTTATCTGCTTCTAATATTTTGTAGGTACTGCTATATGAACCATTGTAGTAGGTTCTTGTCTACTGTGTGACTATGTTTTTGTACTAATTTTTAATAAAGTTGATCTTTACATTAAAAAAAAAATAGATGAATTAACTTTAGATTTTAGGTTTAAAATTTTTTGTTCGAGTAATATAGATACTTTGTAACAGTAAGATTTAAGAATGAGTTGTCCTACTTGTGTAATTCGTCCGACGGTATTGAAAGACAATGGATGGTTGATATTTGAAATAATTAGTGTAAATTAAATATTTAAATTTCTGAAAAACTGGTAATAAAAAATTGGCTAGAATT